>CM062813.1:969108456-969766686 GCA_031772625.1 Pinus tabuliformis | reverse complement strand
ACAAACTTATTTAAAACAGCAGCTTCAACGTATTTCAGGCAGCATCATAACGTATTCAGGCAGCTTTAATCACAGTTTTCGATGCATTCAATACAGCTCCAGGTCAGCACACAAATAAATCAATGAGCGATATACAAAACTGATTTCTTTCTCTTCAATACTTACTGAACTTGTGGTAACTTAGAAGAAGAGCATCGATATTATACTACTCAGAGAAGATTTTCAAAATATCAAATCTGAAAGTCTGTCCGCAGTACCGTTGCAGATAGAAACATGAACTTTGTCATTCCCTTGGACTTGAATAATAAAATGGCAAATGTTGTAGAAGTGTTGATCAATAGTGGAAGACAAATTGAGACATTCAACTTTGTTCATGCATAGGGTGTTTTCCAGCAGCATAACGAAAATCCAAAAGAAATATATGTTTCCATATGCGGCTATATACCAAAACTTCAGCCAGAAACAAATCACCTCGTGACTTCCTCCTCTCCAAAGTCTCCACACAGAAACCTGAACCCGTTTATGTATAAGCTCAATGTCTAAAATTGTCAATGCACGGGCCCGAAGACACCAAGAGTAATAAAGACACTCAATGACATATAGCTACACACTCAATGCCATTGGATTCCAGCTTGCAGATAATGCCGAGATCCCCTAATGCGGTCGATTCTCTTCAATAGCCATTGTAATACCAACGAAGTTGATAACAATCCAACATAGCACGCATGTATGTGGTTTTGCAGAATAAATACATCAGAGCACACATTTATGTAATTTTCTTGCTCTGTTTACAGGGAAAAAAACCAATAATAGCCAAAAAGCAAAAATCCCAACAACATCTTACGGTAGGCCGTAACAAAGGCTTCACCAGATCCTATGTAATTTCTTGCTCTGTTTTCTGAGAATTCGATTCTTTGCATGGACTTCTGTACTTGTAGTCAATATACAGTTTCACCGTTTCCCTCAACCTCGATTCATTCTGTTAATGGAAGCATGTTCTGGGTTCAATGTCAGTATCAGTATTACGATCATTTACAGCCAAAGCAATAATCAAAATCAAGAGAATGGACGACTCAAAGCTTCTGAAGCTTTCAAACGTTCCGAAGGCTCAAACTTGAGAAGTCCTTGCAGCAAGTCTATAAGTAGTACAGATGAATGGTCCACAATCAGGCTGTTGTGATGAGGGCAACAATGTTTGAATGCCCAAAAAATCAAATGCCAACGAGAATTTTGTAATAAACTTCCAACTTTAATACTATATAAACACCACTTGCAATACGCATTTTTCTACTGAAAAGAAATGAGAAGCCCTGCAACTGGAGTCCCGTCGAGTCTCTATATTATGGTTTGTATGCAGCCCAACGTTACAAGTACTCAACCCACCTGCCATTGCCAGCAGCTTTCGTATACAACCGAGGGAATGAGTCATCCCCAGGGTTCGTGCAATGCCGTCTCCTGTCCTTCACACACTGACATTCAAGATCACGCTCGCGCCGGTATAATGATCTCCTATCTGAACAAAGATTTCAAATTTGCCAGCGCCTCAAAAAATGAACTTAAAGATTGCACAATTACATCCTCCGGAATAGACGATGACGCCGGTTCTTGGAATGTGGAATTTAAAGATGGGGGCGATGAATATAATTCAGAGAGTAGTTGCAGCATTGACATGGACCTTCAGTATCTTCTTGGTGCCAACGACGAGGAGCAAGAGCAAGGATTTATTCTTCCCAGTTGGCAGCATGACATTATTGGAAACGACAGCTTCTCATTAGGCAGTGAAGTTGGGGAATTTTTTTTTTTCGACTGAGATGGAGACTGCACAGCTTTTGGAACTCTGCATGTCTGATTGCTGGTTTGGTGGAGGAGGAGGAAGCATTGAGGCTTCCACACATGAAGACTGGTTTGCTGAGTCGCTCAGTGGTGATTTTTGTTAACCGACTGCTGTGATCATGAGATGAAAATCGCTAGCTAGGACCAGGGCGTGGAACAGAAAGATAACGTTATGTAGCGTAGCAGAATTTTAACCACACAATGTATCATTCTGTTCACGTTTACATTGTTTATGAGCAAGCCTGAGGTTTCTTTGAACTGCTGCTAGTGGTGGTGGTGGTGGTGCTCTTCGGGGCTGTCTCGTTGCCGCGACCTTGGCCAAAGTAGACTGGCAATTCGTCTGCTGGAAATCAGTGCATATCCAGGGAATCAAAGACCCTGTCAAGGAAGAGAGGAGTTAAAACAGAAGGCAGAGAATAATGTCAGATATTTGCAGCATCTAAATAGTGGCAGCGTTTAATGGGTAGCGACTGTGGAGGGGCAGTGGACAGACTGACCACGCAGAGGTTCTTGAATCATTTCAGTTTCCATATTAGATAACCATTGTATCTGCCTGTCGGACCCCTGATAGACAGAGGTGGCAGTGAATCTCAGACAACGGTTATGGCAGAGAGCATAGAGCGTAGGAAAGAATATGGCGCAGAATGAGTAATAAAACGCTCAATAAGGTGGCAATTCTGATCAATTCTGATTAGTAGAAAGACAGAACTGACATGTAGGTAGAGACCACAAAACAAGTGGCTCAAATATGAGCAGGGCCAGAATTCGCCCGCTCTGATACCATGTTAAACACACATGGGCAGCCAGAGAAATATTAATGATAAAACATGCAGTACATTTTTATTAACATGAGATATACATTTATAGTACATTATGTGACTCTTGGGTTTCAGATTCCAAGGTCTCTTGGACTGCTTTTGTCCATTCGAATTCCACACTAACCCATTTAGGATTAGGTGTCCAACAATGGGAATGGGAAACCGAAATAGAGAAATTTAGAAAATTGTATTTATTTATTTAGAAATTAGGAATAATTTAATAAACATTAAAAAAAAAATTGCTAAACATTCTATTAAATATTGTAGAGCAGCAAACCTACCTCAAATGCGTCCAATCTCCCCTTGCTCCTTGCTCCTTGCTCTTTCCTCACTCTCTCCTTGCTCCTTGCTCCTTGCTCTTTCCTCACTCTCTCCTTGCTCCTTGCTCTCTCCTTGGCACCTTGCTCTCTCTCAATCTCACTCCCTCCTTGCTCTTTAGTCCTCACTCTCACCCTCTCAATCTCCCTCTCTCAATCTCAAATTCTCAAATGAGCTCTCACTCTAACTCTCACAATCACAATGAAACCCTTTAACCCCTCCCTCCCTCAATTTATTAAAAAAAAAACGATTTTTTAACCGGCGTATTTTTTTTCCTGCCAAAATCGCTCTAGCCTGTCGTTGATCGCTCCCAGACCGCTCCTAGGATATAAAATTCGCTCCCGAAATTGGCAGGGAGCGCAAATTTTTTTAACGGGAGCTATTTCGGGAGCGCACTCCCGACCCGCTCTCGAGTCGCTCCCGCCCGGAGCGCAGATTGGGAGTGGGATCAAGGGGGGGAGCAAGGATTGGGAGCGGGAACGGGGGGGGGAGCGCTCCCACGCAACACTGATCCACAGTCACCTTAGTCAAAATCCCCTTCTCTTTACGAACTTTCATTAATGGAAGGAGTATCAATAGGAAGGGAATCACCTAGAATGAGTAGATCGATGATTTAGATATGGTGTGATTCCACAAAGCCCATTCAAGGAGAGACACGAAAATGGCTCAATGCTTCAAGAAAGTTAAACACTCTCCAAGAAAGGCCTAGGAGGAGATCAAGACTTGGGGCTTGAGATTTGTGATGATAATATGTGTTCCTCTAAGATCAAGACTCCAAGTGATAGGGTAGGACCTCTCAAAGAAGCTTTATGTGATGATTTAACACCTCCAAAAGGCTCTTCGCTCCTTTTGAGAGACCTAAAAAGACTTGTGCTAGACCTAGGGTTTTAATGAATAAGAGAAGAAATACTTCCAAGGTACTCACTAATGACTAGGTCAAGGCAAGGGAGGAGAAACGGTTTCTTATGATTTATTCCAACGAATACTATGCTCATGCAACCCTCAAGAAAGTCCCTTAGTCTAGGAGAAACATTGTGATGTTCCTTTTTCTAGTGTTCCTTACGGCATGGTTAAAATGGACTTTCAGAGACGGGGGTAGAGAGGTCACAGGTGCAAGTTGGCATCATCAACGGGCCCAAGGGCCTTTGGAGGGGTTTTGAGGAGTTTTTATGAGGTTCGATGACATTCGCTTGGTATATTCCATCATCCGCAAAGTTTTCCTTTCATTCTGTTGCATTCCGACAACTTTCCAAAAATAGAGTTATTAATGGGCCTAACTCAATTAATTACGCCTAAGGTGGCATTTGAGGAGGAATACTTGGCAGAACACCTTAGTGTAATAGCTCATTGGAACCAGAACAAGAAGATCTGTTGGATGGGATAGTTAGAAGTGATTTTCAGTGGCCTGAGGAGACATGGTGGGCAATTTACCATTTTCCCACATTAAAAAGAATATTTTAATTAAGGGAAATATGCTCAATGATAAAAATAATAATAAAATATGAGCTTCTAGAGGGGTCTATCAGATCTATAAAAAGAGGAAGAGGAGACCATTAGAGGACATCTTGGATTTGGTATTTCTTCTTGTATGAAAGGTTGAGAACTCGGTTCTTTACTTCAGCAGTATCCCCAGGACGGAAACCCTTGAGTGATTCAGTGAGATTGGCGAGTACCCATCTCCCCTTGGTGAATTCATCCAGTATTCACAGGAGAGCTCAGCAGTTGTATTTCAGACCAGTTTTGGAGGGCCAGGGCAGCATCGGAGCAGATTCTTGAGGCCAGTTTCTATCTTAGCTATAACAGTTGTTTCAGCATGTAAAACCCCCCAGTTTATATATATTATAAATAAAGCTGAGAATTCTTGCTCATTATGTTGTTAATTTGTTGTTCTATGTTGTTGAATTTTACATGGCAATGTTCTGTTAATTGAATGAAATTTTACCTGAAGCATTTTGTGAGTTGAAATTCTGAGAGTGGAAAAAAAATTGGTTGGTATATTACAGTGGCATCAGAGCTGGTGTTCCTGCTAGCTTGAGGGTTTCTTATTGAAGATTTATCAATTGCGTGTGTTTGAACGAAAATCTCAATTGACTGCCTGAAGTCCGAGACCATCTACTTATCACAGGCCAAGGGTATAACTATTTTTGGCTAGGTTAATTTTTTGATCTATGGTTAATAAACTGCTGTAATAATCATATCAAATCTGAAAATTGCTAAGGAAAACTCACCTAGAACCCTAAATTTGAAATTCTCAAGTTTTGGTGCATTTTGCTAGTTTTTGGCATATTGGATATCTAGTTTGGGCCAGAGTTGCGGGGGAGCACTCCTCCCCCCCCCCCGCTCCCGCTCCCAATCCGCACTCCGGGTGGGAACGAGTCGGGAGCGCGTTCGGGAGCGATTTCGGGAGCGCGCTCCCAATAAAAAAAAATTGTGCTCCCTGCCAATTTCGGGAGCGTCGATCCCAGAGCGAAAATTTAACGCTCGGGAGCAATCCGGACAGAAAAAGCCGTAGATGCGCAAAAAAAAAAATAATAATAATAATAAATAAATTAAATAAAATAAAATAATTATGTTTTAAAAACTCAATGGGGCAAACAAAAATTTCATTATCACTTGAATGAGAGCAAGAGCAAAGGAGCGAGGAGAAGCAAGGAGCAAGTGCCGAGGAGCGAGGAGCAAGCCTGCAAAGAGGTAAGTAACTTAGTAATTTAGTTAGTTTAGTTAGTTTAATTTAGTTAGGTAGTAATTTAGTTAGTTTAATTTAGTTTATTAACTATATTTAGTAAAAAAATCATGAATCTAAATTAAATTAATAAATTAAAATTATTAAATTAATTAATCTAAATAAATTAAATTAATTTGCAGATTCAAAAGCCTACAAATATCAAACATCATGGACCTGGCTATATTTCTTGGGATTTTCCTCTTCTTGGTCCCTTTTATGGTTATTATGGTGCTGGAGAGTAGGAAACGGAGGGGCCAAAATGAAGAGGGGGATGAAGAAGCTGGATAAAGTGGATTTGATGAAAACCCCGGTGAGGAGGAGCTGGAGGAGGGTGAACAAAAACTAAACAAGACCAAACCCCATTGTGGAAATATGTTAACAGGCCTGAAGCAGGGAGAGGGGGTGGAACCACTAAATTTCATTGCCCCCATTGCAACAATGATTACACAGATTCATACACCCGTGCCAGAAAACACCTCTGCGGGAAAAGGCCATGGGATGGAGACAAACAAATAGGAATCAAAACTTGTCTAGCGATGTCAACAGCGGATAGAGCCAAATACATAAGGGAAGAGGAGGAAGCCCAATACAAATCAAAAAAATCAAGGGGTTTCTTTGAACCAAGCTCACAATCAAAAGCACAAAGAACTCCTTCAGCATCCTCCCAAGGCAGTGGATATGGAGGCACAGGGTCATCAAGTTTAAGGCGTAGAACCATATCAGGTTTCCTTGATGAAGGGTGTAGGAATGATGTGGATTCAAAGGTTTACAGGTTTCTCTATGCATGTGGGATACCATTCAATGTTCTTCGCTCACCTTATTGGCACGAAATGGTTCTGCCATAAATGATGCCCCTAAAGGATACAAGAGCCCTGGGTATGACAAGGCAAGAACCGTTAGACTTGATCATGAAAAAGAAAAAATATCACATTCGTTGAATAGAATGACAAGTTCTTGATCTGACCATGGGGTGTCCATTGTATCTGATGGATGGACAAATGTAAAAGGCAAGCCATTGATAAGTGTTCTTGCTGTGTCTGTTAGTGGTGCCATCTTTCTAACTGCACATGATTACTCAGACAAGTTCAGGGCTGCCATCAACATTGCAGAAGCATTACTTGAAACAATTGACCGTATTGGGCCATACAATGTTATCCAAGTCATCACTGATAATGCTCCTAATTGTAAGGCAGCGGAAGCAATTATTGAGGATAAATACCCCAACATATTTTGGTCTCGATGTTTGGTTCACACATTGAACCTTCTGATGCATGATGTTGTCAAGAACAAAAATGCACAATACAAATGGATTGGTGATTTGTACAAGAAAGGCAAACAAATGATAAAATTTATTACAAATCATAGTAATACCCATGGCCTTTTCCGCAGTCACTCGAGATCGGAGTTGTTGAAGATTGCGAAGACCATATTTGGTAGCTATTACCTCACCTTCAGGCGCCTTTTGAAGGTAAGAGAGTCATTGGCTAGCATGGTATCAAGTCCACATTGGCAGGTATTAAAGGAAAGGGCTACAAATGTAGCTGACAGGCGAGGTTTTGAACTGGTGGAGGAGGCCACTCTTGATGATCAGTTTTGGACAAGTGTGAGGCAAGTATTGGATTTCACCAAGGCCATTTATCACATGATTTGGTTTGCAGATACAGACAAACCAGTGATTGGCGAGGTGTATGAGCAAATGGATACCATGTTGGGGCAAATAAAAGATGTTGTTCATAACAAAGATCTCGACTTGTACAAACTGATTCATGATTGTGTGTGTGAACGATGGAATAGACTTAATCTTCCACTACATTGCTTGGCGTATATCCTTACGCCAAAATACTACTCTACATCTTGGTTGGGCCAACCTGCACCAGGGGGTAGGATTAGGACCAAACCCCATTTAGATGCAGAGGTAACTAGTGGATATTTGCAAGCATTAGAAAAGTTGATACCTGACAGGGAGGAATGTGTAGCTGTGCGCCTTGAAATAGGCAAATACTTCAGTGGCACTGGTTTGTTTGGTACCTTCCATGCAATGGAAGACAGAATAGATTTGATGCTCTCACATGGTGGGAAACATATGGCGGCCATGGACTTTTGCCAAAATTGGCAAAAAAAGTTCTCTCACAGGTTGTGAATACTTCTTCTGCAGAGAGGTGTTGGAGCACCTACAGCTTCATACACAATGTGAAAAGAAACAGACTCAATGAAAACCAAGCAGAGAGCTTGGTTTATGTGCGCTACAACTTGAGGTTGTTGAGTCATTACTGTGATCGGGCTTATGAGGATCCCACATATAAAATTTGGGACAATCACCCAGAGGATGACAATTTGGAGGATGGTATAGTGCATCTTGAAGAACTGGAAGAGGAACTTATAAGGGATGAAGATGAAGCAACTGCAGTTGCAGTAGCCATGCCACCTCCACCTCCACCATCTAGTAGCAGTGCTCGAGGTCCGAGTCTTGTTCCTTTGCTGTCGCCACCTCCATCTACACCCTCACATGGAGGGCATGTGCCTTCTAGTTCTGATCGTCGGTCTGTGCGGGAGACTCCTAGAAGACCACCACGACCTGCTTATACTCCTGGAGACTTTCGTGGCAAGGGCCACATGTAGATTTACAGTTTACTTGTCTTTTCTAGTTTCTAATAGTTTTCATAACTGTTGAGTCTTGAGTCCTTGACTCTTAACTCTTTCATATCAGAATGATATTTTTTGTAAACAATATATGACTGTGACAATGAAAATTTGAAGTTTGAAGTTGGCAATTATAACTCATTGGTAATGATTGTGAATTATGAATATGATGCTTCGTGAAAGACTAAAGTTGTTTCATTTCATTTCATTATTCATGTTTCATTTTATAACATTTCATTTCATGTTAACAGTTAGAAGTTAGGACTTAGAAATATCTAAGATATTACTTCTTGTAATGGTTAAACTTAGCTTACAAGTACAACTTTGGTGATCAATGATGATAAATGTTATATATTGAATTTTCAATTTTGAAAGCTTGAAGTTGAAACTTTAAGATTGAATTTGATGAATCATGATTCACGAGACTCAATATGTTGCAGTTGTAATATGTATTTTACTAACTTGTGGACATGGTTGACGAAGATTATAATTTCTAGATGATTGATGTGATATTGTTCAATGATCAATCTATGTTTTTTTATGTTTTTTATATCTAATTCATCATTCTACATGTTTTTGTTGACATATATGTATCAAAAATTAAAAAATATAAAAAATATATATATTTTTAAAAAATCGCTCCCGGATTCACTCCCAAACCGGGAGCTTCTGAAAATGGTCGCTCCCGCTCCCGCTCCCAAGTAACATTGGTTTGGGCAATTTCGCTCCCGCTCCCAAGTAACATTGGTTTGGGCAATTTCGCTCCCGCTCCCGCTCCCAAGTAACATTGGTTTGGGCAATCTTTATCTTGCTGATCTGTCTTTACTTACTGTTGTAATCTTATAATCAAATCTGAAATATTGGTGAATACTCCATCGTAAAGTGTAATTTACATTGTTGGTTGTATTGGAAATATTATACTTCAATGTGATGAGTAATTTTCATTATTTGGAATGGTTTATGCATTGTTGTTATACATTGGTAAATCTAAATTTTTTGTATTAATAGTGTTGATATAAACTGTCATAAATTCGTGATCAACATCTTGATTGATTACTGTTAACATGGCATCTTGGGTATCTTGGTACCTTGGTACATTGTTAAAATTTGTACTTGTATCTATAAGCATTTTATCTTGTTTAAGATTGTGATTCACTATTGACAAGTACTCTTAAAATTTTTCTAATCAAAGTACTTAAACAACTTAGGAAAATCTAACTCAAGATAAATCTCACTCATAATCTCTTGCATAAGCTAGGCTGATAGAGATACAGGTCAACCCTTGTTATCTAACTTGAGGGGCCTCGGCAACTCTTCGGTGGTTAACATGGTGACCTTGCAGTCGTCAGAGCAAGTCTCTGCAGCGCAGGAGGCATCGGGTGATAGAAGCCTAACAGAAGGTATCGTTAATCATGCCCTATCCTGCTTCTTGTTAGCCTCCTTACCACACCCTACCTTGAAGCCCAACTTCAAAATAGTTAAAGGAAGGTTACACTTAGATTAGGCATTTAACTAAAACTTACCAAGATCGCCACATGTCACATAGGTCCTAGGATTTGCACATCATCTAGGTTAGTCAATCATTCAAGCAGTAGGTGCCCATCCGGTCATTCGGTTTCAATTCATAAGAAGCAAGAATTCGTGACTCCATTAAGACACTGGTCTCATAATAGAAAAATATAATTTAATCAATAATCTTGCTTAAATTCAACCAAGTGGCTAGGTCACTCATCTGTGTCTCCCAAGCAAGTTAATTCTCAACTTGCTTTCCTACACTTCATTCCATAGGGACTACCCCCCATAGCTTGTTATTGTGAGATAGCTAGAACGGAGTGGACGGGGATCGGAGTGATAACCCCTGCCCTGAGCATTGTCGCGGTGCCTATACAATCCAAGAGACAATAGGTACTTCACCCACAAAACCCTTTTGTGGTGCCAACTCACACAAACCCAATACCCATGGTTGTGGAGTACCTCCCAAGCTACATAAATCAACAAACACTACATCAACATAGCAAGCTCATGAACTTTTCTTGTGGAAGGAGAAATTTCAGCTAAGGGGGAATTTGTTTGCAACTAAGGAGAATACCTCCCTTGCTAAGAGGGAGTGTTGATATTTTTGTAGCATCGAGAGGTATTCCCGCATGGTAAAAATGGTCTTCAAGTCGGCCTAGAAAAATTATATAAAAAAATATTTTATTAATCAAGTCAGCCCAAGCCAGTGAAGGCACATGTTGCTTGGGTTATCACACCCATTCAACTTGTATAAATAGACATTATGATGCCTCATTATTATCTCTCTAGGAGAGCCACACATGTGAGAAGAAGGGCAAGTTTTGACCACTAGGATGATTTCTTTTTTATGGACCAAGTTAACCAAAGTTGACCGAGTTTGACTGCGTGTTGACTGCAAGGCCATAGCTGACAGCAGGCCATTGATCACAAGGTCATCGTTGACCACAGAACCGCAGCTGATTGTAGGCTATTGACTGCAAACTTTGACTCTAGTTTGACTAATTTGACCGCAAAGTTCAGAAGTGATTTCTAACAAATTTGACCAGGGTTGAATAGCATGAATTTGACCAAGTTTGACTGGTATTTTGACTTCGATATTGGCACAGATTTCTAGACAAATTGTTGATTTGTAAACCTTGCTAAAAAATCATTTTTCCTAAAGAAAAGTTGTTGGGTTTTCTCCCAAGGTTGGGTTTCCTAGGGTAAAATTTGTTCTCGATTGTGTATGGTCGTCTTTCTATGATATTTATTATTTCTTCTACATTTACTATTGATATTTTCTGAAGTGTAATTATTCAATAATAGTAGTGGCATAAAATACTAGTTAAAATCATCAAGAAGTAATTATCTAGCTGAAAATCATATTCTATTGGACATCTTATAGAAAAATTCAACGTTAGCTACCCTCTGCAAAAACACTGTCAAAGTCCAAGGCATCCCCAAGCTATCTCCAATCCTCCAAACAGGAAACCAAGTTGTCACATGCCAACTAGGGCTCGAAGCCCTCCTCCGTGATATACAATGCTCCACATCCCTTGTAGGGTGCTCTCCAAATAAGTGGCTCCTCCATGAGACCTCAACAAAGGGCATCCACCAAACTACCAAGAGATCTCCAACACCCAAGGGAAGAACGTTGAGCCTACAATCAAATGAAGTCAAACATCCGCTAAGAAAGCTACTTCCAATGTACCTATCCATCATAGACCATCTCTCATGATACAATCCATCTTGGACCATCCAAGGGCTGAACATACACCATGTATCTCAAATCTCATGAAGCACCCCCAAACATGGTGCAAATACTTTCAAAGTAACCCAAAAATATAAAAATGACAAAAATCAACACCGTGAAGAGGAATTGCAGACCTTGTTGGAGAGATAGAGAACCTATAGATCAGCATAGGCTAGGCAAGTTAGGAAGCCTTCACCCATTGGTTATCGTTGTTCATTGATTGCTTTAGAAAAGTTTTATTTTTCCATGTTATTTCCAGCAAACATTCAGTAGATTGGACTCTTTATGTCTACATTAAAGAGCATCATTAAAGAGCGTCGAAACGGAAGAATATCCCTGAGAGACTATTTGAGCAAAGAAAGGGAGCTATTCCTTATCTTACGTAGGGTAATGAAAGAAATTGTGATGGCTGTTTGATGGTATGATGAGGTGCCTAGAGTGCTTTGTAATAAGCAATTTGGCTGAGTCATGAAAGCAAATGGATTGCATCAACTGTGTTGTAGGCCTGTGGCTTGATTCCTTCGCCATGGTGACCTCATATCTCAGATCGGGAATGGAATCTAAAATAGATGACTATGGTTGAGTGGAAAATTACTCAAACACCGCCAGTTTCTGTTTCTGTTAAAAAGATGTGTGTTTTTTCTTTGTCTATGAATCTGCAATTAAATTTCATTTGCTGCTATGGAAATATATATATTTTACTAATTTGCATCTTGTGTGTATTCATGTTCAGTTCCGAGCATGGGCATTTGGTTGCCATGAAATCTGTTAAACAATGTTTGATTAATTCCATTGTATTTTTATTATTGCAATCTATACATGCATTTAAATCGTTATGGACCTCCACGAAAGGCCAGCTCTGCTATGTTAGAGTGAAATGGTCTGTAATAGCCTGTTAGCGACTCCTCGTTCCATGGCTTGCGAGTTCGTGGGAGGGGATGCCAAACAAAGGTGGCAACAACCTCAAGGCGTGGTCTCGTTCCATGGCTTGCGAGTTCGTGGGAGGGAATGCCACACAAAGGTGACAACAACCTCAAGGCGTGATCTCGTTCCATGGCTTGCGAGTTCGTGGGAGGGGATGCCACACAAAGGTGGCAACAACCTCAAGGCGTGGTCTCGTTCCATGGCTTGCGAGTTCGTGGGTGGGGATGCCACACAAAGGTGGCAACAACCTCAAGGCGTGGTCTGAAACTTTTTCTTTCGTATTCCTGAAATTCCATTTGTTCTTGTACCAATTAGCCTTTTCAATTTTACACAATTGACCAGCTTGTCATTCGATGAATAAATCCTAATTGCAATGTCGGACATCAACTCACTCACTTAAAAGAGAGGGTTTAATGGCCTGTTCGCGACTCCTCGTTATAGCTTGAGAGTTCCTGGGAGGGGATGCCACACAAAGTGGCAACAACCTGAAGGCGTGGTCTGAAACCTTCTCTTTCATATGCCTGAAATTCCATTTGTTCTTGTACCAATTAGCTTTTTCAATTTTACACAAGTGACCAGCTTGTCCATTCGACGAGTAAATCCTAATTGCAATGTCGGACATGAACTTGCTCACTCAAAAGAGAGGGTAAAGAGCAATAAAGGCCCAATATTGTACCTCTGCGTGCTGAGCCTGCAGTTCTCATATCAATTTTAACAAGATTCTAGTTGTGAAAACCTACCTATTTTATTCATATGTATATAGTCAAAGCCTTATTCTATGACTTAATTGATGATCAAGTTCCTGGGTGTCTTCTAACTTCACCACTTACTAGAAATCCTAATTTGTAATTATTTTCTGGCAAACTATCTCAAAAAAATTACCTTAATATAAAAATAAGTAGAAAGTGAGCCCCATAGCACTTCGATAATTAAAAAAAGACCAATTAAGTAGTTGAAGTTAATACCTAGCCAAACAATAATATGTCCAGATTGCATGTGCAGGCCACAGCCCTATAATGACACCTGAATTCCCCACTGTAATGACAATGGCTGCCATTGGCCCAATTATTGCAGCTGCAACGATATTTTGAACGATTGCTTCACTTTCAGAACAAGAGAGTAAAAAATAGAGAACCAGTACAATCTCATAGCAACCAAAACGCCCAACAGTTGAGCAAACACAACCATGAAAGCATCTATATAGATATAGCAAACAAAGTGTGGGCTGACATTCTTACAATTTAACAGCCCCTAGTAAAATCAAGTAACTAGGATTCAGTACTATTCAATGATTATTTATTCATACCTTTGCATTCTTACAATGTAACAGCAGCCAGTAAAATCAAGTACAATTCAGAACTATTCATTGATTATCTATTCATACCTTTGAGAGTCCCAAGTAAAACCAACCAAACAAAGAATGGCAGAAAACATAGCAAATTCCACAGCTTAACAATGAGGCCATTTGGAATATCCATCCTTTCAGTCGAAATGAAAGATACAAAGAAGGGGAAGATGATGGGGTTTCCCGGAGGGATGATAAAGAAGTCATGGTGAACAACACAGAGAAAGGGGCAGAAAAATGTGTCGCTCAACCAAGCTTCCAGATGGCATATAGTAGTTTTAAATTCGGTGACAAAATTGAAGAGGTAGTGGATTATTAATTATAGCTCATGCTCCGCCGCAGTTCAGATGTCAATAGAATCAATTCGGTGGTTTCGGAGAGGTCTAGGGCTCATGCCACAACTTAAGTTGCTTAGATTATGTAGGCTGGTCGAGAGTGAGAGTTTTGTACGACTGTTATATGGTTTTGGTTTTTGGCAGCTTTAAAATGTTTTGAATTTTAATTAAATTTTAAATTTTTAAAAATTATTTGCAAAGTTTATTAAAGTTGTTGAAAAATTAAATATTAATTTATTTATTTTTTTTTTGGAATTTTAAAACTTCAATTTCTAATTTTTATTTAATGCACATAGCTGATTTGACTTAATGAACATTGCTGATTTGATTTATACTATTGCTTTTAAGATTAATTTGTTAAAATTTAAAATTATTTTTAAAAATTTTAAATAACTAAAACATATTCTCAAAAACGAAATGTCCCCATGGGATAAAAAAATTAAAAATATATAGATGTAACTTATTATTTAAAAAAATTAACAAAAGAACCTTCCATTTTCCAAGTATCCTTATAAATTAATTATCTAATAATAAAAAATAAAAATTTAGATATGAATAATGCACAGATTTATCAAAGTTTGTAATCTTGTCATCAACGGGCTTCGAATTCACTATATTTGTTGACATTATCAGAAATAAGAAATGAAATGATATACTCACTACATTTGTTGACATTATAAGAAATAAGAAATGAAATGATATTTTAACATCCACGAGACCATCAGTTCTTTGTTTTTTGTCTTTTGCAATCCAATTTTTTTCTTATTCAAATTGATGATGAGTTGGCCCAACCTTCTAACAATCACCTTGCTAAAAAGACAATGCCAAGAAACCGATGCTAACATATTCCCATAACTTTCTCTGATGTCTTTGAACGCATCACATTCCAAAATGAAACGTTTTTCCAATTCCACTACCCTAGACTTGCAAAACGCATCACATTCCAAAATGAAACGTTTTTCCAATTCCACTACCCTAGACTTGCAAAATGTACACACCCGTTCTTCCCAAGCTTCCTTAGGCCTTGTCCACAGTCTTGTTTCACACTGAAGTTGATGCAAGTTGGTTCTTAGTTGGGCAATAAGAACCTTTTCCCTCCACGAAATGCTAGCTCCAATGAACTCTTTTTGTCATAGATCACACGTAGAGTTGAATTCCTCAATGTAGTGCTTCTTCTTTCTACCCAACTATTTTCCCCATACCCGTTTATGAAACTTCTCCATAACAAAATTCTTTAGCTCCTTTCTATTTGTGGGACAGACATTGAGGTAGATATTCCATTTTTGCATCCATGTGTAGTTTTGTCTCATCCGTGTTTTCTTTCTTTCACTCATGCCTTCATTGAAGATAACATTAGGTCATCTACCTAATCTCATTTGCTCAATCTTTTTAGATATCTTATGAGTTGCACCATAGCAATTACTTCGATGGGAGTTGCTATGTTTCATTGAAGATTATCTCATAAAGTACCAAACTTTTTATTTTGAACTTGCTCATGGTCAAGTGTTTTTGGATTTTCTCAATTTGTTTCCATTTTCAGACGGGGGTGTTGCTAGCCTGCAATTCACACCCATATAGCATCACTAGACAAACTAGTATTCCAAAAAGCACTTTAATCGTTTTTCAATCCCATAACTCTGCCTCTCTACATTTGTTTTGAAGAGAATATAATGCTTTCCACCCTCCTATAATTATCTTCTTTCTGTAGTCCTCCCAATTAAGTTTGTTGTTGAAATCAATCCCGAGGTACTTGTACTCATTTACTTCTTCAAGAATGTTGCCTTCAAAGAAGAACGTATGCTGGCTCTGCTTCCTTTTATTAGAGAAAATCATTATTTTGGTCTTGCTAGTATTGACTTGCGTCCCCACTACTCTACAAAAATGCTCAAGGGCATATAGGTGCTTTTGCAATCCATGGGCCGATTTAGAAATCAATTCAAGATCATCACGTATAAAGAAGCTTTATCACAAACTCCCCCAACCCAACACCATCTCCATCTTGCAGATTTAGCCACTCTTCCAGTTTATCAATATATAAACCAAAAAGAGTAGGAGATAGAGGGCAACATTGCTTGACTCTAATATCACTTCTAAAGCTTTTTGAAAAACCCGTAAAGGTTCTAATTTTGACTTTCACTTCTTCATAAAGTCTATGGACAGTGGCTTTATAATGCAAAGGATAGAGGGCAACATTGCTTGACTCTAATATCACTTCTAAAGCTTTTTGAAAAACCCGTAAAGGTTCTAATTTTGACTTTCACTTCTTCATAAAGTCTATGGACAGTGGCTCTATAATGCAAAGGAATTTCAAGTTCTTCCATTCCACACCACAACTTATCTCTAGGGACAGTGTCAAATGCCTTTTTGAAGTCAACAAAAAAACAAAATACTTCTTCTTTGTCTTCTCAAATCTTTTCAATAATATGTCTCATCGTGATACCATGACTGTAAAATATTTCGACATAAAACCAGCTTATCCTTTTATTCTCTTTTCTTTTACTTATACCTCTTATTAATATAATTTAATTTGATTAACACAATCATCCTCATTGTCCACTAAACATGTAAGTATCCCAAATAAAAGATTGAACTTGTGCAAAATCTGAATTCGTTTCACCGCATTCAATTAAGAGTACCATATTCCAACCTTCCCCACATAATATTTTCACCATTTTTCCGAAAAAACACCTTTTCACATTTCTTCCCATAAAATATATACTTAAATCATTATATATATAAAATAATAAATATATATGTATTAGATAAATTTTCCAAATGTTTTAATAATATTTATTAATAACAATTTAATTTTAATTTTTTCACATTTCTTACCGTAAAATATATACTGAAATCATTATAACAATTTTATTTTAGAAACGTAAATATACAACCTATCAAATTTAAAATATTAATTTTTATAATAAAATCATATATATATATTAGTATGGAAATTTAAAACATTAATTTTTATAATAAAATCATTCATATATACTATAATAAAATCATATATATATATATAAAAGTATGGAAATCTAAAATTATTTTATTTGTACATTTTTATTTCAAATAAATTAGAGAACACTTTTATTATTTGCAATTTTTTGAAAGTGAATTTAAAATAAATATATCATAGTTTATTTAAAACAAAAAAACATTAAATTTAAAATATTATTTTTATACTGGTTAGGTTATATTTTTTTTAGTTTGTTCCAAAAATTTGCTTTTTAATTAATTTTGAAAATTTTAAACGTCTATGTGATTTAATTTTTAATTTTTATCTTTTAGTTTTACATTTTGGCTTCTTCTTTTTTTTATATATTTTAAAATAATTTAATTTTTCTTATAAATATAATTTTACAATAAATATAGTTTTCTTATAAATATAATTTTACAATCAATATAGTTTTATATTATTTATTTTTTATCCGTTGAAAAATAATTATATTTCTAGATTAAAGATTGATATACAATTTAATCAACCAACTTTAGTAAGATAACTATGATACTTTTTTATAAAAAATATTTTATATTTATGAAAATATTTTAAATATAAAACGTATTTATATAAATCTAACAAATTATTTTAATTTGATTCTATAACATTTTTTAAATTAAAACTGAACACTTACAATATAACAAGATTTTTAATCATAGATATTTATCTCCATTTTATCATGGATATTATTAACTTGTAAATAAACTTTGTTACAATATCATGGGTAACTAGTTTCAAATCCAAAATATTTTATCTTGTATCATTTTTATGAAAAAATGTTAAATTTTTACATTAGTTTTTAATATTATATCAATTTAAAATTATATTAAATAATGTTTACTATATATAGAGAGAAAAATATATATATAGATATATATACTATTTAAATTATTAATTACTTTCTAAAATATTTTATCTTGTAACATTTTTAATGAAGAAACTCTAAATTTTTATATTATATATATAAATAATTAATTTAAATTATTAATTACTTTCTAAAATATTTTATCTTGTAACATTTTTATGAAGAAATGTTAAATTTTTACATTAGTTTTTAATATTATATCAATTTAAAATGATATTATTTATATATATATATATATATATATATAATTTAATTTACTAATTACTTTTTGTACAAGAGGCAAGTATTAAGCAACAAAGTTGCATGTTATACTTGTTTTTAGAAAATTGAGTGTAAGTTGGGGTTACGGTCCATTAAAAAAATGTTTTAAACTATTTTTGTTTAAGTTGTAGATTATTGGTAGTTTGTGAATTGTTTGAGTATATTTTTGGTATTATAATAATAGTTTTTTTTTTTTTGTAAATTTCTGCGTAGAATTTTTTTAATCAAAAAAGTTTACAATACCCACCTGAAGGTGGGGTTTTCACATAAAGACCAAGACCAGACTGTAAGGAGACATTAAGGTAAACATAGTAAAAGAAACAAAAGTTTTACCCAACTTTGGGCTACTTTTTGGATTTACTTGTTTTCCTTTGTTGTTTGATTACTTCCACCCACCTATTCGGCAAAGGAGTAACCATTTCTTGTTGAAGAATTGCCTGACGAGTTGTTATTGCATCCTTTTTTTAATTCTAAGGAAACTAAGACGCAGGCTCGCTTTACCGCTCCCAACGCAACAGTGGTATTGTTTATCCATGTGCGAAGTGCTAAGCTTTTATTCGCTCTACTCTCATCATGGTCCTCATCTAAAGAGAGCATTTCATCATTTGATTCAATGTCCTCCTGGTCTAAAGAGGAGGAGTCCTCTTCCTCCATAAAAGGCGAGTTACATGGTTTCTAAGCCTTAGATTTAGTTTTATGTTTTACTGTGTTTTGAGTGCAAGAGTTATGTTGGTGTCATGTTTGATGGTAGAGGCGACAATGAAAAGTCATGTTGTCATAGTCCAAGAGTTGGATCCAATGGAAATCACCTACTTTCAGGTTGATTTTGTCTGGCAAGCATTTACTAATGTCAAGTTCTACACAAATCCTACCGAAAGTATAAACTCCACTTTGGCCTCGCGTAAGATGTGTGGCTAGTAGGAATCGACCTTGGTTATTTCCGATGCTTGTAAACACTGAATCATGCCATAGATGAGCCAACAAGTTTGGAAGTTGGACCCAAATGGGGAGCTTTGTAATTATTGTTGTAGAGGGGTCGAAATTTGGGAACCAAGGGGTCATGAAAAACCCCGCTTTTCCCCAGAACCATGGGCCCTTAGATAGAGCACTCTGGTAATCTTCCTAGAAGGCAAACACAACTATGAAGAAGCCCTTAGAATAAAAGAGAACCCTGCAGGATCTGGTCCAATTACAGTGTATTCAGTTGTAAAGATATGTTGTTTGAGGCCACATCTCATTGAAACGGCAGATCATGCCATGCTTTTCCATTAACACATGAAGATATTGTAGTTCTGGATGGGAAATGTCGACATAGGGAATATCTTCTGATTTTTCCATAAAAAACAGACTAGGTGCATCCTGAGAAGGAATTGCTTTGCCTGGAGTTTGAGGATTAGTTGAAGGAGGATGAACACCCTGGGGAGTCTGATTACGAACTGCATCTTTATATGAGAAATTCTGGGAGGAGGAGGGTTTCCCCAAAGCACCCACTCGCAGACGAAGAGTCAAAAGTAGAGTGGAATCCTTACAAAAATGATAATGAGGGATAGAAAGAGAGTCTTCTAATTGCTTACATTCATAAAGGAGGCGTTGAACCCCATGAGGAAACCCTAATAGTTAATAGCTTCAAATTATTCATCATAATTTAAAATAAAAATTAGAGTTAACTTCAAAAAAAAATTCAACCAAGAAAAAAACAACAGTTTTGTATTAGAAAAGTTGTTTACATTATTCATGTGTTTATCTATTAGCATCGGTGATATCGATAAACTATGTAATACCATGTTAATGGAATAACAATGTGTATGAATGTCTAAACTATATATATATATATATAATCCTAGAATAATCATATTCAAGTCCATAGGAAATAACAGGATCAATTGAGCATGCCAAGATCATTATATATCCCATATGTTCTATAAAAGCATGCTATGAGAGTCAGAATATCTAAAGTGGGGAATGAACATTCTTGCACCGCACATCATGGAAATATTGAACAACGTTATTCGGCAAGGAATTCCAAGAGATTGGACAACTAGTCTAGCAATACCCCTTTTTAAAAGTGGAGACATTAATAATCCTTCCAACTATAGAACCATTATGATCAATTCTTTGTTTGCAAAACTCTTCAATAGCATGGTGGAAAATAGAATCAGTAAGTGGGCAGAAGTCAAAGAAAAGAGGGCAAAAGGGCAAGCAGGTTTTAGGCCGAAGCATTCTACAGTAGATCATGGTATCACGTTGAGACACATTATGGAAAAGGTTTGGAAGGGCAAAGAAGAAGTATCTTGCTGCTTTGTTGACTTCAAAAATGCATTTGACACGGTCCCTAGAGATAAGTTGTGGAGTAGAATGGAAGAGCTTGAAATTCCTTTGCATTATAGATTTGTCGTCCATAGTCTTTATGAAGAGGTGAAAGCCAAAATTAGAACTTCATCAAGCATTTCAGAAAGCTTTACAAGTGACATCAAAGTCAAGCAAGGTTGCCCTTTATCCCCTACTCTTTTTGGTTTATATATTGATAAATTGGAAGAATAGCTAAATCTGCAATGTGGGGATGGTGTTCGGTTGGGGAAGTTTGTGATAAAGCTTCTCTTATATGCTAATGACCTTGTATTGATTGCTAAATCAACCCGGGGATTGTAGATGCACCTTTATGCCCTTAAACATTTTTGTAAAACAGTGGGGATGCAAGTCAATATCAGCAAGACCAAATTAATGATTTTCTCAAATAAAAAGAAGCAGAGCCAACACTCGTTCTTCTTTGAAGGAAACATTCTTGAAGAAGTAAATGAATACAAGTACCTTGAGATTGATTTCAACAACAAGCTTAATTGGGAGCAGTGCAGAAAGAAGAGAATTTTAGGAGGGTGGAAAGCATTATATGCTCTTCAAAACAGATGCATAGAGACAGACTTATGGGATTGGAAAACAATTAAAGTGATTTTTTGGCTCCTAGTTTGTCTAGTGATATTATATGGGTGTGAATTGTGGGCTAGCAGCATCCTTGTCTCAAAATGGAAGAAAATTGAGAAAATCCCAAAACGTTTGATCATGATCAAGTTTAAAATAAAAAAAGTCTAGTCTCTTATGAGATAATGTTGAGTGAAATAGGAGCAACTTCCATCGAAGCAATTTCTATGTTGCATCTCATAAGGTATCTTCAGATAATTGAGTAAATGAGAGAAGGTAGATGGCCTAATGTTATCATCAATGAAGGAATGAGTGAAAGAAAGAAATCATGGATGAGACAAAACAACAAATGGATGAAAAAATGGAATATTTACCTCAATGCATGTCCCACAATTAGCAAAGATTTAAAGAGTTATGTTATGGAGAAGTTTCGTAAGCATATATGGGGAAAAGAGTTGGGTATAAAGAAGAAGTACTATGTTCAAGAATTCAACCCCACATGTGATCTCCAGCAAAAAGAGTACATTGGAGCTAGCATTCCATGGAGAGCAAAGATTCTTATTGCTCAATTAAGAACTAACTCGCATTAACTACAGTGCGAAACAGGTTGGTGGAAAAGGCCTAAAGAAGCTTGGGAAGAGCGGGTGTGTACTTTTTGCACTTCTAGGGCAGTGGAATCAGAAAAACATTTCATTTTGGAATGTGATGATTTTAGAGACATTAGAGACAGTTATGTTAACAATGGTTCCTTGGCATTGTCTTTTTAGTGAGGGGATTGTTAGAAGGTTGGATCGGCTCATCATTAATTTTAATAATAAGAGGGTTGAATTGCAAAAGGCAAAAGGCAGGGAAAATAGTGGTCCCATGGACTATATCTAGTCATGTGGACATTAAAATTTCATTTCATTTTATATGGATGTCCAAACAGGGTCCATAACAGAAATTTCATCTGAAGATTGTACAACGGAATCTGTAATCTCCTGCCCGTGCAAGCCCCAGAGCAATTCAAACTTGTACCGTCATCCAGATTATTAGTTGCATTGTACCAATATAAAAAACAAAAAGCCCAAAAAATTGTACCATTAGAAACAAAAACAACTACCAGAGACGATCAATTAAAAGAGATACTATCAATCCAATGACAGTTGTCGAAAATAAAGTGTGAATATTGAATATCATTGAAAGGAAGTGTGTGACCTTCCTTTGACAACTTGTATGCGGTACTATTCAGTGCCAAGTGGACATGTGTATAAGCGACCCTTTGAAATTGAGTATTGAGCAACCTAATATGTTGCATCCAATTAATTAACAGTGGGGAGAGAAAGTTGTGTGCTTAGATTCTTAATCAAAAACCGACTATGAATTCCCCAAGACATCCAAAATCTCGATCTCCAGTTAACGAGCACAATACAAAACACCCTAAAGGGCCAATACCACAACTTTGGCGTTTGATCCAATGCCTCCTGACAATTTGAAATGGTATTGTGAACTAAGATGTAATGAAATATATACTTCACAACCACATAATTCATTTTTTCCACCTCCATCGAATATCAACAAGGTGAGTTATAAGCAGATGTAAGAGGATGAATCTATTCCACTGAAGAGATACCAATATTATATCCAACTTCCCTATAAAATGCCACAATAGGATACAAGTATCTCTACTAATTGGATATGTGCTTTTCAAATGTAAGTTTGTTACAACATTTCCAAATACCCTACATAATGTATAATGGAAGAGGCCCAACTGCCCTCTTGTTGGTAATTCAATCTTGTAGGCAGTTAACAATGGTGGAGTAATTCCAGACAGTCTGAAAGTTTATGATATTCATCACTCTAACCTAAATGGATTTAGCAAAAACACATTGCAAAAAAAGATGTATTGTGTTCTCCAAAGCGCATGCATATAATATACATCAACCAGGACCAATGAATCCTCTATGGCAGAGGTTGTCCCAAGTTAATGGCTTATTGTTCCAGGCCATCTATGCAAAAAAAATGAGTTTGGTCAGAATACCCCATCTCCAAATATTCAATATCTATATGATTTGTAACTGGATGCATATGTGCAGTGGATAAATATCTATATGCTTCCTTGACAATGATCTGGCCCTATCCCAAGTTACCTGCCCAGGAGAAAGTTTACTCATAGTCATATAGAGAAATGTCAACCAGTGTGAGATTGTGGATATACCTATCCCAACAAATGCCCAGATCACCATATAGTCCAATGTTTATTGCCCTTATCGAGGTAGGATATATTGAACGATTATTGATAGAAATCTAACTGATGTAGTATATACCCAGATTATGTATAAATATGAGAATTTCCACTTGAAGAGTATAATCCCTTCGATATCCATAAATAGGATCAAAACCAATCTCAACATTAGCCCCATTGCCAACTTTCCACTTGATGTTGCGCATAAGCCAAGGTTTGACTTTCATGAAACTTCTCCATATATATCATATGGAAAATGGGTGCACCCTGTTTGATCCATTGTATCAAGGACCGATTATTGATGGACTTTCTCTTGATGGTATGTTGCCATATACCTTCGCAATTAAGTGAACTCCACAAGATTTTCATCAATAGTGCCCAACTTAATCTATCAAGTTCTTTGATACCCCAACCACCTTCATCATCCTCTGTGAGATAACCTCAAGATGGGCCAAATGGAACTTGTGCTTCTCAGAAGTTCTAGCCCATATAAATCTAGAAATAATGGAGTTGATCCGGATGGTGATATTTTTGGGCAAATAATATAGATGTAACTCATAGATTGACATACTTTGTAAGACCTCTTGAACCATAATTAGCCAACCCCCAACAAAAAACCATTTGTGTGACTAACTAAACAGATGATGCTGGAATTTCTCAATCATCCATTATGAGTCTTTGATCCCATACATGTTTGGTTTGAGAGTAAAACTGAGATATTTAAATCTAGAATCTAAGGGTACACGGTCCACAACAAAAATATCGAAAATATCCATTATGATAGCATCTTTTGAGGATGAGGAGATCAATAGAGACTTAGAATTGTTCATGTATAGTCCACTTTCCTCTCCAAATAGACAAATAATTCGCTGCACATTACTCCAATCCACCACAGACAAATTACCAAATATAAGTATAACATCCACAAAAATGAGATGTGTGGCCTCAATATACTTGGATATCCTTACACTTGTAAAAGCCACATTGTAATGAGCATCTAATATTAACCTACTCATTCCCTTAATGACAAGTAGGAAAATTAGTGGAGATAAAGCACAACCTTGTCAAAGTCCCTGAGATGCCCTAAAAAAATGGGTGGTTAGACCATTAATCAAGACCTCAAAGTTGGCAGATGAAATTCATGCCATTATCCAAGATACAACCTTGTCGTAGAGGCCAATCTTATGAAGAGCCAGTCGCAAGAACATCCAATCCACACAATTGAAGGCCTTATGAAGATCCATTTTAAGTAGAATGGCCTTGATCTTCTTATGTTTGATAGAGTGTATGGTCTCATGTGTGATAGCCACTGCATCTTGAATTTGGAAACCTTGTAGAGAACCAAATTGCTCCGACCCAATAAATTTGGACAATATGATTTTGAGACAATTGGTTGTACTCTTCGAGATCATCTTGTATACAATGTTGCATAAAGAAATCGGGTGATAGTACATTAATGTAGATGCATGTGAGACCTTTGAAATCAATGCAATAAATGTAGAGTTTATAGCACCTAGGAAAATACCAGTAATTTGAGATTCTTCAGCAACCTTCAATAACCCTGGCCCTATAATGTCTAAGAAATGAACAAATAGTTCAATCGGCTAGTCATCGGGTCGAGAGCTCTTATCGGGCAAAGGACTACATAGCCACCACCAATTCATTGAGAGTGATCTCTCGGTAGAAGGTCTCGTTAGCCGCTTCCTCAAACATGCAAGGAAAGGTGTTAATGACCCCTAGTTGTCGAGCAAAGTCCACATCAACCCTAACCTAGTATTGTGCACAACAATGTTGAATTGTCTCAACTTCAATATCCTTTAGATTGTTAACGATATTTCCATTAGAGTCTCGCAATTCCAAAATGGTATTTTCACGTCTCCTTGGAGATGCATAATTGTGGAAGAATTTAGTATTCTTATCACCCCCCTTAATCCATATGGCCAGACTTTTAAGACACAATTCTTCCTCTTGGAACATGAGAATATCCCCTTTCTAATTATCGGGTGCAGTATCCTATACAATTTGTGTAACTGAGAAATATTCCTTATGAGAAGGATCGACCAGTATGAAAATTTTGTTGTTAAGCTCCTCAAGCTCTTGAATATGTTTTGTCTTTTGAACCCTAACCCATCGACAAACAATCTACTTGAGTTCTTTAAGCTTATTCCCAATAAATACCATATGTGATTGTTGGGTTCTGAATATGTCATATACTTTAGTATATAAAGTTGCATTTCATAAGTCATATTCCCACATTTATGACACTTTCCATAGCAATTATACCAACAACTTCTGCTAAATGCACCTCTTCCACCTCATGGTTAATTATGATGGATTTCTTATCTTTTTAATGATTAAATGTGTCTTTAGTATAGTTTTATCAATGATGGTTTAAGAATGTGTTTATGTGGCCAAGAAGCATGTTCAGGTATGAAAGCGTTTGTCTATGTACTAGTTAAGTACCAATTTGACAATTCGGTCCAAGTTTCTCCACCTACACTAATGGAGTAAAAAGTCAAAATTATAAAATGTGTTTTTTTCCTCATAGGAATGAAAAATAAGGTGCCACATGGGCCTAATACGTTGGTACATGCCTTGGCATATACCCAAACCACACGTGTGGGATCCTAGCACGTGATTTAAGCTACAACCTAAAATAGGTAACAATTTTGAAACTGCCATGTTTTACCTCATTTTCCATGCATATGGTGTCAAATCTCAAGAATCCTAAAAATGGGTTTTTGCACTATATAACAATTTACTTATATCTAAAACCATTTCCCAAATTCAATACAATTTCAAAGTTACATCTGGTTCTTCAAAGCATATTTGTACAAAATTTCTGAAAAATCCAGATTTGCAAAAGTATCTAAACAACCAACTTCAGGCACGATTTCAAAGGCCATAGAATTGAATCAAGAAATTTCAAAATAGGATTTTCTTGATAATATTGAAAATTAGGCTCCATATAAACATCTTTCCAAAATACATCATGTTCGAGGAGATAATATTGGTTCTGTAACACCAATTTATATAAAATTACATAAAAACCAGATTTCTGAGATTTTCCTCTAAAGTTGTAAATTCGTTTTCTGAGTTTAGGGGATTGTTTCTTATCCTTCCTCAATGGATTTTATGTATAAATAAGGCCTCAAAGAGAAAAGAGGGGGAGGGGGAATAGAGTAACGAGATTATTGTCAAAGCATTTCTTAACTTTCCCAAACATTTGGATAGTTGAACTGTGATGTATATACTTTCTTGAATATCTTTTATTATAACATTTTGATATGTTGGTTCCTAATTATTAATGTATTGAAAAATAGATAAGTTTTTTGCAATATTCTCACTTGCCTAAGATCGCTGGCAAGGGCCCACCAACGATCTCAATCAAGCCATTGTGAACTAGTTTCAATTTGTTTATGCATAGTTAGTTTTCATTTATCATAGAATTGTTATACTCTTTTCCTTTCAGTATTTGTAGATTAGCAATTATTTTTCTTGTTAATTTATCTGCATATGAATGGATTGATGAAGCGAATTTAGTTGTGTCTGATTAAGATATTCTAGTAATAAGTTAAAAAAATTGAGTAATTTTGGTAACAAGATTAAATCAAATGGTTGACTAGATAAGTAGATTGAGGTTAAGAAAGGTCTCTGTTTTGTAATATTTCTTTATGGAATTTTGGTTTGAGTCCTATTCTTTCAGGACTTAAAAGATATTCAATTTTCTTCCATGTGGCCCCATTAGTTTCTTGGACTTGCTTAGCATTCAAATTGAGTGATTTTCTAATCTGTACTTTACACAATGTTGCATTAAAATCATTTCCCCCATTTTCATATTGAGGATATTCATTCGAGGCATTGTGTGATCAGATTTAAGTCAGTTAAAAGTTTAGTCAATTTCAGATTTGGTTTCTTTGATAGGTTTCAGTAATTAGGTTATGTACCAGGAATAGTATCGAATCATAGTACCGAAAAACTTATAGGTTAGAATTCATAATTATGTAGCTTACCAGAATCTTAAAAGTCACAATATCTTGCAAAACCAAAGTTCTGTAGCACAAACCATAGTATGCCTAGACTAGTACTGTGTTGTAACTCAAAGTTTACAATCCCTAGTTGACACTTTAATAAAGGGTAATTATTTAAAAAATTAAAACACCTAACATTTTTGGCGTCGTTGTCAGGGAGTTGCAAACGATTCAAGTAACATTTTTCTTTGATAGGCTGAGTTTTAGTAGAATAATTTTCGTGGTAAGATTTTCAGGGCAACTAGAGGGTAGAGAAAGTGCAGTAAGACGTGAGTGATGAGCGACACATCCACTATTTTGGGGTTTCTCCAAAGTTTGGTTGTCTTTGTTTGATTTTCTAATTATTTTTCATATGCGTAGAATCGAAAGTAAGTTCCAAAGCCTTGTTGTTTCCTTATTTTTCTTTTCAAGAGTGTTTTCCTTTAGATTGATTCATGAAAACAAGATAAACCTAACTTGTGTGAAAAGATAACTTGGTGACAACAGGATCCTAGTGGCACGGTGGTGCTTTGAGTACATAATTGTTTTGCTTGGATTTGCTTGCTTTTTATTTATTTTGGATTTTTAAATTTTTGGTACTATAAGAACCCCCTTGCACTAATCCATGAGTGAAACAAGGATTAACAACCAACAAAACAATGTTCAAGGATGATCAAGAGTTTGAAAGAACTCTCTCAAATCCTAACAACAACTGGGATCTTTGCTTCTAAGGAATAAAAAATCTTGACAACAGATAAGAATTTATCCACCTCTCTCCCATGAACCATATCCACAGGAATATCTTCACCTTTGCAAACTTGTCGAGGAAACTGAAGAATCATGGACCACATCAAATGGTGAGAAACCTTTAGAACCTGAGACTGAATCATTTTTGACATGCCTATTTGCGGATCCTCTGAGCACACACGGGGATAATCATCTAATAATAGAAGATATGCATGGCATGGTAAAGGAGGATATGCCAAGTGAGCTAAATAAAGAGGTAAACCAAGAACATTTTGATTTTGTTGAAATTTGGTTTCAAGCAACTATAAGACCATACCGCCCCATTCTTCATTACTTCTTAACATCATCATCAAAATAGTTGATTCTTTGTACTCAGGTATACATTAAAGACTATATTCTAAACTTGAGTATGAATGCATTTCTATACCTATTATGAACATGGTTACATTGGAAATACTCCTATACTTGAGGAGAGGAATTTCTTTTTCTTAGGTAGAGTAGGATAGTAAATAAATAAATGTTGCATATAATAGTTAGTTTAGTTCTAAAATATAGTGCAACACCTTTCTCAGTTTTCTTTTTGTATAAGTGGGAATGTTGACAGTTAAAAGGCAACTAGTTGAAATGGGAGGTTTATGTTCCTACAATTGATTTTTTTTAAGGCTTCTTTCTGCTGCATATTGTTTTAATGAAGATTGCCACTTAGTCTTATTTTAAACAACAATGTGGTTCAACTACTACAATTCTTTCCCACTTATTACTTCTTTATGATACTTAGACTTGTTTCTAGTTTTTTTCAATAATGTAAGCTATGAACATCATGTTTGGAATTTTATAAAAAGGTAATCTTCTTAATTTGAGGATCTTTTTAGGTTGGATGCCTAAAATCAATGGAAATGATTGCATTGCAACGCCATCCAGTACTGCGTACCAAGTGTGTGGTACCATATTTTAGCCAACCATAATTTTAATTTCCAGAATTTCGGTAATCAATTTGGTACCAATACACAAAATTTCAATTTCCAGAATTTTGGTTCTTAGTTCGATACCTGTAACCAGAATTCTAGATCTTCATCATTCATTCTTTGTACATTCAGTTCACAAAATTTAAAATTTTTCATCTTCATGACCAAAGTTAATTTGAAAAACAAAATCGGATTCACAGATCTTGTTCATTCAAAGCGCTTATATACTAAAAGAAGACATCTTCGTCAACATAATGGAACACTTAGGGGAGTATTTGATGATATCTTTCCTTTTTCCTTAAGTTGTTAAAAATGATGCATTCATGCTTTATTATTACTTATCTATTTTAAGATCGTTATTTCATAAAGATGATTGATTAACCAATCTTTTTCATAGAAGTTGAATTGAATGATAATTCCAAACTATTCATAGTTGATATACTTGCTCTAGTTTGGAATTTCATTGCTCTTATTCATATAGTTTTATGATTATCAATACGAAATAGTTTCTCAAAATATAGTTACCAAAACATATTAAGGGGATTCAAACAAAGTGAAAAAGTCCATGCAATGATACCATTGAGAAAAAACTTAACCAAAACACCAAAGCATGATATCTGAACATCTTTGTTAAGACTTGCAGAAGAGTTGATAAAGTATATGCTCTTAGTGGAACACTAATTTAAAAAGCAAAAGCATACATGAAAACTATGATTGGTAGGAGTTTAGGTGTTCTTTGGTTAGCTTCATCCATCTCGCATTAAAATGGCTCATTCATGCTATGTCATTTGAGTACCTAAATTACCTTATGCGTCCAAGACATTATGTGGGTAGTCAAAGCCACTCTGAAAGGTATCATCATATGCATTTAAGGGGATTTCTGAATTTTCTCCCCCATCCACCAATTGCAAAAACAATGTCTATACTATAAACCTGAAATGGTAGGAAACATGGGACTAGAGCCTTTAGTGTAAAATAGATTTAAGAGGTTAATCTGCCAAGGCTATGGACGTCTGCTGGCAACGGGTATTGACTTGTAATATCACTAGGAAAACCCATCGGGGCTATGGACGCTCATGGGAAATGGGACATTTTGCCTAAAGAAGTGTCAACCAGACCAAGGCTTTTGTCTACACGTATGATGGTTACTCTATAGTGTTACAATCAAAAGGAAGCATGTGTGGATTAAACTCAAAGGGAAAAACAAACTCCATAAATTGCTACTAAAGAATTGCCTTAAGGTAAACTTGAGACCTTTGTCATTATTTTTTCATATTATATATAAGATTTAATTACCTTAGAAGTGGGACCTATGATCATAGAGAATTAATAAGCTCAACTGCAAAGCTTATTTGTAATACTAGGATAACTATAAGACTTTGGGATTTCGTTAGTAATAACTAATTTTTCATTGTTTCATCATTTATTATGATCGTAAAAAACCTCCTACCTTTTCGTCTACCAAGAAAGAGAGCCCCTTAAATTTATGAAAGGTTTCTTTTTCTTGAGCATAAAACTGTTAAGGATTGATGAAATTATATGCAATGAGTGATTTGGAATTTCTTTTATGTTTGGTGTTAGTTTTGCATCATTTTAATAAATCAAGTATGGCATATTTTTGTTTAGTATGCATCTCATTAGTTCCATTGTTTTTTTTTTCAAAGCCATCTCAACAACCCTCCTCACTTCTTCAGTACCTCACCTTGTTTGTATGAGGACATGCAAAACCTCAAGCATGGGGGAGTTTTTGTTGGGACCTTTGGATTCTTTTCAGCATCTTCAATTCATTCTCTTTAGCTTACTTCAACATATCATATCGACACTCATTAACTCCAGTTCTTGCATATCATTCCAAACTCTCAACCTTACTCAGCCTCATCTTCAACTCCATAAAATTTCCATTGTAGCTTACAATACAAATCAAAATTCAAAAGGTATACTTGAGGTAAAACATGTTTAAGACTCTTTAACTCATTAAAATTTAAGGAAGCTTGATGATTAACCACTTCTTATTCCATAAATATTTACTTTTCTTAAACCACCATTAAACCCCCCATTTCCAAATCCATTAATGCATATTTTGGTAAGGCCATAAGAATGAAAAATTATTGTGGTACATGAATACAAAGCAACATCTATAGTGTCTTCTCCTTCTACATCATAAAGCATTCGCGAAATCATCATATGAATGTTGTCAATAAGAGGATGAAGTCATTGTCGCTTATCTGAGAAGAGAACCGCAAAATGAGTAATGGTCTTACAAGTTTCGAAGTCCATGTTTATACAACGATTATCTTCAACATCACCTTATATCATCCACCATCCCTTCCTAATCCATATCTTTTTGCGTGAGGGCATGCAAAATCTCAGGCACAAGGGAATGATGGGCTCTGAATATGTCATATCATTTAGTATATAAAGTTGTCATTCATAAGTCAAATTCCCACATTTATGACACTTTAAATAGCAATTATACCACCAACTTATGTTAAATGCACCTCTTCTACCTCGTGGTTAATTATGATGGATTTCTTATCTTTTTAATGAATAAACGTGTCTTTAATATGGTTTTATCAATGACTATTTACTAATGTATTTATGTGGCCAAGAAGCATGTTCGTGAATAAAATATTTTTTCTATGTACCAGTTCAATACCAATTTGACAATCTGGGACTAGTTTATGCACTTGCACGAATGGAGCAAAAAGTCAAAATTATAAAATATGTTCTTTTTTTCCTCATAAAAATGAAAAATTAGGTGCCACATGGGCCTAATACGCTGGTACATGCCTTGGAATATACCCATCTCACATGTGTAGGATCCTAGCACAAGATTTAAGTTACAACCAAAAATAGGTAGCAATTTTGAAATTGCCATGTTTTGCCTCAATTTCCATGCATATGGTGGTGAATCTCAAGAATCTTGAAAATGAGTTTTTACACAATATAGAAATTTACTTATATCTCATACATTTCCCAAAATTCAATACAGTTTCAAAGTTACAACTTGTTCTTCAAAACAAATTTGTAAAAAATTTATGTAAAACCCAGATTTACAAAAGTATATAAATAATCAATTTCAGGCGCAATTTACGAGGCCATGGAATTGAATCAGGAAATTTCAAGACAATATTTTGTTGATAATATGGCAAATTAGGTTCGATATAAACATCTTTCCAAAATACCTGATGGTCGAGGAGATTGGGCTAGTTATTTAACACCAATTTATATAAAATTACATATTTCAGAAGCATTTGAGCATTGTAAACACATCTTTTAACACTTTTGAGCATAATAGAGAGGCCCAAGCCATTGGAAATTGGACCAAGGAGACGTAGCCCATGAGGGGTGAACTTCTTTATCATGTTCCTATTATAATTTGTTTTGATGATGTTTTGGACATGTTATGTTGCTATTCAGTCTCTTATTTATGTTAAATTTCTCATAAAAATTAACATAAAAACTCATTTTTCACTTGCAAAAATTCATGAATCCTTAAACACAATGAAAGCATTTTGTTTCTAATCTGAGGAAGATCTTAGCACAACAATGTAATATTCTAAATCAGATCATTTAGGGACAAAAATCCTTCACTAAACCACAACTTGAATCTTAGGGATAGATTAGGGTTTTCCTAGGGAATGTGACATCAGCCCTAAAATGGAAGAATTTTAACATGGGAAAATGATGATTTTGAGGCAATGAGTTACCAACCATGTGTGAAAACCTTCCACAAACCAATGCATGCACCCTAGTTGAATTTTTGCCCTAACCCTAGCCTAGAGGCTTGCCTTAAAGGGCTAAAATTTGATGGGAGAGAGACAAATTAGGGTTTTAGAGAATATTATTGTGTGATCACCTATGTGGAAATGTCAATGCTTGATCTTGGGTGATGGAATCTAGAGGGAGATCTTATACTTATGAAAAAACTAACCCTATAATAGAGTAATGGATGATGAAAAACCCTCGTTTTCATATCCTAACTATCATTTTATGAGGAAACAAATCCATCAAGGATAGGTTAATATGAAGTATCACTTAGGGGATTGTCACACAAGTCTTAAATGGTAATGCATACAATACCATTGTCAAGATTTCATAAAAAAAATTCAATAAAAACTTGCACATAGATACCCTAACAATATATATTCCATGCAATAGCCATAAACATATTCAAATACATAGAATACTTACAAGAAAATGCATGAACATGTCTGTAAAAACAAGAGAAAGTCTCCATAAGCAAATACTCCACAAAACATCACAACTCTATAAGAAACAAGTCTATTTCATCTACGCCGAAATCTCTTAGAGGCCAAATTTATCCACAAGTGATGATGAGAACACAAATGAGGTGACCTCTATTTATATGAGGTCTACCTCTACCAATTTATGACTAATGAAGCCCCTGAATCAAGTTTGTTATAAGAAAACCTAGGGTTGCAATCCAACACACTAGTTAAATGAAAAAGTAAGTAATGAATTCCCACATATGAGAGTCTTAGCCTAAAAAAATGTCGACATCATCCCCTTTTAGGGCTCCAAATGTCATGCCAAGGTGTGATGAGGTGTTAAAAAGTGTTAAAGTGCTTTGATCCTGCAAAGTTTGAGGAAATTCCTTCAAACACCCCTTTGGGGTTCCAACTTCAATTGGGGTGCCATCACGTAGTCTCCATGGATCTCCAATTGTCAAAATGAGGCCTCGTCTCTTGAGCATTAGGGATTATCCATGTGCAATAAACCCTCCCTAGTCTCTCAATGGGAGACCATCCTCATCTAGGCTTTGAGTCAAGTCCTTCCCATCAAGTTGTGTTAAGACCATCTTGGGGATATGTTGGGTCCAATGGAGTCATCATGAATAATCTTCTATGCTATGTCAAAGTAGACCAACGTTATGAGTCCTGAAGGTGCTCTAGGAAATGTAACATCTACTTATATCATCAGGAGGCTCAACTCTCTCAACGATGCATATGCTAAGCCATATACTTCTCTGAATGACTTGTGTATGGATGGAGTGAGTGCCCTTCAAGGCTTGGGTTGTTGTGAACCACCTTACAAAAATAACTTGAACTCAAGTGAAAACAACCATTCATCAAAGGATGAGATCATATATGCATCTAAGTGGACCAAAATTGAATGTTAAGGGCATGTTAATATTTAAACAAGGATCACCTTTTGATACCTAACTAGACCAAGTCCTATAAATGTGTTCTCTACCTTGATAGAGATGGCTAATAGTCAATCATACTAGGTTCTTCCAACCCTCAAGGGAAAGTGATAGTTCTAAGGTAAACCCCTCAATCAATAGGTGTTAGAGTGAAGGTATGACAATGGAGGGGAAAGGCTTCATGGCCAAGTGCCATGGTCAAAGGGACCAACTGATGGGGAGTCCACATCCTAACTATATGAATGTGAAGGAGGTAGAAATCATGAAGGCATGAGTTACCCTGCTCGACTTGCTTTTCCACCCCTCTTACGCACCTTTTACTTCTTCTTAATAATTCTTTATATTACAACATACAACTCAAGGGTTAGAGCTTACTCTTTATGATGTAGTATTTTTATTACCCCTTTAAGATCAAACAAACCATCGTTCATGAAGTTTGGGACATTCAAGAGTTCCTTTGATGTGAAGGAGCATCATGTGCTCAAGAACTAGGTTGCGATGGCTAATGGGCAGGGTAGATCTCATGCTAAACGTTTTCCCATGTGCTAATTTATGTCCCTCGCCATATTTTACATGTTGATTTTCTTCTTTTTCTTTTGTTGTCGCCATGACATGTTTTTTTTCATTCTTTTAGTTACATCAACCTCCAAGGCAATATTTTTTCAGCCCTACTCAAAGAGTGTGGCATAAGGGTTCCAAATCCCAAAGAAACAATGACAAGTTGGACCCGAAGAATGGATGTGGTATATGGGGCTTGTAATGTGTGTTGGAAAGTGTCAAGTATGATGTAGGGGACAATGAACACACTATCTCAATCTGGGTTTTCTTAGTAGTGCCCCTCTTATAACCTTAAAGTTAGAAAAATAGAGAGAGAATGATTAAACACACAACACCAAACACACACACGGTTTCATTGATCACATAAAGCAGTTACATATATAATAATTAGATCACCAACTTCTAGATGATAAGATCTGAATAATGTGGATCTATGACTCATAGACAACTCACACACGTAGGGAAATAACTATTTCAAGAATCACACCTAGAGACTCACAATGAAAACTCACGACAACTTGGAAGTCATGGAAGCATTACTTCCAATAGCCTCCCTTAATGCTTACATGACAAAACTAGAAAGTAGACATTACAACAATGAATGAATCTCTACCAAATTTGTCTGGTGTGGTCATCACTAGCACTCATCTCCCCTCTGCAATCTCACAGTTTCCACTCTTTTCTTCACCACACTTTCAGGGTTCCCACTTGATCCATTTAAGACATAATCAATTTAGACCATCGTTGACGTGCTTTGCAAAATTGACGTTTCTCAACCTTCCGGAGCGCTACAAGTCATTCTCAATATTGAACCATTCTATGGAAGTGCCACCATCTGTTGAATCCACGACACTGCGCAACGTTCATCAGTTCTCTAGGATAGCATTATGGGCACAAAATGTCTTCAACAAACAACTCTACAACTTGCCTTATAAAATAACCTGTATCGACACTCCTGCAACATGACGAGTCACACCAACTTAACCTTATTAAGAACTACCTGTGACTAATACTCCTGGAACACAATAGGCCATATTAATCTGTTGAATAATTAACCAACAATCACGTGATTGTGCATATCGATCTTTTTTCCTTACACTAGTGCACTCCAACCTAATAAAATTACAACCAACACCGCACAATACATCTCGATAAACAAGATTAGAATAATTTATTAATTGACTTTCCAACTTCCACTCGCAAAATATTCTCGTTCAGGGGGGCATTGTCATCTCATTGACGTGGAATAAATTTAAAACTCATTACATCATTACAAATTATGTAATGGAGTAGAGAAGACAACTCTGGAGTAGGGCTTATAAGTGATCTATAGCCATCAGCTCCGTAAGATGTGTATTTAAAAAATATTTTGACCCATGGCAGCGTTTGCATATTTATAATGTCTCCTTCGTTTTGAAGATATTGGCGATGGCACGCTGGGCAGGATAAACGAGGACCAGCATATGTCTTCACTTCGACAACATAAACTACACGTTTAGGAGATAAAGAGAAAAGCACGCATGACAGAGAAATCATGATCATGCCCTTTTTTCTTCACACACGAGTGCCATACGATTGCACGGATCTGTCTACGTCGGCAGAGTGACCATGGTGCAACTCAGCGGTTTTGAACCGTTCCATGCTCCCGAATCCATGCAACTACTGCAGATCAAAACACACAACGAACAGATGGTTTCCCCATGCGGACTTTCAAGCTTCCGTACTTCGATTTGCAGAGAAAACTTGTGGCTCTGAAAACAATCACTAGCTATGGAACTCTGTTGCATTTAAAAACAATTCTTCAAACCCCATTGCAAGAAGATCATAAATGTTGACCATCATTGATATTAAAGAAACAGAGGGAGAAGAAATTATACACAACCCCATCAATACCGCCGATGCTCTCACGGACCTCTTGGTCGCGAGTAATACTTGTCAGCGTCTCCGTCGCCAGGATTTTCAATTGGCATTATGGCGCTTCGGCAGATTTGTCATTTATCAAAGGCAGAGGCTGTGCGATGACCCCAAATTCTATTTTCTTGATTTCCCACACACAAGCAAATGTTTGTCTTCAACCTCGAGGCCGAAGAAAAATGACAGTATTTGCCGGCTACAATCGTCCATCCTTGAAGTCACGAGGTTTCCCTTGAGTGGGCAGAAGGGAATCCTTATCAGCTCACGCTCCGCCGACTACAGTTATAATACAAAGGAACATTGCAAAAGTCTTTACAAAGTCATACAGATTTGACAAATCCCTCAACAACCATTTGTTCTATTAACAGAAATAAAAATGAAGACAATCCACTCTCCACTTATTTACAGAGAATTAGCTATTATGACTCATATTTTTTTGGTCCTCTCCCGAGGAGTGAGGGTAGTGTAGGCTATGATACCAATACACAGCACCAAATACACAGTTTTATTAATTATATAAAGCAATTATAAATATGAAAATTAGATCACTGATTTTTAGATGATAAGATTCGGAAGAAGGTGGATCTATGACTTATAGACAACTCACACATATAGGGAAATAATTATTTCTAAATCACACCTAGAGACTCACAATGAAAACTTATAATTTGGAAGCCATAAAAGTATTACTTCCAATACTTAAGTCCTCAAGGGAGGTCCCATTAGAATAAGGCTAAAGATTAAACCCCTAGTAAGGTGAGAGAACAAATTTACACTGAAGATCTTTCATTCTTCTTGATCACCCCTTTACCCATACTAAATGCCCAAAACAAACAAATATAAACACCCAATTGCAAAATGATCAAAGTATCTTTTTAATAGCAACACAACTTCATCCAAGTGCAAAAGTCCAATGGTGAGAGGCATGTGGGTGATGCAAGTAAGCCACGTGACATATCATTGTCAAATAGTAGGAGAAAGTTTTCTCCTATAGAATTAATAGTTTTGGTGGGTAACAAAATGTATATATGTTCAACTCATATATTAATTATTTTTATAATTAATAATTTAAAATAAAATTACATTTTATTTTTTCATGACAATGTGAGATGTATAATAATATAAGTATTTTGATATCTATTGACATTTACGACCTTTAATTTATATAAGTGCACTAACTATAGTATTACCATTAAAAAAATAAATCTCTAATAATTTACCAATTTTATTTTAATAATAAAATATATTAATAATTATTTTAAAATTTTATAAATAAAAAATAAATATAAATATAATACTTTATTAAATATGTATAATTAATTTAATTCTTCTCATCCTTCTTATTTAAAGTTAGTCCATATGACACGTTTGTAAGGAGATGGACATGGCAATGTCGCTCCATAAATATATCTATAATAAATAAATAAAAAACCTTTTCCAATCATTATATAGAATAAATAATTAAATACCATATAATAAAATCAATTTATTCCTTATCGGCCATTTTTATTAAAAACACATTTAATATTAAATATGATATGAAACGTCTCGGATGCGGGTGTTAATTCCAGAAGTTAATATGATTAGACGAAGCGGCGGCGGATGGGGAGGCCACATGGCCCCCTGCAACTTTTCCCATGCCACCCTGAATGGCATTCATGGCACCTCGCAGGAGCCATTTAATGCCTGCACTAGCCGAGGCAAAGCCATTGCCCACATAACAATGGAGCCGGAGAATTTTCCTGTTATTCTGCCCCTGATTCATTGTGTTTGTCCTCCGTAGGCGGGAGAGTCGAATGAGTGCACCAGCACTGGCCGCAGATGTTGGCTGTTGAGCTGTATTGATTTGGGTAATGGCTTCCACCATTCCCACACCAACCTCTGCAATTTTGCTCACAACCTCCATCCCTCTGTAATTTCCTTGCATAGCTCCTCTGTCAATTCCTCCACTGTTCCTGCTGACACTCTCCCTGTTCCCATATCCACCATGGTCCGCCATCGTATGCGCAGTCGACGTGGGGGCACGCGAGGCGGAAGTTCTCGTTCCCCTGCTCTGCCTAGCCCTGATTCTGCTTCCCCTGCCTCCTCTGCCGATAATCCCCACCCGCACAGTTTCGCAGGCCGGTACCCAGATACGCGAAGTGGCAGAGGCAGAGCCTGGCTCCATAGCTCAGGTCGTGAAGCTGCAGCTGTTCGCACTGCAACCTTTCCCCTGCCTCCGCATCCTGCTCCTCACACCACGCAATTTCGCTTTCGTAGTTCTTTGAACCACCCTGTTATCATAGCAACTGTCTCAATTACCATCACGGAAGAGACTGAGCAGCATGTTCCCCTGGATAATCCTACGGAGGAGGCGAATAGAGCTGGCCCGAGCAGCAGGAATCGGGGCAACAATGGTGAACCGGAAGCTGATGAAGGTCGAACCAGAAGGCATGGCAAAGCTATTGCTGGCAGTCAACATGTTGAGATGGGCATACACAGTTACACGCAGGCTTCTGATAGCCGTCAGGGTGACATGTCAGGCCTGCGTGTTGAGGCATGTAGCATGGAAGAAGGCCATTAGGCGCTGGGACGTGGCGAGTCGGACAACCCGGATGACTGGGCGTGTCCAATTGTGGAGGAGCCTGCTCCGGAAGACTGAGTGCCATGTGTCGTGTTGGTCAGGTGGAAGTTTTGTCATGTTCTTGGTTTAGTTTATGTTTAGTCTTATGTGTCTTCAGGATAAACTTTTGGTCTGGTTACCTTGTCTTGGTAATGCTCTATTTAAATTTGCTACCCTGTGTGGGTTATTTTTGGACTGGTTTCCCCTCTGTTGGGGCAGTCAAAAATAATTATTATGGATGTGTGTTGATTGAGGCTTGGTTCCTCTGTGGCCAAGCTTCACTGTAATTGCCTTTTTGTATTATATTAATAGATTAACCTTACTTAGAAAAATATATATATATGAATGATATAAAACTTATTTATATTATACATAACCACAACTAATTTCAAGAGCTTACACAAAGGAGGGTATGAATGGTGAACCATATTATTGAAGTATCACATGGTTACATGTCAAGACATATGACTTATATGAACATGAGCATGGGAAATCCCTTAACAATGGTCCAATAAATGGAGTTAATTTGGAAAGGGTTGAAATAATTTAAATGATATATTTTATTGTATAAATGTTATGATTTTTAAAATATTCTAAGTGGTTTGAGTAATTTAAATATATTTATTTTTACATATTTTATTATTAATATATAATTAATGTATAATAATTTATTTATTTGTTTTTTTATATCATAGATCATTAACATGTTTTTATAAGTCAATAAAGTCTATATACACAATGTCATACTTACAAAATTTACATGTTAAGTATTCATCATATCCATTCATATTCTAACTCAATATTATTATTACTAATAATTAATAATTTTCATCGACCATTTACACACACCGCCTACTTTCACCATTTCATTTTAATTATTTAATCTAGAAACAATCCTACTAATAATAGCAAATACCGCACTAATAATGGAATACATTACATATAATGTAATTGTAATTTACCCATCTACTTAACTATCTTCCCACAACGTCATACTCACAAAACTTCCATGTTGAACATTCATCATATTCATTTATATCCTAGCCACTATAATTACTACCAATGATTAATAGTTTTCATGGACCTCCCAGATGCGGGTGTACGTCAGAATTGAATTGTTGGCATAGGAACGGGACGGCAAGTGGCTTTGCCACATGGCCATTCGTAAACCCACACACAAAGCCATAAAACTAATTTACAGTAACAGTGAAAAGTTGGCACTCTAATCAACTCGCTCGCGTCTACTAGCCTTGGCTCTGCATAATGGTGCCCTCAGGTAATTTAAATTCCACCTCCTCTGTCTCTAATCCTATGCCTTTGAACTGCCATTGTCCCATGATTGCAGTGGAACCAAGTTCACGCACTGCTACGGGTAGGCGCTGCAGCATTCTATGCTGCATTGAATTTGGTCCGGGTAATCATTATTCGCAGAGTTTTATCTACAACCTTATTCTCCATTTTGAGCCTGCTGAACTTTCTACCTCTGAGCCGACCTCTGAACTTGTTGAGCCCTCTCAATTCTCAATGTCGACTTCTCGCAGAAATTCTCTTCGTCCCCACGTCATCATGCCCCGACTTCGCCATAGAATGCGGAGCAGAAGAGGGAGTAGCAGAGGCAGACTGCCTCGCTCTCCACCATCACCAGCCTCAGATTCCTCCTCCCCCTCGGCTCATTATGTCTCAGACCGCTATCCAGACACTCGTAGTGGCAGAGGCCGCTCATGAGCTCTCTGCTCCCAACCTTCGCAAATCGCCTCTCCAGCCTCTGACATCTCCTCCAACTCATAGCATCCCCTTCACTCAACCCAGTTCATCTATCGCTGCTCCCTGCACCAACCACTCATAAAAGCCACCATATCAATTACCTTCCACAAAGAGCCAGCCAACGAAGATGGACGCCCAACCTGTGAGGAGCCAGCCAACGACGATGGACGCCCACATTGCGCAAAGGAGAAGAGGGATAATCCTCAAGAAAATACTACCACGGAGGAGAAGAATCATGATCCTCAGGCGAAGGGCGACACAGGTACGTTGCAGCAAGAAGAGGATGACATGGATGCATACAGGTGTTTCATCATTGAAGAACACCTGTCAACACCGCATGACACATGACTCGCCAACACAACATGACACTTGACTCACCACGTGTCTTCGATTTCAGGTTTCTGGAAATCACGTCAATAGGTTTATTTTGTGCATTTTTGAAAATTATGCTAGCTACTTTTTTCATTTGCTGGTTTCCCCTGCGCGGGCAGCAAGTTCATTTTTTGGACTAGATTAGTTTCCCATCACTGGGCAGTGTCAATCTTGTTTTGACGCTTTATACCTTGAACCTTGGCACTGAACTGCAGAGGCCAAAACTTCAGTGTATTATTATGTTACAATAATAGAATTTAGACTTATTTAGAAAAAGAAAAGGAAAATAGTTTTCATGGACCATTTACTCACACCACATACCTCCACCATTTCATTTTAATCATTTAATATAGAAAAAATCTAGTTAATGATAGCGAATACCACACTCATGACAAAGTTGTTATTTACCCATCTACCTAATTATCTTCCCCTCTTTGATAGACTCTAACTACACAAAGTAATAAAAAAATTATTGACAATTAGCTACATAGAGTAATAAAGAAACAGTGACAATTAGCATAGAGAATGTTATTTTGGTGTTTTACAATAGATGCAAGCCTACAAAATCGTGAAGAAGTAAATTTCACAATTATATTTCAAATATTTAGGGGACATCACCAACTATCTTAATTGTATTGGAAAAAAATATTGACTTTTTATTTGTGGAAAGTTTTGAAAAAAATATTGACTTTTTATTTGTGGAAAGTTTTGAAAAAAATATTGACTTTCTATTTGTGGAAAGTTTTGAAAAAAATATTGACTTTTTATTTGTGGAAAGTTTTGAAAAAAATATTGACTTTTTATTTGTGGAAAGTTTTGAAAAGTAATGGTGAAAAGTTTCCAATATATCAAATTAAAGTTTTGAAAAGTAATGGTGAAAAGTTTCCAATATATCAAATTATATAAGCTAAAAATTTCATTATAAATTATATTAAATTAAATGGTTGTGTTAGTGTAAACAATAGGATAAAAAATTGGTTGTCTTAATGTGAACATATTACCGCTAAAATAATTAAATATAATATTATAAGTTTTTTTTTTTTAATATTTTTTTGAACTAAAAGATTATTTTCATATTTTATTTTTGAAAAAAAAAATATAGTGTGGTTTTTCTTAAAAATCAACATAAACTGTAAAAAAAAATTATATCAATTTTGTCTTGAGGTATATAGTTTTCTATTGCAACTATGAATTGAAAATTAAAAGAGGAACATGTAAAATAAGTAAAAGAAAAGTAAATAGAAACCATTATCTCATCTTGGGGGAGTCTAATTCCTCTATTGCAATTAGTTCTTTGTTGTTTCCTAGAGAGCATCCTAGGCTTAATTGAGCTTCAATGCATTACAAATGCATATCCCAACCACGTACAAAGAGTTAAAGTTCATAAAGCATAAGGAGGATCTCTTTTTTTACTTCATTATGGTCCAACAGAGCTCTCTCGAACAACACCTTTAAGTGAAAATAAATATCCATCGTGTACATACGTTGATTAAAACAACCATGTGTATGGAAAACATCAAGAATCTAATCAACGATTTCATTTGCCACCTCAAAATAGTTAAGTAGCCATGTTCACCTACAATTTCCCATTCAACTTCGACAATTTCATCCTGAATGGATTGGGGCATATGAGAGCAAAAGAGCCTCATGGAGGATTATGCCCTCTGCTGGGCTCTTGAGCCACCTTGTTCCCCGTAATAAGCAAGCATAATGCTGACTTTGAGCACATTGCCATGGCATTGGTTTTGTCAACCCAAGAATTAAACAAAGCGTAGGATGGAAGGGGTTAAAGAAAGACACAAAAGTTGGAGACTGTGATAGAAAACCAAAGATGGTGGGAAACAAAGCTAAGTGAAAATGGGAGAATGGATCCATGAGGGGTCAAGAAAATAGGGCACGAGGAAAGTTCCCAAGTGACCAGAAGAAAAAATAGGCGTTACAACCATCAACGAGCAGTGAAGAGGAAAGGAGTCAAGGACAATAACAGAATAGGGATGCCAAGAATGAAGAACAAAGAGAGAGGTTGGTAAAGCCTGTTAGGAAGCAACGAGAGGTTAGAGCCATAAAGGTTCAACAGAGTGGAGAACAAGGAGAGGGCGAGAATGGTTAGGCAAAGGAGAAGACTATGCATCCATAAATGGAAAATGGAAGGAAAAAAAAAGAGGACCAAAAAAGAAACATATTGAACGAACATGTCAATCGGAGACCAGAAAGAAAACTTTTTCCAAAAGAAACAGTCGATCAAAGCCAACAAACATGGAGACGTAGAGAATTTGTGACCACGTTACCCATTTCCTACAATAAACTTGATGTGACGGAGACATGGGCCATGAATGGACATTAAGCCTTTCACATTTGAAACTTGTACCCTGAAATAATCCTTACATGTGCAAAATTCCATGCTTTCATCAATTGTGCATTCCACTTCATTGAGAATGAAAAATCAATCTAAGGGGAAGGGGAGGTCGTGAGCCCATTAACAACGCCTATAGTTCACCACTCTAGTTAATAATGGCTTAACTAATTCCTAGATGAACCACCATTAAACCAAATTTGTCGTTGTGCTGAACATGCATCATCTTCTTACATGCAAGCATCAATCTAAAACTCAAGGTGTGGCATTTAGTTGATGGTGTGACGTTTAGTTGATGGCTCTAGGGGGCATGTCACCACCATTAATGCTTGATGGGATTGTGACCATGCACCTCCCACCTAGCTCCTCACTATCACCTCATCTAGGGAGTATTATAAGATAATTTATTATATGTAAATTTTACTAATTTCCTAAATTTAAAAGTAAGTTTATGTATAATGCATTATATTGTACTAATTTTGTTTTGTCATTCAGTAATATTGTCTAACTTACTCCACTTTGTTTACTATTTTATAAATTAAATTAAATTTTCAAATTCATCTTTTTAATACACTACATTGTAATTGTAATCTCTTTCTTCATTCTTTGTATAGGTTTCTTTTGAAAAATATGTTTCCTTTAAAAATTTGTTTAACTTATTCCTTTTTTTATTAACTAAATTTATCATGACACATTTAAATTTATATTTATATTGACTGATTCATAAAACAATTTGAATTATTTATTTATTTAGAGGAAATATTCAGGCAAGCCACCAGGAGCCCGTATATTAGAAGATCCTAAGCCCGAGGGAGTCAAAGAGAATTGACCAATTGAGTTAACCCCTAGGAGCTGAAACAAATTAAATTTGTTAATTTATATTTTTATAATTTTATATTTATATTTTATTTATTTATATATCATATAAATTTGTGACATTTATTTATTTATTTGTTTTTTCCTTCAGCTCATTTATAATTAATTAAAAAAAACAACAACCATATTAATTTACCCAAGTTTATATAATTAAGCATTAACAATTTTTTTTTGTTAACTGTGATTGAACTCATTACTGATTTAGATTATCAATATATTTGTATTGTAAAATCAATATAACTTAATATAATTAAATTTATAATATGTTTTAACCTTTTTTTTTTCAATGAAACGATTATGATTGTATTAAAAGAAAATGGTTTCAAGGCGAATTCCTTTTACATTACCACTGGATTCTAAATCTGATTTTTGTCCACTTCAAAATTTAACACTACTTCTGCTTCATTACTGATTTAGATTATAAATATATTTGTATGGTAAAATCAATGTAATTTAATATAATTAAATTTATAATATGTTTAGAGTTTTTTTTAATGAAACCATTATTAAAAAAAGTTGGTTTGAGTTTTTTTAATTAACCCATTATGATTGTATTAAAAAAAGTTGGGTTATAAGGCCAATTCCGTTTACATTATCACTGGATTCTAAATTTTAGTTTTGTCCTATCCAAAATTTAACACTATTGCTACATTTCCACTGTCTCTTTGACTGATTACTCTTATAAACTCTCCAACAAAATGTTGGGGATTTTTCTGGTAAAATCTCAAAAACAAACAAAATAAACTCCATAGAGGCAATGCTCTGTTTCCTTCTGCCACAGGATCTTTTTGCATAGGGAAGCTTTTAAATTTTTTTACTGAGAACAGAGTTTTACATACCCAGAAAAGATTTCTATTCATTAAAACAAAATGCCTGTTACAAACTTCATCTTCTTTTACTCAGAGGGATTTACCAAAAATACATTCAGCCAACTCTGATACATATTCATCCTCTTTGCTGAGAGGGATTCACCAAAAACAATATTCAACAAAAACTCTGTCTCCACCTGAGAATTTACTGTGCTGGGTTTACTGCTGTAAAACCCCTTTTTACATTTACTGGTGTAAAAAGTATTTTTACACATACTACTGTAAAAGACAAATTACATACGCTGCAAGAAAAATTATGTGTTGCTCACCCGACACATGGGATTTATGCTTGTTTCATTACATAATGCACTGCTGTGCAAAACACACAATTTTCTTCACACAAAAAAAACTCATCCAACATATGCGCTCCCCTGTTCTCTTCACTCGCACTGTTGTGCATACATTTTCACTCTCACACTACTTCTACGCACTACTGTGCGATATTCGCTCCTTGCATTATACAATGCTCATCTCTGTTTTGTTTTTCATTCAAGTATTGCACTACCGTGCAAACCTCGAGTCACTTCACAAAAAGTCAACCAAAACAATTACATAATGCACGAGCTCCTATATTTTTGGATATTACATTGCGTGAGTATAATAACAAAATGACCATGCCTTTCTTTAAATTCACCATACCTTCGTGCATATAAAAAAAATTAAAATTTAAAACTCCTACCTATTCTCTACGGTAACAATTAATGCATTAAGTTATTATTGGCGGTCAACCAACATTGAACTTTACTCCACGCAAGCCTTTAAATGCTGGCTCGTATGCAAGTTGAAACGATGGACGGCAGAGATCGATGAGCTGCATCGGACGGTGGACGGAGATATCGGGAACCATTACATGACTGAACAATAGCACCCGAGAATGTCAGACTTGCTTACGTATGGGGAGAGCCACGCGTCTGCACCATATTGTATCGGGCTCGGGAGTACAGAAACAACTTTACGCTGGAAGGCGATCCGAGATTGAAAGGCGGTTTTGGAGGAGTGGTTTCAAGCGCTGTATGAGCCTGCTGAGTCGGCTGCCCACGTCTGCCTGCACGGTGTCTGCAGCCTGCAGTTGGAATTAACATTCCAACACTCCCCTTTAATTTCAACTGCTGGGCATTCAATCATACCCAAACACTTAACTGCTATTACAAAGACATCTTCCTCACATAGAGGGATTCACCAACTGCTTATGATGCAGTTCCACAAACAATCAAAGTTGTCTTCCTCTTAACAGAGGGATTCACGTGAGACTGTGCTTAAGAGCACCTTCCTCATGACTGAGGGATTCACCTGAGACTGTGCTGGAAAGCACCTTCCTCATGACAGAGGGATTCACCAGTGTATGCTAAAAAGCATCTTCCTCTTGACAGAGGGATTTACCACACTATGCTTAAAAGCATCTTCCTCTTGTCTGATGGATTCACCATGACACTGTGCTGAAAAGCACCTTCCTCTTTAACAGAGGGTTTCACCAAATGACTGCTTCAAGTGCAGTTCCAAGACAAAACATTCAATGCGCTGTTGTGCATACCCATTACATTGTTCTTTTATGCTGCTGCATATTCTCTGTTGCACTGTTGTGCCATCTTCTTTGCTGCGTCTACCCCACACTGTTGTGTCTGCTCCACGCTACTGCGTCTACACCTGCACTGTTGTGCGTTAATAAAAAAATTCTTACATATGCGTTGGTGCGCCTTTCCTTTCTCACATTCACACTGTTGTGTGAGAATTCTTCACTTGTGCACTTATGCGTGCTTCCCTTCTTCACAATGGGAAAACTTTTCTTCACGCTGCTGCGTGGGTTACAATGCACTGTTGCTGTGTCTCACTTGCATTTCAGATGCAAACAACAAAAACTGCATTCACATTTACTGCTGTAAAGAAAAATTTCTTTTACATGTGCTGCTGCCCATTACATTTCATTTCTTCAACAAAAAAAAACTTCATGCTGCTGCATTTTTCATATTTACATTGCTGTGTGTTTTTACTACATATTCTCCAACAACATTCGCCTGGATAGTGGCCTTCCTGGGTTTTCCCCAGGTCAAGGGGGTAAGGGTCCCCCGTTCTAGTGCTGGGGTTGGATTCCCTAGGGTGTGTAATGCCGATTGAACTGTTGCCCCTCCCCTTCCTGAAAGGCACTATCTAACCAGCGTGAATGGCTCAACCTAGCCCCTCTCTCTCTGAATGTCTAATTTATCTGGCCTCTACTCTCCCTGAGGTGTATTTCTAGGCTTTTGTTGAAAGATTTGTGTAGCAAACATTGTCTATTGCATATGTTCCTTAAATAGTGAATCTCAACGTATGTAATATTTGTCATTACATCCGGTTGAGGTAGGAAAATAGCATGGTTCCATAGCGTAAAGCTTAGTTAAGCCAGCGGAGTCCCATTGTCCCGTTCAGTCAGTCCGTGGGCGCTATCGGTTCACACCCCTAGGTTTTCTTGTTAGCGTAAGTAAGCAAGATCTATTTCAAAAGCAGCAAGCAGCTCCACTAATGGGCTTTCATTTCACTTGTGTTCTTTCGGTTCGCTGTGCGCTGTAGGTGGCCCTATCTGTGTATGCGCTTCTTCCTTCAGTTGACCGACCTCCTTCCGTCCGTTGGAGAACCTCCCCCAACCAAACATATAGCAAGCAAGCTTAAGAAGCCCGTCCGCAATAATCAATCTAGCAAGCGGCGAGGGTCCTGCTCAACCTCAAAGCAATTGTTGTCGTCCTTCCTGTCATAGTGCAACGTGGTGAAATGCCAATCTTCAGTTCAGTCATGAAAAAATCACTTTCTGTGCCCGAATGAGCGAGCAATGATGATTCCTCCGACCCCATAAAAAAGAGGTTTAGCTCAATAAAAACAGCGAACTATTTACCCACCCACCCCAATCCCCGAACGTAGTCGCTTGTCCGCATCTGACAAGGTGCGAAGCCGCTTGCTCGACCAAAGCCCCGTAAGGAATCGATAAGTACTTCGGCAAGGAAATAAGGAAGGTCCGGAGGGTCTTGCGCTTCTGAGTGCAAGGACCGCTACGAGTTGATAAGGTCAATCCTTTGACAATGCATATATTATATATGTCATTATGCATGAAGAAATGGCTCACATTCCAGTAGCGAAATGTCTTCATCATATGAAACTATGATGCGGTAGTTTTCCGTTCCGTATGCACGAATCAATTGATCATATTCGATCACTGATTCTGCCATTTCTCTCTTTCTTCCCGTCCCGTCCCCCCTCTCTGAGAAGGTCATCTGCATGTTGGTATTATATATGTCATTACGACATAACTCAATACCACCCGAAAACGACTATATATGTCATTATGCATTCATTCATTATATATGTCATTACGGTTTAGCAGACAATGCATATATGGGCATATGTCATTACGTCATTCATTATAGCAGTCATTCTTCTTGCTATGGGCATATGTCATTATGCCTCGCCCTATGACTTGAAACGAAGTGTTTCACGAACGACTCCTCGCCCTTATTAGGTCGAGCGAGTCACTTAACGTACCTCGTACCTCTACTTACTCAACTTACTTACCGGGTGAAAATTAGGTTCGGGAAGATATTTATGCTATCCGTCCGGGCCTTCCAACGATATCCGGGCCTTTAAACAACAGTTGAGCTCCCCCATCCCCGAGCTTCCAACCGGGGTGGGGTACCCGTTTCTTGAATCAATGCTGGAGGGTTGTGAGAATCTCACTATAGATATGGATCTCTATCTTGATGATGCTAGAGTTGCTGGAAAGTAGAGATTAAGCTAGGAAGGAGGGTAAGTCAGGTGGGGGTGGTCGGCACGCATAAGTAGGCAGGTAAAGGTGGGTCTAAAGGCTAATAAGGGTTTATAGGAACGAGAGGTAGGAAGGTGGGTCCTTACATTACCCTTTTCACTGTTGTGTGAAAAATTTCATTGCATTCTCAAACACTAGGCATTTACGCTCTGCTGCGTTTTGCCTTCTTCTCATTTTCCTCTCACTGCTTTGCATTTTCATTGCCAATACAAAACATTTCCATCTGCTGTGTATTACACTCAATCTGCTGTGAGTATATTTTTTCACATTACATAAAAGGAAAACTACATTCCATTGCTATGCATTTCAATGCATGTGCTCCACACAAAAAAAAATTCCATGCTGCCCATGTTCCATGTTCTGCCTTCGCACTGCTGTGTGGGTCTCCTTGCTTTGCACTTTTCTTATTGTGCTGCTGCACTTTACATTTCAACGCTGCCCCTTTTTCTTCTCTACACTTCTGTGCATATTGCATTGCATATGTGACAAAAAACAAAGCAAAAACATTACAGTTTTCATCATCGCTGCATATTACATTTCAGAGAGATTAACAAAAAGATTTCATTTGCGACTGCTACGCTGCAATACATCCTCCACGTAGTCTCCATGCCCTGCATATTTTTTTTCTCTGCTCTTATGGCAGATTTAATTCCATATCTCTCCCCTATAACAAGATCTTCATGAAAGAATGACTGTTAAAACAGTTCAGCAATTACGATAAAAAAAAACTACAGGCTCCCCTTAACTGTATGCATCATCTTCTTTCAGCAAAGTTTTCTCAAAAGAAACTTAGATCAATTAGGGAGCTCAAGGGGCTTTCAAACTGTATTTCCTTCTTTCTCCATACTTGTGTAACTTTCTTCTTTTGTGTGGGTCTAGCTTGCATAGCAACCCATCTTAAGTTACAGTCACGTGCCATATGCCCAATGTTATGACACTTGAAACATTCTACATTGTTCATGAATAAGAATTCATGATTTCTTCTTATAAAATTATTTCTTGGAGATTGTCGGAGACTACAACATCTATCTCTATGAAATGCTCTACAGTCTTTTGCCATATGACCAAAGTTTGAACAACAGTAACAATAACCGTAAAATGAACTTTGGTACCTGGGAGATGGAGGTTTCCTTGATGTACTTCTGAAGCCTTGCTGCCTTGAGATTCTTTGATGATAACCATTGCCTCTTACCTCTTTGACATCAGCTACATTTCTTCTTGGAGCTGGTTTTCTACTTGGAGTAGGATTTCTTCTATTGTAACCTTGATCTTTCTCCTTGCCTTTGCTGGAACTAGGAGCATCACCATTTCTTTCTGCCTTCTTCACATCTCCTTTGCTTAAAGCATTTTCATTCTTGTTTGAGGGTTCACCTACATACCCGAGTCCTGATTTATCAGATGGAGATCTGTGATAGCTGAGCATGTCATCCAAGGCTTGAGAACTCTTCATGATTTTGTTCATCCCTTCAACCTTTTTCCTGAGGAGGACAATCTCTTCTTCCAATCTTTCACACTCATTATTCTTCTTTGCAAGTTGTTCCTCAGTTTCTTCTTTGCTACAAGTAGCTTCAGCTGCTACTATTTTAAGGGAGATAATATCTGACTTCATTTTGGAGATTTCTGCTTGACTGCTCTCCATTTTCTTCTCAACTTCTTGTGCCTACTTCCTGGCTTTATTCAGCTGATTTGTCATGGATATGACTTCTTCATGATGTTTCCTTTTGCTTTCATCAAGTTCCTTCTTAAGCTTGGCGAGCTCTTCATCCTTTTCTTTTACTTGAAGCTTGATGAGGTCAACCTTCTCACATTCAGCTTCTATGATGGGTTCAGAATTTTCTTCTTCACTGATGGTCACGGTCAGTGCTCCCTTTGCATGAAGGTCATGAAGTCTGTCCCATATATCCTTTGCTGATGAATATTTTCCTAGATTCTTCTTCACAGAATCAGGCAATCCATCCAAGATTATTTTTTTTGCTTGTGCATTATACTCCTTGGATTCTTTATCCTTCTTGCTATCATCAATCACTGATTCCCAGATTTCAATCCCTTGAGACTTTAAGACAACCCTCATTTTTATTTCCCACATATCAAAATTTCCATTAAACTTTGAAGCCTCAAATAGAATGCTTTCAAATAGATCGTCTTCTATTTTAATAGAAGAGGGAGACACAACCTTAGGGGGTTTGGAGGCTTTCTTCTTTGACCTTGCCATTCTTAACTATGTTTAAAATACCTGACTGTGTTTTCAAAATGACTCACTGTTTCTTCAACAACAACACAGAAAAACTTGAGAAATACCTGGATCCTTTTGTTTGAGACTTCACACTGCTGGAGAAGTTTTTTCTGTTGCTGCAACAAGAATCTTTCCTTCAGCTTCTTTGTCACCTTCAAAGAGCCTAAACAAGCTCTGTCACCATCAAAGAGCCTGGACCAGCTCTGATACCACTGTTGGGGATTTTTCTGGTAAAATCCCAAAAACAAAAAAAATAAACTCCACAGAGGCAATGCTCTGTTTCCTTCTGCCACAGGATCTTTTTGCACAGGGAAGCTTTAAAATTTTTTTACTGAGAACAAAGTTTTACATACCCAGAAAAGATTTGTATTCATTAAAACAAAATGCCTGTTACAAACTTCATCTTCTTTTACTCAGAGTGATTTACCAAAAATACATTCAGCCAACTCTGATACATATTCATCCTCTTTGCTGAGAGGGATTCACTAAAAACAATATTCAACAAAAACTCTGTCTCCACCTGAGAATTTACTGTGCTGGGTTTACTGCTGTAAAACCCCTTTTTACATTTACTGGTGTAAAAAGTATTTTTACACATACTACTGTAAAAGACAAATTACATACGCTGCAAGAAAAATTATGTGTTGCTCACTCGACACATGGGATTTATGCTTGTTTCATTACATAATGCACTGCTGTGCAAAACACACAATTTTCTTCACACAAAAAAAACTCATCTAACATATGCGCTCCCCTATTCTCTTCACTCGCACTGCTGTGCATGCATTTTCACTCTCACACTACTTCTACGCACTACTGTGCGATATTCGCTCCTTGCATTATACAATGCTCATCTCTGTTTTGTTTTTCATTCAAGTATTGCACTACCGTGCAAACCTCGAATCACTTCACAAAAAGTCAACCAAAACAGTTACATAATGCACGAGCTCCTATATTTTTGGATATTACATTGTGTGAGTATAATAACAAAATGACCATGCCTTTCTTTAAATTCACCATACCTTCGTGCGTATAAAAAAAATTAAAATTTAAAACTCCTACCTATTCTCTACGGTAACAATTAATGCATTAAGTTATTATTGGCGGTCAACCAACATTGAACTTTACTCCACGCAAGCCTTTAAATGCTGGATCGTATGCAAGTTGAAACGATGGACGGCAGAGATCGATGAGCTGCATCGGACGGTGGACGGAGATATCGGAAACCATTACATGACTGAACAATAGCACCCGAGAATGTCAGACTTGCTTACGTATGGGGAGAGCCACGCGTCTGCACCATATTGTATCGGGCTCGGGAGTACGGAAACAACTTTACGCTGGAAGGCGATCCGAGATTGAAAGGCGGTTTTGAAGGAGCAGTTTCAAGCGCTGTACGAGCCTGCTGAGTCGGCTGCCCACATCTGCCTGCACGGTGTCTGCAGCCTGCAGTTGGAATTAACATTCCAACAAAAAACTCCTAACACTAATATATATTTACATAGCATATTCAAATAAAAAAGAGAACTAGCCTACTGTTGTGACCCCTGCTACATCCTTCTCTCCATCAGCTCTTGCACGCTGTCACTCCAGCTGCTCAGTGACAATGATCTGAGGGTGTCTCTTCCTTTGAATTCTCCTTGTTTTCCCCATTTCCAGGTTTATCTAAGGCCTCAAGATTGATTAGTCGATGTTCTAACATGTCCATTTTTATTTACATTTTTTCCATCTTATATTGAAGCAGACCAATTTTCTGATTTACCATTCGGTTTCCTGAGGCCAAAATTTCCCCTTGACTGTTCATAAGAGTTAGAATGTGCTCCATGGTCGTTGTCATGTAATCTAACTGATTGACGATGTTGGTGTTTTCCTGCATAGTCAAACGTTGCGGTGCCCTTTCCATATTTGTTGATGATCGAAAACTGGGGCGTTATTTGGGAAATTGTTGATCTAGACGCAGACCACCACTCTGGGAAGAACAACCCTGCTTGTCTTTTGGACTGTTTCATGCATTTACCTCTCTCCGCATATCAGGTTGCAATCACTATTCTTTATAACTTGATTAACCAACTTAATGCTCTTGTCCCTCAGTTCTAGGCCTTCACAATTGGCTCTGGGATTCAAGGTTGCCTCCACTACTACACTGCAGTTGAGCATGCAGGGTTGGCCTGCAGAGGTTCATGGCAACAAATTAATGACTTGTTAATGGGTAGTAAATGCAGGGTTGTATATGTTTATTATTAAATAATTGGTTTACTAATTTAATAGTGAGCATATTCCATTATTAAATAATTGGTTTACTAATCTAATAGTGAGCATATAATAAATACAGGGTTAGTATATACCATAGTTGCCAAGTTCGGCCATACCAGCAATTTTTTTTTGGAAATTCGCTGATTCGGTACGGTACAGCGAATAATTCGTCGTTTTCCAATTCGGTGCGGGTCAGCGTTTGAATAAAATTTTGGTCAGCTGCCACTATGCTGTGCGTCCACTGTGATGCTGCCACTATGCTGTGTCTGTGTAACCATCGATCGGAACGTTCACAAATCGCTGCTGGATAAAATCATAAAGTAATTCGAGTTTTAGTCGTGGAAATTTGATAATTGAAAAATGATACAGCGATCTTTAATCCTAATTTTTTTTTTTTTAATTCAAAGGTGAAAACGAGGCACACACCTCTCCTGAATTCAACTAAATTATAAATCCAGGAGTTGTAAGGCTCTGTGCAGTCGGTGCATATATTAAATTATGTACTGCACAATATTTAACTTGAAACCCAAGGGTAACTTTACGTGGACTGTAATGCCAACGTGAGACCTTTTGCTGAGAGGTTCTCCAATCATTAAGCTGAGACCTTTTGCTCATAGGTTCTCCAATCATTGACATACAGACTGGATGATAATTTATGCATGAAGTGCTACAAACAAAGAAACCCAAAAAAAAAACCAATCCAACTCACAGATAAATTGAACCCAACTTGGCACAGTGAAATTCAAATGAATCAAATGAAAAATATAAAATAAGAAATTGCAGTTACCTAATATAAAATAAGAAAAATCAATATTAGAAAAATCATAAAAGATATAAAATGATAAACTTTCAAATCCACAACCTTTATAAAAAAAATAGAAAAGCAGTAACTTCTATATTACAAAAAATTATAAAATGACACAATTGAGTTTACAATGGATAAGGCTTATGAAAAAATAGAAAAAAAAGGATAAATCCAATATTAAAAAAATAATAAAAAATGGAAAATGGAAACCTTAGTTGCACTTGCAAATGCATAACTCATATACAAAAGCATAGAAAAACGACAACTTCTATATTACAAAAAATTATGAAGATAAGTTTGCACTTGTGAATAAAAGAAATAGAAAAACAATAACTTCTATATTACAAAAAGATATAAAATGGCAAATTTCAGTTTAAAATGGATAACTCGAATGAAAAATAGGAAAATGATAAATCCAATATTAAAAAGTACATATAAAAAGTATAAAATGAAAAAGCTTAGTTGCAAATCCATAACTGCTATACAAAATTATAGAAAAATGGCAACTTCTATATTACAAAAAAATATAAAATAAGAAATTGCAGTTACCTAAGATAAGTGTGCACTTGTGAATAGCATGAATGATAGTAAAGGTAAGTTTCGCCTAGAATAACAATTAAATTTACATGAAAAAAGCTATAAAATAGTAATAAAGATAATGTTACACTTGTGAATAGAATAGAAAGTAAATTTACATTTTAAATTTTATGTATAAAATAATAAATAACATGTAAAAAATTATGTAGTTACAAATGGTATAGTAAGATTGGTATGCTTAGTAAATTTGCATGCTACATGTTTTATATAAAAAACAATAAACTAAATTTACATGTTCAATTTTACACTAAAGTTTGGTAGAAAATTATAAGTTTGCACATGTATTTTTTTTCCATATTAAATTTAAATTATGACAGAGAAAGTAAGTTCTACTTTTTTAAAAATTGCAATAAAACTAGTTTACCAACTAATCTTGTTTTTTTGGAAACCTTCTACAAGTAATGAGAATTAACATGGAATTATGTCTTAATGTAGTAGAAAAGTATTGTTAGAAACTATAATCAAAAACTTATTCCCTTCCATAAAGAATTCTTGGTCAAATTAGTAGTAAAACAGAGTTAGAATTAAGAATTTGTTCTCTTTCAACAAAGAATTTTGGATCAATGCATGTACAAAACACTTTTGGAATACAGGGAATTGTAAGTTTTATATTAAAAAAATGCAAGTATATTTAAATCACATTTTTGTTTTTATTCTCATGATTTTTTTATGATATTTATTACCAGGTTGGAGTATAGTGATTACCTGGATTGCATTCCATTGCAAAACAAGGATCACTGGTGTGGAATTCAAATAGAGGGGCTCATTTCCCCCAGAAAGGTTGGGCACTGCCACATATTGTGTAATAAATTTGGATAAGATATGACACATAACAAATTGAAATTAAATGAAAACTATTATTTGTTATTTGTGATCAAATATTTTGTCTTTGTTGTTAATAGACATGTAAATATTATTTTCCTTGTTTCTATCCAATTATCACTCTAGTAATAGTTTTGAAATTTTTCCTTGCCATATTTGCAATTTTCTACTAGATTTCTAGGAATTAATGTGCTTTAGTTTCACATACACTGCCATGTTTTTAATTCAATTATAAGTAATCTCATAAGTAGGCTTCTATGCATTGTTTGTTTTGTATTCTCTATAGTTTGAAAATTTTTGTTTTTCAAAATATGTACAAATATAGTTCAATGAATTTGAATGACTTTTTTTTCTTGCAAACAGGATACTTGGAGACCCTCTAAAGGAAATTGATGGCACCTAGATCGAAACTTCCTGAATGGAAATATCTTGAAAGAAAAAATGATGGAAAAATTTATTGCAAGTTCTGCAATAATACTTGTGGGACATCAGTGACTCGAGCAAGAGATCATTTGCTTGGCATTGTGGGTGGAACTGGTGGAGGAGTGGCAGCATGTACTAAAATGATGAAGATGTGAAGAAAAGTTTAAGTGAAGAAGTCAATGCTCATAAGAAAGGAAAGGTAGTCCAAGAAGCAAGAAAAAAAAAGAACACAAGATACACTCATGGGAAGAGAAAATGTTATTAATTCAACACCAAGCTCTTTCCCTCCATTTGTGGCATCTACAACATCTTCTATGCCATATGGATCACGAAGAGAACCTACTTTACCAGACGTTGATCCAACACAACAAACATTGGAGAAAGCTTGGAAGCCATTGGAGCGAAATGAGGTAGATGATGCAGTTTATGATTTTTTCATTGGTTGTAATATCTCTTTCAACACTATCAAAAGCTCATTATTTCATGATATGTTAAAAAAGATCGGCCATTTTGGTCCCTCATATGTTCTTCCCAGCTATGAAAGTCTTAGGACCAAAGGAATTGATAGGAGCAAACAAAGAATAGAGGAAAGAGTTAAACCAATAAGGGATTCATGGGCTATTTCTGGATGTACTTTAGTTAGTGATGGCTGGACTGATCGCCAATCTAGACCTCTTGTGAACACACTTGCGTGTTGTCCTCAGGGAGTGATCCATTTGTCTACTATTAATTGTATGGACAAAACAAAGACGGTTGAATATTTATTTCAGATACTAAAGGACACCATATTATCTATAGGAGAGGACAACGTAGTCCAAGTTGTCACTAATAATGCATCCAATTGTGTTCGTGCTGGTGAGCTATTGATGGAGCATTTCCCTAAGTTGTTTTGGACACCTTGTGCAGCACATTGTATTGATCTAGCCCTTCATGACATTGGTAAAATAGGTTGGGTGCAAGTAAATATATCTCAAGCAAGGAAACTAGTCAAATTCATTCTGAACCACCGATTGAGTTTCAGTATATTTAGAAAATACAAAACCAGGAATCTACTGAGACCAGGTGACACTAGATTTGCCACCCATTTTATTGCACTGCAAAGGGTGGTAGAGCAAAAAGCTGCATTGCGATCATTCGTATGCAATGAAGAGTGGGTCAACTCTCCTTTGTCAAGGTCAGAAGGTGGTAAACTAATAGAGAAAACAATCTTCAGTGAAATGTTTTGGTCATGTGCAGAAAAAATCATCTCTATTTGTGAGCCTATTGTACAGATATTGAGGATGGTGGATTCTAATGCTGCATGTATGGGTTTTGTATATGAAGGCATGGATAGGGTAAGGGAACACATATCATTGGTATGTAAGAATGATAGTTCAGTATATAATCCAATATGGAGAATTGTGGAAAAAAGGTGGTGTATGTTGCATACGCCATTACATGCTGCAGGGCTTTTTCTAGCACCTAATTACTTTCATGTTCCTAAGGATAGAGATATCATGGAGGGATTTTACAATTGCATGGAGAGGATGTATCATGATCCTGAGATACAATATAAAATACGAATACAATCAATATCATATAGGCAAGGGACTGGTCATGCCTTCACTACAGCTAGGGCACTACGAGATATGCACCATCCAGAGGTCACCCCTGCTCAATGGTGGTTTCTCCATGGATATGAGACACCTAAACTACAAACATTTGCAGTCAAGGTGTTGAGTCAGGTATGTAGGCATCATAATTATTTATATTTTGTATGTATATTTGCAAACTATTCCATGTAAATTATTATACTAATATAATATTATTTTCATGTAAAAAAATAGGTCACTAGTGCATCAGCATGTGAAAGGAGTTGGAGCACTCATGAGTTCATCCATAGTAAGAAAAGAAACCATTTAGGAGCTAGCAAATTGGCAGATTTGGCTAGCATTCATTGCAATTTACACTTGTGGCTGAAATCTTTGGAGGGGAAGAAAACAACTTCAAATATAGTATGAGAGGTTCCCCCTATTTTTAATGCATCTAGTGCAACCTCACAAGCACCAATTGTGGGATCGTCTTCTACATCCACACGTCACATCAATGAGAATGATGTTTTGCTCAGAGATATTATAGATGAGAGCGCTAGTAGTGATAATGACTCTCTCATGAGTGAATACACTGATGTGGATGAGGACAATGGAGATGAGATGACCTACACACCTTAAGATAATTTTGGCCCTTCATTTATGGTAGTGACCATAAATTTTTTATTTCTATTAGCATTTTGTATAAGCACATAAGTCTTAAACTATGTTTTAACTTTTTGACTTATGTGATTGAATTGTTCTAGTTTGACATATTATGATTCTTAGTTACTTTTATTGAATTTTTTTATAAGGTTTAAAGGTGTTTATTTTATAAGTAACATAGTTTTTTTTAACTATAATACAAAATGAGCATGAAGTAAATGATCTAAATTCATATTTGAATCTTAAATTGGATATCATTGTTGTTGTCTTTCAAGCAGATTCTCCATAAGTTTGTAGATATCTACAAAAAAAGACCCTTTAAGAGTTGTATCAAAGTTTGTAGATGGCATGTACAATTTGAAATAGATCTATTTAGTGATTTAGAGATAAATTTCATGGTATTTAGAGATCACTTAAATCATAATTTTAATATCCAATATCTCAATTTTTACATTGAACTCTAGTTTTGTCTGTTGTGACTCATATTATTAGATTTTATTTTTACATGTTTTTCTAGTCTGCAATAATAATTAATTTGATGCATTTTAATCTTCATTATTTCTAAGCTGTTTTAGAGAGAAGGGGTCTATAACATTTTAGATAGGAGAAATTAACGTTGGAAATAAGTAAACATAAATATACTTGGTAGAGAAAGATTTAATGAATTTTCATATAATGATTGCTAATTTAAATTAAAAATAAAAATAAAAATTAAGTATGTGTAAGATATATAATGTCGAATTTTTTCCGTATTGAATTTTATAAGGTCGAATTTTTTTCGTATCGAATCGAATTCGAATTCGAATTTGGTAACTATGGTATATACCTATTATTAAATATGGCACATAGCTAGCTCTTTGCCACTTAGTTCAATTATTGAACTTTGAAAGTATGAATTAACTGTGGTATTTGAACAAGGGCTAAGTTGTAGATATTCTTGCTTAGTTTAGGTATCTTTAAATTAGAATAAAAAACAATAAATACATACATGAATGAATGAAGAAAGTGTTTTTTAGTAGCCATTAAATACTGCGATAGTATTTGAACTTGGGAACGAAAATTCTAGAACCATACTTCTAAACCAAAAAATGTTTCTACCAAAAGTAGTAAAAACATTATTGTTATATTGCATCGGAAATGTTCTAACTAAAACTGCTATATATATATAACCACTCATAAAATTCTATAAATTACATTTGTACCAATACATATGAATATGCTCAAGATAAACATCAACAAAATATTGAATATACTAAATATGAAAAAAAAAAAATGTTCTACACAAGTGAAACAAACACTCAATAGAGAATTTTATCAAACACAATAAATAAACTAACTCATAAATTAAGAAAATGTTGACTTTGTAATGTTTTATGTAATAAAGACACAATTACATTATTATTTTTAGGTGATATAATTTTTAACAAAATTATGATATGAAAATAATTTCGGAAGAAATTATTAAAATTATGATATATTTACTTTAATAATGTGTTTTTGAATGCATAATAATTTAAAGATATTTCAATTAATTTTTATTTGATTTTAGGCAAAATTGACTAGTGACAATTTGACCATGACTTACATAACTAGATTACAATTTATTTTCAAAAATATATATAAAAAAATTACATTTGCATTAATTACCTTATGACCTTTCAAAATGAATAAAGTATTTGGCAAAATTGATATTAAAAATATCATTTAAACAATATATAATTATAATTTAACTAACCATTATATCAAGGACTTTGGAAAAAAAATATGTTAAAATCTTTGCAGATGAAAAATGTGTATTTCAAAAAACAATAAATTAAAAATTATGTAACCTAAGTATTGTAGAATAATAATTTAGCTAACTATTACATTTTTTTATAATTTCTATATTTCTCAAAATGAAATGTATCATTTAATAAGACAATTTAGTGAAATTGTTTAAAATATAATTTAAATAATACTTCCATATTTTAAATTTAATCAATTGTTTACCTTGCTTTTAACTATCATATCATACCATACAGAGAGCATTTTTAATTAGATTGTGTGTGGGTGCCATTCAAATTCTCATTAACAAAATCAATTATTTACCTTGTTTTTAACTATCCAATCACACAAATAAGTCCAACTATATTTTAGTCATAAAAAAGATGAGAAATCGATGTGGGAATTTGACATAAATCGTTGTGGGAAAATATTTAAGAAGACAACACATTAAAATTATACTTGCACATTGTTGAAGTGTACAATATTTAAGAGTGGTGGAAGGACGTTAATGAATGTTTGTTTTGGACACTGTTCTCTTTAAAGTGTCACGGGTCCTTTCTTAAATAGTACAATAAGCAAACACAAACTTTTTAGACCAGCGAGAGTAAGGGAGAGCATGACCAAGCAAGAAAATTACGAATAATATTAAACTAGAAATTGCTCCTAAAGGTTCAAAGATACACCGAAGGAACCTCTACTATGAAGAGCAACCTTCTTCAGTGATTGCTTACTTCTTGATGGAAATCTTTGGTTAGATCATTTGGTTATGGTCATAGTAAGATGACCGATGAAAAATTCCCTAAATAAATAACTAAATGACCACAAAAAATATTCAATTCTTTGAGCAACGAGAAAATTGTTTAATACAACAACTATAATCTATTTAATAGAGTAAGTAAAAAATATTTCAAAATTAAAAATTGCAAAATTTATTTAATATATAGATATTTTGATTATAAACACTCATTATTAAAAATGTTAACATTTTAAATTAATTCTAAAAATATTAGATTATTTGCCTATTAAATTATTCTTATATATATTTAAATAACTAATTTTGATCTTAATTTTTATTATTTAATATTAACATTTTTATTTTATTACTTAATATTAATATTTTATTTAAACTTCTATCAAAATTAATTATCTAAATTGTAATTCACAAAAATTTCATAGTGTTACACTTAACAGAATTTTCATCATTGTGGAATTAAAAATTGAGAGAGAAATGATTTCTTGATTAATTATCTAGATTGTAATTCACAAAAATTTCATAGTGTTACAATTAACAAAATTTTCATCATTGTGGAATTAAAAATTGAAGGAGAAATGATTTCTTGATTGTGACATGGAAAATTGATATTAATTAAATTAATTTTTATATTCTTTAGTAATTAAATTTAATTTACAAATTAAAAAAATAAATAAATATTATTAATTTAAAATATTATAAAATATATAAATAAATATCGTTAAAATCATAAATGTAGCAAAGCAATAAAAAATTGATTGATGAACACTATTAAAACCATAAATATAAAAATACAAAAAAAACAAATACCGCAAATAAATTTCAACATTTTTATTATAGTACATCACAATTTCATAAACTTCAATAAAGATAACAAAATAATCGCATTACATTAAAAACCATTTCTCGATATAAAATAGAATTACAATGGATATAAAATTTTATGCATGAAAGTTTCTCTTCCTTCCACATTTGGAGTTGTAATTCCAAGAAGAAACAGTTTCTTGCCAATCCCGATTGGGGTGACATTTTATTTTTTATCTGCATTCTACCTGAGAAACACAATCATTGATGTGTCTGAATTAATTTATATTTTGGCTGTTGCAATAGACATTTGATGTGGCCTTTCATCCTCAATATTTCTCATTGATACTCTCAATCATTTGTTCCGTTGTTATAATTTTTGTGAATTTTAATTTAAAAGGGGGTTAGTCCTCTAAACAAGTTTTATATTAGGTTTATTTTACAATATTTACATATATATACAAATGTCATCAATCACAATATACTGATATATATACACGATGATACATATACGCTGCCGCGCAACGCCACAATTATGAGAATCGATCACGGGCAGGGTGTGTGAAAGGATCACGGGCAGGGTGTATGAAAGGATCACGGGCAGGGTGTGTGAAAGCCGACTACCCCCACCACGTTATGTCTCTGCAGACGTGGCCTTTCATCCCAATGTTTCCCATTGATACCCTCAATCATTTGTTCCGTTGTCATAACTTCTGTGAGCTTTAATTTAAAAGGGGGCTAGTCCCCTGAAGAAGCTTTATATTAGGCCCATTTTACAATATTTACATATATATACAAACGTCATCAATCACATCAATCACAATACACTGATATAAGGGTGTGTGAAAGCCGACTAAGCTGCCGCGCAGCGCCACAATTATGAGAATCGATCACGAGCAGGGTGTGTGAAAGCCGACTACCCCTACCGCTTGAGCTGTGCACTCTGGGGTTCCGCTATCATAACTTGTTGCCACCTATGACTTTAGTGTCACGTAAGGAGTCTTTATGGTACAAATGTTTTCTCTATATTCATTGTTACGATTTTTCACTCAGCTGCCTCTAAATTCTTCCAAGTGGTAACGCTCTAGTCTGCTTCTTGTTCCAATCCTCGGACAGGTTCTCTTTAGTACATTTATGAATTGGTTTTTTTTTTTAATCGTAAAGGAAGTGTTTTGGTTTTGATGATCAAACTTACTTCTGTGTTGTTGCATGGGCTTCCATACTTCAATTGATGGAGTTTGAAACCCAAAAGCTTGTGCCTAAGGATTTTTTTGTTTTCTAAGTTGAGCAGAGAGTTGTAGAGGCGAAGTGCCAGAACTTGGTTTGAACTACACATGCATGGTTTCTCTGAGAAGTTTGTGATATTTCGACCCCAGCCAATACATTCTCCAAATGAAGTAATTCAAGCAATTATTGTCTGAAGGCAAGCCGTACACTAGAAGACCATATATTCCCTATTCTATTTGATGTCTATTGCGTCCAGGATGGCAAAATCTTCTACCAAGGAAAAAAAAAAACAACAATGAGGGTTTCCTTCGAGCTTTTCTTAAGAAGAAGCTCAAGCCAGAGTCATAAGTGAACATGGTTTTCCTGTCGAATGGTCTAATGCTGATAAGCATACATCGGTGGCGAAGTTTTTTAGGACCCTACAACCATAGGCTGAGAAAAAACCAGTCGAAAAGGGGTCAAGAAAAACACACTAGGGGCCCCAGGTATATATGTACATGATGCTATGGGGGAGCGAATTGAATATGGGAAGATCATCAACTAGGCTTTTCACAACAAGACTATGTAGCCCCGCAGGTTCGGCTCTGAACTTGCTGTAAGTTATTTTGTAGCGTTTTTTTATAACTAAAGCAAAATTTATTTATCAGTGCCCCGAGAAAAGAGTTATATGCTTTGCCCAAACCGCATTTTGGTATAACAAAGACTTCGTTGAAGTATTTAGCAAAATTTTGTTTATATGGTAAGAATACATGACTTGTTTCTCTATTTTTTGTTTTATAAAGTTTCACAAGATGGCGGTATAAACAATGTGAACGAATATCAGGAAAATCCTCGTAGATATGTATATTTAACAATTTTTATGTTTTATATTTTAAAATTTGTATGTAGATTTTAGTTATAACACTATGTCTAAAGAGGCTTGTTGAAAACCATACCAATTTCCATGCCAATCAGGCAACAATATTATAACTTGTAGGTATAACATTCCAATGCGAGTTAATTTAATGTTGATTTTCTTCACAGAACATGTGGAATGTGACTCCAGAACCACATATTTTATTTGAATACACTTTCTAGCCAGTATTAGTTGATTTAATTATATGCAGAGTACTCATTTCATAAAAGTATTCTAATTTTTCCACAATTTAAATGACATTGGCGTAAATATTTATTGATATGAGCAAACAATTGCAGGGATAGGAAATTGAGCAGGGACATGAAACTGAGAATGGAAGTTGACAAAACAGAAAACAGGAAACTAAGAATGAAAGTCGACAAAACAGAAAACATCGATAATTCAAATCAATACTGTGGCAAGCCATATCTTCAATGAGTTGCACAAATGCTACAGCCATTCTTTCGCAACCATTCTTTCGCAACCATTCTTTCACAACCAGGTCCTACTACCTCTATTTTTCAGGTGTTTTTTCTGGTGATTTCGCTTAATGCCAGTTCTCCTACCTGCTGCAGGAGTTCTTTAGCAACAGGTTCCTGCTACCTCTGTTTGTCTGGTAATTTCCAGGAATTCTTTAACAATAGGTTCTTGCTACCTCTCTTTTTCTGGAGATTTCCATCAACGAAAGGTGGAAGAGTTTCTTCTTACCTCTATTTTTCTGGAGATTTCCATCACCGAAAGGTGGAAGATCTGGAGATTTCTGTAGTGCCCACTCTATTTCCTGACCCTAATACGACATTATCTTAGACACTTTTTCTTCGAGGACCTCAGATTGGGGATCTGGACCCGTGACACTATTATTAGCGATTGAGATATTCATGGTTGTGATGTTTATGAATGCTTTCCATTGATATTATGGTAGCATGAATGGTTATGTATCTTATCTATCAGTATTCTGATGATTGCAATATTAAATAGTTAAGTTGGTCTCTATTTGAAATTATGATGAGGGTAGTAAAGAATATGTATGCGCTCTACTAAAAACATAATGAGGAAAATTTTACGGATAGGTATATTTCTATGATGTTACGATGTTGATAGCTTAATGAATATGTATGTTTCCATTGATGATTATTGATGATAGCCATGAGGGATGTGTCCCCTATGTTACCTACTTCCTTTAGTTCAGACTTACAATGGACAATGGTGTGAATAACCAGGAATTGTTAATGATGCTAGTATGATAATTGACTAACATTGAGAAACCTTGTTACTGATGATGATTGAGTATGGCAGGAAACCATCAAAGGCACTCGCATATGACATGTCGATGACACCTGGTTTGATGAAAATTTATATTACTTTATCTTTGAAAGTCTAAGTCGATCTTGGAATCTGCCATATATGTTTAACTATATTCTGATGATATATTAATGGTTGCAGGCAGAGATTAGTTGCTTGACCGAATGACTCACATATGGGTGATGGGGTTGTACAAGTGGATGGAACTACATGGGAGGGGTGGGACAGAGTCCCTGATCTCACCCACTAGCACTCCCGCCGTGACTTGGGCTGGAAGGGTTGAAACACCGTCGCCTTGAAGATCACGATGCCATGAGGGCAGGTTCCAAAGTTGGGTCGCTCATGAGGACTTTACCGAGGGGGCGCGCATCAAGGCGGATTCCTTGATCCCCGACACCATTAGTCTCACTATAGCAGGCAACATAAGAGATGATAGTGGTCTATGACGTTGCATTATACTTTCCCCTCGTAATCACTGGATGCTTGAAGGGCAAGTGGTGTGGCACCCTTGGAACTTCAGAGGAATTTCTTGAAGGGCACGACCAACTTGGCACCCTTGGCATCACAAATAAACTATTAGGTGTGGCACCCTTGGAACTTCTAGGGAAGTTCTTGAAGGGCACAACCAAACTGGCACCCTTGACATCACAAATAAACTATTAGGTGTGGTACCTTTGGAGCTTCTAGGAGAGTTCTTGAAGGGCACAACCAAACTCGCATCCTTGACATCACAAATAAGCTATTAGGTGTGGCACCCTTGGAACTTCTAGGGAAGTTCTTGAAGGGCACAACCAAACTTGGCATCCTTGGAATCATTAAAAATAAATAATAATAAATAAATATAAGCAAGGAATGAAAACTAGGTAAATTTACATCAAGTGTAAATGATGATTAGAAGCCAATGTAATTAAATCAAAAATAAAACTTGGAATAAGGAGGATCATAGGAAGAATTAAAATAGAGTACCTTAAAAACTCTACCCTTCCCATTTTGGAAAATACTAGGAAGATTTTGTGGTTTAATTAGGAAAAAGGGGAAAGACAAACATAATGGTAAGGATAAAGATTAATCCTAAACTAATTTAAACCTAATTATGAAAAGAGGAAGGTGAATTAAAATGAGAATAATAAATTAAATTTAGAGAAATGTAGAGAAGCTCCATGTGTCAACAACCAACATAAGAATATCCATCTAGGAGATAACCTGAGTTAAATTAGGGAGTAGATTGGGGATAAAATCTTGACTCATTAATTGACTTCAAGTAATAAACACAAATTAAGGAATAAAAGGGGGAATAAAGAGACAACTAGGAGAAGAAATAAGAATCTTGTTGAGGTGAGGAAAATATTAGTTTTAAATAAAAATTTAAGTAAATAATTTTGGAGACCCTTGATGTGAGAATGACACATGAGTGGGTGAATAATCAAGCTATTGAATTATAAAAAAAATAATTAATTATGCATGACATGACAAGTGTCACCTATGAAGACTCCTATAAAAGAAGGGGCAAGCCATGGGAGAAAGGGGGATTGGGAACCCTATTGTTGGATGGATGAGATGATGTCAGAGCAGTGATTACGAAGCTATAGTGAGTTTGGTGAGGTAGAGGATGTTAGAGAGGGGACTCTGGAGCCAAGGTGGGCTCTCCTCTACCAGCTAGTGCTTTCCTCCATTGTACAACCCCATTGCAGCTCGGGGGTCTGCGGGGAAGAAGAGTAACCACAGAGTAGGCTGGGAGGTTAATCGGTGGGTCTTCGCATTCGGATCAAGTGCGTCATCATTCACTCGCGGAGGTGACCAGCGACCAGCTACAAGGAATACCAGCAACATCAGAGCAAGTGGAGTCTCGCCTTCTGGTGAACGGTACATATGTATTTCATTACTATTGATCTTAGTTAAAAGTATGAAAATGTTATGATATGTTTCCTGAAATGAGTGGCAGGAATGTGTGTGCTAAATAAATTTGAATTTCAATGCATTTCTTTTCTGGTTGTATTTGCTGTTTAAAAAAAAAAAAATGTATATAGTCTGGATTAGGTCCTCACACTTGGTATCAGAGCACAAGTTGAACCCTTGAGGCCTATGGGCCCATGCATGCATAACTAGTTTTGTTTGCTATGTGGGTATTTCTCTAAAATCAAATTACTCAAGTTTAAAAAAAAAAAAAATGTGCAATTTAGGAACATTTTAAGAGCTCTATATTGTATTATGATCCAAATTCATGGACAGAAATGGAGTGGATTTATGTCACAGATCAGAAATAGAGACATCAAGCCAATAACCTCATAAATCTGGGTCTCAAGTGCTTTCGAGCCTTTAGAGTTTCCGAATAAGTCTACAATCCCAACACTAGTATAAATTTGGGTTTGCCAGGTATGAATCTGCAAAGGCATCGAAACGAAGTCTTACCAGTTTCCACATCATCATTTCAAGCTGAAATTGTTGACATCTGAAAGTCCCGAAATGGGGAGAGGAAGAGGATAAAAATGGACTGAAGAAATTTGCAGCTAAATGGTAGGGAGGAGGAGGGGAAGGAACAACAACTTTGGGGAGAAATGGCTATAGTGTCGGTCACGTCAATGTCGATGGCCCGGGATCCATTTACGCAGAAGCACATTGCCAGGGTCGAAGCAGAAATTCAGAGCGTTCACGCAGAGAACGAGAAAATTAACGCTGAGATTAAGGCCGAAGAGTCCAAGATTGAAGCCTTGAGCAAAGAAATCAAAGCTTACGAGGAGCTATTGAAGGGGCTTGAACTCAGATTGAAGGATAGTAGCATTGAAAAAAACCTCGAAATCGAAAGGCAGAAGCACTTGGTGGAGCAGAGGCTGCATAATCTTATAAATTATGAGTCCGCTCTCATTCTGAGAACGGCCTCCAGGGCTGAGGTTTTGCGTGCCCTCGATAAAGATCTGGTTCAGCTTTATGTCCAGAGGAAGGAGCTCCGTCACGAAGGGGGTCACAAGGACATGGTCCCACAAGAGCATGCTGTATTAGAAAGGGTGGAGCAACAACAACTTTCAAGTATTGAAACAAGATCACATGCTCAAGTTTTAGGAAAGAAAAATTTTGAGGAGAGGTCAATGTCAGTTGCTGACGTGCAGTTCCCTAGCTGCCATGGGATTGTTCCATTCAACTTATTCTTATACAGATGTAGATACCTTAGATATTTCAAGTTTCCAAGCTCCTCTGGAATCTCTCCAACTAAATTGTTTCCATACAAAGCAATTCCCTCTAACTTACTACAATTGTCGAGTTCTTTAGGAATTGAACCCGAAAATTTGTTCAACCACAATCGCAATTCCCTTAGGTTCCGAAGCCTTCCCAACTCCTTTGGGATTTCACCTTGAAAGTTATTTTGAGCCAATCCAATAATCTGAAAGCTATCACACCCGCTCATTTCTGGGGGAATTGTACCTGACAGGATATTATTCCCAACGTAGAAGATTTGCAGGTTCTTGAGATGCCTCAACGATGAGGGCAATGCACCGGTAAGATAGTTGTTATAGACGAAAATCTCCTCGAGAGATTGGAGATTACCAAGTTCTTGTGGCAGATTTCCAACAATGCGGTTATTAGACAAATGAAGTTTTCTCAAGGAAGACAACTTGCATAACTGCAGAGGGATTTAACCTTGCAGACTATTTCTACTCACATCAAGAATCTCCAGCTGCAAGCAGTCTCCAAGCTCGAGCGGTATTTTACCCGATAGGATGTTGCTTGAAACATTAAGAACTATCAGAGAAGTCAAATTTGAAGTAGCGGGAGACAAGCTTCCTATCAGATGCATGCCACTGAGATCGAGTGACCATACTTTAGGGTCACCAGTACTGTTTATACACTGTACACCCTCCCAATTACAAGGGTTCTCATCGGTGGACATCCAAGTTTTCAATTTACCAAACAGATCATGAAGATTTCTCTTAAACTCAAGAAGACATTGCCCTTCTTCATTAAGCGCATCAAGTTGAACGACCAAAAGGGTAACCACAAGTACCCTCAATGCAAAACTCTCTGGTTTTTCAGGTATCCTCATGTTATGTGACCAATGGTAGTATTGGAAGCAGCCTCTCTGATAGTGCACATCTCGGCAGTCTAGCCTTCCAACTGCCATAGGTCAGGTGCCGGAATCTTCCTATGCATCTGTTATCAACAATCTGGGCAAAACCCTGGTACTTTCGTGCAAAGTAATGGGGTAGCTGGACTATCACAAGCCCTCGGTGTTGTGGATCGATTTTGTAGTTGGACAGAAATTCATTGCAGGTTTCTTTTGGAGTCAGTAGATCCACCCTTATCACTGTCCTTTTGCTCTGCTCTTTTTTTTTTTCAATATAGCTATCTTTAGGTATATAACTTATGCCAGAACCAATATATATTAAATCAACAATCTGCTCAATTGAAAGATGCTACTATAAAAATTCATTCGAGGAAGATGAGGGTTGTTCTTGGACTGTCCTTAAGACAGTTCAACATTTTCAATGGCTTCCACCCTCAACTCCTGAAGCCTCAAGTAAAATGATGGTGAATTTAAAGGAGCCGTGGTGCAGTTTTGTCGGTGACAAAAATAGTTACAACACTCAGTCCAGCTCATCGATAGTTCGGAGCATTCATGCTTCTCTTGTCTTATTGGCCTATTTTGCCCCCAATCTGTGGAAATCTGGTTGCGAATATCGCAATAATCAAAATTTTAATCTCCATTATAAAAAAATTGGAAAAATATACAATGGCTTACTACTAAAAATTGCAATCTTAGAATATGGAGCAGTCTCAATTTGAATGATAAATTTTGTGAATTAAGCAGCTAAGGTCCCCAAAATTCTTAAAGAAACGCGAGAAACGAGACAATATAAATGCATTCCTTTATCCTTTGAATTCCTCAGGTCGATGGCTTGCCTGATTAAACGCAGTGGAAATTTTTAAGATATTAACCTGACTCGTTACATGAAAATGTTAACCTGACATAATTTCAGTGCATTCCCTAAATTAGTACCAGAATCTTCCTCCACCGTGATAGGCACGACAAATGTTTCTATCAGTTCTGGGATATCAAGTGGGGATGAAGATAACCACGAGTTCATGCATAACACCAATGAAAGGGAGATTGGAAAGGTTCAAAAGGGAGACAATGAAGACTTCGAGGAGGGAGTAGAAGAAGATCGTGCATTACAAACATTTAAGATCCATCGGATGGACATACAGGAAGATCCCTCTTTGACCCCACAGCACAATGGTAGCCGCATGGAATTGAGATATAAGGATCATGTTCTAGATGATGCAGCCATGAGCAAATAGGGACCTGAATCCAACAAAGATAACATTCTTGATCATGGTTGTGGTCGAGGAAGTTTTGAGATCCCACTCTCTGAAATGCAAGAAAAAAAAAGAAGGCAATTAAAAGAACAAGCCGAATTACATATCGACATTTGGCAAGAAAATTGACGGTGGATTTTGATGAAAAAGGAAATCCAGCTGGCCCAATGCTGGAGGGTTTAAGAGATCAATTAACACCTATGTTTTCCATTTCATGCCAATAAATTTCAAACAGATTGGAGATGTTCCAGTTGAAGATTATAAAGCAGTATTGAATGTATTGACGGAGAGGTTTAATTTTGACCCTAACAAGAAATATACTAGGAAAAAAATTTCATCATGCTACCGGCAACACAAATATAAGCTATTGTTACAAATTAAGAAAGATCTTGAGAGGGGTGTAGAACCTGAGAAACCTGCATATGTGAAGCAAGAAGATTGGGACGCATTTGTGGCAAAGACAAAAGATGAAGAGTTTGTGAAAATTAGTAGCAAGAATAAGGCTAATTGGAGTCAGCAAAGTGGCGTTAATCGGACAGGAAGAGTGAGTTGGTCTGGCTGTAAAAGAAAATTGAAAGAAGATTCAGGAAGAGAACCATTGGTGGAGGATGCATGGACAAAGGTGCTCCCATTGAAACAAGTCATAGTATCTCCGACTTTCAATTAGAATTCAAGGGTCTTCAAAAGATGGTTGAAACATACGAAGGTCATTTCGCACAAATTCTGGGATTCTTTGCATACACTTTGTTATCTATCAAGGCTGGAGAGATTGCATTACAAGAAGTCAACCTTCATGACACGCGCATGTAATGCTATCTTTTGCTCAGTGGATAGTTATGTTGTTTCTTTTTACTTCCCACTGTAATTAGATGTTAATTATGAAATATTTGACTTATTTTCAAACTTGTGGCAAGCAAAGTGTGATCAGAATGGCGTCAATCTGGGTCAAGGAAACGCGGGGAATGTGCTCTCCCTTCCAGGAAGCAAACATTTGCTTAGTAATACCTGTGATCTTTATCAAAAGGTTAACTGAATGAAATGCAATCCAAACTTTGGGTAGTGAGGCAACAATCTGGTGACTACCCTGTATGTAACAAACATTTGCCTACAATGGTTATAGACCACTGCTTGTGTTAGCTTTTACTTTTGTGGGGATCATAGATTGGCCACAGGGTTTGTTTTGAAGTGATTTTCCTTGTTTTATTTTAATGCATAGAGTAAATTATTATGTTTTCGCCATTTTCATGCTTGTCTGTTGCAACTTGTAAGGCAGTTTGCTTGATTTTGTTCCAAAGCTTAAATAATGGCTCTTTGTTCAGTCTTTGGATTTTTGGTTGATAATTTCATGGTTTTGTTCCAGGATGGTCAACGTTGTTTGTTTCCATGATTCAAATATTTCTCCATTCGTCTAAACTGGTAAAATGGTTGACTGAAATGATAAATGCAACTCGCAATTCCAAGAAAATTCTAGAATGAGTTTTGTCCATCCAGACTGCCAACTTTATCCGAGGTTTTTGTGCATTAAAAATATAATAATAGAGCAGGGAAGATGGTCTTTAATAGATGATAGTATCGTGTGTTGAGAGATTAAGATGGAAAATTTCTATGAAAAATGAGTTTATGAAGATTTAGCATGTACGTTATGAGCACACTTTTTAAAACTACTATTTTGTGTTGCCCCTCTAGGATGCGATGGCTGCCAATGGTAGGCCTTTATTACTGTCTGTTTAGTATTTTGTAGTTGTGAATATTTGTGCGTAAACAATGTTCTGTTTACATTATCGTAGTTTATTTTAACACGACTTATTAAGCATTGAGATAGAAGAATAAAACAGAACTAGCTGCAAACCCTTAAGGTACATATTTTTTTCTTTATTGAAAGGAATCAACCTCATATTTGCACGGCACGGGTCAAATCCAACCACTACCACTATAACCTTTAGGTGTCTATGTATGTCCTTTCCACAGACATAGGTGAATCGAGGTGATTTGAACTTAGAACCTCCTCGCACATAACACTTCATTTTCATGGTTATCGCCAATTAAACTGCGCTCGGGGCTTAAAATACAGTTTTTTTATATATCAACATTTATCTCATTTTTATTTATAAATACATTTGAGCTATATTGAATTGTGAAGAATAATTAGCTTCACTCAATACAAACATCCAACTTTTATATTTATTTATTAATTTGAAGTTTATATTTATTTATTAATTTGAAGACTCAATACATGATTCAGTCACAATCAGTGGTCAGCTTCTTACAACATTCTTAATAATATTTTTATTTATGTTTGAAACTTGACCTGGTAGATTGCTTTGTGAGCTTCTTCCAACTTTTTATTTTATTTTTGAGGCTTGGTATGACACAATTAATTGTAAGTTTATTGTTACCTCTTCTTCAACTTAAGTGGAAAAGTCTTAATACATAAATACAATCTTAAGTCTAGCAGAGGTATCATTATGATTGGTATTGTGGTTTTAGGATAGTTCTCCTCTCATTTTTGGTTGGCTTTCTTTAGGCCAAAGGGTATCCTTGCATGAGAATGATAAAATAAAATAAAGTCTTAAAAATTTATTGGCGAGAGCTTTAAACTTAGAAGGTGAATCTTTATCATGATGAATATAATGAATAAGTCAAACCCAACTCAATATATGACTTTGAAAAGTAAAGTGTTCAATACTGAGTATATGGTAGGAGGTGACGCTTCCTTTAACTATTAACTTTAATAATATCTATAATGTATGTTTTGTACATTTATACAAAAAAGTGGGTTGCAATGTTCCCCAGATATAGTCCTTCAGTTATAATGGAATTCGTGTCATAGAGACCTTGGGAAAATTTTAACCTGCCCACCAGAAGGTTGGCAAGAGTTTCAGGAAGGGTTCCTAAGATTATGTGTCGCCGTTTCTCCTTTATGTTCTAAGGACTTCGGGACGAAGTCCATTGTTAAGAGGGGGTGTATGTAGTGCCCACTCTGTTTCCTGACCCTAATACAACATTATCTTAGACACTTTTTCTTCGAGGACCTCAGATTGAGGATCTGGACCCATGACACTATTATTAGCGATTGAGATATTCATGGTTGTGATGTTTATGAATGCTTTCCATTGATATTATGGTAGCATGAATGGTTATGTATCTTATCTATCAGTATTCTGATGATTGCAATATTAAATAGTTAAGTTGGTCTCTATTTGAAATTATGATGAGGGTAGTAAAGAATATGTATGCTCTCTACTAAAAACATATTGAGGAAAATTTTATGGATAGGTATATTTCTACGATGTTACGATGTTGATAGCTTAATGAATATGTATGTTTCCATTGATGATTATTGATGATAGCCATGAGGGATGTGTCCCCTATGTTACCTACTTCCTTTAGTTCAGACTTACAATGGACAATGGTGTGAATGACCAGGAATTGTTAATGATGCTAGTATGATAATTGACTAACATTGAGAAACCTTGTTACTGATGATGATTGAGTATGGCAGGAAACCATCAGAGGCACTTGCATATGACATGTCGATGACACCTGGTTTGATGAAAATTTATATTACTTTATCTTTGAAAGTCTAAGTCGATCTTGGAATCTGCCATATATGTTTAACTATATTCTGATGATATATTAATGGTTGCAGGCAGAGATTAGACCGAATGACTCACATATGGGTGATGGGGTTTACAAGTGGATGGAACTACATGGGAGGGGTGGGACAAAGTCCCTGATCTCACCCACTAGAACTCCCACCGTGACTTGGGCTGGAAGGGTTGAAACACCTTCGCCTTGAAGATCACGATGCCATGAGGGCAGGTTCCAAAGTTGGGTCGCTCATGAGGACTTTACTGGGGGGCGCGCATCAAGGCGAATTCCTTGATCCCCGACACCATTAGTCTCACTATAGCAGGCAACATAAGAGATGATAGTGGTCTATGACGTTGCATTATACTTTCCCCTCGTAATCACTGGATGCTTGAAGGGCAAGTGGTGTGGCACCCTTGGAACTTCAGGGGAATTTCTTGAAGGGCACGACCAACTTGGCACCCTTGGCATCACAAATAAACTATTAGGTGTGGCACCCTTGGAACTTCTAGGGAAGTTCTTGAAGGGCACAACCAAACTGGCACCCTTGACATCACAAATAAACTATTAGGTGTGGCACCCTTGGAGCTTCTAAGGAAGTTCTTGAAGGGCACAACCAAACTGACATCCTTGACATCACAAATAAGCTATTAGGTGTGGCACCCTTGGAACTTCTAGGGAAGTTCTTGAAGGGCACAACCAAACTTGGCATCCTTGGAATCATTAAAAATAAATAATAATAAATAAATATAAGCAAGGAATGAAAACTAGGTAAATTTACATCAAGGGTAAATAATGATTAGAAACCAATGTAATTAAATCAAAAATAAAACTTGGAATAAGGAGGATCATAGGAAGAATTAAAATAGAGTACCTTAAAAACTCTACCCTTCCCATTTTGGAAAATACTAGGAATATTTTGTGGTTTAATTAGGAAAAAGGGGAAAGACAAACATAATGGTAAGGATAAAGATTAATCCTAAACTAATTTAAACCTAATTAAGAAAATAGGAAGGTGAATTAAAATGAGAATAATAAATTAAATTTAGAGAAATGTAGAGAAGCTCCATGTGTCAACAACCAACATAAGAATATCCATCTAGGAGATAACCCGAGTTAAATTAGGGAGTAGATTGGGGATAAAATCTTGACTCATTAATTGACTTCTAGTAATGAACACAAATTAAGGAATAAAAGGGGGAATAAAGAGACAACTAGGAGAAGAAATAAGAATCTTGTTGAGGTGAGGAAAATATTAGTTTTAAATAAAAATTTAAGTAAATAATTTTGGAGACCCTTGATGTGAGAATGACACATGGGTGGGTGAATAATCAAGCTATTGAATTATAAAAAAAATAATTAATTATGCATGACATGACAAGTGTCACCTATGAGGACTCCTATAAAAGAAGGGGAAAGCCATGGGAGAAAGGGGGATTGGGAACCCTATTGTTGGATGGATGAGATGATGTCAGAGTAGTGATTACGAAGCTATAGTGAGTTTGGTGAGGTAGAGGATGTTAGAGAGGGGACTCTGGAGCCAAGGTGGGCTCTACTCTACCAGCTAGTGCTTTCCTCCATTGTACAACCCCATTGCAGCTCGGGGGTCCGCGGGGAAGAAGAATACCCACGGAGTAGGCTGGGAGGTTAACCGGCGGGTCTTCGCATTCGGATCAAGTGCGTCATCATTCACTCGCAGAGGTGACCAGCGACCAACTACAAGGAATACCAGCAACAGCAGACCAAGTGGAGTCTCGCCTTCTGGTGAACGGTATATATGTATTTCATTACTATTGATCTTAGTTAAAAGTATGAAAATGTTATGATATGTTTCCTGAAATGAGTGGCAGGAATGTGTGTGCTAAATAAATTTGAATTTCAATGCGTTTCTTTTCTGGTTGTATTTGCTGTTAAAAAAAAAAAAAAATGTATATAGTCTGGATTAGGTTATCACAATTTCCATCAACGAAAGGTGGAAGAGTGTGAAGTCAATATGCATTTTAATTACCGAATTGATTACACCACTGTACTTTCACAAATAAAACGATCTAGACAGATCTCATAAATTCAATTTTTTGAGGGCATTAAAGCCTAGACAACAAAGGGCTAAGTATTGAACATTACAATAACACATATAAGTTGCGAATTAATTTACAATAACACATCATGTCACTCATGGTCTTTGACATGGTGCGAATTTAATGAGAAAGGGTGCGAATGAGTTCAAATTTAATTTAATAATTACTAAATAAGAGTCCCCTCCTTTGCGCCAATAAAAAATTAAATAAATTTAATTTAATAATTGTAAAAAATAAATTATTTATAAGTTCTAATGTTCACTAATAAATTTGACCTAAAATAATTATTACTAAATTTAGGACCTAAAGTAATGATTACTAAATTAAATCTAATGTAATGATTATTAAATTACTAAATAAGAGTCTCTCTTTTGCACCAATAAAAATTATTTATAAGTTTTAATGTTCACTATATATATATATATATATATATATATATATAATCAAATTACTAAATAAGAGTCTCTCTTGCACCAATAAAAATTATTTATAAGTTTTAATGTTCACTTTTTATATATATATATATACTTAATAAATTCTTGTTCAACATGAAATTAATTTTATATGTTTTTAATAATTTTTTTATATGTTTTTAATAATTTTTTGTTCAACATGAAATTAATTTAATCTAAATCTAAAATAATGATTATTAAATAAGAGTCCTTCTCCTTTGCACCAATCAAAAATTAAATTGTAAAAATTAAATTATTTATAAGTTTTTATGTCCACATTACATAGGTTTTTAAATTTAATTTAATAATTGTAAAAAATAAATTATTTATAAGTTTTTATGTCCATTTTACATATGTTTTTAATAAAAAAATTTGGTCGACATGAAATTAATTGAAATTTATAAGAGTCCCTCTCCTTTGCACCAATAAAAAATTAAATAAATTTAATTTAACAATATTAAAAAATAAAATGATGATGATGATGATGGTTAACGTCCGTTGAGACCAAATAATGGTCTATCGGACCTAAAGAAACAAATTATCTATTTTGATTTAAGATTTTATTCCTATGCTCAAAAAGCTTGGAAAGAAGCCTCCCGAGCTCACTATAATTTTGACATTGTAAAAGGCTAGGAAGGTCAGTATTGTAACAAAGATTGTGAAACTGAGATCTAATGTGGTTATACACGGGGCACTCTAAGAGGAAGTGGTTTTCATCCTCGATGTTCCTATTCTCACATATATGGCAAATCCTTTCCGTCCATGGCGTTTTAGGAACTACCCAACGACCTGTTTCACTATGGAGCTCATGAGAATTCGTTCTAATCTTTGCTATATTAATTTTCTTCTTTGAGCTAGTTAAAATAGGGAGATACTTTTGATCTTCTAGGGTGGGGTTGATGACTTTCTTATAATAACTTAATTTTCTTTTAGCCGCTAAGTCTTTCTCACACCACATTTTTTCTTTGAACTTAGAAGTAACAATATCTTTAATGTTATTTATGTTTTGCAATGCATCATTTTCGTTGATCTCCCAATAGTTTAACCAGGCCCTTGTGTCTTTATGCCACCCTCGATTGAGCCTTAGGTGGTTTTGGCTAGAATTTAAAGCTAGCTTAGGAAGTCTATGATCATCTATGTTACTGATTTTGTGCTTGTACAACAGAAACCTAAGCATAGCTACGCTCTCAATAGGGGAAAGACCTGCTTCTATAAGGAGAATAGGATAGGGTGTATTACTTTTAATTTTCAGGTTATAAGTTATAAAACGCTTCTGGATTTGCTCAATCTTTCTCCATGTTTCTCTGGAGATGCTGCAACCCCAAACCTCACAGCCATATAAGATAACAGGAGTGACTAAAGTTTCAAAGAGGAACTTCTTTTTATCCCACATTACAAGGTTTGCTATTTTACAATTATTTTCAAGACCAAAGTAAGCTTTTCACCCCCCATTAATCCTTTTCTCAATGCTATGGTTCCAGTTGAGCTTGTGATGAATATCAATTCCTAGGTACTTGTAAGAATACACTTCCTCCAAGTTATTATTGTCGTACATAAAATTAGCATAAGTGTCCTTCTTGGATTTGATAATCATAACTTTTGTTTTGTCAGTGTTAACATTCATACCCATGGTAGAGCAGAAATCCTTAATAAGCCTGAGTTGCTTATTAAGATCAGATGGGCACCTTGCCAAAAGAACAATATCGTCAGCATAAAGAAGAAGGATGACGACTATCCCAGCTAAGATTGTGCCATCACATCCCGCTTCCTCTAAATAGCCTTCGAGCTTATCGATGTAAATGCCAAATAGGGTAGGGGAGAGGGGGCAACCTTGTTTAACTCCGATGTTACACTTAATATCTTTCAACCACCCTTCATTGCACTTTAGCTTGGCAATTACATTCTCGTATAACCTTATAGCGGCAGCTCTCAACTCGAGAGGAACCTTTAGCTCTTCTAATCTATTCCAAAGGTTGTATCTAGGAACCGTATCGAAAGCCTTTCTAAAGTCCACAAAGCAACAAAATAAATTAATAAGAGTCCCTTTCCTTTGCACCAAAAATTAAAATTGTTTTCCTTTGCACCAATCAAAAATTAAAAAATTAAATAAATTTAGTTTAATAATTGTATAAAATAATTTTTTTATAAATTTTTATGTCCACTTCATATATGTTTTTAATAAATTTTTGGTCGACATGAAATTAATTGAAATCTAAATAAGAATCGTTCTCTTTGCACCAATCAAAAATTAAATAAATTTAATTTAATAATGGTAAAAAATAAATTAAATTAAATTTAATAACATAAAAAATAAATTATTATATCCACTTTATATTGTTTTTATATATTTTCGGTCAACCTAAAATTAATTAAAAGATCAACATATTTTTAAATACGTTATACCCTAGCCCCAAGATAATAACTAGTTTATCCATACAAGTGTATTTTTAAATACGTTATACCCTAGCCTCAGGCTAAAAATAATAACTAGGTTATCAATCCAAAGGTGAACATATACAATCCGACTCATTTATTAATTAGTTATTTATTTTCCCTAATACACAAACATTTATTAATAGTCGCCTATCGACCTCTAGGCATATTAGTATATTCGTCAATCAAGAACATTCTCCTACATGCATTCGACGAGGCTCCCAAGAGCCCTTACAGATTTGAAACGATCATTGCTCCTAGAGTTTGGATTTATACTAATCAAGGGTTAAATTTGATGCCGGTTTACATGTTTTTTGTTTTTTAGACCTAAAATATTTTTTATTTCAAAATATACTGGCCAATAATTTTAAAAAATATCATATTAACGGGCATGTAAAAAAAATGACCAATTTCAATTATATACCTAAATGGTTCATGTCAAGATTTACCTTGAAACATTGGTAGCCAATACCTTTCCGCCACGTAAACTCCAAGGGGCTGTGAAAGAGAAAGAATTGTGGTGGCGCAAACAAAAACCTTTCAAATAAGTGCATGTAAAATTGAAGTTTAAGAGCACGAAATTAGCTGTCCCCGACAGACTTAACTTGTTTCAATAAATTGATACCACGGGAGTTTTTTACTCTCAGGTTCAAATGGACTCTTAAGTATTTATGAAAATTATGGTTGCATTAAACTTGCTCAGTGCTATCCCACACTCTCAATTAAATCTGCTCTCTGATTTTCTATCACTCGCCCCCAAGATTCACCATGGAAAAAATTAAATAGATCTGCTTAATAGATAGTTATTTTTTGGTAACTGAACACTAATTTTATGCCATATATTTTATGCGAAATTTGATCGTCAAAGACTTAAAATTATTAAAAGTGAGGGTAAAATTGAATCAATTGGGTATAGAGAGGCTTAAAAAGAAAATTTAAAAATATTGGTAGAAAACATGTACATGTGTCCAAAATTTAAACATTAACCCACAAAAAAACAAAATTAAAAAGTAAAAGATTTGGGTAATGAAAAAATTCATATATAATCCAATTTGAGAAGAATTCAATATAGAAAATGATAAAAAAATATTAATGAATTAAATATTTTTTTTAGATCTAAGTAATGAAAAAAATTCATATATATAATATGGGGTTTTATATATTTATTAAATAGAAAAAAAAGGATATATTAAGTTTAAATATGAATTTATATATATATATATATATATATATTAATTTTTTTGGTTAAATAAATTTTTTTATTTAAATAATAAGCAAATTTAAGAAGAATTCAATATAGAAAATGATAAAAAAAATTATGAATTAAATATTAAAAAAATTGAAAAAATATGATATTTAGAATTTAGAATTATTAATTAATTAATAGAGCTTTTATATTCATTACTTAATTTATTTAAAAAATGACTTTGTAAATAAAACAATTAATTGAATTTACTTATTAAGTTTTTTTTAAGATTTAGTGAATTAAATATTTAAAAAAAATGAAAAAAAATAATATAATATTTAGAATCATTAATTAATTAATAGAGCTTTTATTTTCATTACCTAATTTATTTAAAAAATAATTTTGTAAATAAAATAATTAATTGAATTTATTTATTAAGTTTTTTTGTTTATTAACTTATTAATGTTTTTTTTTAGGAAAAAAGCGCAATTTTCATTAATACGAAAATTACATTTTGAATCTCTAGCATGTATGAGATGAGTTTAAGTGAAGTTAGAACCATCAATGTTCAGTGTCGCTATTTACACATATCAACCTAATATTTACAAAAAGTAAATTAAAACATATAGTCCATAATGAGTCCAGAAAATAACTGTAAATGCAAAAAGCAAAAAAAGAATGATCATAAAGATCATTCCGAGAGATTTCCATCCAATTCGATGAATGTACGATGAAAGAACTAGAAAAATTCTCCATCTCTGAATTCATGTATCAACCAATGTCCTCTGATTAGATGCGCGACCTCTTTGGAAAGAAGATCAACGACTTCATTCCTTTCCCTGTATATGTGAGAGCATACAATAAAATCAAATTGTGATTTTAAAGAGAGGACATCCTCCATTAAGTCCCTAAGTGTGTGCAAGTGACAATGATATTCAACATTGATCCAATTTATGACAAGCTGTGAGTCCCCAAAAATCTGAATCCTGTGGCAGTTTTGTTCCAGTGCAAATAGGGCAAGGTGTCTTAAGATGTTTAGCTCCACAAAATTGTTTGTACCCCTCCCAAGACCCACTTTCATTTTGAAACAAAGGTGTTCATTTATGTGGAGAACTGCACCCCCCCATAGCCCATCGTTTGAGCCGAGCCATTGAAATAAGCCCAAGGAGTGCTTTTGTCAATAATTTCAGGAGAGATGGTCCTATTGCTGTGGTGAACAGTATCCTTGGGAATCATGTTAAAAATGGCTAAAATCTTGTCACAGGTGACTAACTAGTGGCTCAAAGCCTCATGAAAGATAAGGTGGTTCATGTTCAGCCAAATTCCCCAACAAACTATTAGTGGAAGATTCATGGCTTTTTATGAGGCTACATCAATCCACCAATGGAGCCAAGCTTCTTCAATATTTTGGCCTTCCCATTTTTTATCCATGTTGAGTACAGTTACAATGAAAGACCAAACTTCCGCAAAAATCGAGTAGTGGAGAAACAAATGGTTCGTATCCTCTGCATCGTTTTTATAGAGACTGCATCTGGAGGGACCCTGGAAAGCACGTTTCATTAGATTAGTTTCTGTTGGGACCTTATTTCAGAGGATGCACCACATGAAGAGCCGAGACTTGTGTGGAGCTTTTAGTTTCCGTAAGTGTCACCACCACCAGCATCCATTTCCCAAAACCTGAGCCTCCATAAGGGCTACATATCCATATTTTGGGGTATACTGGCCATGAGGAGCAGAGGCCCAAATGGTCTCGTCTTCCCAGTCTATAATTCTGATGTTGGCTTCCTCTAGAGTCCCAATGAAATGATGTTAGACCCTACGCCATCTTTCTGGTATACCCATGGTCCCAAAATCCAGCCATTGCTGCATAGCCCAGTTTGGGCACCCAACCATAGAAATGTGTGCAATCTGGGTGAAACCGGCCTCAGAAAGGCCAGAAACGCATATCCCTCAGGAGAATATGAGCATTCTTGTAACCAGCCTAGGCATCTGTGCCAATTATTACCTGCTCGCCATTGCCAATCCGCTAGGCTAACCCATCCTTGATAATGCTTAGGGATTGGGAGATGGCCTTCCAAATGATCGAGGCACCCGGTAAAGTCTGACAGGGTCTACGGATCCAATCGATAACAGATAAAGGATGGATGTACTTATTATAGGCCACCTCTTTCCAAAGACTCGCAAAATTGATGATTTTCCAACTCAGCTTGGCCGCCAAAGCTTTTTCAAATTCCTGGAGATCCTTTAAACCCCATCCACCCCAATTTTTTGGTTTTGCAATCCTCTCCTAGCGAACCCAAGCAAAAGTACGTGCCTTGTTTTGACCCCGCCAAAGGAAGTGATAATAAATCTATTGAATCCTACTGAGAATTCCCTTTGGGATCCAAGCAAGGGTCATCCAGTATACCATAATGGCCTCCAGTACCGTCTTTATCAGAGTGAGCTTTCCTACTATAGAGAGTCATCGTTTTTGCCAGATGTTTATACAGATTTCGATTTTTTCAATAAGCCATGACGAGTCAGCAATGCGGTAACCATTCGGTTTCAGCCTGAAATCAAGATATTTGAGGCCTGATTCCAGCTCTTGCTTGATGAAAGCGAATTGTTGTGTAGCATACCTTATCTCATTTTGAAGGCATGAAGCGAAAATGATGGTAGATTTGTCATAATTTAACTCCATACATGCAGCTTTACAAAACAAGGATATAATGTTCTTGAAACAAGAGGAATCTCAGAATGAACCATTTGAAAATATAGGTACATCATCTACAAACAATAGATACGAGAGGGATGTCATGTCAGAAATCAAGACCCCCCCCAGCGCTCCTATTAAGCGAGCATTTTTTAACAATCTACTTAATCCTTCCATGATCAAAAGAAAAAGCAGGGGGGGAAGAGGGCATCCCTGTCTCAGCCCACGTTCTGCATGGAAGAAACTAGATGCAACCCCATTAATGAGAATACTAAAGGAGTTAGAAGACAAACATCACATGATCCAATTTATGAAAAGATGGGGGAAGCCGATATGGGTGAGCATGAGTTGAAGGTAGGTCCAACTCGCATGGTCAAAGGCTTTGGAAAGATCAATCTTGAGTATAATGGCCTTTTTAGAGAGATTTTTGATCAAGTGAAGGCCTTCCTGAGCAGTCCCAATGGCTTCATCGATTTGATGGTGACAGAGGAAAGCAAACTTCTCCTTGGAAATCATCTTGGATAGGATAGGCTTTACATGCAATGCTATAATTTTTGAAATGATTTTGTAAATACAGTTGCAGAGGGAGATAGGATGGAAGTCGTCAAATGTAAGGGGCTTGTCAACCTTAGGGATGAGGGCCAGGAAAGTTGAGTTGAATCCCTCATACATCCTGCCTGTAGTTCTGCACTCTTCAATAGCCAAGAGAAGATCCGACCCAATGAGCTCAAAGAAAAAGATGTAGAATTCCATGGGCCACCCATCCGGCCCCGGGCTCTTGTCCTTGCTGAAACATTTCAGAGCGAATTCCATTTCCCCCATCGAAACTGGAATGTTTAAAACCTCAACTTCTTCCTCAAAAAATCTAGGGAGAACCTCAACGATGTAGAGGATCTCAGTGATGGAGGTCCCCCTAGGCACCTTGTAAGTGTTTGAGAAGTGTCACATTCCCATGTTAGCAAGTTTATTGAAAGAAATGACCTCCCTGCCCGAATGGTCTCTCAGTGCCCATATGGTATTAATAGATTTCCTTCCCCTTGAAAATTGTTGAAATTGAGTTCTCATCGCCCGCCTTTAGCCAAGTTTCTCTACTTTTCAAGCGCCATGTCTCCTCTTTCTGTCTCAAAAGCTTGATTTTTTCTGCTTCCAATTTGATTAAGTGGTCCTTTGTTTCAGAGGAAGCATAACTAGACAACCCATTGTCTTCCAAGTGTTTAAGGACCCCTTCAATCCTTTTTAACTCCACCTCATATTTTTGTTATTTGATCCTAGCCCAGCTAAGGGTTTTCGACTTTAATCGAGCTAGGTTATTAGCAATAACAACGCCCAAAGATGAATGAATTTCCGGGTTGAAGTGACTCCATTTTCCTTGTCAATATCATGCAATTCAACTTCAACAAGCCAAGTCACTCTGAACTTGAAAGGAGAATGGGGTTTATGGTTGGAATCCCCAATCTCCAAGAAGATTGGGGAATGGTCAGAATACCCCCTGATCCCACACATTGTCGAATGCGGTCCAATCAGGCTAACAGGGGAGCTTTGATGAGGAAACGATCCAGCCTTCTAGCCAAAGCATCCTCCCCAGTCCTATGATTCCTCCAAGTCAGCATGAGTCTTGCCGTTTCAATGTTTAGAAGGTCATGATCATCCATCATCCCTTCGAAGAATCCAGTTAAGCTATCCGTCTGGGCCCTGTTGCCCCAAGATTCTGTGAGCCCAAGTGAGAAGTTTAGATCACCTCCAATAATCAAATTCTCAGATTGCATGAAATCAACTTCCAGGAGTCTTTCCCAAAAAGACTCCTTGTTATGGCAAGGCCCATAGATGTTAATGATCCTTAAGGGGATGTTGATGACAGATGAGGAGATATTTCCCCCCAGGAAACCCTCCCCACCCCAAGCGTTTTCCAATATTATTGATCGTTTGTTATACCCTTGTGCACAACCACCTGATCGCCCTCTCACATCTAGAAAGTAGAATTTGCAATCCGGAAGAAAATTCTTGAGTACCTTATTAATGGAGTTCCCATCTCCCAAAGTCTCTTGTAGAAAAATTACATCCAATCTCTCCAAATTGCACAATCTTTTTAGCGCCAATTTTTTATCTAGGCTGGCCAGACCCCTGTAGTTGAAAGAGAGGCACTTCATGGGATAACCTTTGTAGGGTTTCCCTTTGCTCTAAGGACCCGATCAATGGGATTCTAGATGCCTGAAGCCACCTCAATGCCAACCCTTCTGATGTCTTTTGATAAGTGGGATTGTCTTCCCCTGGGGGGCTTCGAAGGGTAAGATGGGGGAGGGTCCACATCCAAGCCAAAAGAAGGGGACAAGGAAGAGGGTAAAGATCGCAGATTGTAGCAGTGAGCACCACAAGAGGCAGGACTATCACTGGAATCCAGAGAAGGGACATCCTGAAAAATGGCCTGGGGGGTACAATGGGATGGAGTAGGAGCAATTACCACAAGACAGATTATGGGACACAGTTTTCCAACCCCAGATCTCGGACCCGAAAAACACACAGAAGAAGATGCAACAGAAAACTGACAATCATTTGTAAATAGAGGAGAGGGAGGAATTGTACCCGAGAACGGAGTAGAGTCTCTGGAGCGTGATCTGGTGATCGTTGCTGTAGAGGTCCCAGAATCCATCCGTGAGAGCGCCCCCCAAGAAACACCCTGGTCCGGCACTGGAGCATCAGGAAGGGTTGCCGGTGAGGAAACCTCCATCTCCACCGTTTGGGTGCCCGCCGAAACAAAGGATCTCGGGGGACTCGGCTGCTTACCAATAATCAGTGGACAATATTTGTACAGATGGCCAACCTCATGAAAAAACCTGGACCTAAACGAGATACCCTCATAGTCTAGTATCTGCCATCTGATGATCTCGCCCATTTGACAGCTGTAGCTCTCAACTAAACCTTCCTGGGTATCCAAGTGCACTAGAATTCTAGCCATTGCCAGACAGCCAAAGTCCTGGTACGTTCTATCATGATCAAGTTTTACTCCCAAATCGTCCCCAATACACCTGAAAATATTCTCTGCCCAAAATTGAAGCGGGAGTCCAGGGAGACGTACCCATGTCGGCCTAGTCCCCAAATTTTCCTTTTCTGGATCAAAAAGAGGCGTCCAATGTTTAAGCAGGACATGAGTCATCTCAATGTGCCAATATCATGTCAACACCCAATCCACCAGCTCTAGCAAAGGAAAAATGAGTGCAAACCAGCCCCGAGACATGGTTATGGCGGCTGGGATTTGCTCCATTACGTTCCCCCATACCTCTATTGTCCATTTTTTAAACGCCCCAAGGTGCAATTTCAGCCATTGACCTTGCCCACCAGCACTGTGCGTTTCGTTAGCACTACTTGCTCCATGCCTATGCCTGCCCCAAAAACCAGCACCCTGCTTCGTTCCCGCGTCTTCGATGACTTTGATCTCTTTCCCACTGTAGGGCCAGAGTGCAATCTTGAGATTTGTTGAGGTCCTTCCGCCTGTGGGTTATCATCTGAGTCAGAAGCACTTATGTCTTCCAGCTTTGAATCCTTCCTTGTGATGCCATCAGAAAACCCCGAGGGGTGAGTATTGCAAGTGGAAACAATTGGTTAATTTTGAAATTCAACCATATTTTAGAAACCATGAGATTAACACGGTTGTTTTTTGTAATTTATTAAGTTTGTGAAAAATAACTTTTTAATATGTGTTTAAAATTACTTATTTTACCTATTTTAATTTTTCCTCAATTTTGAAAAGTTTTATCTATTCGTTAATTTTGAAATTCAACCATATTTTAAAAACCATGAGATTAACACGGTTCTTTTTTGTAATTTATTAAGTTTGTGAAAAATAAATTTTTAATCTTTTTTGTAATTTATTAAGTCTGTGAAAAATAACTTTTTAATATGATTTTAATTGATGAATTGAAATTCATATATATCTAATTACTTTATTTTTATTATATATTAAAAAAAAAGAGAATCGACTTTCTATCAATTTTTTTTGGATGGTCTACTACATCTCAAGTTTCATTTCCTAATAAAGTTGATATGAAGATTTAGATATCTTGGGGCATAATGAAGAATTTGATATCTTGGGGCATAATGAGAATGTGATGAAGAATGCCAAGGGGGGAACCTAGCACCCAAAAGAAAAAGAAAAAGAAAAATGAAAGTAACAAGAGAGTTTCGTGAGCAATGAAAAATTAAGTATAAGTGGTTGAGAGAGGCAAAACATGAAGGAAAAACAATTATGAAATGCATATATTGTGAAACACATAAGGCAACAGGGCCATGGGGAATTGGCACTGGTTGCTCTACCTTGCAACATGATTATATAGTTGTTCATGCTAGTTCAAGCATCCATAAACTTTCACAAGAAAAGTGGATATGTGGAAATGAAAAGAAAGCAAAGCCTATTATAGAACACATTGCATGCATTGATGATAGGAACAAAGAAAGAGTCATCACTACTATGAAATTAGTGTATTGGATGGTGCAAGAGGATGTACCACTCTCAAAATATGAATCCCTTTGTTCGTTTTCAATGTCTTTACAAATGCCAAATATGCAAAAGAATAAAGATTATACACCCTACACAAATCACATGGCTGTAAAATAATTCATTTTTTCCATATCCTGATATCTTGAAAAGCTACAAATCTAAAAAAATTTAGATAACCCTTTCTTTTCATTGATGCTAGATGAAAGTACAGATCGTAGCTTAGAGAAACATCTTGTGGTTTATGCCACATTTTTAAACTCAAAAGGATTGGGGCCTCCAATTTCACAATTTTTAAAGCTCATAAATGTTTGTTATGGAAGAGGGAAAACAACTTATGATGCAATCAAACATTTAATGGAATTAAGGGCTCTTTCAAAAGAAAGATTGATAGCAGTTTCCAGAGATGGTGCTTCTTCAATGGTTGGTAATGAAAATGGTTTTATTACTTTCTTGAAGAAATATGTACCTAATATTCTAGATGTTCATTGCATTGCTCATCGTGAAGCTTTAGCCACGTCAAATGCTTCAAAAAGAATACCTAAATTATTGTTTGTTGAGAAGTTAGCAAATAAAGTCTATTCTTGGGTGCAAAATTCTACAAAAAAATAGTCAAACTATTGCTCTACAAGAACTTATGCAACTTGAAACTCTTCAAGCTCTCCAAATCCATGGAGTTACATGGATTTTAAGTGGACAAGTCATTGAAAGACTTGTTGTACTTATTCCTCCCATATTAACATTGTGGAAAAATGAAAGAAAATACTCATGGTATGATAAGGAAAGGATCTTTTACTTACAATTTTTTTTACATATTCTTGCAGATATTATGTGTGAATTAAACAAGTTTAACAAGCAATTCCAAGAAGAGTACGTTGATGTCACCTCTTTAGGGGTAGCCATAGATGTCACTGTAAACACTTTAAAAAGGTGGTTTTTAAGAAGTGACACATTTGCAAATGGCACATGTTGTTTATCTAAATTTTTAGATGCCTCTAAATTTGACTTTCTAGAAATTTGTGATAAGGAGAGGCTTGTTCACAGGCATGAATTACGGTTTGTAGAAATTCCACATGCATATGATGATTGTGTTGATATACAAAAACAATCATGGAAACCTTGTATTGAAGGTTCAGTAGAGAGTTGCAAACAACTTGCAAAAGATTATGTTCAAGCTCTTGTAGAGAGTTTGAATGGAAGATTCCCTGATCTTTCATTTTTCAACTCCACAAGGTTCTTTAGCCCTTGCCATTATTTAGAGGATGTTCATGGTAGAGAACAAAATTCCAAGCGTTGGCTCGAAAATATGTTTCAACAATTACAAAATTCTTATTATGAAAGTGAAGAAAACAAAACAACATTTGATTTTGAAGCTTGTTTGAAAGAGTTGCATCCATTTGTTGACACTCTTCGTGTTAACTATGAGGGATCATCCATGAAAGATGCTTGGAGGATTTTTTATGTTACATGGTTGCATACAAATTTTCCTAACATGTCAAAGTTATGGCACGCAATACTTACTATTCTTGCAAGTACAGTCACATGTGAGAGAGGATTCTCAAGACAAAACATAATAAAGGATCTCCGAAGAACAAAACTATCATTAGCTACATTGGATGGCTTGATGTGAGTGTCCTTAACTGGGCTTGATTCATCGATGGTGGAATGGGATAGAGTATATGACATCTCGAAAGATGTTAAAGAAAGAAGAATCTTAAATATTTAAAGTTTTTGCTTTTATGTTTATGTTTGTAATGGTATTGTGTTTTGACAATTACCTCTTTTGGTGAAACTATCCAAAGTTTAGTTTGTTTACATGATAATATTGAATGTAATTTTTGAACATTTACATAGTTCATGCACATTATGTATTATGTTTTTTGTTTGAAACTTATTTCATAAATATTGTTCTTTTAATGGGACGCTTGTAACACTAGCGAAAAATGCCATGCCACTCTATTTCGAGTACAGATTTTTTATGTTTTCACAGCGTTGCAAAGAAAGTCCAAGGAACTTTGGATCAAAGGTTTGACAGATTTTAAATGAGTGCTGAAATATTTGAGGTTGGATGCCGAACGTAAGTTTTAAATTTCTTCTTATTTGAAGCCATTGTCTTTGCTTCCGCCATTGGAATGGTCAACATAGTCAAATTTGTTTTATAATTTTTTTTTTCACACGAGTGCCTATATATTGCATAAAAATATAACTATATTAAAAATATTTATTTATCTTAAAGGTTATTCACAGTCATAGTGGAAAATCGTATATTGAACAACACTGTAATTTCCATGAACATAATCATGAAACAATTATATAATGTTTTGTTATGTAAATGTAAGTTTCAAGAAATTTGTGATTACAGAAGGCTTAACGGTGAAAAAAACATTCGACCAAGTTTTTTGATCAGGGTTTTTCTTGAGGGTTTTGTCACTTGTCACCATGGCGGGGCGTGGAGGAGGGAGTTCAGCTCCCTCCTACAGTCAAGTGGTTGCGGACAGAAGCAAGGGAGTTGGATCACATCGCTTCAAGAAACCAACGGAGGTGGTAATAGAGGCTAAGAATACAGAAAAATTGGAAACTATCAAACCTCAAGGATAGGAAGAGAATCATGAGGAAGCTAGTAAGGAGAAGAGGACAAAGGTTAGCAGTCTGAAAGTTGCTCCTATGAGTACATCAGGGGTCTGTAAACCCAAGTCGACCACTATTCCTCGAGTCATTTTAAGTGACCCAACGTTGCAGGTGCACAGAGACCACATGTCAGAATATGTTGTTATCTATAAATTTATGGGGATTTGGCCGACGGAGAAGGCTTTGCAAGCATGGATAAGGAACCACTGGAAACCAAAGGGGGAAATTGACCTTCACCTTGGGTCCAAGGGCTTCTTCACGGTGGTGTTCACAAGCTTAGAGGATAAAGACAGAGTGTTCGAGGGAGGACCCTATTTTTACGCTTCTGCAGGCCTTTATATGAGACCATGGGTAATGAACTTTGTCCCAGAACGAGAAACTTTCACCTCGGTGCCAGTATGGATAAGAATCTATTCCCTTCCTTTAGATTATTGGCTATTGGAGTCTCTAAAGGCTATCGAAAACAAGCTAGGGCATTTTATAAAGATCTCAGATGCTACTCTAAGAGGCAAATACACTTCCTTCGCTCGGATATGTGTGGAAATGGACTTATCTGGGGCACTTCCGGATGCAATCATTTTAGAAGTGTATGACGAGGAATGGGTGCAGGCGGTGGACTATGAACACGTCCCATTTAGGTGCTGTAAGTGCCATGAACACGGGCACCTATACAGGGACTACCCATTGAACAAGCTGGAGAGCAATACGAAAGCCACTACAGGCAAGGATCCTGAAGGTTTTACTAAGGTTGGGGGTAAAGGGAAAGGAGGCAAGCGGTACCAAAAGAAAATTAATGAAGACGGACAACCGAGCCACAATAGTTTCAAGATCTTAGAAGAAGAAGTTGAAAACAATGGGACAAACCAGGAATCAGAGAATATTCCCACTGAGAAGGAAAGGGATGCTAATATGGAGGATATACCAGAAAACAACAAACAAAAGGATGATATGCCGAGCATTATGGAGCTCAGTAGGGACCATGAGATGACCCCAAGTGAGGTTGGAATGGAAGACCATGAACTGCAGGAGATTCTAGAGAGGGAGAATTTAGATCTAGAAAAGTTTCTGGAGTAGGGAATCACCAAAGGGGTAGACTCTTTGCCAAAAGAGGAGTTTGACAGGGTTCAACAACTCTTCCTCTGGAGATCACAAATGAAGTGTTCTGGAGTCAAAAGAAACCATGATAGCCAGGAGAATATGGGAGTGAAAACGATGGAGGATACACCGATGCATTCTTCTAAGAACCCAGGTAGAAAAAGAGGAAGAAAAAAACAGAATGAGCTGCTAACCGAATGTGGGAAACTTATGATTAACTCAGGTAAGATGAGGGATCTTACCAGTTACTCCTTTACAAACCTTTCTTAATGAAGCTTACAACCTGGAACATTAGGGGTCTAGGAAGTAAAAGGAAACAAAGAACTCTTAGTAGTAGAATGAAAGAAGAAAAATAAGATATGGTTTTTATTCAGGAAACAAAATGTTCGATGGACAAGATCAGAGAGATACACAACAAATGGTTAATCAAGTATGAATGTCTAGAGGTTAAAGCGGATAACTCAGCGGGTGGGATTCTTACTCTATGGGATCCTAAAAAACTTGGAATCCTGGATGTTGAAGCTTCTAGGAACTATCTATCGCTAGTGATTCAACCTTTGGGTGATAAGGAGATATACATGATCACTAACATCTACGGTCCTAAAAAACTAGAAGACAAACTTAAGCTTCTCACCTCCCTTGAGAAGCTGAGAGAGAGGTATCCTGATATGCCATGGATTCTGGCTGGGGATTTCAATATGATCAGATATCTTACAGAGGACAAAGGTGGTACCAGAAAACTAGGCAGAGACTCCATTGCCTTCTAGAACTTCATGAATAACATGGGGCTAGTGGACATCGAAACAGTAAATGGCTCTTTTACTTGGAATAATAAGAGGGAAGGGGCTTCTCAAGTTGCCTCTAAACTAGATAGATTCATAATCTCAGAGGACTTCCTTCTCACAGGCCTTGATATGTCAACATTAATCCTTCCCTTCGGAGGCTTGGACCACTGGCCTGTCCAGCTTGAAGCTACTTTCATGGGTACACCAAGGAACAGATCTTTTAGGTTTGAAAATGTCTGCCTCTCTCACCCTGACTTCACTAGAAATATTGACAAATCGTGGGCGGAAGATATGCCCATTCAAGGCACTAAAATGTTTAGGTTGCAGCAGAGACTTAAACACATCAAATCTAGGCTTAAAGATTGGAACAAAAAAGAGGTTAGTAATATTTTTAAAGCCAAAAGAGAAGTTGAGCAGAAACTCCAGGAGATTAATCAGATCATCATCTCAGAAGGTTTTATCGAGGAACGAAAAATTCAGGCTAACTCTCTTCAGAACAAATGGGACGATTAGTGCATGCAAGAGGAGATTTTCTGGAGATAGAAATCGAGGGTGCAGTGGATTAGAGAAGGAGAAAGAAACAAGAAGTTTTTTCATAGATAAACCTTGGATCACAGATCTCATAGTAGAATTTCAAAACTTAAAGATTCTCAAGGGAAAGATCTCGTCTCTCACAAAGAAATGGAATCTGTCCTAGTTCAACACTTCCTTAGCATAACAGAGGAGCCTCTTGTCGACAGATCTCGGTTCATTAACAAATTCACCAAGTTCATTCCTAAGCTTGTAACCAAGGAAGACAACCACAATCTTAACAGGCTAGTGTCTGAAGAGGAGGTTAGTGAAGTTATCAATGAGATGAAAAATGGGAAAGCTCCTGGCCCTGATGGTTTCAATGTGGACTTCTTCAAAGCCTGTTGAAAAACAATCAAACAAGATATCCTTGATGTTGTGGAAGACTCTAGAAGATCCAAAACTATTTTGAAAGCTCTTAATGCCTCTTTCATAGCTTTGATTCCAAAGCAGGAAAAATATACGACACCGAACAGATTCAGACCCATAGCCTTATGTAATGTGGTGTACAAAATTATTTCCAAAGTGATCGCTAACAGACTCAAGCCTCTTCTTCCTACTCTCGTCTCAGAGGAGCAAACTGGATTTGTGGAAGGAAGACAGATTCTCAACAACATCATACAAGCTCACGAGGTGGTACACTCTCTTAAGAGCAATAAGCAAGCCGGTATGATCATGCATCTTGACCTAGCGAAAGCTTATGACAAGCTAAGCTAGTCTTACATCAAGGCAGTGCTAAGAGCTTATGGCTTTGACGACCAGCTTCTCCATTCTGCTTAACGACTCTCCCTCTAGAACCTTTATGCCTTCTAGGGGTCTCAAACAAGGGGATCCACTCTCCCCCTTCCTCTTTGTTCTCATGATGGAAGGGCTAGGCAGAGTGATCAAAATGGAAAATTCTGAAGGAAGAATCCAGGGTCTGAAACTTACCCTGGATGGTGCTTCTTCTACTCATCAACAATTTTTTGATGACACAATGCTGCAGGGCATTCCTACGGTCAAGGAAGCCAAAGCTTTCAAAGAAATCCTGAATGACTTTGCATTGGCCGTTGGTACAGAGGTAAGCCTTGACAAATCAAAGGTGTTATTTTTTAACACTGGCATTGCTATTCAGAGGAACCTCACTAGAATTCTTGGGTTTCAAAGGTATTAGTTACCTTCAAAGTACCTTGGAATGCCTCTTACTGGCAAACCTTTGAGCAAGGGATTGTGGGAGCCGATAACTAATAAACTTCAGGACAAAGTCAGGAAATGGACCTACAGGTCTTTGAATTTGGTAGGGCATCTTGTGCTTACAAAGGCTGTCCTACATGCTATACCCAATTTCATGTTTTCAGCTCTTCCTGCTCCTAGGAGTTATGCAAAAAATCAAGAGTATTCAACAAGATTTTCTTTAGGGCAAAGGGGAAGAGAAAAAGAAGTGGGCTTTGGTAGCTTGGGACAAGCTCTGCAAACCTAAGGCCCATGGTGGTTTGGGGCTTCATGACCCTGAAATCCTCAGCAGAGTTTCAGGAGCCAAACTTTGGTGGAGGTGGCTCAAGGAATCGGCCACCCCTTGGGCCAAGCTTTGGAAGCAGAAATATGCAAATAATTGGCAAGAGAGGGATCATATCCGAATGTCAGGGCTCATCAAGGGCTCCCACATTTGGAACCTTGCTTGGGAGAATAGAGCCATTGTCCAACAACATAGTTTCTGGGAGATCCGAGCTGGGAACCTTGCACGGTTTTGGGAGGATAACTGGCAGCAGGAACCAAATTTGTTTAGGGAAGAACTAACCACTCTAAAAAATGACACTGACAACAAAGGTTTACTTATGGTAAGTGACTTCTAGGATCAAGCAAGGGACAATGGTAAATGGAGAATGTGGAAGGATCTTGGTTATAGTGAAGAGAGTCCTTTGAAGGCCCAAGCGGATTCTCTTGCTCTTGACTTGGAGCAGAGGAAGATTTTGGTGTCATCCTCGTCTGACCAACTGAGATGGGGTTGAAACACCGAAGGCACCTTTAACCTCAAAGAAGCTAAACGCATGGCCCTAGGTTTTGATTATCCAAACCCTGATCAGGTTTGGAATGACCTTTGGCAGAACTTGCAATGGATGAAAATCAAGTTGTTTATGTGGTTGGTTCACCAAAAGAAAATTCTCACATGGGAGAATCTTCTGAAAAGGGGCTTTGTTGGCCCATCCAAATTCCATCTATGTGGCTTATAGGAGGAGACGATGGAACATTTACTAAACCTCTGCCCCTTCACCTCTACCTTGTGGGATTGGGTGGCCTCAGTCTTCAGGCAAACTGATAGGGACAGACTCAGCATCACCAACACTTTGAAGAATTGGAGGAAAGACTTCTCAAGTAATGAAATCATTAACAAGGCTTGGACTCTGGTTCCAGGCTTTATTATCTGGGATGTCTGGAAAGAACACAATGGCAGGATTTTCAAGAACAAAACAAGCTTGACCCAGAACATCATTGTCCAAATTTTACGACAGCTCAAAGATACAGTAGGAGCCCTTATGTGGAAAATTCCTGAGGACCCTCCTTCGCCCCAAGATGCTCACATACTACTGTAGTTGGGTCTCCATTCTCTGATTCCCCAAGGCGCTATCAATGTTGTGAGAAAAACAATTGTTGGTAAAGATATTTGGCAGCCTCCTCCTCATGGTTTTTTGAAAATCAATATAGACGGGGCCTCTAAGGGCAACCTAGGGATGGCTGGATTTGGCGGTGTCATAAGAGATGAGCAGGGGTGCATAAAGGATATCTTTCACAGTCATTTGGGGATTGCCACTAATAACATGGTGGAGCTCATGGCCTTAGAGCAGTGCCTGGAAATCCTGATGGAGTCAAATTTACACAACGCCATCATTGAAGCTGACTCTGAATTGGTCATTAATGCGGCCAAGAAAATGTGTAATGGAATGGCACCTGGAAAAGTGTCGAAACATTGGAGGCTCTCGCAGGTCTTTCAGCGTATTCATTCCCACTTGCGAACCCTGAGAACCATCAGCTTTGTTCATGTGCGAAGAAAAGCTAATATGTTAGCTGATCGTCTAGCGAATGAAGGAGTGCTATGTAAGGAAAGCTATATTCGGTACGACTGGGATTCTATACCCTCTGGTAAACTGCGTGATGATTGTCAATGACAGGCAGCCAAAGATATGGCGTACTTCCAGACCATGAATAATGAGCAGGAGGAAGACTAGCAGAAGTAGGAGAGAGCGGAAGTCCTTGAGCCTGGTTGAAGTGCCACAGTAAATCCTAACTGTCGATCCCACAATCAATGCTTACATCATAGCTAACTATGGGGGATGAGTATTTGGTAAACAACATGCTAGTTGAAGGGCTGCAGGCCATAGGTTTTGATGGCCTTCGTTATTGAATGGATATCGGGTTTTAAAATGGTCAGAGGTTAAGTCTAAGAGCGGACCCGAAGTTTTATAGACCAATGGTTTATAATCTATATCGGCTCCGTGAAGTGGGTAAGTGTCGCGCAAGTTTCCAATGCAATATCATTGAGGACCGTCGGATCAAATGGGTTTTGATCGATTGGATATCGGGTTTTAAAATGATCGGAGGTTAAGTCTAAGAGCGGACCCGAAGTTTTATAGACCAATGGTTTATAATCTATATTGGCTCCGTGAAGTAGGTAAGTGTTGCGCAAGTTTCCGATGCGATATCATTGAGGACCGTTGGATCATGTGGGTTCTTGATTGGAGAGAATATCAACTGTCCAATTGAAGGTAAGATCGACGGTGGAGATTGAACGATAAGAATTGGGGAGATTGAGTGATAAGAACTGGGGAGAGATCCATAGTCTGAACACTTAGGATTTGGGTTTTGTTGACCTTGTTGTTTGTTAATCATCAACGAGTCTGTCTTTTGTTGGTCTTTACATTTGTAAAGATATGTACCATATGTAATGCCTTTTTTTTTTCGGTTAATTGAAGGCTCCACTCCCACTTGACAAAAAAAAATGCAAATTTCAAATTTCTTTTGATTTGAAGCCATTGTCTCTACTTCAACCATTGAAATTAGTCAACACAATAAGAATTTTTTTTCCATACATGAATATTAATATTATGGTATGGATGCCTAAACTATTTTATGCCCTCGCCATCCTATTTTACTCCTTTGCATGGATAAAATAATGACATGTTGTGGGGTTACTCATATTGGCTATACTATTTCATCATTGTATACAAAACACAAGAAACTATATATAATAAAACTTGAAACACAAGAAGCTACGTATTATATATATACTTAAAAAATTTAAAGTCACTTATGACAAAAATCTCCAAAGTACCCTAATTCTTTTCACCGAACGAGTCGAGAACCAAAGCAGTCTTAGAACTCGATGATGGTTTAATTAGCGTGAGTATACTTATGAGTCACGACGATGGCACTCCAAGCATCTTTCTCACATGAAAACAAATCCACCAACCATTTTGAAACTAAATTTATAACGTTTTCTTATTTTATTATTATGAGTCGACCCAAAACAATAAATAATTAAAGATTCGATAGAAAGTTAAGATGGATCTAGGTTAGTGAATATAATTTCTAGAAATTCGATGAAACTAATAAAAATAAATATTACAAGTCATATGATGGACAATGTGAAAATAAAATCTAAAAAAAAAAAGTCTCTCATGAGTAGGGGTACTCATTAAATTTAGCTCTTGATACTAGTTATCGTGGCAAGGGCCTGAATGAACAATTATTATTCTGAACTAATGTTCCTTGCTTGAGACACCTTATAAATATAAACACATTTAAAAAAATGTGTCACAATATATTAACTATTGTTCACTTATACACTTTGTTAGAATAGTACAAATTAATACTATGACTTATCACATGTGCAAAGAAAACCATAGATCGTTAATTAAAAATACATAAAAGGCATATAATTCCATTTAAATTAAATCTCTTTTTTTTTTTTAATATTCCATGGAAATTAAATCCCTACCATCTATCTAGTAAATTATTAATAATTTAATTAATTTGCATAGTTTAAAGTGGCCATATTATAGCTCGGAAAACAACAAAAATTTCGGCATGATTTTGAGAAAATCTCGAAGAAATATTTGAAAATTCGGGTTACAACTATCAAGCTTCAAGATTTTGGGTGCCCCGAGAGTTCTTAATGGTGTTGAATCCATTTCCCCCTTAAAAAACAATTTAAACTCTCACAGAGTTATATTTCTTGTTGATTCCAGCTAGAAATTCATGGTCCAAGCAAAATTGTAACTTCACTAAACAATATCTTTAATTAAAGTTCTAAAAACACTATTCCAAAATAAACATACCTATAGACACAATTATTTTACATTTATTTATTATTTTAAATCATTTGCATTGTATACCATTTTAACATTTTAATCATAAAATATATTGATTTACATTTTTAAATCATTTGCATTGTATATCATTTTAACATTTAAATCATAAAATATATTAAATTATATTGTTTTAATTCCCCACGTGTGCTTGTGATAATTGGGGTTTATCATTTTCAAAGAAGGTTTAAAATTATAGTAAATATTGAAATTGTTGATAGTTTGTTGATTACTTTTAGTTTAAGGATTGTCATAGTTGTCAATTCCGTCCGTTCACACATAAAATAATATTTAATGAGATTAAATTTGGTTGATGAATTTTCTATAAAGATAAAAAATTGTTTGATTTGGTTTAAAATTTTATTTAAATATATTTTATTTTTTTAATAAACACATTCATAAATCATTGTGATTTTTTATGAGCTTAAAGATTAGAAGTTGATATCGTAACAAATACTTTTTAATTATCATTTAATATGGGTGTATATAGGGTCCATGGGGTATTGGATAGATGGATAAATGATGATTAGGTGTTCTGTTAAGGGGTGAGATATTAGATATAATGAAGATGTAGTTCTGCCAAGCTTTGTGTATATGAGTTATATCCAATTTTTTATTTTTTTATTACCTAATGAATTTATATTAGGATACATGGTGATTGGAGATTTCTTTTGATTATATTCTAATTTTTTTTAAGTAATGGGTTATATTTATATATTTAATTGTATAATTAATTTATGAGAATATTTAGTTTTTTTTGGTTATTTTTAAAATTTAATAAATTAATTTTAAATTTCATAAAATTAATCTAATATACTATATTTATTTATTAAAATTAAAAATTCAAACTTAAAAATTTAAAATTTAATTTTAAATATTTGGAAAAAAATAAATTTAATATTTATTTTATCAAAAACATTAATAAATTTTGTTTTAAAAAATTTACAAATTAATTGAGTCAAAACATTTTGATCTAAACATATTACAATATCTAAAAATATAAAGATATGCAAAGTGACTATTTTTTTTATATTATCACAATTAGGCAAAGTCACAATTTTTTTTTTAAATCACAGTTAGCAAAGTATTTTGATCTAAACATATTAGAATATCTAAAAATATAAAGATATGCAAAGTGACTATTTTTTTTTATATTATCACAATTAGGCAAAGTCACAATTTTTTTTTTAAATCACAGTTAACAAAGTATTTTGTGATTGGACAATTGTAACCACCCATTTATACATGTGATTGAATAATCGTGGCTCTAAGTATAGTTTTTCCATGCCCTTTTGGTTATGAAGTCTTTAAAATTTAAAGCATCTGAAAAAATAAAATCAACATATTTTTTTTTTTCAAAAACAAGTTAATAATTTTTGTACAATATTCTTATCGTGTTAATCTAGAAATAACAAGATTTGATTTTGAAATCTCTAAAACTTAAAATCTAAAAAAATTCTAAAACAATTGAAATCAACATAAATAGATCTTTTTCCAAATACAAATTAATATTCATGGTACAATATTATTGTTATTGTGTTAATATTTTATCTTTGTATAATATTATTATTTTATTATTGTTATTGTGTTAATCTAAACATATTAACAATTTTAATGATTGGTAAACATCAATACATGATAAATATCAAAACACTTGTTTTATAACTTCATGCTCTCTTGGTTTTGAAGTCTCTAAAACTTAAAACTTTTGAAAATTCCAAAAACAAATAAAATCAACATTTTCTTTTTCTTTTTCAAATTGAATTAATAATCCTCTTATAATATTATCATTTCATTATTATTAGTGTTAATATAAAAATATTAAAAAGATTTTATTAATTTTATAAAATTATATTGCTAACCCAGTTATATAAATTCAGAATAAACATCAATACACCATAAACATCAATACACCATAAACATCAAAACACTTATTTTATGATACATTTAAGTGGCCAAAATTAAATAATAAAAATAATAAAATTTTACTTAAATCATAAATTTATTTTAAATTATTATTATCATTATTAATTATAAAAAAAAGAATATAAGAACTAAACATATATATGAAAATAAAAATGCAGCAAAATTCTTAACCATAAAGATCCACTCCAGTTAACTACTTTACCATGGAAATTATTAAGTTGTAAATAGCCTTTGTTATAATACCATCTGCCGATACCATGTGCCCAAATAAATATAACCCATTTCATATGACACTTGGTTATGAGCATAACTACTTTTGAGACAAATCTTAACTTTTGATCTATGGCGACTACTTACTCGGTGGAAGTTAAATCTCTACCATCTATTTTTGGAAGTCATATTCCAAAATAGACATGCTTATTTGCGTAATTAATAACACACACCTTTATTGAATTTAGGCTTCTGTGATCCATATCAATTTTTGAGAAGATTCTTCGGCAAAAATCACATAGAGATACTTTTGAACCACACTGGTTGGTTCGAAACGGGTAGACAAAAGTATCTCTATGTGATTTTTGCCAAAGAATCTTCTCAAAAATACATACCTTGTTTTTGGTGAACTATAAATATTTTACCACTTCTTCTACCTTTGAAATTGAATTTTCTTTTTAACTATTAGACAAACCGCGTTGACGAGAATGATCCACCTATCAAATTGGGTTTCAAACTGGGACTAGTAAAATCTAAAATCTCAATGGGCCGGTCTTTAAAAAAATACATAAAATAATTCATTTTTAATGAAGAAAAACTATTTTTAAGATTTAAAACTAATAGAGACAAAATATGCAAAGTTTTCTGATCTATATACCATATAAAAGTGAATATATCAAAATGGCATAGAGTGCAATACATATGAAGGACAAAATGCACAATCAATGAGGCTCTAAATGGCTTATAAAGTCCAAAAAAATGCTACAAGCTATGGGGCCATTATCCTACTACAAGTCTACATATTAGTGATCAACATGATCACTACTCATCATGATCAAACTCATCACCACTACTTGACATGGGTTCATCAATATGAGTTATACAAACATCATCTGCTCAGAGTTTGGGGACTCAAACTCCTTTGCAACCTCAATATTAGTAGTAGTAGCAACAAAATTAGACATGAAAACTACAAATCATTGATCAACATGATCACTCATAAAACTCATCATCAATTCATCACCATTAGAAGTTGAATCATCAACAAGAACTACATAAACGTCATCTAGCCATCTCCTCAACCTTATAGTATGGTAGAAAAAACTTAGCATGCCTTACCAATTATTTTCCTTCTAGTGAAGGGTGCATTTTTGTTAAAACCATGGTAGAGGAGTTTAACAATCAATATCACCAATATCAACAAAGTTCAACAATCAATGCCACCAATATCAAGGTACTTAAAAGGCTTCATGTTCTTGATCAAATGCCAATCTCATACCCTCACGTAATCCCCCCAAAATTGAAAACTATTAAGTCTGCTGGATTTTGAGTGAGATCTAAAATTCTATTTCTCCATATGAAACGCAACGAGGTCAAAACCACTCTTAAGCATCCTGAGTCATTTCATGGCAATGTTAAAAATTTAAGGATGAAAATAAAAAATAAAGGAAATGTCACTTTTACTTTAAGAATTTAGCATTACCATTGATTTCTAGCGTTGTTAGGGTTGAGATGTGTGAAACATGTTTTTAAGGCTTGGAGGGGTTTTTTTTTTGAGGAAGCCAACCCACATTTTCTCTTAAAACTTCTTCAAAATGCACAAAACCACCTTCGGGTCTGCAGTCGGCATGGCAATAGATCGACCAATTTATAAAGGAACTGACCATTTTATGGGAAAACTAGCCAATTCTGTCATAAACTAACTAGTTTATGGTTGATTAGTCCCAGAAACCCTAGCCCACAAGGTTCTAAACTAGTTTTTATACTAGTTGGATGGCTCAACCTAATGAACTAGTTGGTTGACCGGTTTACAATCCGACCGATTTTGAATACTTTGATTAGACTCACTCAAAAGGCACATATTTAACTATTGCATGCTTTTGTTTTTCTAGCCAGAGATTGAATCTTGGACAAACTTGTAATTCCTTATTGTTTAATATGTGTTTTTGAATAAAAAAAACTAATTTAATATTCTAAAGAATCTTTACTGCATTTTGGACAAAACTGACAAAAGAACTTCCATAAAAAGACAAAAACATCTAATAATTAAACTCCACTCACTCAAAAACTCATAATTTTCAAGTAGTTTTAATAAAATAATTTCTTTAATAAAAAAAATATTCAGAAAAAATAAAAGCAACTTTCAACGCTAAGTACCCTTGAATCTAGAAATAAGCTGGAAATCATTTTATGTTTTTCAAAATAGGTGTAGAGAGGTAGAGTTATGGGACTGGAAAATCACTCTAACTTCTTTTGGGCTTTTAGTGCTTTTGATGATTCTCTATGGTTGTGAACTGTGGGCCGATAGTACATCTTCCATTCAGTTGAAACAAATTGAGAAAATTCAGAAGCCTTTGATTGCAAACAAATTCAAAATTTAAAGTTTAGTTCCTTATGATATCTTGTTAAGTGAAATAGGGGTTATTCCTATTGAAACAATTGTTATGGTGTGAGTCATAAGGTATTTAAAAAAAATTGAGCAATTAGAAGATGATAGATGGCCAAAGGTTGTCTTTAATGACATATTGTGCAAAAGAAAGACGACTTAGATGCCTCAAAATAACAAATGGTTTAGTAAATGGGGTATTTGCTTGAACATGTGCCCCACAAACAATAAGGAGATAAAAACTTTTGTTATGGATAAGTTCCACAAGCGTACTTGGAATAAGGAGTTAGGGAGAAAAGAAAAGTACTATATTGAAGAGTTTAACCCCACTCATAATCATCAACAAAAAGCGTACATAGGGACCAATATTTCTTGGAGAGCCAAAATCTTTATTGCTTAGTTAAGGACTAATTCTCATCAACTCCGTTGTGAAACAGGAGTTGGAAAAGACCAAAAGAAGTGTGAGAGGAAAGAGTGTATTTTTTGATATTCCAAAAAAATGGAAACAGAAAAACATTTCATTTTAGAATGGGAGGCCTTCAAAGATAGCAGGGAAAGTTATGCAGATATTCTGACAGCTAACTCTTGGGATAATCTATTCAGTGAGGGGTTTGTCGAGAAATTGAGAGTGTTTATTGTGCAATTTCATAGGAATAGGGTTGAATACAAGAACTAAATGGAGAATCAATTTGTTCCATAGGCTATCTTTAGCCTCATACACCTGCTTACATAGGGACCAATATTTCTTGGAGAGCCAAAATCCTTATTGCTTAGTGAAACGGGGTGCTGGAAAGGACCAAAAGAAGTGTGGGAGGAAAGAGTGTATTTTTTGCTCTTCCAGAAAAGTGGAAACAAAAAAACATTTCATTTTAGAATGCATGGCTTTCAAAGACAACAGAAAAAGTTATGCAGATATTCTAGTAGCTAGGTCTTGGGATAATCTATTCAACGAGGGATTTGTCTAGAAATTGAGAGCGTTTATTGTAAAGTTTAACATAGAAAAAGCCAAATACAAGAACCAAATAGAAAAACAATTTGTTCCATAAACTATATTTAATCTAATACATGTTAAAATATGTTTTTCATTTCTTCCTCAATCTCCCCTAGCCCCTACTTCAAACTAGGGCACTGCAAAATTTGGATTTAGAATTTTAACCTAATCATTAACCACCATTTGAGCCCACACTCGTTGGATTTAGCAGTTTAGCATAAACATAACCACCATTTACGCTGAATAGAAAACCAAGTAGCAGAAAAAACGATACGTTTAGGGTTTGACTATTAATTAGTAGCTGACAATTTTCTAAAGATATGTGAAATAAGACTCGGAAAAATAGCAGAAAACTAAGAATTATTTAAATATTTGTTTAAAAAAGAGACTTCGTAAAAGTAGCAGCATACGAGATAATTATTTATTTTTCTGTGAAAAATAATCGATTAGTTTTTTTAATAAAAATTGGTAGCTGCTCTTTCAATGCTTTTGTTGAGAAATTTTGAGACTCGTTTCGTGCTTTATAGTATTTAGATTCGTCTCCCGAGGCTTCAATTTGCATATTTATGGATTCATGCGGTATATTTAGACTAATTTTCTGAAATCTTTTGCGCGAAAAAAGAGTCTTTCATGGGGAGATTTTTGGTTCGTGTTGGGCTTTCTAGCATGTGAAATTGTCTGCTGGAGGCTTTCGAGCAAGTCTTGCATTCATATTGTTCATGTAGACATACTATTCTAAAAACTTTTGTAGCAAATCTTGCATTCATATTGTTCATGTAGACATACTATTCTAAAAACTTCTAGAGCAAATCTTGCATTCACACTGTTCATGTAGACAAGAAAATTGGAGAAAAGGAAACAATTGTTTTTGTTAAAGGAGGAGGCTACATGGAGACTTAAGAGCAGAGCCATTTGGCTTAAAGAAGGGGACAAGAATATGATGTTTTTTCACAATTATGCAAATGCAAGAAGAGAGAAAAATTCTATTTGAAGGATCAGAGATGACATGGGAAATGTTCTCTTCTCTCAGCACGAAATCTCGGCGGAGGCAACGAGTTTTTTTCAGAATCAATACAGAAGAAGGGATGTAAACTTTCAAGATGCTCTATGGGGTATTGAATTGGTTCCGGAAATGTTTGACGACACAACAAATGAAAGTTTCAACAAGCCGATCTCTGAAGAAGAACTCCTGAGAGCTATCAAAGCTCTCAAAAAGGATAAAAGCCCTGGGCCGGATGGATGGCCAATTGAATTTTTCTCTCACTTCTTTGACCTTTTAAAAGCGGATCTGTTGCGGATGGTGGATGCATCTCGGATGTCTGGAAGCATTCATAGTGCAATCTCCTCTACCTTTATTGCTTTAATCCCAAAAAAGGAAAGGTCTGATTCCTTCCATGATTTTAGGCTTATCTCGCTTTGCAATATCATGTTCAAAATCATATCAAAAATCATTGCGGAAAGGATGAAGCCCATTCTAAATTCCTTCATCTCTAGGGACCAACATGCGTTCTTAAAGGGCCGTATCATCTTGGATGTTGTTGCCATGACCCAGGAAAGTCTGTTCTCAATGCTGTCAAACAATTTGGACGCGGCTATTCTCAAGATTGATCTGCAAAAAGCCTATGATTGTGTAGACTGGGGCTTCTTAAGAATCCTGCTGGCCAAAATAGGATTGAAAACTCAGAGCATCAACTGGGTGATGTCTTGCGTTGAGAATGTCAGATATTCAGTCATTGTAAATGGAATTCCTTCGTCTTTCTTCCAAGCGGAGAGAGGTCTCCGACAGGGATGCCCCCTCTCTCCTCTGCTCTTCATCCTGGTAATGAACTCTCTCAGTCTGCAGATAAATAAAGCAGTTGAGGACAAGAGATGTCGCCCGGTTAAGATTTGCAAGGACATTTCCCTTTCTCACAATCTCTTTGTTGATGATGTCCTCATCTTTGCCTAAACGATATCCTTGCAAATTTTCAGAAAGCAACAGGTCTGTTTATCAACAAGGAAAAATCGTCTTTGTTTCACAATGATTCTAACATGGAAATCGTTCTTTGGATTTCTGCGCTGATGGGCATTGCTCCTTTTTCGATCAAGGAAGGGATTAAATATTTGGGTTTCAACTTAAAGGCTAAAGGCAACTCCAAGTGGGATTAGCAATGGTTATTGGACCGTTTTTATAAGAAGATCTCAGGCTGGGAGTTAAAATTTCTTTCATTAGCTGGTAGATTCATTTTAGTGCAGGTTGTTCTATCTCAACTAGCAGTTTATTGGGCTCACATCTTCTTTCTCCCTGCTAGTATTATTAACCGAATGAACAATCTGGCAGCCAATTTCCTCTGGGGAGGACAAGTTAATCAGAGCAAATTTCACTTAGTCAAGATGGCTTCTATATCAAAACCAAGAAAGGCGGGGGGCTGGGGTCTTTTAGACATGCGCTCTTTCGGGAAAGCACTACTCTGCAAATCTCTTTATAGAGGTATTTTTGGTGAAGGGCCATGGAGCAAGGTTATAAGGGCGAAATATTTAAAAGGCAGGAGCTTAGAGTTCTGGTACAGAAGGCGCTCCATTGGCATTAGAAAGGGATCGACTATCTGGCAAAGCCTCAGGAAAGTCCATCCTTTCTTCATGGAAAATCTTCGATGGAATCTCTGCTCGGGATCTAGTATGCTTATCGGTTTTGACTCTATTTCATGTGGTCTGGATTTCTCTTTCCCTCCTCCGCTGGTATGCTTTCTTCAGAGATAGGGATGTTTCTCATGGGACAAACTGATCAAATCTTGGTCAGACTCAATCCCTGTCTGGATCTCTGTAAAAGAGAGACTAAATAGCCTGGGGAACAAAGGATGTCTTGGTTTGGTCTCTTCCAAAAGCAAAACTGCCAGTTCGTGTAAAGGATATTTATGCTGAAATGATCTTGGTTCTCGCTGGGTGTCCTGGTCTGCTCTTCCCTCCTTGCCTTTGGGAGGCTGCAGGAATCTCACATGGGAGGTTCTTCAAAGGAAAAACTGGCAGGGCCCAAGTAGATGCGCCATGTGCCAAAATGCAGAGGAATCAAACTTGCATATGTTTTTTCAATGCGCCTCGTCCCTCCATATCTGGTATGAACTTTCTTTAGTATTTGGTTTCCCTTACCTTATCTTTCCTTCTGTACAGGATGGCTACAAGTGGTGGAGTGGGTGATGTCTATCCTGGAGATCATTGTTCATCATTGCTGTTTGGTTCTTATGGAAATGGAGAAACGCACAAATTTTTCAAGAATCAAAGGAGCCCCTTCATGCAATTCTTCAGCGTATTATGGCATGCCATGACTCTTTACATCAGGACGACTCTCAGCCAAAAAAAACTGCAAAAAGGAGCTGGGAATCTTTTCCTATCAGACCCCTGCCGCGTTCTTTGATGGAGCTGAACGCAACCATAGTTGTGGCTGCGGGGTTGTCATCGTTATAAGTGACAACCTTCACTATTCTTTATCTTGGCATGGCGGTTTTGGCTCAAACTCTCTGGCGGAGGCTAGGGCTCTCTCGGGGTTGCTTGCTTTCTGTGTCTTCTTGGGCATTCAGTCTATATCAATCTTTGGAGACTCAAAATCGCTCATTGATCATGTTAACGGTCTGGGTCTTATAAACTGTCCTCATCTCCTCGGATGGTTAAGCCGCATCAGCTTCTTTCGGAACTTAATTAACCAGATTACGTTTCAGCATATTCCCCGTTCCTGGAATGCTCAGGCTGATATCCTCTCAAAGGATGGTCTTAGCATGCAGCCTGGTCTGTGCTCATTATCAGTCATGCTTGATGGTATCTCTTTCCTCATTCAGGATTTCAGCATTAATGGAATGTGACTCTCATCCATGGCAAGGCCGCAAGCTCTCTATGAATGTGTTTTATCATGCAATCTTTTGCTGTTTTTGTTTCTTCTGCGGTAGAATGATTTTGTATCATGATCGGATAATGCAGGTTATGTATATGTTTCTGTCATAGTTTTGGATGATCCTGAAAATCTGTCCCTATATTTAGTATCAGCATCTGGGCTTTCTTTTGCCCTCAAATCTTGTTATGTAATGCAGATCTTTATATTTTCTTAATATAAATCTATGATGGTTTTTTCCTCTGAAAAAAAAAACACTATTCTAAAAACTTTTGGAGCAAATCTTGCATTCATACTAATCTTGCATTCACACTGTTCATGTAGACACACTATTCTTGAAAAATATTTCAGGCCTTTGTGATGAGAATTTGCGGAGGGTTTCGTGCTCTTGTTTGTAAATTTGTTTCCCGGAGGCTTTCAAGCAAACCATTGCGGATCAGGGGACGTACTTTGATTATAATTTTGTGAAAGGTTTTGAGCAAACAAAAATCAGGTTTTATTTACGACTTTAAATCGTAATTTGGTTCTACATAAGTTCTGAAGCAAAACATTGCGTATATAGTGCATTGCATTTAACCTGCAAATTTGTAAAATTTATTGTGAAAAAATATTTATATCGTCTTTAATTCGTTAATTGTTATTAATTGTTAAATTCCTTGTAAGTATGTATTGCAAGTCACTTTTCACCTTTATAAATATTACAAATATTTTGATAGGCATATGGGCTAAGGGCCAAAGAACAGTGATTCCAGCACTTGATTTTTTGTTGAAATTAATTGCTTTGAAAAGAAAGACTATTTTTTTATTAAGAAATCGTTGGACACCTAATCCTCAATGGGTTAGTGTGGAAGCCGAATAGACAAAAACAGTCCAAGAGACCTTGGGATGTGAAACCCAACGGTCACATAATGTACTATAAATGTATGTCTCTTGTTAATAAAAATCGTACTGTCATGTTTTATCTTTCCTATTTGCTGTTGCCCATGTGTGTTTAACATGGTATCAGAGCAGGCGTATTCCTGCCCTGCATAATTATTTTGAGCCATTTGTTTTATGGCCTTTATGTGCAGGTCATTTCTGCCCTCAGCTAAATTTTAGCTGCAATCTGTCATTTCTCCAGCGCCATTTTTGGCCTCTCTCTGCCATTCTGAATCTGCTCAGTCATAATAATCTGTGACTTAAATTCTCTATTCTGAAATCCTATCAGCCATATTTTAGCTGCGTTCTCTGCACCCACTAACCAATAGAGAATCCTGGTAGCTCTGACTCATTATTCCCCTGCGTCTTATCAAGGTCCAAGTTTCCATCTAGTCATTGTTGTAGAGGAACGCCAATTTTATCCTTCTTCATCAAGTGCCAATGTGTATCTATACTGCTCACCCTGAGCATCAGTTATGTATTCTGATCCTCTAATTCGAACAACATAGCAAGCATTTTCTATTTTTACTAAACTTTGAAGCATTGTCTCCATCTTCTTGTTCATTTCGTAGCTATCATCAGTTATAGGAGTAACAAGACTGAGATCCTTATAAAGATCTCGTACAAAATTGCATATGGTGTTAGCCACCTCTACTTCTCCATCAACTACCTGACTGATGGCTAACCTCATGAGTTCTCCCATCAAATCTCCAATCCCAAGAAGATAATCTAAAAGGTTGATTTTCAAAGGGCTAGTAGATGGATCACTAAGTTTTGTGAGTCTGCTATTAAGATCTGCAAGCGTCAAAAGCTTTCCAGATTTACAAAACTCTAGTACAGTCGCTGCTTCAACATACTCTTGCATCCCAGAACTGTTTGCTGATTATGTTTGCCAATCCTATGAACCTGGAAAATAACTTTCTTGCTGCTCTGTGTAACATCACGGCTGGCCTTCACAAGCCTCTCCCTCTTGTCATTCATCTCGTTGAGTTGGTCGCGGTACTTCTCAAATTCAGCTTTGAATGGATTCTCAGTCGCCATTTCTGTTGTTGAGCAGTTGGCTAAGGTCGCCGGGCGTTTATTGGGAACACCTGCCGGGGTTAAAGGCGTCTTAGCAGCGATTTTACTGTGCTCCAAGATAATTCATCACCAGCAAAGAGGTATACAAAATCCAGACACTTATAAGTTGAGTTATTCTTCCAACGACTTCAACAGCTCGTTGTCATATTCTGTTTGAGGTTTTCATATTCTATTTGAGGTTGTTAGGGGCCTCATTTCCGCACCATTGTTTCACCTACCAGTTTATTCTGTTCAAATACATTTATCTACGCTGCTGTGTTAAGATTTTATGCATTCAAAACACGTGGAATTGCATTGAATGTCCACTGTGAGAACTGGTTTTTGAAGCGTTGAAAAGACTGTGCATTGAGTATATGTTGGAAATCTTAACCATGTCATGACTCTTGGTGCGGTGAGCGTGAGGGAGCAACATCCTGTTTGTGTATTACTGCTCTGGAGTCTACATTAATACTTGAAGAGTAGATTTTTCTCTGCGTTGTATTGCTGGAACGATTAATTCCCTTTTCATTGAGTTTTGAATGCTCACTATGCTACGCTAATCAAAGATTTTGTTTCCTTTCAATATGCGTTGAGCAGGCTTGCTTGCGGTGGCCGGTCATTCCTAACTCCTATTCGAGGGGTTTATGTTGAAAATGCTGAGGCAACGAATAAAATCAAAGCACGGAATAAAGGTATCGGAGCGTGGCAGCAAATAAAAATCAGAGCGTGGAATAAAAGTTCTGCTAGTGGTATCTATAATAATGCGTGCTTGCTTTAACAAGAATTTATGCGGATCAATAAAATAAGCATTTGTGGTCAGTTAATAAATAATACAGTTTTCCAGGAAGTTTAATCTGTGAATCATGATACAATAAATGTTGAGCATTAATTTGCTTGCCATATATATATTTACGCTGATCAGTTTTTGAGTATTAAGTTGAAAATGTTGAATGCATTCAAAGGAGGTAAACCAACCACCGATAAGGGAAATGCTAATCAAGATGGTCCAGGAAACGAATAACTACTTCGCATTTCTTTACCGCTGTTGAAACACTGCTGGTGTGAAAATATACATTGGACTGGTCGCTTTGAAGGGTCTTTAGGAATTTTGTTGAGTGTACAACATTTTATCTATCAAGGTTTTAATGTACACAACAATGTCTTCAAATTTGTAGGTGTTGTTTTCAGGAAAATTAATCTTTCAAATTATGGAACGATCTACACCACAAATTTCTTTTCTGATTCATGGATTTTAGAGAAGCGGCTTCTCAAATGTTAAAAATAGCATCGAGGTCAGCAAATTAAATAGCAAACGCACAATGTCAATGTAATCTCTGTATTTTGCATTCCTCTGTAAATTCATTCTCATCCAAACGTAGAAGGTTGTATCTTAAAGAGAGATTATAATCAAAGCATTGGTTTCCTTTCAAAAAAAAAAAAAAAAAAGAGAGAAAAGTGACAACGTCCATGGGCTTCTTTATGGCTGATCTTTAAAGATGAAGAACCCTTCAAATTGATCTTATTGCACTGAGCCGAGTATCTGACTGCTGCTCATGATAGCGCTAAGGGCTACTAAAATTTGATGCCTTGAATCCTTGCGGTCTTTATTCCAGAGTTTTATACTTGAGAGATGACATTGAGATTAATTTGTATAAGGTATTTTCTGTGGTTGTTTGGGAAAAGTTCCAGTTAAAAGAGGTCGTGTTTCCACCTGTGTAAATTGTTGGTTGAGAATCTCTCTAATTGGGTCTAATCAATAGTGCAGAAAGGGGCTAATTCCCTTTAGTCTCTTTGTTGTACGAATCACCCTTGTTGTGCATCGAAGGTTCCAATTGTTGTGTTCATACCAATATTCAATCCAGGTTCTAAGCAAGTTTGTAGTTGTTGTTGCCCCAGTTGTGGTATTAAAACTCATTATAGTGCATTGATTCCTTGATTCGACTGCTGCATAAAGAGTTTGGTGGACTAATTGTAATCTTTTATGTTGCACACTGATCATTTGCTGACATTTATAAAGGATATTGTTGTGTACTGTGAGTGGATATTACTTTTCTGCATTGAGTAGTAGTTGTGATCAGTTTTCAAGGTGTAAATAAGATATTGAAAAAAAAATGGCCAGAATTAGTGAAGTATTACAATTCCTTAAAACTCTGATATTGTCTACTAATCATGATACATTAAAAGTCAACAAAGTTTCTCTCACAAACATTCAGGTCTGTCTACAAAATGCACAGGAAAAGATCGAATTTTTGCAGCTTGAATCTCAACTACAGCAAGAAGAATTAAAACAGAGGAGTCATTCTGAACATGTTTCTGTTCAGAACATTGAGACTGCAACCCATTAGAAGCAAGTCAATAATGTTACAGATGATTCATATTTAGTACCCAATAAAGTAGCAGCTGTACATGCAGATGTAGAAACTCAGTCTGCACTTCCCAAGCCCATCATCAGACCTTGGTAACAGCTTGTCCACAACAAGCACAAAACTGGTCTTGGATATGACAAGGACTTGTCATTTCATATTCCAGACTACTCAAAGCCCATTCAGTTTCAGAGTGTTGGATTCATTCATGACAGTTCACCTACTCTTCATGACAGTTCAGCTTTAGTTGTTCTAGACTCTGCCTCTCTTCCACAGCAGCAACAACAACAACAGATTGTGAAATGCCAACACTGTGACCGAGTTGGCCATCTGAAAGATCACTGTTTTGATCTTCATCCATGTAAGCACTGTCATAAAACCAGTCATTCTTCAAACAGATGCTTAAAAAACAAACGTCCTGCAAGAACAAAGATTCATCTTGGATGGATCGCTTCTTGGCAATGGGCATCAACAGCTAAAAAGATATTCCAAACACATGTCAGAACTTGTTCTAGAGTATTGAACAGTCTTGCAGTTGATTTTTCTCCATCATCTCACCTTGTATCTAACAGGGGGGAAATGATGGTCATCTACAAGCTTCAAAGCCACATCAAGCGAGCCTGAGCCACAACCTGCCACACCAGTTTCAGAGTTGTAGCCAGAAACAAAGATGCCCGTGAACATGCCTTCAGTTGGCAATCTGGGATACTTCCTCTAGCAGAAGACTTCAGCTTTTTGCTAGTTTTGGAAGAATTCCAGGAACACAATTGAGAACATTTCCTCTAGCAGAAGACACCAGCTTCTTGCCAGATTTGGAAGAGTTCCAGGAATTGCATTAAGCATTCCAGAGTTGTTGGTTACCGTTAAACCATCACAGGTTGAGACTTCCCTTTTCAGGTTGAAGTTCTCCCTTTTATGCGGGGTGAGACCTCCCTTTCATGGTTGAAAGTTTCCCTCTTCAAAACAATAGGAGCACTTCCTCTAGCAGAAAACTTCAGTTTCTTGCCAGTTTTGAAAGAGTTCCGGAAATTGCACTAAGCGTTCCAGTGTTGGTGGTCATCCTTAAACCACCGCCCTTTATACCAACATTTCAGAAAGCACATTCAACCTAGTGCTGCCATGCATTTTTGCACATTTTGTATTACATCTCTCTTTTTGGACTCATACATAACCCTTCGGATTAGGGGGGGGAATGTTGGACACCTAATCCTCAATGGGTTAGTGTGGAAGCCGAATAGACAAAAGCAGTCCAAGAGACCTTGGGATGTGAAACCCAACGGTCACATAATGTACTATAAATGTATATCTCTTGTTAATAAAAATTGTACTGTCATGTTTTATCTTTCCTATTTGTTGTTGCCCATGTGTGTTTAACAGAAACCATAATTTCCTTATAAGTGAATCCTTATAATTCTATAATTCTCAGGGTATCACGTATAAATGATAGAATATATTTTGCTCGATGTGCATTTTTAAGGATTTTATCTATGTTATAAGGGAGTTGTTTTTAGTGTGATTTTTAGGAGTTTTTGGTGGAAAAATTTGGAAAAAATTGTGGTGAAATTTTGATTTGTGTTATTTAAATTAGTTTCTTGACTATATATATGGAATCAGCAATCAGCACCTGAAAAATCTTCAGGGTACTTTTATTGTGCAAAGATTATCCATCAAACTTGTGATTTCAATGAATTCTTGTTAAATTTTAGAAAATAGAAATAGCACTAAAAACTACTAATTTTATAATTTTATAAAGTATTGGGCAAATATTTATTTTTGAATATATAATATTTTATAATCTGCGGTGGACTTCGCAAATGAAGCTTTACAGGAAAGAAGGCATATTCATAATTGCGTGCTTTGTGAAATTTGGTTACTGGTTGCAGGGTTATGGAAGACAAACGCGAATCCTATAAACACATCTTTGCCCATCCATATGAGGCATGCATAATCATATTTCTCATGGCTGCAGTCTGTTTTGTTGGATGTCAAGAAAGGGGCTGCGAAGTGATAATCGTATGGTTTCATAAGAATTGAATGTTCAGGTAATAGTTTCAACCTTTCAGACTTCCCACCACGCAGAAGGTTAATCCTGCTCAGAGCGGAATCGCTTCTAAGTGAAATAGGAAATGAAAATGTCATATCAGGTAGGTGTCTTCAGTCCCAAGTAGCCTTTGTTCAAGATAAACAGGAGACTTATGTCACATTATATAGATATCATCCTTCGTAGTAATAAACTAACTCTAGAATGCGATAACCTAGCAGACCGAAGTTAGAGAATTTTTTTTTCTGGTTGTTCTAAATAATGAAATAGGGAATATGTGTTAGCCTTGCCGCAACTCAGATATATTTTCCTGGCACTAAATTAACAGTCTATACAATAGTATGAAATGGCCCTAACATATGGGAGATCATTTTATGCCCCAGTTGTTTATAATAACTTCTATGAAGAACCCTTAATATGGATGCGTGTTTGCTGAAGCTGAACTATTATGAAAAATCCATCGGCTTGTGTAGCATGGTATTAGCCTAAGATGAGAAATTTGCTGGTCTGAATTTATATACAGGGAAGAGTAAATCATTTATATGTGACGCTGTTTGGCTAAAAAATGAAGTTGGAAACTGAATAAAACACAAAGAAAAAGAAATGCCCTAAATGTGCTGATTTGACCTCAAAATAAATAGTTGAGCTTTGGATACATAACTGGTTGACATGGACTATTGCACCTATATACAATGATATTGGAGTTGCTGTCAGAAAGATGTGACCAAGCCTGTAAGTTGAGATTAACAATTGCTGACTCTTCTAAGAGCCCAGTTTAGAGATGCTGGCTCTACCTTAAGAGTTGTATAGACAAGAATACAAGACGACCAAATGCTTCAACCGTATCTCAATTATCTCGCTGGGATACGTGTATCATGTGCTCGACATATATAGTTGCATCCTTTTGTGTTTTAACTTTTAAATACACTAAAAGAATTTGGCTGATATGACTAATGTTGGGCTTTGTTTCTGATCTATATTGGGCTGGCCCTAGTATTCCTTGTGTTATGATTGGTGTCAGTGTTCTGCCTCTTGTCCACATTTGAGGCTGGTAATCTTAGAGAGGTTGCACCCTTTTCAAGATGCATACTGAGTCGGATTGCTTATTCTATCACATGTCATCGTGTTAGCACTTGGCTGTCAGCAGTTTTAGGGAGTTTGCATCTGTTTCAAATTCAAGGTGTTGGAGTTGATTTGTCGGATGCGATTTCTCAAAGTCATCCACAGTGCTAGCACCTTCAAACTCCTGTAATAGAAAACATAAATCTATGTATAATAAGATTAAGATACTTCAAAAAAAAATCCATTCTCATAACTGCTCCTTAAATCTTGGCAAGGGTGTGTGTTGCATTCGTCCACAGAAGGTTCTCGATCAAAACGTTAGAAGTACATGGAGTGTGGTTATTCTATTGGTTCCAGAAACGCCTTTTTTCTGCAAATTTAGGCTTCCCTGTGCGCATTGTCTCTCAAAATTCCTTTAGAATCTTTCATGCAAAACTTTAAGGTTTGATGCGGCGGAATTGATTTATAACATTTTTGTCCTTAAAGCTTTTCTAGGGAAACTTTTACTAATTGACGAAGCACTGACCTGCAAATTCGGGATTCAGGTCTGCTAGGAACTTTAGTAATTGTTTTTACATGAAAACAATGATATGAATCATTGGTCATTTAATTGAAGCTTTGGTGTTTCTATTCAAAAAGTATTAGTCCATCGAAATATTATAAAATATTCAACTTAATTCCCTAGGATTTTCAGTTTGCAGTTTTTTGGCTATTTGTCTGATGAAAATATTATGGCTGGATGGAAAGACTTTTTGTTCAAATTAATTGCTTTGAAAAGAAAGATTATTTCTTTTATTAAGAAACCATAATTTCCTTATAAGTGAATCCTTATAATTCTCAGGATATCAGCTATAAATTATAGAAGAGATTTCGTAAGATGTCCATTTTTAAGGATTTTATGTATTTTATAGAGTTGCGAAAATAATTTTGTAACTATACAATTTTGGGCAAATATTTATTTTTGAATAAGCCAATCTTTGTCGAAATGTCATAGAAATTAGCCTTGTAATATTTGTCTGTAATACTTTATATGCTGCTGTGGACTTCGCAAATGAAGTTTTACTTTCAGGAAAGAAGGCATATTCATAATTGCGTGCTTTGTGAAATTTGGTTCCTGGTTGCAGTGTTATAGAAGACAAACACGAATCCTATAAACACATGTTTGCCCATGCAAAGTGTTCCTAGTTTGGGCAAGTCCATCGAGTATGGTTTTACTCGACTATCAGATCGATCATTCTGCAAAATTTTCCTATGTTGATTCCAATCCATCGGAGTCCGCGCAACTGATAAGCTGTGACAAGAAACAAAATTCAGGATCAAGAAGCATTGTCTATATGTTCTCTGGTAACCAAGATAGCAAGAAAAGGCGTTGTGCTAGTTACGAAGAAAGTGCCATGTTTAGCGAAGGTGCAGATGAGGATACTAAGGGAGGTTGCCACATTCCTAGAGTTAGTAAAACAATTTGCGGATCTGCCACGTGGTCCACTCAGATTGTTTCACCAAGAGAGGGTCCCATTAATTTTGAGAGGCTAGAACCTCCTCCTCCTCCGCATTCATCCGAGAGGAATGACAACATATTGCGAGAGACTCCCATTCCACTAACACCTCGATCACAGCAAAGTTGCAAAGCTAGGTCATCCCTTCCACCATTGCAGCCTCTATCAATCACGAGAAGGTGCTTGGAAGAATGGCCTAAAGCAGGATCCGATGACATTGGAGAATGGCCGAATCCTACAACACCTGGGGGCCAAGAGAAATGCAGGAAAAATAAACAGTCCAGGCATTAAACTTGACTTAGGGTCAGTTCAACGAAATACTCTGCCAACAGAGTCACAGCTGAAGAGGAATAAACTTGCTTTCTTCAGTAAGGTATGTTCAAGGGTTGCAGAAAACATCTATCTGGGAAGTGAAGCTGTTGCCAGAAATAGAGAGGTTCTCCGTGGGAATGGCATAACTCACATATTGAATTGTGTCGGTTTTGTTTGTCCAAAATATTTTAAGTCAGATTTGGTGTACAAGACACTGTGGTTGCAAGATAGCTCTTCCGAAGACATCACAAGTATTCTGTATGATGTGTTTGATTATTTTGAGGGGGTAAAAGAACTAAGTGGCAGAGTTCTTGTTCATTGCTGCCAAGGAGTGTCCCGTTCAACCAACTTCGTAATTGCATATCTCATGTGGAGAAAAGGTCAGAGCTTTGAAGATGCATTTCAGTATGTAGTATTCTGTATGATGTGTTTGATTATTTTGAGGAGGTAAGAGAACTAAGTAGCAGAGTTGAAGATGCATTTCAGTATGTAGTATTCTGTATGATGTGTTTGATTATTTTGAGGAGGTAAGAGAACTAAGTGGCAGAGTTCTTGTGCATTGCTGCCAAGGAGTGTCCCATTCAACCTCCTTGGTAATTGCATATCTCATGTGGAGCTGAAACACACCTTCCAGCAAGAGAAAGTGGCTGGAGTAAACTACGATGCAAATTTGTGAGTGGCAGTGTGAAAGAGTTCATTAGAGCTTCGAAAGCAACTGGCAACATGGCTGTTTTGGCCTGGAGTGGTCACAAGGACACACAATTTTTATCTCCAGATCCTGTAATATCTGTTTCTCCTTATCCTTCTCCCAGCTCACTTCCTCCAGATTCAATAATCAGCTCTAAGTCTTATTCGCCTTCACCGTCTCTCTCATTTACTTCATCATCCTGTTCCTCTGCTTGGTCTGTTTTTCATCATCTCAGTCGCCATCACCAGTCTCAAATTTATCCGCACCCTTTGTCAGATCCAACTCTCCTTCTAAAGTTATTGCAAAGTCTGTTTCTTTTCCATCCAAGGGTTCTCCCTTTTCTTTGGCACAGTGTAGAGGAGGTAACTCTCCATCTTTAAAGTTTAGAGCTACCAGCATTAATTGATGATCCTATCTTGTCTTCAAAAGGTGCACCAGTAGACACTTGTGCTCCTTTAAGTGTCACTGAAGAGAAAAGCATTACGGGAAATGGAGATTCAGAATTCCTATTTGAGGCTTGTAATGAAGTGTGTCATGGAGTAAGCCAAGAGGAGCAAAAACAATTTTCAGAAAGCAAGGAAACTGTACAGAATAAAGATATTTGGCCAGGCAAAATATACAATGGGCAAAATCATCTATACATTTCAATGTTAGAAGCATCATCACCGGTGCAAGATATCTCTGATCCTTCCTCTCTCGACAGTGAGTCACCCCATGCAAGTATATTGAAGGAGAACAATGACCATGAATGGAAGTTTCCAATTTTGTATGAGTGGCCCAAGATATCAAAAAATGACATGTTTGATGCAGATTATCTTGATTCTAAAGCAATTTTCTTTTTTATTAGCACCAAGCGAAGCCCATGGGGATGCAAAGTTTTCAAAGGTAGTCTATCTGTGGGTAGGTTGTGATTCGGTGGTTAAGAAAGAAATAGTTCAAGTGGATGGTAGCATAGTTAGATATTGACTGAGTACAAATTGGTCATGATTTCCTGGAGCGAATGAATCTCCAACAAGATATTCCTATCAAGGTATGCACTAGTATTTGTGTTAATTTTAGGTATGTCTATGCTTAGAGCAATTTATTTCAATTTTCACAGTTAGCTCAATGTCTTTTCCAGATTAGCAATCACATCAACATTAAAGTAAACTGCAAATAGAACATAAACATAAATTGCAGAAGACAAGCCAAGACAAGAGGACACAAAATGTGGCACTAGCTAGGGACAAACCCCAATGTGGGGAAACCCTTGATCAATTCTTCTTATATGTTCTTCAATAGTTCAGTAGAGAGAGAGAGATAATACATTTACAACAAAAGTCAACACTTTGGCTTATCTAGATAAGAGCATAGATCATCTCTAAAAAGATGATACATGAGATCAGTTGAAGACATGCAGCTTCAATTGATTCTCCAAGGTGACTCCTTCACCTATCATTGTGGTGCATCCTGTCATCATGCTGCACCCATCATCACAATACAAGACCTCATGACCATGTTGTACACATCATACTGCTGCACTGCTGTCCCATGTGTCATACCCATGTTGTCATACATCATGTCTCATGTGCTTGTAGCACCATGCTTGTCACTGCTATCCATGTTGTCCATGCTGCACCATGCTTGCTGCTGTCCATGCTTGCTGCTATCCAATGTACCTTTGCTGCCATGTCACAGCGGTCCCATGTATCTATACAACACTATGTACCTTGCTGTCCCATGCATCTATACAACACTATGTACCTTGCTGTCCTATTTACTTTGCTGCACTAGTTAGTAGCTGTCCCACTTGTGCCACTGCTGCACAATTGTCATAGCTATCCTGTGTCATTGGGCCGTCCCATTAAAGTTGCCTTCCCAACATGCTATTGTCCCATTGTCCTATTTGCTAGTAACATTGCAGCTCCTATGTGGTAGTATCCAACACCTCTGTACTGTTGTTCATGGACAGAATTCGATCACTGGTTAGGGCATCATCCTACAACCCTTATCCTCCATACAAATCAACAAACCAGCCTTCTAAAGACTGCGGTTCTCCAAGGGAATAACCCTCCACACCTACGCTATTCCTTTTGGCTTTGTTTGATTGCGGCTAAGGCCACGCTGTCCCTACAGCCCCTTCACGTTGTCTAGGGCAGCCTCCATGCTGTCCTTCTGGTCCTTCATACTGTGGCTAAGGCCACGCTGTCTCTATAGCCCCTTCACGCTGTCTAGGGCAGCCTTCACGCTGTTCCTTTGACCCCTTATATTGCGGCTAAGACTCCGCTGTCCACACAACTGTTCCTCGGCCTAATCTGCCCAACAATACGCACTTGGAACAACCCTTACTTACCACGTTGTCACCTACAACAAACCCTCACTACGACCCATAAACTTGATTGCGTTAGGGCTTCTCACTTGACTGCATCCTAGGGCTTCTCACTTGACTGCGTCCTAGGGCTTCTCACTTGACTGTGTAGATACTAGGGTTGTCCTCCTTGTAGCGTTAGGGCTGCCTTCTTTTCCTCCAACATCTAGGGCTTCCACTCCTAGATTTCTCTTCCACTAAAACCCAAGACAAGTGGAGAGAAATCAAGATAGAAGTGTGTGTAGAATGACTATCAAGTCACCTCTTTTTATACTAAATCATTGAGCACATGTGGGGTTTATTTGGTTACCGACCGACCTTGACGAATTGTCTTATAACACAAATAAATTCATAACTCCATGAATTCTTATTGGAATCAGATAATCTTTTGATCAATCCTACACCTCTCGATGAGAGGGATCCAAGAAAAATATCAGCTGCCATAAATAATATAACCCACATGGAGTTTGGCCCTAGTTTCTAATTTTAGCACTCCCTCTCAACTAGGGAGAACTCCATCCGCTGATCCATATGTCTGACTATACTATCTTTGCCATTAGTGCCCTGCACTGCTCTACTCTGTTCTGCTGAACCATGAAGAAGAAGAATTGATCGAGAATGTCTCATACCATTGTCTACTGACCCGAAGTCAGTTTTATTGATCCCAGACCAATATCACAAGAGTGTCTCAGACCACTCATATTGATCCCATATTAGTTTCATTGATCCCAGATCAATGGAGGTCATCCTAGCATAGGGAGTACGGTAGATACAACGATGCATCGATAGTACTACTATGGTCCCTAACCCCATTTCCTTGCTCATTGGCCAGATGAGAGGTACTTCCCATGAGTCCCAGACTGCATGGGTAGGATGCCTTGACAGGAGAACTATTCATCCTGTCCCCGAGTCGCCACAAGGTATCATAGGGGAAGGCTGAGCCATTCACCCTGTACACAGTGCACCATTAGGGGAGGGTGAGTTTCCCTATGCTGGTTGCTCCAGTAAGTACCCCAAGGCCCCCAGATCCCAGAGCTCAATGCATGCAACATGCAGGACCCTCATAAGAGGGTCTCTCAACGACTCCAAGTTATTCGGGAAAGTCACAAATTTGACCTTTCTTCAGGGCTTTGACAAAATGTTTGCGACTTATACATCAGTCTCAATGCGATGGAGCCTCCTCGCTCATCGATGTCCCATATCCCAGATAAGGTAGTATCTGATGTTTATCTACTGGAGCAATCATAGAATACGGGATTCCACAACAATTGAACCCCCCCTGGTTGTCATAGAGGATCACGGTGGTATTCATCATGTGTACAAACAGCTCGCTGAAGAGCTTCCATAACCAAGCAACTTCACACGAGATCATACTCATAGCTATGTATTCGGTCTCAGCGGTGCTTATAGCAGCCAACTTCCACTTCTTGCTCATCCAGGATATCGAACAAAACCCAAAGAGAACCAACACTCGGAAGTGCTCTTGCGATCCTCCACACTGCCTGCCCAATCAGTATTTGAATAATTATGCAGCTTCATATTTCCGACAGTGTGTCTCAATTTATGAGAGATTGTGCCCCGAAGATGTCTCAAAAGATTCTTGGCACCAATCCTGTGAGGCTCAACCATATATATGTTGGAAACACTGAGGGGGGGCGGGGGTGAATCAATATTCCTTTTCAATTGTTATTTTTACCAGTTAAATCATTTATATTTAGAACACAAAATGAACAATAGGAATAAATTCTTTTATTAATATAATCTTTGCAATACATCAAGTACAATATATATAAGGTTCCAATCTGTGCCAAGCACCAACTTGGTCATTTGTGAGGCTCCAACCCTATCTTCTCAAGGCACCAACCTTGTGTTCCAAGGACACCAATCCTTCCAATTCTAAGGCACCAACCCCAAGGGCTCCAACCCTATCTTGTTAAGGCACCATCCTTGTTTGTTTGAGGCTTCAACATTTAGGGCACCAACCCTCTGGGCTCCAACCCACTGCTATATTTTGCCTATATATGTTTGATAGTAATTCTCTGCTCCCAAAATCATCTTCACTGAATTATGTCAATCTACAGCTTCACTGTAGTCTCCATGCTACATCATCAATGACAACCTGTCTTTATATGAAGGAGTCTTCACAACTCTTCATATTGCCCACATAGAGTCTGCAAAGTTACCTCATGATGATTTCAAATAGCCATCATGATCTACAATAGTCTTCACACAACGCCAATGTGTCTACAATGAACTGCACTTAGCTCTGCAGAAAAACAACTCTCTGTTTCAAGCCTCTATTCTCACTATCACGGTAAATGCTTTAGGAGTGCCTGCTTCAGGAATGACTTCCTTAGAGGAGTGATTATCGCAATTTCTTACTTCCAAGAAACAAACTCACAAACACTTCAATGCTGGTGCTGTCTACTGCTCCCTTCAAATGATGACAGATGAAACTTTATTTCCTTTCACAAAATTGTTCTTCAAAATTGCGTTATGTACTTCTTCCATTCAATTTAATTTATCACAGATCTGAGCCTTTTTAAATATTAACCCACTCAACAGAATGTTTACCTTTGTCTTCCGTTGGCCCTTCGGCTTCCTCCTATCCTGCTAAACCTTCGGCTTCCTTCTGTCCTAGCAGAAAATGAGGAACTTAATAAGAAAGCACTAGCTGGTGACCAAGACCAAACAAGGAAGAATGTTGACCTTGTCAAGCTTCAAGTACAAGAAAGGGATGAAGAGCTCGCCAAGCTTAAGAAGGAATTTCTTCAAAGCAAAAGAAAGCATCATGAAGAAGTCATATCCATGACAAATCAATTGGATAAAGTAAAGAAATGGGAAGATACCTTGTCAAGTAAACTTGAACAAAGGCACAAGAGATTGAACAAACTTGAAGAAGATATTGGTCAGTACAAGGTACATGTCTCCTCTCTCAAATCTCAACTACAAGAAGCAAGAAAGTTAGCACAAGGAGCTGAGAAGACAATGGAAGAATTGGCAATCATAGAAGGACAGGTTGGTGAAGCAGAAAAGGAGAGAAACGCCATGATATGTCAACTAAAAGCAAAGGATGGAGAAATCTTCAAATTAAAATCTAACATCAACCTTCTCAAGGCCGAAACATGTAAAGCTACAAGGATCAAGGAAGAAATGGAGAGCAGTCTAGCAAAGGAAAATGAAGAAATCTTCAAAATGAAGTCAGATATCATCTCCCTTAAATTAGAAGCAAATGAAGCAATACGTATTAAGGAAGAGATTGAGAAACAACTTGCTAAGAAGAATAATGATTGCGAAAAATTGGAAGAAGAGATTGTCTCCCTCAGGAAAAAGGTTGAAGGGATGGACAAAACTTGAAGAGCTCTCAAGCCTTGGATGACATGCTCAACCATCAAAGATGTCCATTTGATAAATCAAGTCTCGGGTATGCAGGTGAATCCTCAAGCAAGAATGATAATGCTTCAAACAACAAGGATATGAGGAAGTCAGAAAGAAATGTTGATGCTATCGGTTTCAGCAATGGTAAAGATAAGAGTCAAGGCGATAATGAAGGAAGTCTTGTTCCAAGAAGAAATGCAAATGTTGTCAAGGATGCGAGAAGAAATAATTATCATCAAAGGATTTCAAGGCAGAAAGGCTTTAGAAGTACATCAAGGAAATCTCCATCTCCCAGATACCAAAGTTTAATTTTTGGTTATTGTTATTCTTGTACAAACTTTGGACACACGACAAAAGATTGTAGGGCTTATAAGGATCCCCGTCAATCTCCGATAAGCAATTTCACAAGAAGAAGTCATGAATTCTTATTCATGAACAACATATAATGTTTCAAGTGTCATAACATTGGTCATGTGGCACGTACTTGTAACTTGATATGGGCACCTTCTCAAGCTAGAACCATGCCAAAAAAGAAAGTTATGTTGGGTTGTGTTATATTCTTTCCACGACTAGCTCACGTAGTTAACCAGGGGGTTAGAAGGGGGGCGGAGCCCCCCTTTCGTTGCGCTGATTGCGTAGCGGGGGGAGTCACAGGGGGTTCGAGGGGTGTAGGTAACCCCACTCTATGGGGTCCCGGGCAGTGCCCCAGAAAATTTTGGTTTTGGACCTTATATTAGGTTGGGCGGACCTACCTATGTCTTTGTGCATACTTTTCGCACATGGTTTTGGACGCGATGGTTTTCGGTCCATGGTTTTGGACGTGATGATTTTCGGTCCATGGTATTGGATGCTTTGGCATGTATAAATATGTATTGTAACATCGAAAGGAATATACTGAAAAATCAAGCTGGTAGTCCCAGTTTTGGGATCCAGGGAAAAAATCTCTGTGTATATGGGTTTTATGTGTTATGCTCTCGCATTGTTTATTTTCTGTGTTTTAGAATTCATATGTAGGTAATTTTTGTACAAGGTTAAAACCTACATTTGGTATCAGAGTTGTTTTGGCTTCAAGGGGATGCCTTTGTTGATGAGCGGTTTCGATCGGGTGTGTGGTAGACTCTTTTCAATGGGAGATCTACGAGATCGATTTTGGTGGTGAAAGAAGATGGCGAGCAGTGGAAAGATAGAGATCGAGAAATTTAATGGTCATAGTTTTGAGTTGTGGAAACTCAAGATGGAGGATTTGTTGGTGGATAAAGATCAGTGGATCGCGGTAGATCCGGGTACTAAACCAACAGGAGTGTCCGATGAAGAATGGAAGAAGTTAGATCAGAAGGCAAAGAGCACAATACGATTGTGTGTCTCAGATTCAGTATTGTTGAATGTAACAGGGGAAGCCACGGCGGAGACTTTGTGGGACAAGTTAGGGACTTTGTACCAATTTAAGTCTCTGGTGAATAAACTGTTCCTATGGAAAAAGCTGTATAACCTGAGGATGAAAGATGGAGACTCGGTGACAGAGCATCTGAATGCATTTAATACTGTGGTAAGTCAGTTATCGTCCGTTGATATCAAAATTTCAGATGAAGATAAGTGCATTAGCTTGTTGTGTTCTCTACCAAATTCGTGGGATAGTCTACTTATTGCAATAGGTAGCAATGCAACTGCCTTGCAGTTTGATGAAATAGTCTCATCCTTGCTGACAGAGGAGATGAGACGGAAAAATATGGAGAGCCAGAATGGTGATGCCTTGTTTGTACGAGGACGGTCCCAGAACAGAAACAAAAATAAGTCATCAGTGGGAGATCTAAATCTAGAGGGAGATCTAAATCTCCAGGAAAACCTGTAAAGGTGGTGTGCTGGAAATGCGGAAAGGAAGGGCACTACAAAAGGGACTATAAATCTAAAGCTCCTGATAAAGGAAAGGGATCTGATGATGCTCCTTCTGCAGAGGTGAAAACCACCTCAGATGAAGGTGGGGATGTGTACCTGGCTTCTTCAAGTACACATGTAGATCATGAGGCATGGTTGATTGACTCAGGTGCATCCTTTCATTTCACTCCCCATAAAGAGTGGTTCTGTGAATATGAGAAATATGATGGTGGTGATGTCTTCTTAGGGGATGATAGGAAGGCTAGAATCGTTGGTTGCGGAAAAATAAAGTTGATGTTGCAGGGTGGAAGGGTTAGAACACTCCCGGGTGTTCTGCATATTCCTGCATTGGCTAGAAATCTGATTTCTGTAAGCAAGCTGGATGATGCAGGTGTAAAAACGGTGTTCGAGAAGAATACCTACAAGATGGTTCAGGGAGCACTGGTATTGATGTGGGTAGTTCGGATTGGAACTCTGTACAAGCTGCAAGGTAGCACTGTTGTTGATGGGTGCAATAGTTATGTGGTTCCTAAAAGTGGAGCCGAAAATCTAGTGGTCTCTGGAGAGAAAACCATGCTGTGGCATCAAAGACTTGGACATATTGGAGAGAAAGGCCTTCAAATACTTCATGGTAAATGTATGGTAGAAGGTATGAGTAATAGCTCTCTGGATTTTGATTTCTGTGAAAATTGTGTATATGGGAAGTAGAATCGGGTGAGTTTCCCCTTTGGTGGTAAGAGGGCGAAACAAATATTAGAGCTTGTGCACAGTGATGTGTTTGGACCTGTGAAGGTTCCATCACTAGGTAAGTCTATGTACTATGTATCATTTATAGATGAATTCTCAAGAAATACATGGATATATTTCCTTAAGAAGAAATTTAAAGTCTTTGATAGGTTTAAAGAATTTAAGGCTCTGGTGGAAAACGAGACAGAGAAGAAGATAAAGGTGCTAAGGACAGATAACGGTGGAGAGTTTTGCACTAAGGAATTTGAAGAATTCTGTAAGAAGTGTAGTATAGCATGGCAGAAGACTACTCCATATACAACTTAGCAAAATGGAGTTGCAGAAAGAATGAACAAGACATTGATGGAAAGGACAAGAAGCATGCTCAATGGTGCTGGCTTAGGACAAGAATTCTGGGTAGAGGTGGTGGAGACAACATATTACCTGGTCAATAGATCACTTTCATCAGCGTTGGAGGATAAGACTCCACAAGAGGTATGGACTGGTAAGAAACCCTCTCTTTTACATCTGAGGGTATTTGGATGTGATGCATATGTACATGTTCCAAAGGAGAAACGAACCAAGTTGGATAGTAAATTTGAAAAGTGCATCTTTATTGGGTATAAGGATGGTTTAAAGGGTTATAAGCTTTGGAACCCAGTAACAAGGAAGGTTGTGTGTAGCCAAGATGTGGTGTTCAGAGAGGTGAAAGATGTTATTAAACATGAAGTCCAACCAAAGGAACCTGAGAAGATAGAGTTTGAGCTAAAGGAGGAAGAATCAGACTCTACAGCAGAGGAGGAATCAGAAGATGAAGAACCACAAACTCTGGGTGTGAGAAGATCAGTTCGAGAAAGAAGGCAGCCAGAAAGGTATAGTCCATCTGCTTTTTGTTCAAATTTTGCTTTATTTATTACTGATGATGATCCCAAAATTGTGAAGAAAGTAGTAGATTCAGAGGATGGAAAACTCTGGAAAGAGGCCATGGTTGATGAAATGGAATCTTTGCACAAAAATGAGGCTTGGGATCTGGTGGAGTTGCCGGCTAGAAGTAAACCCATTGGCAGCAAATGGGTGTTCAAGAAAAAGACAAATGCATAATGAAAGATGGAGAAATACAAAGCTCGGTTGGTAGCAAAAGGTTATTCCTAGGTGCCGGGAATTGATTTTGGTGATATTTTTTCTTTTGTTGCCAAGGTAACTTCTATTAGATTACTTTTATTTGTTGTTGTTGCTTTTGACTTTGAGGTAGAACAGATGGATGTGAAGACAACATTTCTTCACGGGGATCTGGAAGAGGAGATCTACATGAAGCAACCTGAAGGCTTTGCGGCGAAGGGTAAGAAAGAAATGGTATGCAAGTTAAAGAAGTCTCTGTATGGGTTGAAACAGTCACCAAGGATGTGGTATCAGAAATTTGATACATTTATACGAGGACTTGGCTTCAACAGAAGCAAAGTAGATCACTATGTGTTTTAAATTAATTGGTGACCGTGTTATTTATTTGTTCTTGTATGTGGATGATATGTTGCTGGTTGGAAATGACAAAGAAATTATCCAGGCTTTGAAGACCCAATTTTCCTCCAAATTCGACATGAAAGATCTTGGTGCTGCAAACTATATTTTAGGCATGGAAATTAAAAGAGATTGGACAAAGAGGAAGCTCTGGTTAAACCAGAGGAAGTATGTCGAGACAATATTGCAGAGGTTTAATATGTAGGATAGTAAATCGGTGAAGGTTCCTATTCCTGTAGGTGTAAATTTATCCACTAAACAATGTCCCAAGACACACGAAGAGGAAGAGGATATGTCCCGTGTTCCATATGCAAGTGCAATTGGTAGCCTGATGTATGCGATGGTCTGTACTAGACCAGAAATTGCACATGTAGTGGGACTATTGAGCAGGTTTATTTCAAAACCAGGGAAGGAGCACTGGACAACAGCGAAGCGAGTTTTCAGGTATTTGCGTGGCACTAGTGATTATGGTTTGTGCTACCAAGGAAGACCAAGATTAGACAGAGTTTTGGATATCCATGGCTTTGTTGATGCAGACGGGGCTGGAGATTTGGATCAGAGAAGATCTACAAGTGGGTATGTGTTTAACCTATTTGGAGGTGCAGTCAGTTGGATGAGTAAGAAACAATCTGTAGTGGCACTATCAACTACAGAGGCAGAATACATGGCAGCTACACATGCAAGCAAGGAAGTAGTTTGGTTGCAGAGATTGTGTTCAAGTATGGGGTTAGTACAGGGAGCTATAAGGATAGACTGTGACAACCAAAGTGCAATTTTCTTGGCAAAGAACCCTGCTTACCATTCAAAGACAAAGCACATTGATGTTCAGTATCACTTTGTGAGGGATATGATAGAAGACAAAAAGGTGTTGCTGATAAAGGTGGACACTTTGAAGAATACTGCAAATGCATTGACAAAATCTGTGAGCTCTGAGAAGTTCTCTTGGTGTAGAGAAACAATGGGCGTTGCAGGGCTGGATAAATGACTAAGCTCTCTTGTGGACCCCTGCGGAAAGAAAACAACAAGTGGGAGAATGTTGGGTTGTGTTACATTCTTTCCACGACTAGCCCACGTAGTTAACCGGGGGGTTAGAAAGGGGGCGGAGCCCCCCCTTCGTTGCGCCAATTGCGTAGCAGGGGGAGTCACAGGGGGTTTGAGGGGTGCAGGTAACCCCACTCTATGGGGTCTAGGGTAGTACCCTAGAAAATTTTGGTTTTGGACCCTATATTAGGTTGGGCGGACCTACCTATGGTTTTGTGCATGTTTTTGGCACATGGTTTTGGACGCGATGGTTTTTGGTCCATGGTTTTGGATGCTTTGGCTTGTATAAATATGTATTGTAACGTTGAAAGGAATATAATGGAAAATCAAGCTGGTAGCCCAGTTTTGGGATCCAAGGGAAAAATCTCTGTGTATATGTGTTATGCTCTCGCATTGTTTATTTTTTGTGTTTTAGTATTCGTATGCAGGTAATTTCTGTACAGGGTTAAAACCTACAAGTTACACAAGTATGGAGAAAAAAGCAAATACAATATGAAAAATCTCCTGAACCCTCCTGCCAACAACACATGTTGTTGACTTGATAAAGATATTCTTGATATTTCGAGTGTTTGATGATGGGACTCTGCCAAAAAGAGACCATGCATACAGTTAGGGGGAGCTTGTGATTCTTGATCATTATTGCAGAAGCTATTCATGAAATGGTCCTTATGAAATCCTTGTTGAGATATATTAACAATCATCCTTTGATAAAGATCATTTCTTAAGAGCACTACATTGAAGAACATGATCTTGTAACCATTCTTTGGACTATTGTTGAAGATGTTTTCCACTTTATCACTAAGTAGAAATTGGAGCAGCAGAGAAGGCCATCCAATGCTATAGAAATAGGGCAAATAACTATCTTGTTGGTATTACAGAAGTTGAATGTCTCGACTCAGGGATATAATGTGAGAACAGGTAAATCAAAGACAGTAATAGAGGAAACCTTCAAACAAACAAACACATCTGGGAATGGAGCTTGAAGCAAGAGTATTTGGAAGAATCTAGCATAATTGAAGCATTGCAAAAAGTTGCCAACCAGTAAAAGAATTTAAAAGATAGTCACAGATTGGGTATCAATGGGCAATCATGTATCAAAGAATTTGCCATCACAAACACTGCTATATTGACATCAATGACAACCTAGATTAACAATATGAGATCATTATGCTAACTGCAAAACATATGTCCGGACGGAAGTTCACCAAGAACATCAATGCAAATGAGTTTATGAGACTCAGAGGCATTTCCCAAATCTGGTCCGGCATCACTAACATATAACTTTTGAAAGTTAAGATCCTCGAGGTAGTCGCGGGCTTGCCGTTTACCATTCCACATCTGGAATCCAACTCCCTCTTACTTCTACAAATGAGAGGTTCTAGACCTATCAAAAATAGGTCGTCCTCAGAAGGTGCCGGTATGAGAGGTCTATTATCCACAACCTTTGGGCAATGGTTTGGATCGGTTTCACCCCTAGTGAATCTCAGCTTCATCAGATAGCTATCAATCCTCTTATATTACGCCTGGGGTGTTTTTCTTCAAGCCATAGAGGGCTTTCTTCCACCTGTATACATGAGATTCCTGATTATGAATCTCAAACTCCTCGGGTTGTTCCAAACCTGTGGACCTGCTACATGAGGGGAATGGTCCCCTTGTAAGATTTCTTTCGATACATCTCAGACATGTACCTTCATGCTCTTCTTGAATTCAGGCATCTGAGTCACCATCTAACTCACATCAGGTAGGGCCCCATAAGTAGACCTATGGTTCTATAGATGAGATGTGTCAACGGACATGGTCCCCAATGGACCATCCTGCAACTTGATACAAATTGCCAACCCTGAACTCAAAAGCATCTTTGAAAATTCCATTTTCAAACACGTACCTTTCCATCGATGAATGCCACCCTGTAACCTTTGACTTCCATTGCCGAAATGGACACCAGGTTCTTCTTGCGATCAGGTACATAAAGAGATTCTCATAAATGAATAGAGTTACCCTCATTCAATTGAGGGGTAACATTTCCTACACCCTTTCCGTGATAGGTAGCATCGGTTCCAAGTATAGTCCCACGATTATTTCCATCTCTAGATAGATCACCCTTCTATCCGATGAAGTGCCTTGAAGCACTACAATCAGTAAGCCAGATTCCCACAGAATCTGAAGGAGAGGGCCAATACAAGATAACGCTTCTTTATCTTATTAGAAACAACATATGATTCTTCATCTTGGGGTTCCTCGCTTTCTTTGAAGAGTCAGTCATTTCCTTGATGACCTGCATTACTTGTCATTCCTTCAATCATGTTCCTGGAATGATTGTTATCTTCATCAAGAGATGTGTCCCTACTATTCAGACACTCCTTCGCATAAGGGCCGAACTTATTACAACCAAGGCATCTGCCTTTCTTTCCACCCTTAGATCCGGACTTCTCATTGAAGTGATCTTTAGGTAGGTCAATTGAAACTTCCACTATGCCATTCTGATAATATTCTCTGCTTCGACTTCACCCTTGGTGAATTAGAAGAGGGATGAGGAATCCATTGATCCTTTTGTCTTTTCCCAATTGTCTTCGGTGATTGGTCTTTCACTCTTGCTTGGGATTTGTCTTCACCTCAACTCTGATACCATGTTAATTTCAGGTATGTTTTATTCTTAGAGCAATTTATTTCAATTTTCACAGTTAGCTCAATATTTTTTCCAGAATAGCAATCACATCAACATTAAAGTAAACTGCAGATAGAACATAAACATAAATCGCAAAAGACAAGCCAAGACAAGAGGACACAAGATATGGCGCTAGCCAGGGACAAACCCCAATGTGGGGGAACCCTTGATCAATTCTTCTTATATGTTCTTCAATAGTTAGATAGTACATTTACCACAGAAGTCAACACTTTGAATTATCTAGATAAGAGCATAGATCATCTCTAAGAAGATGATACATGAGATCAGTTGAAGACATGCTACTTCAATTGATTCTCCAAGGTGACTCCTTCACCTATCATTGTGCTGCATCCCGTCATCATGTTGCACCATGTTGCGCCCATCATCACAATGCTGGACCTCATGACCATGCTGTACACATCATACTGTTGCACCTTATGTTGCAGTGTTGTCCTATGTGTCATAACCATGTTGTCATACAACATGTCTCATGTGCTTGCAGCACCACGCTTGTCACTGCTATCCATGTTTTCCATGCTTGCCATGCTGCACCATGCCTACCACACTGTCCATGCTTCACCATGCTTGTTGTTGTCTAATGTACCTTTGTTTCCATGTCACAACTATCCCATGTATCTATACAACACTATGTACCTTGCTGTCCCATGCATCTATACAACACTATGTACCTTGATGTCCCATGCATCTATACAACACTATGTACCTTGCTGTCCTATTTACTTTGCTACACTAGTTAGCAACTGTCCCACTGTTGCACAATTGTCATAGCTGTCCTGTGTCATTGGGCTGTCCCATCAAATTTGCCTTCCCAACATGCTGTTGTCCCATTGTCCTATTTGTTAGTGACATTGCAGCTCCTATGTGGCAGTATCCAACACCTCTGTATTGCTGTTCATGGACAGAGTTCGATCACTAGTTAGGGCGTCATCCTACAACTCTTATCCTCCATACAAATTAGCAAACCAACCTTCTAAAGACTGCGATTCTCCAAGGGAATAACCCTCCACACCTATGTTACTCCTTTTGGCTTTGTTTGATTGCAGCTAAGGCCACATTGTCCCTACAGTCCCTTCACGTTGTCTAAGGCAGCCTCCATCCTGTCCTTTTGGTCCTTCATACCGTGTCTAAGGCCACACTATCTCTATGGCCCCTTCGCGCTGTATAGGGCAGCCTTCACATTGTTCTTTTGACCCCTTATATTGCGGCTAAGACTTTGCTGTCCACACAACTGTTCCTCGGCCTAATCTGCCCAACAATACACACTTGGAACAACCCTTACTTACCACACTGTCACCTACAACAAACCCTCACTGCGGCCCATAAACTTGACTGTGTTAGGGCTTCTCACTTGACTGCATCCTAGGGCTTCTCACTTGACTGTGTAGATACTAGGGCTGTCCTCCTTGTAGCATTAGGGTTGCCTTCTTTTCCTCCAATGTCTAGGGCTTCCACTCCTAGATTTCTCTTCCACTAAAACCCAAGACAAGTGGAGAGAAATCAAGATAGAAGTGTGTGTAGAAATGACTATCAAGTCACCTCTTTTTATACTAAAACGTTGAGCACATGTGGGGTTTATTTGGTTGCTGTCCAACCTTGACAAATTGTCTTATAACACAAATAAATTCATAACTCCGTGAATACTTGTAGAGATTTCTACAAATCCTACCTCTGATACCATGTAGAAAATCTGCAAATTCTCTACAAATCTCGCTCTGAGACCATATAGAAAATCTGACTGTAGATTAACCCGATAATGCAATATACCAAAGCAAAAATACTATAACCTACTTCTACTATCAATTTTTGGAAGCTTAAAGATAGAGCAAGATCGAGCTGAACACATATAACCAGAAGAAGAAGAATCAATGCAAAATACACATGAAAATACTTAGGGGAAAGCCTCAGCTAAAAACCCCACTATCTGTATTATCATACAAGGTGGAAATACATCAGAATTATATAAAGCCTTAGCTCTCACAGCTAGCCAACTCTCAGTACAATCCTCCTGGATACTCACAGGCAATCAAAGCTTCTCACAAGCCTTCTCCTCTGCCCTCCAAGCTCCTATTTCCTTACGCAGTTCCTCTGGGATGATCTCCTTCACCTAGTGGAACACTACTCTCACACACTTCTCTAACACACTGTCAGAACTGCTCAATCCTCAAGGAACCTTATTCCTTCTGCATGCATGAGTGTCCTTTATAGGAAAGCACATGCAACTGATAGTACACTGTCCTTGACATTTAGTTCAACTGGGTCTTTCTCAGAATAGACATGCATGAGTTACTGATGAGGGAATCTTCAGTTAACTGGAGAACACTTGTTGAGTGCATGCATGCATCAACTGAGTGTTAACTCACAATTAGTTCCTCAAACAGTTTCGAACTAATTTAACTTGACTTAACTCAGTAAACTGAGTTAACTAATTACAACTCAAATATAACTCAATCTTATCTCCTTAATTAAGGGATAATCTCATTAATTTAAGGGATAACTCTTGCATGACTTCATAAAGACTTCTAACTTGAATTTCTCCAACTAATTAATCCATAATGAATTAATTAATTATTTCCAAGCAGCTGGTGAGACTAAATTCGATTTTAATTCACAATTTTAATTCAAGGACAAATTAAAATTGGAATTTTTGGATTCTATTTTTATCATTTCTTGTTGCTATTTTCAACACTCCCTCTCAACAAGAAAGGAATTCAACTCGATCCCGATCGTGAACCTTTGGAATGTTATGCATGCAACACTTCTCTCTAGTGTTGTTGCTCCAACAACTCCAAAAACAAAAAAAAAACATCCAACCTGAATCAGTATGATGCATCTGTCATCAAAGTCTCTGACTGCTATTGCCTCTATCAACTGAAAACTTTGCACTTCGGCTGACTTTGCCTTTCTGCACTGTTGTCAATCCTTCTCTGTGCTCTTCAGTATCTGATTGCTCTAGCCTCTGTCACTTTGATCTCTGACTGCATCAATCCCACTGATTCCTCCCGCTACTATGTACTTTGGGCTCCCATAGCAAGGTACGATCCATGAGATAAAACCTCTCAATGGACCCTACCCAATTTCATCCTTCTTGGGACTATCACTTCACATCGCCCCACCTCACACCTGGAGGTATGGTGGCATGTGATCCATTTTCCCACTTCTCCAATTGTGGCTCCTCCACAATTGTTTGAGACTTCTTCTGGGGCTGCATGTTGAGAGGTAATTTACTCTGCCTCTCAACCATCAAGTCTCTAACATTTGCCTTGCTCCTCAAGGCTTTGCATGCATCTTGAACCTCAAGAGCATACAGGTTCTTAACTTGTGAACTGATCTGTTTCACCTGTCTCGTGGTGATGCGTCTAAGGAACGCCTTTCCTTTACTAAATACAACATCGTAGCCTTTTTCCTCCAACATCGTGACCGATACTAAGTTATTCTTCAGTCTAGGCACATACTTCACATCTGTCAAGGTGATAGGAGCTCCATGCTCCCTCTAAAAAGAAACCGTGCCCAATCCTGAAACACTATACCTTTCGTCGTCACACATCTCTATGTGCATCTTGAGGTCTTTCTCCTCCAAGGTACTAAATAAACTTTTATCGCCGGTCATGTGGAATGAGGCTCCATTGTCAAGATACCAAATACAACGCATCATCGATGACACCATGCATGTGATGAGGGTAAAGTCCATTTCGAACTGAGAGGCTAATGCCTTACCTTCTGATCCATCCGAGGATCCCTTCTTGGACTTTTTCGATGGGCAATTAGTTGCATAATGTCCCATCTCAATTGAAGTATGATATGAATTCGATTTGCACCTGCAACCCCGAAATTCAAACTTCGACTTCTCTTCTCTGTATACTGTTCATAACTCTGATAAACTAGGCTTTGATACCATGTAGAAATTTCTACAAATCCAGCTCAGATAAATCTTCCTCTGATACCATGTAGAAATTCTGCAAATTCTCTATAAATCTCGCTCTAAGACCATATAGAAAATCTGACTGTAGATTAACCTGATAATGCAATATACCAAAGCAAAATTATATAACCTAATTCTACTATCAATTTGCGGAAGCTTAAAGATAGAGCAAGATCGAGCTGAACACATAAAACCAGAAGAAGAAGAATCAATGCAAAATACGCATGAAAATACTTAGGGGAAAGCCTTAGCTAAAAACCCCACTATCTGTATTATTATACAAGGTGGAAATACATCAGAGTTATACAAAGCCTTAGCTCTCACAGCTAGCTAGCTCTCAGTACAATCCTCCTGGATTCTCATAGGTAATCAAAGCTTTTCACAAGCCTTCTCCTCTGCCCTCCAAGCTCCTATTTCCTTGCGTAGTTCCTCTGGGATGATCTCCTTCACCCAATGGAACACTGCTCTCACACACTGCTCTCACAAACTGCTCTAACACACTGTTAGAACTACGAAATCCTCAAGGAAGCTTATTCCTTCTGCATGCATGAGTTTCCTTTATAGGATAGCACATGCAACTGATAGTACACTGTCCTTGAAATTTAGTTCAACTGGGTCTTTCTCAGAATAGACATGCATGAGTTACTGATGAGGGAATATTCAGTTAACTGGAGAACACTTGTTGAGTGCATGCATGCATCAACTGACTGTTAACTCACAATTAGTTCCTCAAACAATTTGGAACTAATTTAACTTAACTTAGTAAACTAAGTTAACTAATTACGACTCAAATATAACTCAATCTTATCTCCTTAATTAAGGGATAATCTCCTTAATTTAAGGGATAACTCTTGCATGACTTCAGAAAGACTTCTAACTTGAATTTCTCCAACTAATTAATCCATAATGAATTAATTAATTATTTCCAAGCAGCTGGTGAGACTAAATTCGATTTTAATTCACAATTTTAATTCAAGGACAAATTAAAATTGGAATTTTTGGATTATATTTTTATCATTTCTTGTTGCTATTTTCAACATACTTATCGGAATTAGATGATCTTTAGATCAATCCTACACATCTCGATGAGAGGGATCCAAGAAAAATGTCAGCTGCCATAAATAAGATGACCCACATGGAGTTTGGCCCTAGTTGCCAATTTTAACAATTTGGAAATGTTTTTCCTTATTTTACTTGATATTTTTCATTTTTTTAATTAAACATGGTTTTTGTTTCCCCCACATATCTATCATTGTCGTGGGATGCAAAATTATTCCATTTGTCCTCCTTTTAAACCTCTTGTAGTTTCAGACATTCTGAGGTTCTGAGGCTCGATACTGAGAATAGCCTTAGATGTTAGGCACTGAACATGGTTCGTATAAGATTGAAGGTTATGCTTCATAGAGATCTTCATTCTAGACACAAAGATTGTGGTTCTTAGTTCTGGTTACAGATATTATGAGAGTATAATACTTCGTTTTGGTCACTGAGATATTTGTACCTTGTTCTAGTCACTTGTTCTAATTACAGAGATCAGATAACTTTGATGTTTGTAACAGAAATCACTTCGTTCTTATCACATAGATTAGATAACTTGTCCTTGTCTTGATTCTTCATTTTGGAGTACGATCTCAGTGCTTCTTCCCTTTCACCATAGCTTTGGTTCCATGTTGAAATTTGTTTGCAAAATATAATTTCTGCTCATGATAATTACTTCTGACTTATTTATATGTTTAGAGCATTTACTTCATTCAATTATGTCATCAAGCAATTATACATTCAAATATGCAAGAAAGTAGAGATCAAAGTACACAAGAAACAAGACACAAGAAATTAGGCCAGCGGCCAGGGCAAAACACAGAAGGGGAAAACCCAACAATCGTTCCTTATAGAATCAATTCAACAAGAGACATCTAAGTCATAGACAAACTGACCAGTATAATCAACCTCCAACTGCCAAGTCAACTCTCTAGAGTTTCCAAGAAAAGATTCCTCAAATCTGTTCACAAATAGGTCTGTAATAAAGTCTGCTTCAGGTCTCCAAGGCGGCTGAATTATGACCTCCATCTCAGCCACAGAATACAGATGTCATCATACAATATAATGCCTCAAAAATTCGCTTTGAATTTACATATTCATACCTCAGAACTTCATATTAGGATCAAATGTTTGTGCCTCAGAACTTCGCATTGGGATCAAAAACTCATGCCCCAAAACTTCACCTTCCATAGTCTCAAATAGACCTCGCATTTCAGAGATGTATATGCATGTTCTAAGTGCTAGTTTGGGAGGATATGTCTAGGCTATTTATAGCCTTCTTAGTCATGTGAATGGGTCCATATGAAGCAGAGAAAACCTTACAAATGGAGAGTCGACTTGGCAATTTGGAAGATTATAAAATTCAATTTTCCTCTTTAAAATATCCAAATAGGACATGACAAGAATAACCTTTTCTTTCAAACAAATTTTTATTTTTGACTCGTTACAAAATCATAATTATGAAGACCGAATCTAGTTACCATTTCAACAGCCAGAAACTCTGGCTATGATGGTTTTCCATTGATCATTTCTCCACTTTGACTTGGAGGGATTCTCTACCTCAAAGATCACTAAGCTCCACTAAAGGGGTATTGCTTGTTTCACTGTTGTATGGTTTGTGATTGAATTTTGTAGAAAAAGTCATAGGCTTAGTTGTCCATTTGTCAAAAAAATTTCACTCACTCATTGGTAACATATAACACCAAAGTCCCTATGGGAGGCCAATGGAATCAAATTCCTTCCAAAGTTCTTGGAGGAGGCCAAGGGAATGAAATCCCTAACAATTTAAAGACTTTTAGCTAGGTAGGTCACATCCAAATACATCCTTGATGAGCATAACCTCTCTGTCATATTTTTTCTCAACCATATTGAAACCAAAACCCCCATCTATTTGTCATCCTTTTTCTCAACCATATTGAAACACCCACAATAACATAGGGTGTAGGCTTTTAGGCAATTAATCAACCAACAAAATCCTCCAAAAATGGGCCTTTTCTTTGCATTGTTAGACGTTAACAAGGCCAACATTCATTCCTTTGAGTTCAAGCCTACTAAAAAAAAGTCACTTTGATGGCTCCATGCCCCCTATTCATAACAAAAAAAGCAACATTGGGTACACCTATGGTAGCAACACCCCAATTGTTTACATAAAATATGACTAAATTAATAATATTTATCAAAATTTAGAAGTATTAATAGTAAATTATATGTTCTTAATTGAATACTCACATACATACTCGTATGATTTTTTCCAAGCATAAATAATTACCCCAAAATGATGTATCACCACAAAGATGGTCGTTGGGTTGAACTTTATGGAACTAATGTTTCATGAACAGGCCAACCCTTCCCAACCAAAGTCCATCTTCTAAGATTCAATCCTGGCATCCACTTTTAAGAGTAGACTGTGAAAATTCCTACACTCAAGGAATCCCTACTGCAACAAATCTGAATCTACTTCACCTACTTGATTTTAATATGCATCATCAAGTTGTTTTCTGAGTAACATTGGAGCAAATTACTTCTGCAACCTACATTTCTTTAATATTTGAATACATGAAACAAGAAACAGAGCAAAGAACAAGATACATAAGATATAATTATTTTTGGACAAAATAGTCCTCGGAAAAACCTAATGCGGGAAAACGGTGCAGCAACTCTAAGGGTTTATTATTATTAAGCAATAGTTATGAATACAAATGTCGGTAGCCCTCCTGGCAAACTAGTGATAGAGAAATACAATGGTGAAAAATCTGAGTGAGTTTCACCTTACTTCCCCTGGCAGATTCTGGCTAATCCGGCAGCAAGACTGGCTAACCCCGACTCCTTCTACGCTGGCCCTGCGTAGGCCCTGCGTCAGCCTTTCAGGCTCCGCTTCAGCCATACGCTGTCACTTCTGCCAATTGCATCAACTTTCCCGGTTGTTTCGGCAGTTTCCCGACAGTTCCAACTTTCTACGTGGAAGGCAGCTTTCTCCTCTGCGCTGGCCCTTCTGGCTCTGCGTCAAGACTGCATGGGCCCAGATTGGCCCAATGTCAGTCCTCCTAGTTGTTGCGCTACCTCCACAAGCTTCTCTCCGCCTCTCTGTTAGTATTCCTGAACTATCCCTTCACCTCGGTTGCAAGATCTCGCAATCAATTTTCCTTCTGAGTCTTCAACAACCGAGATTAAGTCTCTAATCAACGAATAAGATTAAAACTCGACTTGATTCGCCTTCTAGATCATTCTCACCCATATTTTGATTAATACCCATTAACATTTTAATTTTCCTAAGTTTAGACTTAGGAACCCCATTAAAAATATTAATTATTTTAATAAAATACAATCCGGGTGGAATTTCACTACGGTTTCTGGGTTCTTTAGAACTCATGTGCCTTGGCCTCTCCACCAATTTTCAAGGTTAGATAACATCCGATGCTACCCAAAACTAACACTTCCTCTTAGCAAGGAAAGTGCTTTAGCAACAATGTCCAACTGCATGCTGCTCTGCTTCTGAAGCACCTCCCTTTCCGCACTGTTGTTGCCACCAACACTGTGCTACTGCTGCTACTGTACTGCAACCTATGGCACTTCCACTACCACTACTGCATCTGTACTACAACTCCCTCTCAAACGCTGCATCTGCTATGTTGCTAGCACTAACACTACATTTGTACTGCAACTTAGTTGTTGAAAGAAGCAACTGAAAAACATCCAAAATTAACTGAACTTAACTGTGTTCAGCATAATACCATGAATGTTGGAATTTGACTGCTACTAGTCTTTGATCCTCTGAATCTTTTGCGTTGCTGTTGACTTCTGCACTATTGCCAACCTTGCTATGTGCTGATCAGCTCCTGGCCTTGGGCTATTGCATCTCTCTCTCTAAACAATCCAATACATCATCTGGCGTTAAGTCCATTTCGCTACTGCTGAATCTTTAGCTCCCGTAGCAAGTAATTGATCCAAGAGGTGGATTCCTCAAGGATCTTGACCACACGTAGTCATCCTAACTACAACTCAATATCGCCCCATCTCCCTCATGGAGATGCGTGGTCACTCATGGCATACTCCTCTTCGTCTATCTTTGTTGAAGCTACTTTAGGATCATGTTTCTCATCCTTATCCTTTTGCTTCAAAGGACATTGGGATGCAAAGTGGCCCATCTTGCGACATCTGAAATATTTCACCTTCGAAATGTCCTTCTTTCGCTTTTGGTTCTGCTGTCCTTTTGATGCTAGAGCTGTGTTCTCCTCCTCCTCCTTTGTCTTCATGCCACTCCATTGCTGCCATTGAGGTTGACCTTCACTAGGTCCCTTTGTTATCACCGGGATTGAACCTCACGCTGAAGGAAGGCAATGCCAGGGTAACCACAAACCACACTTAGCCAAGTAGCTAGCCCTACTAGGCTGGGAGAGGGCTCTCTCCATAAGGATCTTAGCCAAGATGGCTGGATTAGGAAATGGATATTAGGCTAGGTATAGTAGCACAAGGTTTGATTTTATTTTGAAGGGGTTTTGCTGGATCAGGAGGAGCCAAACAGTTAGGGCTAGGGAATTAGGTCAAAATTGTAGGGTGTTCAATGGGGAAAGGTAGGTATAAGGCTTAGCACTCTAGGGCTTGATGGGTGAGGTGTTTTAAGACTGGTGAGGAGCTAGGAAGAGCATGTGATTGACATGGATCCTTCCTAGACTGTAGAAAACATATAATGGTGAATATTTCCCCAAAGCAGAGCAATGATGTTATGAATTATTCCTATCAACTTGAAAACATTCACTTAGAAGCAATGAAATGATTAATGAAGTACAAAAAACATATTAACATATGATCACAAGAGAAGAAACTGAACTAAACTCCATACCACATGGATCCCAAAGAAATAGCTATAATTTTTATTAATCTCCTACTAAACTGCTACAAAATGATGTACAATCAAGGCATAAGCATCCAACTAAGTCCAACCCTTTACAATGAGAAAGAAGAAGAAGATATAAGCATTGTTTCATCGAATCCCTAAGATGAGGAGCTAATCTAACCAACATTGAACAGGAAACTGGAATATAGGCGTCCTAAGAACTTGCCTCTAAAAGTGAGAAAACTGATTCATTTGTGCTCAAATTTACTTTTAATCTAATGAATCTACCCTCTACTACTAATTATCCATCATATTTACACGCCAATTCATCATTTACAATAGTAAAACATCCTCCATGAGAGGAAATTCATGAACAGAGTCAAAACTCAGAAAAATGGCCATCTTGTGCAAAATTTGTCCTACGCGCAACGCCACTTTCAGGTCCCTTTTGGAGGCCTTCCCGGCATCCAAATTGAGCTTGTGATATCTCATTCCAAGTATAATTTCCAAAACACCTAGAATTTCTTCATTTGAAGCTCATTTGACCCCTCAAGAGTTGATTCTCCCAAGGCTGCTTTTGTGTGTCCAAAAAGTGGCAGAAAGGTCATTTTTAGGGTGTTTTTTTACCTTTTGGTGGACCAGTTCTGCCCCAAAAACTCAGAAAATCCAGAGGGTACATGTAATCATCACTCTGAATCCCACAATCCAAGCTATTTGTCCATTGGGTGCCCCTAGGAAAAGCGTAGTGCTAGTGGCGCTACGTGTTGAACTAGATTTTTTGTGTGTGCAATTTCCAAAATTCGCAAAAAACAAAATCTCCTCCAAACCTGACCAAAATTGGTGGGAATCACCATCATCAAGCATATTGATGAGCCAAGGAAGCTTCAACAAGAAACCTAAGCCTATCCTCCTCTTTTTTTCCTTTTAGAGCCCGTCTTAACTTTGCTTTCATCTGTTTGACCCTCATGTTGCAAATTTTGTTTCGGGTCCTGTAGTGGTAGGCCATGTGCCTGATGATCTGGTTGTCCCTATTGGCCTTCTACAACAACTTCTCTAAGTGAAATTGACTCTTTCAAGCCAAATCTCTCTATCATCCTCAATTTCCTTCTCAATAGGAGTCAAAGTGACCGGTGCCTCTTCCTCTTGCATTGCATACTTACCCTTGTCACCTTGTCTTTTTATCTTGAGAAGTTCCAGCTCCATGAGGACCTGCTTGTCACTCAGCTGCTTGTTCTATTGTTGCAAATATGTAATGACATACTTTTCTCTCTCCAAATTTTCCATCAATGCTTGGACTTGAGCCTCCTTTTCCTGTATGATGATGTCCTTTATTGTTTCTTCATCCTGAGCCTCTAAGTCAATTGTTTCCATGCCATGATGAGTATAATGCTGCTCCGGCTCATCATGCTCTGTCAAATCAAAGTCTCTTTCTTCCTCCTCATCATCAAGATCTTCCACCTATATCTTTTCTTTCCCTTTGTGCAAATGTTGCACCTGTTCCTGCTATGTTGATGAAGAAGGCAAAGCCCCTTCCAAACCTTGTGGAGCAAACATTTGCCTATGAGTTGATGAAGAAGGCAAGGTCCCTTCCACATCCCACGAAGAAAACACTTGCTTATCAACTAAAAACAATCTCCTTGTGCCCCTCTGATATGTCATGTAGGTCCTGGGCACCTTAGTAGCTCTAGTCTCTTTGGCCTTCTCATCTGTCCATGTTTGCAAATTTTGAGGCTGTGCACTCCTAGAAAAGGGATGAAGGAAGTGAGCAAGAGTGATTAGGAATAAGGGAATGGGAGATGACCTTGTGAGGTGTTTGGTGGGCTAGAAAATGAAGGGGAGGGTATGAATCATGAAAATGAGGGAGAAGGGCTTGGGTCCTTTTTTGAAGTATAGCTTGTGGGATGAAGGATGAAGGGGTATAAAATGTTATGGAGTGATATAGGGGAGGGTTTCAGGGCTTTAGTGATAGGTGGTGGGAGAAATAATGGGGGTTAGGGTTTCTAGGGTGTAATTGAGGAAGAATCTAGGGTTTCTCTTTTGCCAATGTAAATTACCTTCAAACACTTCAATTGCTATTCAATGATGAGGTATAGTGAGGATACTTGCTTGAGGGATGAGAGGGTGATTTTGGACTTTTTAAAGAAGCCGGAGGCTCTGTTGGCTCTTGCTGCTCAATACGTAGTGCCTGCAATAGGCGCGTAGTGCCCTCCTAAACGCGTAGCGCAGTGTTATTTTACACTGCCGGAATCACCTTACGCGCATCGCTCAGCTTGTACGCACAGTGCCACCTCCTAAACGTGAAACGCCACTTCAATCCAAATTTGGACTGCCTTCTCGATGTCCAAATTGAGCGTGGGATAGCTCGTTGGAAATCTTGTTGAGTATACTTTCCATAAATCTTGAATATTTCAATTTGGAGCTCATTTGCCCTGTCAAAAGCTCAATCTCCCAAGACTAGTCAAAATGTGCAGAATGAGGCTGCCAAAATGCAGAGTGATGTTTCAGTCAACTTTTGGAGGTCTTCCTCAACTCCAAATTGAGCTCATGATATCTCATTGGAAATCTCTCTGTGTCTAGTTATCATTTGACTCATCAATCAAGTCATTTGGTCAATCCAGCTAGGAGAAAGCTTGATTTTCCCAAGGTCACTCCAGAAGTGCATCAACTCTCCTAAGGCAAATGATGTTTTGGACATTTCTCCCAAACCATGAGACTTGTGTAAAAAATGAAGGATGTTTTTCTTCTTGGGTCTATGGTGGACAAAAACCTCTCTCACTTTTGTCAAATTCATCTTTTCTTGCTCAGAAACATCATTTGAATAAAACCTATCCCGATGTGTGGAACATGGGATTTGTAGAAATGAAGGGAAATGAAGGGGATGAGGGGCTTCTAATTTCTTGAGAAAATTTTGGAAAGTAGGGAGGGATGTTAGGAAGTAGGGGAAAGTGGAATTTCAAGGATTGAGTGAGGGGAAGGGGTCCAAAAGGGAAAAACACAGGCCTAACCTAGAAAAGTGTCAAATTGTAGCAATAGGCTAGGGTTTGTGGGAAAATGATGAATTTGAGGGATATCAGTGATGGGAAGTGTTTAAGAAGGTATATTAAGGATAGGGGAAGGTGTATGAGCATCAGGATACAAGTTTTGTTGATGATTTGACCATCCAAGAAAAATTACCTTCAAAACCCTAGGAGAGGGAAATGAGCCTTACCTAAGCACAACTGAAGCACAAACAAGGTGTAAAATGACCCATTGGAACTTGAAATAATGATGAAAAATCTTTGAATGATGGTACACTCAGCTAAATGGTGACATGGACCAATACTTGGAAAACTTTGGAAGGAGTGAAAACAATCCTAGACCTAATACCTAGTGACCAAATTTTACTTGAAGACTCACTGAAATGACAAAATTTGACTTTGACACCCCAAGACCACTTTGTAAGAGCATGTTTGATCGCTGGTGGAAGGCTGCAAAGACTGACACTAACACCCTCCTTAATTCTTCCTGTTGAAGGGTTGCCCACATCTCCCATGAAGGTTGTCTTCCCTACCTAATATACTTTGGACGAAGACTTGCCATTCATCCGAGACTCCATTCAGGGCTATCCTTACCATCGCAGTAGACTGAGGAGTAGACTCCACTGCAACAAGTTGGTATCTAGTGTCCTAAAGACGTTGAAGATAAGAGTTAACTCCTTATCCCTTCTGCATCAATGTCCGTTGCAACTTCTGTTCTAAGGTGCATCTTCTGTTGTTCGGAAGAGCCTTCATACAGAGAAGATAAAGTTTCCCACATCTCTCGGGGTGTATCCTTGCCCTGCAAGTGTCAGACCACATGATATCGAACTCCATCATGAATGAGTCTCTTCGCCTTCCCCTGCTCGGCCTTGTACTTCTTCTTTTGATCATTGTCAGCGGGAAAAACCACAATACTCTTGATGTAGGCTTCGAGATCATTTTCCTCTAGAACAACTAAGATTCTAGTCTTCCATATGACATAGTTGGAATCTCCTTCCAACCTGTCCTGATGTCTGAGCCCATGCGATTTCATCTCATGCAATTATTGAACTGACTCCTCTAGTCACTGCTTAGCTGCCCAGCAAGTGAGAAATTCGAACTTTTTTTTTTGGCAAAAAAATTCTATGAGAAAATTCCCCTTCTACATGTCTTCGCTCTTTTTCGATAGATTTCTGCCCCGACTGAAATTGCTTCCTTCAAGCACTATGATATGGCTCTGCGTCACTCCCTCTACCTCTGTAAACTCACGAGCTAAAAATCATACCTCTCTGTCGACTCTCTCAGAAATAGCTTTCCTCAGAATCTTTGCTTCCCGACAAGGACTGCGCAATCCTTTCAAGGGGATTTGAATTGCTGCCAAATGCAACTATTGGGCTCTTTGCTCAGCGCTAGACCTGCTCTTCCTTGTTTCAAAATCAATGCTCTGATATCATGTGAAAATTCCTACACTTAAGGAACCCCTACTACAGCAAATTTGAATCTACTTCACCCACTTGATTTTAATATACATCATCAAGTTGTTTTCTGAATAAAACTGAAGCAAATTACTTCTGCAGCCTACAATTCTTTAATATTTGAATACATGAAACAAGAAACTGAGCAAAGAACAAGATACATAGGACATAATTATTTTTGGACAAAATAGTCCCCAAAAAAACCTAATGCGGGCCAATGCAACAACTCTGAGGTTTTATTATTATTAAGAAGTAATGAATACATATGTCAGTAGCCCTCCCAGCAAGCCAGTGATAGAGAAATACAATGGCGAAAAATCTGAGTGAGTTTTACCAAATCTGTGTGAGTTTTACCTCAATTCACCCTACAGATTTCGGCTGATCCGACAGCAAGACTGGTTAACCCCATCTCTTTCTGCGTTGGCCCTGTGTCAGCCTTGTGTTGTCACTTCTACCCACTGCGTCAGCTTTCCCAGTTGTTCCGGCAATTTTCCGGTAGTTTTGGCTTTCTGCGTGGAAGGCAACTTTCTCCTCTACGCTGGCCCTTCTGGCTCTGCGTCAAGACTGCGTGGGCCTAGATTGGGCCAATGTCAGTCCTCCTAGTTGCTGCGCTACCTCCACAAGCTTCTCTCCACCTCTCAGTCAGTATTCCCGAACTATCCTTGCCCCTCAGCTGCAAGATCTCCCTAATCAATTTTCCTCCTATGAACTTCTTATCTCAGAAAATCGATTTCCTCAATCTGTCTGTCTATTTCTAATTGAACCCCAAGGCTCCTTCTTATACTTTTCTCGTTGAGTCTTCAACGACTGAGATTAAGTCTCTAATCAACGGCTAAGATTAAAACTTGACTTATCCGCCTTCTAGATCATTCTCACCCATATTTTGATTAATACCCATTAATATTTTAATTTTCCTAAGTTTAGACTTAGGAACCCCATTAAAAATATTAATTATTTTAATAAAATACAATATGGGTGGAATTTCACTAAATGGTTTTTGGGTTCTTTAGAACTCATGTGTCTTAGCCTCTCCACCAATTTTCAAGGCTAGATCACATCCGATGCTACCAAAAACTAACATAGACAAAGAAGAAAAACACAGAAAACCATATAATAAATTTCCTATGAAAATCCAAATGCAGCAATTGGAATTAATTCTTCTAATTGTTAATTAATTTAACAATTTATTCGCTACGAAAAATACCAAATTAATCACACTGCAACCTTCAAAATAAACTATGGAAAAAAATAATAGCACTAGAGTCTAGAAACTAAGAAAATCTAGCACACACATATAAAAATGACACTGTTATTTTTGGACAAAATGTCCCTGGAAAAACCCAACTTTGGAAAACTGGTGCAGGAGCTGAGGGCTTTTATTATTATGTAGCAGTGAAACCTGAGTACAATTTGGATGCACAAACTGACAATCGACTACAGAAGAAACTAGCCACAGATATTAGTGAGACAAATTTTGTCTCACCCAACACTGATGCAACTTCAAAACTAGCTATGAATGGGCTCCATGTAACCCTTGCATTAGCCTCTACATCAAACCTGCACAGACACTAGAACGCTCTACCTAGAACTGCAACTGATCAAGCCATTAGCCCAATCCAACCTCTAAGAATGACTCGTTGGCACCTTCCGGAAATCTTCCCAGCCTCTAGCAACTGAATCGACCCTCTGTATGGCCAAACCAAACTCTCCTTTTGAAGCTTCTGCATAGCCTCACTAAGGAAACTTGACCCTCCTGTAGCTGACTCTCCAGATCTGGAAAATTCTCCTCCGGATTCACTGTCCCTTCCCCTCATTGTCTCTGCTTCCTCTTGAAGCTAGAACTCTCTGACAACTGACTGCTGCTACTTTGGAAAAATTAATTCTCCAAGTGTCTCTGGTGTATTCTCCAAGTGCCCATCGAGTTCCTCTTATAATCCTTTGTTGGAGCACCAATGACCAAGATTAAAACATAATCAAGGGCTAGGATCATCTTGGGGTCGATCCATGTGAGTTTCTAGACTAATCTCACCTTGACTTAATTAATTATGATTAATTAACCATATTCCCTAAGTTTAGGAAATATTTAAAAATTGGTTAATAATCTAATTAAGTGATCTCTAGATGGAATTTCCAAAAACGATTTTTGGTTTTTGGAGATCTCATGTATTCTAGCCTCTCCACCAAATTTTGTGGTTAGAACATATCCAATGCTACAAAAACTAACATTCCCTCTTAACAAGGATTGTATCCTAGTGCTGCACAACTTGCCACAACACTCTGTCTCTGTACCATCCTCTGTAATGTTGTTGATATCTGGTTGTTGCTGCCTATCGACCATTGCACAACTCTGATGATGCATTTGTGTTCCTGCTGACACTACCTACTGTTGCTAACCCTGCATCTACACTACAACTCCCTCTCATTTGTTGTTGCTGCAACTACAATTACTGCAACTGAGAAGCAGCCAAAATACTGAATCAAGTTTGTTCAATATGATGCATCTATTTCCCGAGTCTTGGCTGCCACTAGTCTGTACACTATCACTCAAGAATTTGCGTTGTCGCTGACTCTGCACTGTGCCACTTGCACTGTTTCCAACACTGCATTACGCTCCTCAGAATCTAACTGCTACCAGTCTGCAACTGTCACTCTGGTATTGACTACATCAACTACTACTGATTCATCCTGCTACTAAATATTGTGTGCCCCTGTAGCTAGGTAATGATCCATGTGGTGGAATCCTCAATGGACCTTGCCCAAGTTTGTAGCTCTCTAGGGCTACAACTCCAAGTCACCCCACCTCACTCCAGGAGGTATGGCTCCCAACATCGCAAAGTCTTCCTCCAACTCGGAGGACAACTTGTTGATTTCAGCTGACGCTGCCTGCTGGTCCTGCTCCTCTTGCCTATCCTTCTTCCTGAGATGACACTGCGAGCTATAGTGACTAAAATCACCACATATGAAGCACTTGATCTTTGACAAGCTCGTCTTCTTATTTATCTTCTCCCCCCTGTCCCTGACTATGACACTTTGATGCGAGGGCCACATTCTCCTCCTCCTTCACTCCCTTCAATCCGCTATTGCTGCTACCAATGACAGAGCTCTCTAGAAGAGCTTGCCTCAACTCCTCCTCCTGCAAGTCAGATTATCCCATTCCAGTAGCTTGTCTTTGCCCAATATACTTTGGACAAAATCTTGCCACTCCTTAGAGACACTGTTCAGTGCCAACCTCACTAGCTCTATTGGTTGAGGTGTTGCCCCAACAACTGCAAGTTGGTATTAGATCTCCTGAATCTTGGTGACGAAGGGATATATGCCTCCTCCTTTTGCATCCTGATGCATCTAAAATTTTCTTCCAGGAACATCTTTTGTTGCTCGAAAGTACCTAGATATAGTGTGGAGATACATCCCACATCTCTTTGGTAGTATCCTTGCCAACTATGTGTGAGACTATATGGTCTCGGACTGCATCTAGGATCAAACGATTCGCCTTCACCATTTCCTTCTTGTGTTCTTTTAGTTGATCCGCATCCTAGGGAACTGCCACAACACTGTTTATGTAGAGCTTCAAACCATATTCATCCAACAGGAAGGACATCCTGGCCTTCCAAATGACACAGTTGGAGGAACCCTCCAACCTATCATAATCTCTACGTCCAGCTATGGCCATCCGATCTAAGTCGAAAAATCTTTCTTTCCCTATGCTCTGCTACTACTTTGCTACTTGCACTCCCTTCTCGAATGCACAAATTTGTTGGCTGCTACTGCCAATTTTCTTGGAAAAATCAAACTTCTGAGACTCGAAGTTCCCGGAGAGAAATTTTACCTCTACTGTGTGTGCTTTTCTCTTCCACCCGACATTGGTTCTGCTGTTGCAAAACCCTCTGCATCCACCAAGGAATTTTCTCAATAAAAATCTGAGTTGCAACTGCTCCCTTTGACTGCAAGAATCACTAACCTGGGAAACTCAACTTTATGTAACCCTGCAACTGAAAATTGAATTTTTGCCCCAACAATTCAGCTTGTCTATCTGGGTACTGCGCTGCCTTTGAGAATTTCGTTTTGTTGCTCCCATTAAACAACGAAATTCTCACCTCCACTTCTGAGCTTCCTAGCTGATCACTCATGCTATGATACCATGTGGAAATCCTTGCAGCAACTATAATTTATTCTTCGAATTGTTAATTAATTTAACAATTTATTTGCTACGACAAATAACAAATTAATCACACAACAAACTTCACGAATAAACCGCGGAAAAAATAAAAGCGCTTGAAATTGAGAAAATGTAGGACACACACATAAAAATGACACCGTTATTTTTGGACAAATGTCCCTGTAAAAATTAATTTGGGAAAATAGGTTCAACAACTAAGGGTTTTTATTATTATGTAGCAGTGAAATCTGAGTACAACATGGATCCATAAACTGGAAATCCACTACAGGATAAACTGGGCACAAAAATTAGTAAGACAATTTTTGTCTCACCCAACATTGATCTAGCTTCGAAATTGGCTCTGAATGGGCTCCACAAAACCCCTACATCAATCTCTGTGTCAAACCTAGGCAGGCATTAAAACGCTCTACCTGGAACTGAAATTGATCAAGCCATCTACCTAATCTAGCCTCTAAGAATGATTCACTGGCACCTTCTGGAAATCATCCTGGCCTCCAACAACTGAATCGACCCTCTATGTGGCCAAATCAAACTCTTTCTTTGAAGCTTTTGCACAGCCTCACTAAGGAAACTTGGCCCTCCTGTAGCTGACTCTTCGGATTTGGAAAAATATCCTACGGACTCACTATCCCCCCACTATCTTTGCTTCCTCCTAAAGCTCGAACTCTCCGTCAATTGTCTGTTGCTACTCTGGAAAATTGAATTCTCCAAGTGTCTCTAGTGTATCTGGTGTATTCTCCAAGTGCCCATCGACTTCCTCGTATAATCCTCTATTGGAGCACCAACGAACAATGTTGAAACTTAATCAAGGGCTAGGATAATCTTGGAGTCGACCCATGTGATTTTTTACACCAATCTCACCTTGAATTAATTAATTCTGATTAATTAACCATATTCCCAAGTTTAAACTTAGGAAATATTTAAAAATTGGTTAATAATCTTATTAAGTCATCTCTAGGTGGTATTTTCATAAAGGATTTCTGGGTTTTGGAGATCTCATGTATTCTAGCATCTGCACCAAATTTCGTGGCTAGAACACATCTGATGCTACAAAAACTAACGTTTTCGTCCAATGTTTGTTTGCCCATAAAATTATAGTGTCTTCACTTGACGAGTTCATTGAACAAAGTGATGAGTACAAATATTTGTAATTTCAGATAGAATGTCTAATGCATTCTTAAAAAGCACAAAGGACAATAACATTATTTGAATTCTTTATTTAAAAAGTCTTATCTCGCCCAAAGAAGTTTTCTACCATGACACAGGGTAGACATTTTCCCACCTTCGTCGCTTCCTTGAAAGAAAGAAGAACAATAGTTGCAAGATGTGAATTCTTCAACCGCCTGCAAATATGTTACATCATTCTCTAAGAGTTGTTGAGAGTAGTCTCACTGATGTACTTTTTCGACCCATATACAACCAAAATCAATTAAATAATGACCAAATTTAGTGAATATATGACCCCACACCCCAAAATTTGGTGGTGGTCAATTGCATTAGAAGGCAAAAACCTCGCCAACGACAAAGACAATGACTTTATATATCTGCTGCATCTCAACCAAATCCTTAATTTTTCCACTTCAATTAAGTAGTTGTTTCTCTTGAATTTTGAACTACAATTTTTTCAAACGTAAATATGAAGTTTGGGTACAATCCATAGCTCTATTCCATTTACTTCGCAGACAATTTTGCAAGCGAAATAGCAACAAATTTGTTGCGGTTACTGTTGCCAACTTATCAAGCAAAACCATAACTTCAATTGAATAATGAATGACCACACATTATTGTTTCTTAGTTGTAAAGCACAGTTATATAACAACATTTGAAGGGAAAAATATCTTATTTAATTGCAGTGAAATTTGAACAATCTTAAGAAAATAACAACGACAATTGAATCTTAAATCTAGAGGAACTTTTTATTGAACCGTCTCATGATATGCATCATATGTTTTAAAAAAACAAGGTTGTGGAATAAATTTTGAGGTTAGGCAAAAGAGTTATATGAGGTTCAAGGTAGACCCACAATAAGGACGTCAAAGGTTAAATGACAAGAGACAAGTCTAGTGAGACAAAATATAAGCTCCTAAATCTCAATTGCAATAAAGGTACCCCACAAGAGGACAAATCTAAGTGCCATGTTAACAAGATTTAGAGTTGACAAGTAAAGTGATTTTCACCAAGACCAAGGTCATTAAGAGGACAAAATTGCCTTCAGAGATTTTCTTTCAAGTTATTAAAATGTCATTAAAGACCACACATTTGCTGAGATACTTGTGTGTAACTAATCTCTAGTGCAATCAACTATCCCAAAATCCCTATTGCTAATTGTGTCACCATGACATTCTGTTGATTGCCCAAACAATATTCAGATTTTTCTTTAGATTGTTATTGGAGAAGCATTTGTTAGGTTTGATTTAGAGTAGTTACTAAGAGATGGAGAAGGGACACATGAGGTTCTTGTCAACACCTTGGTGTTGCAATCATCTGGTTGTGAAAAACTAATTGTGGAGACAACAAAGAATATATAGTTCCTAACAAATGTATTGATTTGGGTGTAGGGAATATATGCACAAATGCATCTATTTTTCCAGGCTACCGATCAAATATAGTTAATTTTCAATAATGTATACTAGAAAACATTGCCAATAGTACAAAATCTTGTTTCGATTAGACCAAATCGGTATAATAGTTGCATGACTAAACTCGATCTTATGGCTACTGTCTTGAAAAGCTCCGTTTATTTTGATATATACTGCAATCTAAGTCACCTGACGGGGACACATGACACGAGGATTCGAGTGTCCGACACGGGCAGGTTGACCCCCCGGAACAAGACATATATATATATATATATATATATATATATATATATATATATATATATATATATATTTTAAGTGTGGTTCACGAACACCTTGGTTAGTGAGTGGTCACTACGTCCATGGAAAAATCTGGGCTAATCGCCCCTCGGCCTACTGGCAAGACCTAACCCCAAGGGCTTCGGGCAGAATCGACCCTGTGACCTCCTGATGGCGAGGCACGGTTTTTGACCAATTGAGCTAACCCTTGGGGCTTCGTTAAATATTATTTTATATAGATATATTAAAAATTAGATATTTCTTACACATTCTCATTCATGATACAAATTCATTGATTCAAACGTAGATCTTCATATAGATGTAAGTTTTACAAAGTAACATCATGCTTACAAATACAATTGTGATAGATTCATCAATGATCCAATAGGAGAAAGACAAGAAATTGCAGTTTTCTCATTAAGTCATCAAAATCAAAATGTGTTACATAGGTAGTAGCAATGCCAATGGCAAATAGAAATAGAAAATACAAAACAACTACAAGCCTCAAGGCAACAAGTAGTGTGAAAATTCCTAAACCTGAATCCCTACTACAACAACTGATGACATTTCTCCTATTTGTTAAATTCCTTTAAACAAATTACTTGCAGTTTCCTACGGCAAATATCGAAATACATACAGTACAATATTCACTTAATTAATTTATGTGTGAAAACAAGAAACTGAACAATTGAAAGATACAATACAAATGACAGTTATTTTTGGACAAATGTCCCCGGAAAAACCCAATGCGGGAAAACTAGTGCAACAGATCTGAGGGTTTTTATTATTAAGCAGAAGTTATTTATGAATACAACCTCTAGATGCCTTGTTGTTAATCTAGTACAGAGAATATCACTTAATAGAAGAAATTAGTGAGATTACCTCACTCTACACTGCAAGTCTCGACTGATCTGATAACTGAACCAACGAGTCCCGAACTACTTCTGCACTGCCCCTACACAGTCACTGCGTGGGCTTGTATCACAGCCTCTAAGGCACCGCATCACCTCTTTCCTGAATCGATTTTCTCTTAGGAACTGACTCCAACCCTCCCGACTCAAAACGTCAAACCCTCTAGCAAATTTCGGACCTCTGCATGGAAGACTCTGTGCTACTCTGTGTGAGCCCTTCCTGGCTTTGTGTCACCCTCTCTGCTGAGTATTCTTGGCTCCGGAGAAGATACTCCAGCCAAAACTCTCTCTACCCCTCTCTGCATGATCACTACGAAATCACTGTGCTGCTCTAGCTTCAGCAATTTGATCTGACTGATCAACTCTCTGTGTGTTTTCCAAATGACCCTCAAGCCTCCTTAAATAATCTTCTCGTTGACATTCAACGACCCAGATTAGAAGCTAATCAATGGCTAAGATCATTTCTGCTTGATATTGTCTTCTTATAGAAGTTACACCCACAGTTAGATTAATACCCATTAATTATTTTATTTTCCTATGTTTAGACTTAGGGTCCCATTAAAAATAATTAATTATTTTAATAAAACTGTCTCCGGGTCGAATTTCCAAAACACTTTATGGGTTCTTTGGAATACATTTGCCCAAGCCTCCTCGCAAAATTTGAGACTTAGAGCGCTTTCGATTGTTGAAATTTCTAAGTTTATCTGTTAGAAATTTAATCTGTATTCTTCTAGTTTATTTCTTTTACTTTTTAAATTCGAACAAGTTATTTAAAACATATAAATAACGAAATAAACACAATATAGCCTCAACATCTACAGATCAACAACTAAAAGAAAACAAAAACACAAGTGACACCGTTATTTTTGGACAACTTGTCCCCAGAAAAACCCAATGTGGGAAAATCAGTGCAACAATTCCGAGGGTTTATTGTTATGTAGTATTTCCTTGAGTACAACTAGGTGCCAAACTGGCTCACCCGACAGAGAGAAATAACTAGCAGTAATACCTCTCCATTTGAAAACAGGTATTTAGAAAAATTGTCCCACGAAATCCTCTCGAGCAACTTTGAAGCACCGCGCTGGCCCTTTTGGCCTTTGCATTAGCCCTCTAAGGCACTGCGTAGCCTCTAGGACCCTCTGCGTGGATGACGCAGTCCCTCTGGCCTCTACCTTGTCTCTGCTGGGTTCTGCGTGGCCTGCTCTAGCTTTAGCTTCTGCCTCTCTGATTTTGTGCTGGTCTCTCGGCACTATCTCTGCCTCTCTTTCCAGTACTCACTACCCCTTGTTGCTGATCATTGATTTGACTTTACTTAGCAAACCCCGCTCTAGTAAATCGAATGACTGATCACTTTGGTGTGTTCTTCAACTGGCCCTCAAGCCTCCTCCTATACTTTTCCTATTTCTCCTTCAAAAACCGAGATTAAATCTCTAATAAATGGCTAAGATTAGATTTGGCTTGATCCTTATACTTTGGAACCTTCTAATTCAGTTTTGTATTAATACCCATTAATATTTTTTTCCTAAGTTTAGACTTAGGAACTCCATTAAAAATATTAATTATTTTAATATCTCCCAAACTGGTTAGATTCTGCGCAAACCATTTCTGGGTCTTGGAGATCCCATGTGCTTTAGCCTCTCCACCAATTTTCATGGCTAGAGCATATCTGATGCTACCCAAAACCAACACTCCCTCTTAGCGAGGACTATGCTCTAGTAATACTCCTCACTGAGCATCGCTCTAATTATACGACACCAGTACCTGTGCTGATGCTAGGCCTTCCCACCCAACATCATCTGCACTATTGCCCATGGTTCTACCACTTCCATTTCTGCATCTGTACGACAACTCCCTTTGCATCCATGTTGTTGTTGGTCCTTTCTCCCAACACTGCAACCCTCTCTCATCATGCTGCATCGTGCTACTGCCAACTGCTATTGCACTGCAACTTAGTTACTAAGAAGTAAATAACTGAGTCACCCAACTACTGACATCCCCGTCAGGATAGAAACACTCCCGATATTGAAGCTCCCTCTGTCGCTATCAAGTGCTCCCTCTACTGACCTCTGCGTTGCTGCAATAACTCCCTGCATCTGGTACCGCTGCAAACCTCTCTGTGCCGTCCTGCACTGTTGCAACACTCTCCATGCATCTAGCATTATTGAAGCCTGCTAGCCTCATGCTGTTCGAGGACTCCTGCACTATAACATCCTCTTCTGCTTCATCTGCATCTGTCTCTACCGACATCGGCCAGTCCTGCTACTCTCTCTTCAGGGCTCCCGTAGCAAGGTATAATCCAAGAGGTTGGGTACCTCAAGGACCCTGCCCCTCATCGCCTGTAGTCCTCCTGGCTACAGCTTGATGTCTCCCCACCTCTTCTCTAGAGGTACATGAGCACTCATGGCACAATCGTCATCCTCCTCTACCTCCTTCTATGCCTTCGCTGGCAATGCCTTGGAGTCAGACGCCTCTACCTTAGTCTTCTTCCTCGGACATTGGTTTGCATAATGACCTAGTTCTCCTTAGTTGAAGCACTTAACCTTGGAGAGGTCCTTTTTCTTCCTCTTCTCCTGCTTTCCTACAGATGCCAGAGCTGCATCCTCTTCCTCTTCCTTCTTGATCTGGATTCCTTTGCTGCTACTTCCCATCTTTCTTAGTCGTTTGATCTCTTCTTGACAAACAGCCACCCACAATTCTTCCCAATCTGGAAGATTCACCCTGCCCAGAATGCTCTGGACAAATGTCTCCCACTCCTCAGAGATTGCGTTTAGAGCAGTCCTTGCCAACATCTCCTGATCCGGCGTGGCCCCTATGGAAGTTAGTTGGTCCCAGATCTCCTTTAGCCGACCGAGGAAGTGATCTATCTGATCCCCCTTCTGCATCTAATATGATCATAGCTGATTCTCAAGTAACATATTCCTCTGCATGAAAGTATGTTGATACAACGTATTCAAGGTGTCCCACATTTCCTTTTCCGTCTCCTTCTCGACAATATGTTGGGCCACATGATCCTTGACCCCATCAAGGATGATGTATTTCGCCTTGGCCATTGCCTCCTCGTACTTCTCATTATCAGCTAGGTCAACTAGGATAGCCACTGTTCTCAAGGTGAAGGCCTTAATGCGATGTCTATCTAGAATGGACAAGGATCTTGGCCTTCCAGACCACAAAGTTGGACACCTCGTCCAACTTGTTTTGATCCCTTAATCCATTCATGGCCATCTCTCTACTCCTCTTGTCGACTCCTTCGAGTCTCTCTACTTCCCTCCAGAAGTTCTCTCTTCGACTCCTGCTGAGTCTCTCTACTTCCCGCCTAGAAGTTCTCTACTAAACTCCCTCTAAGTCACAATTTCCCTTCTGGAAATCCTCCTGCCAATCGTCAAGTCACACCTCTCCGATCTTCTGTGCACCTGCAACACTGATTCGGATTCCTTGGCTAGAAATCTGCCTCGGTAGCAACTCCCTCTACCTTGGTTTTGCCCTGTTAGGTAGAGTTTTTCCCACAGTACGCCACAAGCTTCACTCTCGCAAACTACCCACAGCTTCCTATGCCCCAACAACTGAAGGACTGAGCCTCTAGGCTCTGCGCAATCCCGACACTGGCAAAAATTCTCCCTCAGCCAACTACGTCAACCCTCCTGGTCTCTGCGTGAGCCTTTTTCTGCCCTCCTCAGCCTCTGTGCTGGCCTCTCTCTAGCCTGGACTGATGACGCAGTCCCTCTGCATCAACCCTTCTTCTGTCACTTTCTGCAAGGATCAACTTCTGTCACTCGGGACAGTTGATTCTGCTGCAAATGCTTTGCTTAGCTGATGCCTTCAACTCTTCTGTGATCTGTAATCACGCTTTGATACCATGTTGAAATTTCTAAGTCTATCCGTTAGAAATTTAATCTGTATTCTTCTGGTTTATTTCTTCTACTTGTTAAATTTGAACATGTTGTTTAAAACATATAAATAACGAAATAAACACAATATAGTCTCAAAATCTACAGATCAACAGCTAAAAGAAAACAAAAACACAAGTGACACCATTATTTTTGGACAACTCGTCCCTGGAAAAACCTAATGTGGGAAAACCGGCGCAACAATTATGAGGGTTTATTATTATGTAGTATTTCCTTGAGTACAACTGGGTGCCAAACTAGCTCACCCGACAGAGAGAAATAACTGGAAGTAATACCTCTCTATTCGGAAATAGGTATTCAGAAAACCTGTCCCACGAAACCCTCTCCAGTAACTTTGAAGCACTACGCTAGCCCTTCTGGCCTCTGCATTAGCCCTCTGAGGCACTGCGTAACGTTTGGGACCCTCTGTGTCATTCATGCTACCTTATGTGTGGATGATGTAGTCCCTCTAGCCTCTGCGTTGTCTCTACTAGGCTCTGTGTGGCCTACTCTGGCTTCAACTTTTGCCTCTCTGCTTCTGCGCTGGTCTCTCGACACGATCTCTGCCTCTCTGTATAGTACTCACTGCCCCTCGCTGTTGATCATTGATTCGACTTTACTTAGCAAACCCTGCTCTAGTAAATTGAATGAATGATCATTATGATGTGTTCTCCAATTGACCCTCAAGCCTCCTCTTATACTTTCCTATTAGTCTTTCAACGGCCGAGATTAAATCTCTAATCAACTGCTAAGATTAGATTTGGCTTGATCCTTATCCTTTGGAACCTTCTAGCCCAGTTTTATTTTAATACCCATTAATATTTTATGTTTCCTAAGTTTAGACTTAGGAACTCCATTAAAAATATTAATTATTTTAATATCTTCCAAATCGGTTAGATTCTGCCCAAACCATTTCTGGGTCTTGGAGATCTCATGTGCTTTAGCGTCTCCACCTTTTTTCATGGCTAGAGCACATCTGATGCTACCCCAAATCAACACCGATGCTACCAGAAATCAACACTCCGTCTTAGTGAGGAATGTGCTCTTAGAAATGCCTCCCACTGGAGCATCATCCTGACTTCATAACATCGTCCTCTGCATTGCCGATGTCTAACATGTCCACCAACTACTGTGCTGCTGCTGTAACTGTACTATTGTTAACACTACCACTGTCAACACTGCATTCGTACTACAACTCCCTCTTAATTTTGTATCTGTGTTGCTGCTGGCACTGCCACTACAACCTTCTCCAAGCGCTACCTCTACTGGATCAACAACAGAAAAACATCCCAAATTTCTGAACAAGTGTTCAACATAGATGCATCTCGATATCAAAGATCTGACAACTGATAATCCCACACTATCCCTCTAAAGTCACTACGTTGCTGCTGCTACTGCACTGATGCAACTCTTCACTACGCTACTTAGACTTGGCATTCTAGCTACTACATTTGTCGCTCCAACACTCCTCTGCACTAACTAACATTGATCCATCCTGCTACTTTTGATCTGGGCTCCCATAGCAAGGAATTGATCCAAGAGGTGGGCTCCTCAAGGATCTTGCCCATCTGTACCTCTTTCGAACTACAACTCTAAATCAGCCCACCTCCCTCCTAGAAGTATCTTGTTTGTCATGGCAAACTCCTCCTCGATCTTCACTGGTGTAGTCTTCGGATCGTGCTTCTCATACTTGTCCTTCTTCCTGAGAGGACATTTTGTTGCATAGTGACCTATTTCACCACACCTAAAGCATTTGATCTTCGAGACGTCCTTCTTCCGCCTCCATTGTTCCTGCTGCCCCTTGGATGCAAGGGCTGCATTCTCTTCCTCCTCCTTGGGCTTCGACCCACTGCTGCTGCTTTCGTCAAGCTTACACTTGATTAGATCTCTCCTCAGCTCTTCCTACTTGAGAGCTGCCCACATACTATCCCAGTTTGGCAAAGATGCCCTGCCCAGGATGCTTTAGACAAAGACTTGCTACTCTTCTGGGATTGAGTTTAGGGCCAGTCTCACCATCTCGAAACCTTGAGGTGTAGACCCCATAGCTGCTAACTTGTCCCAGGTCTCTTGAAGCTTCGTGAGGAATGGATCTATGTGCTCCCCCTTCTGCATCTAAGCAGATCTCAATTTCTGCTCTAAGTACATCTTCCACTGCTCAGAAGATCCTTGATACAATGTCACCAAGGCATCCCACATCTCCTTAGCAGTCCCTCTGCTAGTGATGTGATAGACTACATGATCCTTTACTCCATCAAGGATCATCCTCTTGTCCTTCACTATTTCTCCCTTGTACTTATTCAACTGATCTATATCCGTGGGCTTAGCCACCATGCTGTCGACATAGACCTTGAGAAAATGCTCATCTAGAAGGCACGACATCCTTGCCTTCCAGATCACATAGTTGGATGCCCCATCCAACCTATCCTAATCTCTCAGTTCACTGGCTGCCATCTCTGCCACGAAAATGTCGAACTACTCCTCTCCGTTTCTAATTGTTGTTGCTAAGGCAATAAAAAAACAGATTTCTTGGCGGGAAGTCTACTGAGGAAAATTTCCCTCATTGTGATTCTCCTCTCTTCTGACGTCTTTCAGCTCAACAATCCGACTGTTGAAAAAATGTGTCCCACAAGCTCTTTCCTCATGCTAAGTCTCTACGTTGCTCCCTATGACACAACAAAATTTCGATTTGGAAGCCCTTCCTCTTTTCCGACTCACTCAGAGAGATACTTTCATCAAAATTCAGTTCTCCTGCCTTGGACTGCGCAATCCCTTTGGGGATTTGAACTGCTGCCTCCTGCAGCTATTCGACCTCCTCTGCTCAACGTTGTGTTCTCTGGCACTGCTCTTCTTGTTTCACCTGTAGCTCTGATACCATGTGAAAATTCCTAAACTGGAATCCCTACTGCATCAACTGATGACATTTGTCTTATTTGTTAAATTCCTTTAAACAAATTACTTGCAGTTTCCTACGGCCAATATCGAAATACATGCAATTAATCCCTCAATTAATTTATATGCAGAAACAAGAAACTGAACAATAGAAAGATACAACACAAATGACAGTTACTTTTGGACAGATATCCCGGAAAAACCCAATGCGGGGAAACTGGTGCAGTAGATTTGAGGTTTTTTATTATTAAGCAAAAGCTATGTATGAATACAACCTCTGGATGCCTTGCTGGAAATCCAGTACAAAGAATATCACTCGGCAAAAGAAATTAGTGAGATTACCTCACTCTACACTGCAAGTCTCGACTAATCCAACAACTGAACCAACAAGTCCACGACTACTTCTGCACTACCCCTACGCAGTCACTGCGTGGGCCTGCATCACAACCTCTAAGGCACTGCGTCACCTCTTTGTTGAATCAATTTTCTCTCAGGAGCTGACTCCAACCCTCCCGGCTCAGAACATCAAACCCTCTAACAAATTTCAGACCTTTGCGTGGAAAGTTTTGCACTGCTCTGCTTGAGCCCTTCCTAGCTCCGCGTCACTCTCTCAGGGCACTGTGCCGCCTCCTCTATGTGTCTCTTTGCCTCTCTACCGAGTATTCTTGGTTCCAGAGAAGATACTCCAGCCAAAACTCTCTCTGCCCCTCTCTGCATGATCACTATGAAATCGTTGCGCTACTCTAGCTTCAACAATTCAATCTGACTGATCAACTCTCTGTGTATTTTCCAAATGACCCTCAAGCGTCCTTAAATAATCTTCTCGTTGACATTCAACGACCCAGATTAGAAGCTAATCAATGGATAAGATCATTTCTGTTTGATCCTTGTCTTCTTCTAGAAGCTACACCCACAATTAGATTAATACCCATTAATTATTTTAGTTTCCTAAGTTTAGATTTAGGGTCATATTAGAAATTATTAATTATTTTACTAAAACTATCTCTGGGTGGAATTTCCCAAAACGCTTTCTGGGTTCTTTGGAATACATGTGCCCAAGCCTCCCTGCAAAATTTGAGACTTACAACACATTCGATGCTTCCAGAAATCAACAAGTAGCTCATGAGTCATCAATCATCATCACTATCATCATCATGGTCACCACTGCTCTCCTCTGTTGCATCCTCCTCCTCTATATCCAATGTCATCTCTGCATCTGCTGCTGTGAAGGATGACCCTTCAACAATATCACCATCATCAAAAGCGACAGTCTCTAGCACTGGCTCATTAAGATCCAAGTCGGCCAATGCCAACTCAACACATTCTTCCCCTTCCTTTGTCCCTTCCTTGCTGCCCTTGATTGAGCCATGAATGTTGTAAAAAATAAAGAAAAAATGCACAAACTTGTAAAAAAAATGCACATGCAAGCTGCTGTAATAAAAATGCAAAAAAAATAGAAGCAAAATGTACTTACCTGTTGCTCGACTTGTCTTCTACTGTTTATGTTTATGTTCTATCTGCATTTTACTATCATGTTGATGCAATTTCTAATCTGAATATTGATACTAGGCTAATAAAGAAACTGAAGTAAAATTGTTCTAAAGCATAGAACATACCATTGTTGCCTAAAATTAACAGAATTCGATCTCCCTCTAAGGCCTGTGCTGCCATTGTGTCATCTCTGTGTGGGCCAGCGTCTGCCTCTCTCTAGACGTCGTTCTGCCCTCTCTGTCTTGTACTCTCCGGCCCAAGAAAACTTCCTTCTTTCGGATACTATCTCTCCCTCTCACTGCAAAAGATCACTTCGATCACTCCTTTAGCAACCGCTGTGTTGCCCTCTTTGAGAAATTCGTTCTTCTTGATCTCTTTCGGTGTGTTTTCCAAATGACCCTCAAGCCTTTTTAAATAATCTTCTCATTGAAATTCAACGACCCAAATTAGAAGCTAATCAATGGCTAAGATCATTTCTGCTTGATCCTCATCTTCTTCTAGAAGTTACACCCACAATTAAATTAATACCCATTATTTATTTTAATTTCCTAAGTTTAGACTTAGGGTCGCATTAAAAATAATTAATTATTTTAATAAAACTGTCTCCGAGTGGAATTTCCCAAAACACTTTCTGGTTTCTTTGGAATACATGTGCCCAAGCCACCCTGCAAAAATTGAGACTTAGAGCATATTTGATGCTACCATAAATCTACATTCTTGAACAAACGAAAACTTCCTACTTCAAAATTCCAAACATTAGAGTCAATATATCTGCATAATTTTCAGAAAATTAAATGCCCCCAAAATCAATATAAACAGTGTGAATTAGTTTCAAATTTCAACAACCAGAATCATAGAGCAATTGAACACCATTAAAATTGGTTTTAATGCTTTGGTAATCCAAAAAACTAAATCAAATGTAATGCAGCCTAAGAAGGAAAAAATCTCAAACCCTTTGCTTCACCCTGCCCTTGAAACAAGAAAGGACCCAACACAATAAAAATAACCAAAGAGGAACACAGTTGAGAAAATCAAAGTGCTTTTTCATGTATTTTCTCATTTATATTTCTCAATCTTTTTTTACCAAGATGGTGTGGATTTTAGGTCATCATATGAAAGGTATTTGGAGTATCTAGCATGCTAGGGTAAGGAAGTTTTCTCCTCTTACTAAATATTCATTTCGTGTTTATTAGTAACTATTAACTAATATATCTCTGATATTTTGGCATAATTTTGTATCCCACGACAATTATAGATATGCGAGGGGCACAAAAACCATGTTTAATTAACAAAATCAAACATTTCAAGTAAAATAAGGAAAAACATTTCCAATACTAGTGCATACCTTGATAGGAATATCTCGTTGCAGATTCATTCGCTCCAGGAAATCATGACCAATTTGTACCCAGTCAATATCTCTTAAGTGACATCTACCTATGCTACCACCCACTTGAACTATTTCTTTCTCAACCACTGAATCACGACCTACCCATAGATAGACTATCTTTGAAAACTCTATTTCTTTCTCAACCACTGAACCACAACCTACCCACAGATAGACTATCTTTGAAAACTCTGCATCCCCACGAGCTTTGCGTGGTGCTAATAAAATGAAAATTGCTTTAGAATTCACATGTTAAAATTTGTACTTTGATCGGGTCGTGTTGGAGCGCAAGACCCTGGGCTCAGCTTACACAAGTCCATGTTGAAAGGCGGCATGACATGATTATGTTGATATACATGTCTCTTTCAAATGGGTGGCTACGACCATACCATGAGTTGTCATATGTGATCCTTCTCATTATTGGATGGTTGTAACCATACCTTGGTTTCGATATGATCCTCTTTATCGGATGGTTGCGCCCATGCCTGGATCCATTTACATGATCATTCTCTAGATGGTTGCGTCCATACCACGATTCATGTATCATCTAACAGAGTTTTCAGTAATTTCTATGTATTTGTACTTACTTGCAGGTTTTCTGAAGACAAACATTGATTCCCCGCACTAATTCATAAAGAATTTCACTCCTCACTTTAGTTCGTCCTTCACGCTTTAGGGGGCATCTGTTACACAACATTTTGTCACTGTTCCTATACTCCCCGTTCCATGATCCTGGAGGACCTCTACATTGAACAATATATGCTTTCCCTTCATGAAGAAACTCCCATTGTGTCCCTCTTCACGAGCATAACAATTCCCTTTTGCATAATTTCCCAAAAATCTTTTGTTTCTCCTAGTTTACAAGACCGATGCTAATGACCCATGTCCTCCTCGTGCCAATGTGTAAGGATTAAAATTGTCCCTAGCGCCGACCGAAGTGACTGAGCCTTTTTCCAGTTGCGCCGATCCTCTTTTGGAAAGTTTTTCAAATAAGGAGCCGAAGCTTCTAGCTCTAGAAGCTTCGTAATGGAAGTCTGGTAAATGGTTTGGCCGGATGGAGTTGAGGAGATCAGTTTGGGCTCCTTTCCCCTATTAGGATGGAATTACCTCAAGAGATAAGACCTTCTCCCATGAGAAGAGGAACCATCTCCCTTCCACCCTTGCTATATAAACCTCCCTTTTTCCCAAGCACAAGTTAGTTCTAATTAGGCTCTGGTTGAAGTTTTGATTTTGGAGTAATCAACAAGTTATTCATAGTTGTATCTCTCTAGTTGTGTGTGAGGGAGAAGTGTGAATTCAGTTAGTGTGAAGACTAAAGGGAAGAGCCTTAAAACTACTATTGTTGAGGCCATCATGCAATGCTAACGTGGGAAGTGTGTGGGAACTCGGATTTGTTGGAGGAGAATAGCAACGTCAAGACAATGGTTGCAATCTCTTCTTGATTTAATATATATGCAACTATCGATTGATTTCCTACATAACATGTCATCTCACATGTTTATGGCTTAATGTTTCTTGACTTGTTAAGTAGGTTGAATACAATTTATCTATTATCACGGTTGTTTTTTGTTGTTGTTTACTTGTTTCTAGTGCTCGAAGAAGGAAACGAGAGATAGTTGGAGTGAGGAAGCAAGGTCATCACCAAACAGGATAAGTGTGCTAAGAGGTAGGCCCTCTTAATTCGTTCTAACCTAACAAAATATTAATAGAATGACTCATTTGTGGCTAGACCCTCTCTCGGGCTAGAGGAATTGTTTGTGTCCGCACTTAGAATTTTACTTCACCACACTACCTCCATCTTCTTCATTCAACATGTAAACCCATTTATTTTGTAATGTGGTTTTACTTGCAAGCAACTTGACTAAGTCCCAAGTCTGGTTATGTACTAAGGAGTCCATCCTTTCTTTCATGGCTTGCTCCCACTTCTTCCTGGTTTCTACCTGCACTACTTATTCATAACATTCTGGTTCACCAGAATCAGTCAATAATACATAATATAATGAAGGAGAGTATCGTTCAGGGGGTCTACTTATCTTGGTAGATCTTCTAACACCAATTTCATGTGTTTGAGGTGCTTTTTGCTGTTGTGGTTGTTGTTGTTCTAGTTGTTAATCATTATTATTTTCAGGCACCTTCATTTTTTCTGTGATCTCATCAAGCACTGTGTATTCTCTGTTTTCTTTTTCTTATTTCTTTTCTTGCATTTGATCCTTATACAAAACCTTTTCATTGAATATGACATCTTTGATCCTAATGATTTTGTGATTTTCATAATCATAAAAGCGATAACCAAAATCATTAACACCATATCCAATAAAGGTACATTTCTTTGACTTTTCCTCAAGCTTTGTTCTATTTTCTTTATTAATGTGGACAAAGGCTTCACAACCAAAAGTATTTAAAAATGAGTAGTTTACCTTTTTACTTGTTCATGCCTCCTCTGGAATGCCACCATCCAAGGAACTTTAAGGCCCTCTATTTATTAGATAAACAATAGTATCTATAACATCTGCCCAAAATTGTAAAGGAAATCTTGCATGTAATCTCATGCACCTTGCATGCGCCATGATTTTCCTGTTCATCTTTTCTAACACACCATTTTCTTGTGGTGTTCCTGGAACCGTCTTCTCTTTGCGAATTCCATTCTTTGAATAGTACCTATCAAACTCTTTTATGTAATATTCACCTCCATTGTATGATCTGAGACACTTCAACATTTTTCTTGTTTCATTTTCAACCAAAGCTTCCATTTCTTGAAAGTATCAAATACATCAGGTTTATTTTGAATACAATAAATCTAGTTTTTTCTAGTTGCATCATCAATAGAAGTAAAATAATAATGAGAGCCACCGAGAGATGATACTTGAGCAGGTCCCCATACATCTGTATGCACAAGCTCTAACTTTTTGCTCTTCTTTTCTTTCCAAACTATGAGGAATCTGACTTCCTTCTGTTTTCCATAAACACAATTCTCAAAAAATTCCAAATCAACATGCTTCAAACCTGGCAACAAATTTCTTGAGTGAAGAATCTGCATCCCCTTCTCACTCATGTGTCCGAGCCTATGATGCCACAATGTTGTATCTGCTCTTGTAGAGGTTAATGCATTAACATAATTAGAAATACCATTGCATAAATACAATGTACCAACCTTTTCTCCTTTTGCTATTACCTAGGCTCCTTTAGCGACCTTCTAGGTTTTATTTGTAAAAGTAGTTACACAATGTTTACCTCCCAAATGCCCTGTTGAAATTAGATTTTTTTTTTAGATTTGTAACATGCCTTACCTCCTTCAACAACTATTGATTTCCATTCTATTGTTTTATGAAAACTGTACCCATTCCAATGATTTTACAAGGTTTATCATCACCCAGTTGAACCTGTCCAATATCTCCTTGAACATAATCATGAAAATGTTTCCTATTAGGTGTGGCATGGAATGATTCCCTTGAATCTACGACCCAGGCATCAATAATATTTTCTAACGAAAGAATCAAATCATCTTGCAACACATCACCTGTCACATTCGCTTCATGATTGTTTTCTTACTGCGCGTCTCCTTATTTTCCTTCCGAGACTTGCAGTTTTTCTTCAGATGTCCTTTCTTCCCGCATTTCCAGCACACTATCCCCGATCTAGAATTGGATATGTGATATCCTGGGCTCTTTCCTTTTTCCATTTTTCTTCTCCTAGTCTCTACAGTTAAAGCATTACCTGATGTTTCACCAGAGCTTTTCTATCATATTTCCTCGCTAAGGATTGCATCGACAACATCATCAAACTTTAAAGTACTAGATCCAGAGATAGAGTTACTAATGGCCATAACTAAACCATTCCAACTTTCTGGCAATGAGCACATAATTAGTAGATCCCTAAATTCATCATCAAAAGTTACCCTTACAGAACTTAATTTACTGGTAACTATATTAAATTCATTTAAATGATCAACAACAGATCCACCTTCTAACATCTTCATATTAAATAAATGCTTCATAAGAAATACCTTATTTAAGGCTGAGGGTTTTTCATATAATTTGGCCAATGCTAACATTAAACCCTCTGTTGTCATTTCATTTAAAATATTAAAGGCTACCAATGTCGCTAGGAACAAATATATTGTTCCAAGTGCCTTTCTGTCTAGAATATCCCATTCAGTGTCTGTCATACTTATCGGCTTCTTTGTCTTTCCGCTCAATAGTAGGTACAAATATTTCCGATACAAGTAATATTCTATCTGCATCTTCCACCGCTGGTAGTTTTGGCCGTTAAATTTTTTGACCTTAAACCTACCATCTTCCACCATTACTCCCACTCGAACCAGGAACCATTCTCTCCTGCGAGTTTATCGGCCAACTAGATCTTTGGCTCTGATACTAGTTGTTAGAAAATTATATATTACAGAGCAATGGAGCACATAAAAATATTGCAGAAATATAAACATAGAAAATGCATAAAACAAGAGAGACACAGATATACATGGTTCATCCAATTTGGGGTACGTCCATGGAGAAACAACCAGTCCTCCCTTTTATATTATCTAGCAAAATGAAGATATACAACCTACAACAAATCTGTTGTAATTCCCTCTTCACTCTCAGACGATATCCTCTCTTTTTCTTGCTCAGAATACACCTCTACATAGCGGAAATACAATTCCCTCATATATACATAAGGGTTGCCTTCTAGGGAAAAAAAACCCTATATTAAACATAACTTCTACCATCAGATTTCCACTTAATGAATGACCTAGATTGACTATGAAATTACAACATTTTACAAGGCAATTTTACATCTAATTTTAGCTTCAGGGGCACTGCCCTCGATCCCCCCACCAGGAGGGGGCTCTAAAGAATCACTTTTTCCCCCCCTGGACCCCCCTGTCAATGTGCATAAACGGGCGGCATTGCCGCCACATTACAAAATGGGGTCTAATGTAGCGATACCTCTGAATAAACAAGATAATCAGGCTCCACACCCAATAACTATAAAGCAAGTTGAGAATCAACTCACTATTCTAGAAGCATAGAATAGTCAGACACTTTACCAAAAGGTCTGAAATCTAAACTTAAGAATGCAAAACTTCAAAAAATTACAAACTCTAGGTTGACAAAATATTTTTGCAAAAAGAGACAAAGAAACAGACAACAACATGAAACAAGACTATTCTAGACCGCAAATGACACTAAAAGAGTAGGAAAACTAGGCTACTCGCCCAACTGAAGGCAAAATTTTGAAAAAAATCATTTTTTCCCTAATATACGTGACTGTGTATAAGCATAACTACATGTACACACAACTGCCTTTGAAGAAACAAGCATATACATGAGTTTCTTTGGAAGAAACCACATGTGTACGATACTGTATAAAAAAAAAAAAAAACACATATATGCAGAAAAATAGGGAAAAATAAAAAATACAGACCTAATCTAGAAGATCAGACTGATTGCCCAGACTGCAAATGAGTCAATAATACTGGAAAAATCAAGAAACAAGATAGAAAAACCCAGATCAAGGAAAAAAAACCCTTCTAGGAAATACGAGACTATATTCCCCAGTGGAGTCGCCAGTTCTATTGGTGGGAAAAAATTCCCTAAGGTAAGGGTTGACAACCTCAACAGATCGAAGGCAGACTATCAACAAGAAGCATACATTCAAGCAAGAAAACTATGTGAACTACTAAAGTTGGGTTTGAGAGGAGTACCCATAGGTCCTACATTTGATGTCGATCCCATAGGGTCCAAACCCTCTGCTTCCTCCAAAGTGATCAAACCTGCAACACAATTCAGAGAAGCATATGCATAGCAAGTAGTTCAAAGTGCGTGTATAATAAACATTTTAGATCACCAAGCATAAACATATAAATCGTGATATATTATACATGAATCATAAAAAACATGAGATCATAACATATCAAGAATAAGATAGAGCTTCTTTATTGATATCAACAAATAGTAATGGAAGAATACCACCTGATTTGACCACCGCGCCAACAAAACCTTCCTCTAGATCTGGCTAGGCCAAGCCTCAAAGGTCACCTCTCAAGCATGTGAAAATGGATTTCATATAATAGAAGATGAACATCTTTGCAGGGAAACAAGGGTTTCCTATGACTGGGAGTGAAGGAGGCACAGGGAAAATCAGAATTGATCTATGGACAAAAGGGACTATAATGTCAATATCCTATTTCCTTCTATGATTTAGGCCTTCCCATGAAGTGTATAAATACCACCAGAAATCAGTTGATTCAATTAGGCCACGGGCTCCTATAAGTGGGCTTTCGGTGAAACCTGTAAAACCGACTCGAGAAATAGGAAATATTTTTACTTTTTCATATTTCAAATTATGTACGCATGTTCTGTATTATGGTACCTGCATGTGTATGCACTTTTTAAAGGGAAGAGTCACATATGGAATTGAAAATATTATTTTTAAACAAATGATCAAGTCTGGATGGGAAAAGGTTGCCCAAGGCCATATCAGAGCATTAAAACTATAGGAGTGTTGAATGATGTTATAACAACATCTTTGTTGCAGAATTAGACCTCCTTCATTAAAATTTCAGAAATATACAATGTATAATAAGTCTTCTAATAAAAAACCAACCCTTCTTCATTCTAAAGAGCTTATCTTTATAGGAAAAATTACAAACTAAAAAGTAGGTTTCTTGTATGTTCTTAATTACAAATTGCTAAACATAAAGTGTGCATATCTAATACATGAATATACTACATAAAATCAAAAATATATGTATCTAAAGATAAAACAGTCTATTAAAATATTGGCTAGAACTATGGTCAAAATTGTTGACTGATATTTTTCCTGGTTTCATGGAATTTGTGCCTTGTCCCCATGCTAAAAATGGCATTTGTTATGTTTCTCCTCCTTTCAGGATTCCCTGATCTGCCAACACTGACCAATTCACTGATACTCTTTCAAAACCAGATAATGGCCAAGATCTCTGACGGGTTGGTTGTCAGCGCTTTTATAAAAATCGATTGCAAAATTGCATTGACACTGAAATTGTCAGTGCTCATCAACGTTTAGCAGTTCAAACTATTTACAAATAGATTATCGGCCTTTAGTGAAAATTCCATCTGGGCAGTTGGAAATAAAAACTTTGTTGTTAAAAACCAACTAGCTGAGTGTGCTAGTTGCTTTCATGCAAATGTTGGCATTTTTTTCCTTTGTCTCTTAGTCCTCTAGGCCTCTGTAGCAACCCCTTTCCTTGAGCCTTTGATTTTCTTGGTTTTCTTTGAGCTTGTGGACTCCTCTCTGTTTATGATTAAGTATTTCTGAGGGGTTTTGTCTACATCTATGACTTCTTTTTCCAACTCAGGGTTTTGCTTCAGTTTGATGTTCAATATCAACTTATTCCACGATCTTGTGTGTGGTGTTTTTCCTTATTTGAACATCTCTTCTAAGGTGGGTTCTTTTTCAACTAGTGTTTTCTCTATCTCAGGCTCAATCGTTTTTCCCTTGCCCTTGTTTGTCTGTTTTCTGACTTATGTTTTTGCAGGTAGAGGTACAGTGGGAGAAGGGGCATCTTTTGTTTTTCTCAACCTCTCACTCTTTTTGGTATAAACCTTTGGTAATTCGGGAACTAAAGGAGGAACCGGTTCTACTTTTTGTTGACTCCTTGTTTGCATAGATGAGGTCCCCTGTTCTAGGTTTTGGGGTTGTTTAGCTTTCTTTTTGCTTCCTTTCTTTTTGCCCCTTTTTGGTTTTATAGTTTGAAGTTCAAACCCTCCCCAAAACAGAAAATGTTCCCAAGTCCTCCCTACCTTTCTCAAGTGGCTTTCAATCAATAGTTTAATCAGACCTTTATGATATATGAAATGAGTAGATGCATTTGGTCTTGCCCTAACCCTAGTAGACATATGATTTAGACTCTCTAATAGAAAATAGGGAGTGTTCATCCTTAACTAACCTATTATGTGAGCTAGGAATCAAAAATGGTAGAGATTCACCCGATTGTAGCATCCTTCACATGTGAAGTAAGATTGGGTAATAAGCAAGAGGTAATTCCACTCATCCTTCAACCAGGACCTCTGAATTTTTGAGCGTCAGTTCCTTTCCTTAAACTCATCCTTCAGAAAGAATGACACATCAATTCCATCTAAAACATGGCTCTTGAAGGCCCTTTCTCCATCTACAGGGAGGCTTGTGACCTCTGCAATTACCTCCTTGGTAATAGGAAACGAGATTCCCCCAACATTAACTTGTTTCCCATCGAAACCCTCCACGAAATCCCTGGAAAATCCATCATGATAACTTGTACAATGAGAGAAGAATTGTTCCCACCCTGCTTCTCGAAAACGTTGTTGAATTTCTGGATAGATTTCAAGCAAGTTGGGTGCTTTGGGTTCTCCTTTGTGTAATTTTCTGCCCCTTCCCATAGCTTTCACCGTCAAACATTAACAATGGAACCAAGAGAGGGATTTGATCCTGAGCCTTCGAGATACTAACAACTTGTTTTCTCTCGGCGTAAAACATATAACAAGTTAACCATACATCATACGGGCTTTACCATTTAAAATAAATGATTTCACAACATGGCAATGGATAAATCGTATAATCAACTTGACTGGTGCTTACATAAAAAAATTGTGTAATCATAACCCTTTAACCAAACATTACATGATGGCGGCGGAACCCAAGCACCCATCACATCATATCACCATTTGATTGATCAGTGCCTGCTTGACAAATTTTCATTCATTTGCTATCGTGTACTCAATCATTGCGTTATTCAGACGTAAAACAAAATTTGAATTTTTTCCTTTGGTGTTGATACTCTAGCTGTTAGAGTTTAACTGGCCATTTTACACATATACGCTGCTACTTTGAATGTCAACACAATTTTATTTTTAGAATTTACAATAACATTGACAATTAATTTGTCAGTGATTTAACCCTACTTTTTACAACTTGGTGTTGACACTGAAACTGCCAACACTTTTAAAATTATTTTTTACAAATCAATGCTAACACTGAAACTGTCAGCATTTTAAAACTGGTGACTAAAATTGTGATAACATACCAAATGAAACTGATTCGGAAATGATGATAAAGATATCAATTCGAAGATATATCATTATATGAATACATGATCTAAAATATATGAGAATATATCATGGAAATTGACCTTGAAATTTTAATTGGTAGATTCCATTATTATTTTACGTTTTCATCGAGAGAATGGATTAATCCAATTTGCAACATATTTCAATAAAGAATATGTAGAATTACCTATCTATGAGATAAATGAATAAATGAAATACATAAGATATATCTCACTGATCTATAAACTTTCATGGATATTCCACTAGACAATTCATCACAACAAATCTAATAATATTATATCGAAACTTTGAAAATTATACACTATTATAGTTTATTAAACTTTAATATCTATGGATTTAACAGTAGTTAGTGCATGCATGCGAATGGAAACTATGCAAAAAAGTAGAGAACGACAAAATCATCTCACACACACATAAGACACAAGATATGCTCTTTGGGAAACCCTTTTGGGAGAAAACCCAGCTGGAAGGTGAGGTCGCTTCACTCTATTTCTTTGTCTCGAAATATGGCTGCAGGTACAAAGAAGTAATGTTTGTGGTCCATGGGCTGATACAGTGCACAAATCCTCTATGTCTGTTATACCTCCTATCTCTCCTGGCTATCTTTGCTCAGCTATGGAACAAAATACTCTTGAAAGAATGGAATGTCTCTTCCTCCTAGTGGCTTGGTTATAACACAACCTGATAGCCTAATAGTGGTTAAGTTTGACTACATCAACTCTTGAATAGAGTTACAAAATAGACTCTTCTAGAGTCTTTTACATCACAAACACATGGCTAGCACCTTTTCCATGAATAATGGAGGCTGACACAACATCCTCCCGACTATAGGTGTGAAAACAGGAAGGTCAACTTATGAGTGGCATAACTTTTGCATATAGACTCTGATTGATGCGCTTCTTGTGCCGTTGGAAAGGTTTTTGTGTAGAATATGATGAAAAGGTGCTACGCTAAAGCGACAAAGTTTTACCCCCAAAAAACGTCGTTTTATACCTCAAAACGCTCCCGGAAGGTTTCCAATTTTGTTTTGCCAAACTGGATCTCGTCGGAAAAAATGGTCCCGTGAGTTGATTCCTCCACTTTTTCCAATCCAAATGCATTGAGATGGATGAAAAACAATATAATGATCCAATTCAGGTCACACCTCCCCATTTTGGGAGGTTTTTGGTCCCCAAAAGCTTTTACTGAATGAGGTGAGGCAAATTTTCTTCCACCTTCTCTCTGATGTACCATTTAGCTTTCCCTGGAAGTTGTCCCTTCAACCCAATTTGCCAAAGGTTATACTACCTTTGTCTTGTAGTTTTGGACCTATGTTGCAAAACTATATCTTCTATCAACTCTTCCTGAGCGTCTGGTGCCAAGTCCTCCACAGAAGGTAGGACATGTTCCTCTTCTTGATCTAGCATGGAAGGCTCATACAGTTTCAAATTCTCTACATTCACAACTGAGTAAATATGCATATATGGTGGTAAACTAAGTCGATAGGCATTATCACCCACATTTTCCAGTATCTCAAAGGGACCATACCTTAGAGCCTTTATTTTCTTACCAGGCTCCTGCAGCCTCTCCTTGTTCAATTGTAGCCATAATCTGTCTACCACCTTAAATGATTTGTATGTTTTGTGCTAATCATTCCTAGCCTTATACTTCTCATGTGACTTCTACAATGTTTCCTATACTTATAGATGGATCTGCTTGATCTTCTCTATAAAATTTTTAGCCCTCGAAGATTCTCCTGTAAGATCTTCCCTCACTCCTTCTTGCCCATATGCAATATCCAAAGGTGAAGGTGGAAAATATCCAAAAAAGGTCTCAAATGGGGACTTTGTTGTCGAAGTGTGGACTATTATGTTATAAGAATGTTATATATGTACACCATATTTTCATCCTAGGTATTTAGATGCTTCTGGTTGTATCCCCTCAAAACCTGCACCAAAGTCATGTTGACTACTTTTGTCTTCCCATCTGTCTGTGGATGGAATGTTGTAGATCTCTTACACTTTGTGTCCATATTCTCCCACAATGTAGTCCAGAATGCACTGAGAAATGTTGTGTTCATGTCTGAAATTATGCTCCTTGGTATCCTAAAGTTTACCCAAACCTGTCCAAAGAACAAGTTTGTTTCTTCTTGATGCTATTTTTACAAGGCATCGGAACACACATCTTGTTGAACCTTTCAACTACCATGAACAGGTAGTCATGTGTAACATCCTCCTACCATATCTACCCAAGCAACCAAACAGATGGGGTAAACATGCGACGAGAGGCCACTATGATATGATTCGACCTCCTAAGTCACGTTAAGGAAGTGGAACCGACGAAAACACACCATACAAATGGTGAGCTCCAGTATTGTAGCAATAATGCTACAACTCCTGGAACTTCCTTCATTAATTTTATCAACCCGGTATTTCGTAACAAACTTGGAAGCGACGGTGCTGTATGCACAAGTACTAGCTCTTGCCGCAGCTGTCACTTGGTCAGCTAGCACAAGTCCGCTAGGGGCTTAAGCCAACTTCTATGAGCTCTTAGAAGAAGCTTTTTAATTGATGGATGAAAGCTAACTCAAAGGAAGCTAATCTTATTGCAAAAAGAAACTGAAAGCCAAAAAGAAACGCAAACCCTAGCAAACCCTAATTCTACCAGCTAGTCCTACTGACGCAAAGGAGAGAATACAAACTACTGAAAGAGATGCCATTACTTCTATGAAGGTAAAATACATGTGTCTACACTGCCTCTAGCTGAAGAAAACATCTTTTTGTATTTTTGACTGAGTTATTAGAATTATCATGCATGTGCTTTTAACTGGCTTTTCACTGTGCAGGGGTGGATCAAGGAGGAGAAATTCTTGGAAAAGGTTGGGATGGTACAAGGAGGGCCTAAGGGGTCCCTAACACCCTTCCATAGAGTTTCACAAAGTTTGGCTGCCAAGAAACCGCGTTTATGAGCTTCTACAGGAAGTCTGCAGGGGTTCTACAGGATGTTTCAGAATTTCTACAGGATGTTCTACGATTGGATTTTGGATGATGGGTGAGTGGAAGAGGCTGCATGGATGGATAGGGAGGTAGGAGAGGGGTTTGTAATGACTTAGTGACAGAGAGATGCGGTGATGAGAGGGTGTGGAAAGCTAGTTTGTCTTAAAGAGGGCAGAGGGAATGGAAGGCCAAAAAGGTAGGATGACGTGGGCAGCAGAGTAGTTGTGAGACGAGGGGTCTAATTTGGAGATGAGCAGTTGGCCTGGACGAAGCTTGGATGGACGAGAGAGTGATGGAGATGCACTGCACAGTGTAAACTGAACCAAATCATCCACGTCCTGCACATAATCAAAATATTACCAATCTATCCTAACTGTTAATGAAACCAATGAACAACAACGTTATTTCTAAAGAGAACCATGTATGGTACTGAAGCAAAGAAACATTCCAAGAGGTCTGAGCACATGGATAACTTTTACAAATGAAAACATTGCATGAGTACGCAAACTAGTGTTTTTGTTGGGTAGCACTATCTGCAATTCCAGCCCCTAGAAAGAGGTGAAAATGAGAGTGCAGGCAACCCGTTTCTGGAACTCTTATCAATTCTAATCTCTTTACTCTATTCTAGACATCTGAAGCAAATCTATCTTCTAACAATGACCTACTTAATCACACCACGAAATCTAACTCAACAAACTGCGTTTCAAATGCATGTAAAGAAAACCATATTGCTGAAAGAAAAGATATCAATACAAGAGAAGGAGGCCCTAGGCTCTCAGGTTGGGCCCAACCCCGAGAGCTATGGCTCCTTTAGAAACTCAGAGCTGAGATCAAATCTGACTGCTTCTCATTAAAAAATAATAATCATAAGTCAAGAGGTATGCCAATGATGGCTACAAAAGAGCAAAAACAGAGCTGGCAGCTCGTAGTGCAGAATGTGCAACAGTTTTTCCAAAAGTCCTTTTCGAAGGCTGAAGCCTTATCATTTATACATCACGAGGCCCCAAGCTGGCCTCCTAAATCTATGGGACTTGGCTGACCAAACTGGGAGTGAACAACTGCTTCCACAAAATCTGTTTGGCTGCCTTCTAGATCCGGTTGTGGTGGATTTTGGAGCTCGGAGTTGGGGGTGAAGATCCCGAGGAAGGTTATTTAATGCCGTGGACAACCCTCCTACGAATCCTCAACCCCATCTTGGCTATCTCCTAGCCCTTATCTGCTCGGTTTTGCTCCAACATGTGTCAAAAAAACCTGAAATGAGCATGTGTTAGCCACCTAGGAATAGTGACTACCCTTATTCGTACAAATGACATAAACAAACTAAAAAATGATGCATAAATTATGAAAAATGAAGGATTGAGCAAGGGTGGTTAGGCCAAATGAGCCCAAAATGTTACCAAATTTGGGGCTCATCATCACCCCCCAGCTAAAATGATTGCTCATCCCTGAGCAACTAATCCAGCTCCTCGTTCTTCATTGCTTTCACCGCCACTCTCGCATCCCAGGCTTCTGAAGTAGTATCCTCATTATTGGCATGGAACCCAGCCTTCCTTTCCACCTCTTCCCACTGCTTATGCTCTTCTTTTTCTATGCTACCTTCCATCAATCCTAAAAGCAAAGGTGGGCTTAACTTGAGGCCAATCCAACTGGCTTGGAGGTTCTGTATGGACTTCTTGTAGAGGGGGACCCGTACTAGAGCTTCCCTCATTCGAGTTGGAGTGTGATATTCTATGATTTTGAGGCTGTGGGACAATGTGTTCCATCGGCGGGTGCAAGCATGAACACAATTGTCCCCTAATAGTCGCTCCATATCCTCGAAATGTGCTATAGCCTGAGCCTGCTGATCCATGTATTTCAATAAAGCTTGAGGGTTGGTGGCTAAGTGTTGGTGGGCCGATATCAATGCAGTGGGATCCCCTGGCTCTGCTCTAATCAGCAGTGGCTCATGTAACTCTCGGTTCATGACCTCTTTGACCTCTGCTGCTCTCTTTTCTTCATGGTTCAACCATGAGGCAAATGCCATCAACTGCATATCTCCTACAACTGTGTTGGGATCCCATGAAGTTACATTAGGAAGGGCCAAATTATGGAGATAGAACTTTGATAGCTTGGCCTTGTCCTCTGATGAACTGCTATTGCATAACTCTGTGAATTGCTGGGGGTCTTGGATTCGGGAGATACCCCTCTGTGCCAATGCATTAATTTGGAATTGCAGCCACTGGTCCCGTAGGTATAGGCCATAAGATTTGGCCGGTTGTCTACATTGTAGAGCATCCATGGCCCAACTGGCCATGCAGGCCAGTTGTGCCTCTTTTTGCTGCAACTGCTGTTTGAGAGCTTGTATCTCGATTTGTGCTTGCAGTTCCCTTTCCTGTAGATGTGAGGTTAGCTCCCCAAGACCAACTTGCAGTCCTTCTTTGCCTTGAGGTTCTGCTGTAGTGTCCCCTGATGATGTGCCCCTTTCTTTCCTCTGTTCCTATAGCTGCAGTTTGAGTTTCTCATTCTCTTCCTGTGGGAATACCCGCTGGAAGTTTCCCACGTGTTTGGCCATAGCTAATTCTCTTCGTGCCTCCTTGAGTTGTTCCTCCAAGGGGCCTATATCTGCCATTCCTTTAGATTTAGCTATCTTCATCCACGTGTGGGTTCTCACTCTTTCTTCCTCCAACGCAAAGAAAAGCGGCATTGTGAATTTCTGTGGAATAATTTTTCCTGCCTCCAAAAAGTTATAATACGAGCTCAAGCTTGGCTGGGGACTAGGTTCCAGAATATGATCCACCTCTTCTTCCCTCGGTGGCTCTGCTCCGTCTTCCCTAAGTGGTGATGTGGCTGCCTCCCCCTCCATTCTTTCGGTCTCCTTGCGCCTGGTCAATGTTTCCTGTAGAACGGCCTCAGCATCCTGTAGCGGGGTTTTTGAAGCCAACTTGTCCATCCTCTCCTTCCAGGCAGTTGTCTTCGGGCTCCCCCGCTCATAAGTGACTGATATTTTTGAGGGGGATCTCTCCCTTGGCGAGGTAGGGGTGTCTTCTATGGTAATTGGGCTGCTGGATGGAGGTTGGGGCCTGCCTGTTTTGATTCTCACACTTCTCCTGGCTTTAAAATACAGAGGGATCTCCCTCTTTCATTTTTCCTTCGGCTTGGGAGGGGTACTAAGGGTGGCCAGCACAGCTGCTGCCTCCCTTGCAAGGATTTCGATTGTCTTCTCCTTCTGTTTTCCTTTCTCAGGACTTCCTGTAGAAAGCCCTGTAGCGACTGATTTCTGGCTTCTTGTAGAAGCCGTTTTTGATTTTCCTGTAGAAACAGGTGGCACCGTTTTAGCCTGTTTGGCTGAGGGTGCTTTGTCTTTTGACTTTGTTGAGGCTGCCTTCGAGGTGCCTTTACTGACGTGGACTTGTTCAGTCCTTTCCACCCTACTCTGTAACCTTTTCTCCTTGGGTGTCAATGTGGGTTTGTCATCCTCTGTTTCGGCAACCTGGTGTTTCTCTGGTTTCCCCTTTCGTTCCTTCTTTGGTGCTTTGGCCATGGTTTCTTGGCCTTTTCCTTTCTTCTCTGTTTGTATTGGTTCCTTCTCCTCTCTGCTGGAGGAGGTGAGCTCCTCGGCCAACATTTTGATGTTGCCATCCTTAGTCAAATTTCGAAAGGCTTCCCACGAGAGAGGGACGGTGTATGTGTGGAGTGCATCTTCCATGAGGAGCTTAATGAGCCCATGATGGGATACCTGGTCTGGCGTGCCCTCTCGTAATTTGGTGGCGCATTCAGTCATGGACTGCAGGAGGAAGTAAGGAATACTTAGCTTGTTTTCTGAAGGTAGGTCCATTTGGTGCCTAAGTTCGGTGAGCAGCTAGAAATGGTACCCATATACGATGCTGAATCGTCCTTCGCACGTGATATATTTCATAATTTGGAGGTTGACCTCACTCCAGAGCGGCTGTAGGCTAGCTCTGCGAACCCCGTTCTTATCCTCTGAGAATTGCTCCTCCGGCAGAAAGAACTCCTTTTTAGCCTTCTGGCCTAGTTTTCTCTCCTCCTTATCCCACGGTACCCCCATTGGGAGATCAGTGACTCTGCTGATGAACTGTGGGGTGAGTCTGAGATTCAAACCTCTGAAATTGACAATGGCCAGCGTTTTTGATTTTGGCTTCAAAGCTCGCAGGAATTCCTCTGCCACCTCGTCATCATAACCTTGAAGCTTGTCGCAGAACGACATCCATCGTGCACGAGAAAACAGGTCTACCACCTCAGGGTTTTCCCGTAGCTTCTTTGAGTCTGTTGGTTCTTTCCTAATGAACCCACCCGGCATGGTGAAAGCTTGCTGTGTTAGCCGGAGGTGGCTGGCCCGTATCAAAAGATGAGCCTTTGGGATTTCCTTAGACAGAGTGCAGAATTACGCCTCTGTCAAGCACACAGTTCGTGAATTCTCGACTATCTACAGGTGAGCCTTGACAGGGGCTCAATTACGAACCAAATCCTGTAGAAAACCCCGCATATACACTACGACGACAATTCTCATGCAGAAGGAAGACGACGCTTGCAAATTTATGCGCAAACTGTAGCTCTACTTTTTTAGGACGTCGACTTCGCCACCCTTCAAACCAATTGCATGGGAGGACCAGGTTCAGGCTTACCTTTTCCAATTTTCCACCTTTGACGTGAATAGATTGATTTCCTTCGTAGCGGTGAGCTTCATGTAGCGCAGATTCCTGTAGAAGTCGCGCACGGGTTCTGGAGAGTGCGTCAGTGGTTCTAGGCCTTCTGTGCAACCACCAGACGTTTGAACAAGCCGAGGACTCGGAGTAACAGGCTTTAGGGAATTTCGAATGCTTACTCGACTGCAAAGTGGTTGATGATAAATGAGTGGAGTGCCATACACGATCTAGCCGGTGGATTTGAATCCCTGCGGAACTCGTGGCGTGGGGGTGAGCTGTCCCTGCCAGACCGTTGGACGACGTCACCTATTATTATTCCACTGTAAGTCTGCCTGACCGCCGCATCATTCCCTGCATATCTACCGCCGCCATTTCTGTTAGATCGCCGCTTCTCCCCGACTGGACACTTCCCACGTGTCCATTTCCTGTCTTGCTTGACACGACCAACACTTTTCAAATCTGACGAGACCATCGGACTGGTCGTGGTGGCCAGTTGAATGGCTACCCGACTGGCTCAACCCATTCATTTTCATACTAGCATACATTTTAGAGCATTGTTCATGTAATTTGATGAAAAAGGGTGAGGCACTTACCTGTGCGGCCGCGACGTTATTTTCAGGCTTCAGGATGAGGGTGACGGATCCGCTTGCTGCTGCTTCATGCACAGGCACGGGGGTCCCTTCTTGCCGACTGCTGTTGGTTACGAGACTTGTTACCTGGCTGCGGATGGTGCATGTGCCCGCTCTATGTGTTGCAGGTGCCTTCATGGTGTTCGCTCTAGCTGGATGAACTGCTACAGGATTCCTGTAGGATATCCTGTAGCTGTTTCTCCTCCTCGGGTGCATGCCAAAATGGTGGAAACGGTGGCATCACGGCCACGGTCGCAGGGTCCTCGGATGGCTTTGATAAGTAGCGCATGGGGCCTCTGCATCCTTTATTCCATTTGAGAATCGTTTCTTTTGAGAATCCAACGTTCTGATTTGACTGTGCAGGTATTTCCATTGCATGGCAACAGGGGTGGTAGAAGGAGGCGACAGCAGTGGGTGATGGAGAAAAACATCGGCTTGCATGCCTCTGTATTGGACCTCGGCTTCAAATCCTCCCACACAGTCGGTCCTGGGCCGTCCAAAGATTCTACAGGAAGTTTCCTGTAGAAATATAGAACTTCCTGTAGAAAGTCCTGTAGCTTCCTGTAGAAGGCTAAACTGTGATCAAATCATGCCCAGACCTTGGAAGAGATGAGTGTTTCTGGAGGGAGTGCTGGTGAGGTCACCTGGTAGCATAGTAGGGACCCTTGTCCTTGAGTTGAGGGACCTCCTTTCCTGCATGGAATACCTGCAACCTGCATGAATTGTCAAATCTTGAACCTGTTCTCCCTGTTTCTTTGTTCGTTTTTTTCTTCTTTTTTTTTTGTTTTTTTTGAAAGACAGCAGGGGCGCCTCCGTGAGGTTTTCACCCTTACCATCTGCCTTGAGCGCCTCAGAGAGGTTTTCACCCAAGGGTCTTTTTTCAAACATTTTCAGAAAGACAGCAGGGACGCCTCAATGAGGTTTTCACCCCTACCATCTGCCTTGGGAGCCTCAGAAAGGTTTTCACCCAAGGATCTTTATTATATACATTATTTATTTATTATTTTTTTTTTTTTTGAGATGCTCAGGGTATGCCCAGAAAAGAGGCAGAACCCTTCTCTATGACCAGCACTGATTTTTCCACAGTTTTGATGAATTCTTGCCTTGAAAGAGGTTTTCTGTAGATCTTTAGTCGATGCCCATTGACGAGCATGGGGATGGCCTCCTCATCAATGGTCCGAATAAGAACAGACCCATTGTCATTACATTTTTCCACTGCATATGGTCCCAGCCATCTGGTTCTCAGCTTCCCCTTGAAATCCTTATGCCTGGAATCATACAACAGCGCCCAATCTCCCGGCTGAAATTGCTTGTCATTGAGGTGTTGGTCATGCCATACCTTCCTCTGAAGTTGTACCACTTTTGAGTGGAGAAGGGCCCGCATTCGGTGCTCTGCCAATCCATTTAGCTGCAATAACCTTTCTTGTTGGGCATGGCTGAGATCCAGGTCCAGCTGAGCTGCCATCCTCAAGGTGTTGTATTCGAACTCAATTGACAGCAAAGCTCTCTTCCCATAGACCAACTCATAAGGTGTGAAGCCGGTTGTGGTCTTCCAAGTGGTGTTGTAAGCCCACGTGGCCTCAACCAGGCGATTTGCCCAATATTTTCTGCTGCTGCTCACTACCTTAGTCAAGATCCCTTCCAATGCTCTATTGGTGACTTCCACCTGCCCATTTGCTTGAGGATGATAGGGGGTGGAAGTCCTATGCTTGATTTTGTGATGAGCGAGTAGGTCCTCAATTAAGTTGGAGGTGAACTGGCTTCCTTGATCGGTGACTAGCTCTCTTGGGTAGCCAAATTTGTAGAAGATGTTTTCTCTTAAGAACTCGGCCACCTTTTCCTCTGTCGCTGCTTTGATTGCCTTGGTTTCTGCCCACTTTGTCAGGTAGTCTGTGCGCACAATGATGTAAGACCTTTGCCTCGAAGGAGGATTGATTGGACCCACAAAATCCATACCCCACTTCTCAAATGGCTCAAGAGTCACTTGAGGTTGGAGAGGCATTTCGTCCCTTGGAGTCAGTTTCCCCATCCTTTGGCATCGGTCACATTGGCTAATATACCTTCTGACATCTTGATGAAGCGTGGGCCAATAGTAGCCTGCCTGTAGGATTTTGAAGGCAGTCCTTTTGGCTGCAAAATGTCCTCCACAAGGCCCGTCATGGCTGGTTAGGAGGATATCAAAGACTTCCTCCTCCCTTACACAACGCCTTAAGATCTGATCAGGGCCAAGCTTGAACAGGTTGCCCCCGATCCAAGTGAATGAGGCACTCTTCCTTACAATTCTGCTCTTCTCTCTTGAGGATAGGTGCGGAGGGAACTGTGCTGAGACAAGGTAGTTTTCTATATCAGCAAACCATGGAGAGAGTACTGAGATAGCAAACAGGTGTTCATCTGGCATCTGGTCATCCACTGTTCCATCCTCACCTGCAGGTAAATCCAATCTAGACAAAAAGTCAGCAACAACATTTTCTTTACCTGGTTTGTCAACGATAGTCAAATCAAACTGCTGTAACAAAAGTAACCATCTAATAATACGAGCATTCACATCTGGTTTATTCATTAAATATCTAATTGCAACATAATCAGTATGTACAAATGTTTGATAGCCAATGATATAATGTCGGAACTTGTTCAGTGCATGGACCATGGCCAAGAATTCTTTCTCAGTTACAGTATAATTCAGTTCTGGCTTGGATAAGTTTTTGCTGACAAAGTATATGGTGTATGGAAGTTTTTGTTCAACTTTTCCTAAGGCTGCCCTATGGCTTTGTTCGAGGCATCGGTGTGGATGTGGAAAGGTAGTGCCCAATTTGGACCTCTCAAGATTGGGGCAGACACCAACTTATCCTTTAATTCATTCAGAGCCTTCTGACAATCGTCAGTCCATTTAAACTCAACATCTTTTGCCAAGAGGCCAAACAATGGCGAGGCTAAGCTTACTGAAGTCTTTAATGAATCTCCTATAATACCCTGCCAAACCTAAGAAACTTCGAACATCTCTTACCTTCTGAGGAGGTGGAACCTTCTTGATGAGAGCAATTTTGTTAGGATCCACCTGTAACCCTTGGTGAGAAATGGTATGTCCTAGCACGGTCCCTTTAGTCATCAAGAATTCACACTTTTCAGGACTAAGGGACAAGTTCATCTCAATGCACTTGGTTAGGACTTTTCCCAGATTGGACAATGCTTCCTGGAAGTTGGACCCATAAGGAGTGAAGTCATCCATATAGATTTCCACCGAATCATGGACCAGCTCAGAAAAGATGCTCAAGACGGCCCTCTGTAAGGTGGCAGGAGCATTGCATAGTCCAAAGGGAAGAACTCGGTAAGCAAAGGTACCCCAAGGACAAGTGAAGGTGGTCTTATCTTGGTCTTCCGAGCTGATTTGGATCTGGTTATACCTGCTAAACCCATCTAGGAAAGAGAAAAACTTCTTTCCCGCCAGTGCATCCAACACTTGATCTATGAAGGGTAGAGGAAAGTGGTCTTTCTTGGTGGCTTTTTTCAGTTCTCGGTAGTCCACACAGATTCTCCACTTCCTGTTTTTCTTGGGAACCAACACCAGAGGGGACACCCATTCGCTATCCGAGATGGGGTAAATGAATCCGGCATCCAACAGTTTTTGCAATTCTTCCTTGACGATGTCCTTAAGGGCCGGATTCATTCTCCTTTGGGGTTGGCTAACCGGTTTACAATCTTCTTTGATGTAGATGTGATGGGTATAGACCGAAGGATGGACTCCTTTCATCTCCTTATAGCTCCAAGCAAAAGCATCTAGATGACTGGCCAACAGACTACACAGCTCCTTTTCTTGGGAAGGAGATAGGGAGGAGCTGATCTTTAACGTTCTCTCGGGGCCGAACTCCACATTTTTGACTCTGGGAGCGACTGGGTTGGTCACACAATGGTCCACTACGGTGCTGGCTTGGGCACCCTCCACCAATTCCTCTAAGGAAAATGCACTGGGAGGTGGATTCTGAATCAAGGTCTCAATCAAATCATCCTCGGTTGGGGGGCCTCCCCTAGTGGTGTCTAGGGTGCACAAGGGTGTTGAGTACACCTCATCCTCTTCTCCTTCCTCCAACCAAAGTGGTAAGTCATGCTCTAATAAGGGTTGGGCAGGAGGGTACAGGACTAGCTGCTTGGACATAGGACCATTTTTGATGGTCATGTTTCCTGCACGGCAGCTTATGTAAGCATCTGCAGTGGCTAACCAAGGCCTTCCCAAAATAAGGGGGTATCCAGTAAGCTTTGCCTTTGGTTGCAGAACCAAGAAGTCTGCAGGGTACTCCCAAGAGTCAACAGAGACCAAGACATCCTCTACAATCCCTTCGGGAGTCACGGTGGAGCGATCTGCTAGTTGCAGGACTGTCGAGGTCTTTCTCAAGGAACCCTGAAGGTTGGGTTTGAGCATGGTATCTCTGGTCATCACATTAATGGCAGCCCCCAAATCAATCAATGTGTGGGGTATGATAGTGCCATTGATGTGGACATCAACTACAGGACTCCCAGGATCCAAATACTTTGGGCAGATGACTTGCCCCAACATAAGATCAGACAGTTGTCCTATGACATTGATGGTTGAAGCGTCTCTTTTTCGCCTGCCTGGGTGTCTGAAACACTTTTCCTTAACCAGTTTGTTGTATATCGGTACATCTTTGATGGCTTGGAGAAGTGGTATTCTCACACACAACTGTTTGAGTTCTCCCAGAAGCTCATCCTCCTCTGGGTTGGGTTGTGTGGTGGCCGTTAGTCTCTCAGGAAAGGGTGGAATGGCTTTTGGTTCACTTTCCTGTTTATCTTCCTCGTCCTCTGGGGGAGGAGGTTGGCGATCCGGAAGAGTCTTTCCAGATCGCAGGTTGATCTCCTGGATCTCCACAGCATAGGTAGGGCATGATGTTTCCCCAGTATATGCCTGCTGGGCCTGTCGATTGTTGGGGTTCGGGTTCGGTTGAGTAGGCATTTGGGGTTGCCTTGGAGGAGCAGGAGTTAATGGTTATGGTTGAGCTGGTAGTGGAGGCAAAATGGTGGTAGTTGAGGTGCATTCCACTGAGGCTGTGGCTGGGTATGTGAGTGAAACGAATGAGTAGGGGGCTGAGTATGGTACTGAGGCGGGTAAGACCATGGAGGAGGCACAGACCAGGAAGGATGAGCAGGGGGACCCCAGGAAGGCATAGGAGTAGATTGGTTGGGGCTATAATAAGCTTGGGGTGTCCCTTGCATCCCCTGTTGGTAAGGTCTGAGTCCATGTGGCCTCCTTTGGTTGAGGAAATAGAGAGGTTCAGTGGCCGCTTCTGTCCCTTGGTACATGGCTTTAAGCCCAGGTAAGGTTGGACATTGGTTTGTGGGGTGGTCCTCCTCACAAACAAAACATACCTCAACTGAATGTAAGGGGCACTCGTTCTTAGGGTGCTTCCTTGTACACCTAGGGCAGAAGATAGCCAAAGCCCTCTCAGCTTCCTCTTTCTTCTGCTGGATTTGGAATGTATCAAGTTGCATGGTGATGGTCTGTCTCACCTCACTCTTGAGGTCCTCTAATTGATTTGCAAACTCATGTTTGGAGAAAGGAATACTAGCTGAGAGGAAGTTTCCTCTACCTCTTTTCTGGGCTGCCCTAGAGTGGTTTCTAAACACAGTCTTTATATCCTCATAAGGTAGTTGGTAAATATCTCCTCCAGCTAGCATGTGAAGGGTATCTAAGAGGTCTTCAGGGACTCCTCGGAGCAGGACCAACTTGAGAGATTCAGGGTCAAGTGTGCACCTGGCCCGTTTATAGCTAAGTTGGAACCTTTCCTCGTAATCTTCTAAGGACTCATCATTCCCCATGGTCATCCGAAAGATTTCTCCCTTGGCTTCCTTGGACCTACAGTAGTCCCAGTATTTGGTATTGAAAGCTTGCTGCATCTAGGCCCAAGTGGTGATACTGTTCCCAGGTAAGCCCATGAACCAGCGTAATGCTGCATCCTTAAGGGTAGAGGGGAAGAGTTTCAGTTTTTGCTCATCTTCGGTATAGTCATAGGTTCGACAAAGGACGGCAAACTCAAACAGGAAGGTATCAGGGTATTCAGTAGTCAGTCCATGGAAGTGAGGTAAAGCGGAGGGGCTTATGTTCTTCATTTTCATGTCTCCATTGGTCTCTCGGATGGGGAAGGCACCTTCTATTCTCTCATCTTCTCCCCTATTGTCAGCCATGGCTTCAGATGGAGTGTTCTCTAACTCTTCTTCTGTTATAGGATCTTCGTATATCTCAGGAGGTTCACCTATAGGTTCTTCTGGATCACTGTCACCAAAGAAGAGAGAAGGGTGACTCAGTGATGTGGTGGGGGTGTTGGGTAAGAATCTGCCTGTTTTATCTCGATTTCTACGAGGCATGAAATGGAAAGACTTTTGATTGCTTTTGTTTTTTTCTGGTACCTGCAAAACTAAAACAGCTTGAACTGCAACTAACTATCTTGCCGAAATGGAAATGCGGAATTGAAATGAAAGCATGAAAGAACTAATCTATTTTGCTCAAATGAAATTGCAGGAATGAAATGCTAGGCTACACTTGCGGAATTGAAATGCTAATCTACGCTTGCAGAAATGAAATTGCGGAATTGAAATGTTAATCTATGAAAGCAGGAAATGTCTATGCTACTTTTGCGGAAAGGAAATTGCAGAAGGGAAATGAAATAAACTACTTAGCAGAAGGCGAGAGTAGGAAAATAGAAGAAAAGCAACAATCACCAATACTCTGACGCTTCCCCGGAAACGGCGCCAAAAAGATGGTGAGCTCTAGTATTGTAGCAATAATGCTACAACTCCTGGAACTTCCTTCTTTAATTTTATCAACCCGGTAGTTCGTAACAAACTTGGAAGCGACGGTGCTGTATGCACAAGTACTAGCTCTTGCCGCAGCTGTCACTTGGTCAGCTGGCACAAGTCCGCTAGGGGCTTAAGCCAACTTCTATGAGCTCTTAGAAGAAGCTTTTTAATTGATGGATGAAAGCTAACTCAAAGGAAGCTAATCTAATTGCAAAAAGAAACTGAAAGCCAAAAAGAAACACAAACCCTAGCAAACCCTAATTCTACCAGCTAGTCCTACTGACGCAAAGGAGAGCATGCAAACTACTGAAAGAGATGCCATTACTTCTATGAAGGTAAAATACATGTGTCTACACTGCCTCTAGCTGAAGAAAACATCTTTTTGTATTTTTGACTGAGTTATTAGAATTATCATGCATGTGCTTTTAACTGGCTTTTCACTGTGCAGGGGTGGATCAAGGAAGAGAAATTCTTGGAAAAGGTTGGGATGGTACAAGGAGGGCCTAAGGGGTCCCTAACGCCCTTCCATAGAGTTTCACAAAGTTTGGCTGCCAAGAAACCGCGTTTATGAGCTTCTACAGGAAGTCTGCAGGGGTTCTACAGGATGTTTCAGAATTTCTACAGGATGTTCTACGATTGGATTTTGGATGATGGGTGAGTGGAAGAGGCTGCATGGATGGATAGGGAGGTAGGAGAGGGGTTTGTAACGACTTAGTGACAGAGAGATGCGGTGATGAGGGGGTGTGGAAAGCTAGTTTGTCTTAAAGAGGGCAGAGGGAATGGAAGGCCAAAAAGGTAGGATGACGTGGGCAGCAGAGTAGTTGTGAGATGAGGGGTCTAATTTGGAGATGAGCAGTTGGCCTGGACGAAGCTTGGATGGACGAGAGAGTGATGGAGATGCACTGCACAGTGTAAACTGAACCAAATCATCCACGTCCTGCACATAATCAAAATATTACAAATCTATCCTAACTGTTAATGAAACCAATGAACAACAACGTTATTTCTAAAGAGAACCATGTATGGTACTGAAGCAAAGAAACATTCCAAGAGGTCTGAGTGCATGGATAACTTTTACAAATGAAAACATTGCACCAAAGATTGCATGAGTACGCAAACTAGTGTTTTTGTTGGGTAGCACTGTCTGCAATTCCAGCCCCTAGAAAGAGGTGAAAATGAGAGTGCAGGCAACCGTTTTCTGGAACTCTTATCAATTCTAATCTCTTTACTCTATTCTAGACATCTGAAGCAACTCTATCTTCTAACAATGACCTACTTAATCACACCACGAAATCTAACTCAACAAACTGCGTTTCAAATGCATGTAAAGAAAACCATATTGCTGAAAGAAAAGATATCAATACAAGAGAAGGAGGCCCTAGGCTCTCAGGTTGGGCCCAACCTCGAGAGCTATGGCTCCTTTAGAAACTCAGAGCTGAGATCAAATCTGACTGCTTCTCATTAAAAAATAATAATCATAAGTCAAGAGGTATGCCAATGATGGCTACAAAAGAGCAAAAACAGAGCTGGCAGCTCGTAGTGCAGAATGTGCAACAGTTTTTCCAAAAGTCCTTTTCGAAGGCTGAAGCCTTATCATTTATACATCACGAGGTCCCAAGCTGGCCTCCTAAATCTATGGGACTTGGCTGACCAAACTGGGAGTGAACAGCTGCTTCCACAAAATCTGTTTGGCTGCCTTCTAGATCCGGTTGTGGTGGCTTTTGGAGCTCGGAGTTGGGGGTGAAGATCCCAAGGAAGGCTATTTAATGCCGTGGACAACCCTCCTACGAATCCTCAACCCCATCTTGGCTGTCTCCTAGCCCTTATCTGCTCGGTTTTGCTCCAACATGTGTCAAAAAAACCTGAAATGAGCACGTGTTAGCCACCTAGGAATAGTGACTGCCCTTATTCGTACAAATGACATAAACAAACTAAAAAATGATGCATAAGTTATGAAAAATGAAGGATTGAGCAAGGGTGGTTAGGCCAAATGAGCCCAAAATGTTACCAAATTTGGGACTCATCAACAAACATTCAACATCAGCTTTAGGACCCTCAGGAACTAATCTAAACTTTCTGCCAATCAGCCCCTGGGTCTCTCTAAGCTTTTGGATAACTTGACCTTTGGACGCTCTCATGCGATGGTCATGCCAGTGTTGAGGGACCTCTAGACACACTCACAGGCTTGCAAGCCAGCGTCTAGGGACTCTTTTTCTAAGTGTTGTGCCAACATCCACAGGATTTGAGCCACATTTTCAGGCCCAAGTCACTTCCCATAATTGAATGACACATTCAAAACAATAAGATAACATGGTAATAACAATATTAATACAATTACTTAAATAAGACCTTGACTGAACACCTACTAGCCATGATAGGAATTTCATTAAACATATCATGAATATGTAATGTGCAGGTGTAAATAAAAAATCTGAGCATAGGGGTCTCATACTTATCTGAGATTCACTATGAGGCATTATTTCCTTGTCACTTTAGTTGTATTTTCATCCATTAGTCCATAGATACAATGTTCACTCATATACAAGTAAAAACATGATGAGATCCATACATAGCTACTTTAATAAAACACATACATAACCAACATAATAACAACATAAATACCAATGAAATCATAGCCATATGATCCACATATAAACCAATATAATACTCATAGAAATACAAGGATAAATAACCTCATATTGATGATGCAAAATCCAAACCTGGGATGGGACTTCCACGTTCCACCTGACTGTAGAATGGTTGAGCCAAATCTCTCTTCAGCCATTCACCCCCATTCCATATTCCAAGCATGAATGTGGGATCTCATAAAACACATCAATCAAAACCATCCAGGGCTTCTAGAGGCCAACCACCTCAACCCATCAAACAATGATTCCACCTCATAGTCGGACATCACAAAACCATCATTGGATTGGTCTCTATCCAAGCCTTCCAAGGCTCTAGAGTGTTTGTTCCAACCAAGGCTTCAAGACTAGTAACTCAACGCACCAAGGGGTCTACATCATTTATGTGGTAAAATAAAATTATAAGTGCAGACACATAAATTACTCTAGCCCGATAATGGGTCTAGACACAAAAGATACATTCTATGGAAGATTTCCTTAGGTTAAAACCAATTAAGAGGGCCTACCTATTAGTCCATTTATCTCGTTTGATGATGTCCTTGCTTGCTCGTTCCAGCTCTCTCTTGCTTCCTTCTTCAAGCACCTGAAACAAGTAAACAACAAAAAACAACAACTGTGATATAGACAAATTGTAATTCAACCTACTTAACAAGTCAAGAAACATTAAGCCATGAATATGTAAGATGACAAATCGTGTATGAAATCAATCGATAGTTGCATATATTAATATCAAAGAGATATTACAACCATTGTCTTGATGTTGCAATCCTCCTCTGACAAGACCAGGTTCCCACACACTTCTTCTAGCATCCCATGATGGCCTCAATCCACAATAGTTTTAAGGCTCTTCCCTTTAGGCTTCACTCCAAACCAAATCACACTTCTCCCTCACACAACTAGATAGCTACAACTAGTAATAGCTTGTTGTCTACTCCAAACCAAAATAGCACTAACACACCAACATTAACACTAGCTTGTGCTTGGGAAGAAGGGAGGTTTATATAGGATGAATGGATGGGAGATGGATCCTCTTCTCATGGGAGAAGGGCTTATCCCTTGAGGTAGTTCCATAATTATAGGGGAAAGAAGCCCAAATTGACATCCTCGACCCCATCCGGCCAAACCATTTACTAGAGTTCCTTTTACGAAGCTTCGACTCCTAATTTAGAAAAATTTCCATAATAGGACCAACGTGACTGGAACACAGCTCAGCTGCTCCAGTCGACGCTAGGGATAGTGCTAATCTCTACACATCGGTGCGGGGGAGACAAATGCCATTAGCATCGGTCTTGTAAATTGGGCAAAATAGAAGTTTCAGGGGAAATGGTGCAAAAGGGAATTGATCTGCTTATGAAGAGGGACACAATGGGAGTTTCTTCATGAAGGCAAAGCATGCGGGGTTCACTGTAGATGTGCTCTAGTATCAAGGAACGGGGAGTATAGGGACAGTGACAAAATGTTGTGTAACAGATGCCCCCTAAAGCGAGAAGGCCGAGCTAGAGTGAGGAATGAAATGCTTTATGAATTAGTGTGCAGAACTTTAGTTTGTCATCGAAAAACCTGCAAGCAAGTACAGATACATATACATAACTAAGAACTATGTCAAATGATACATGAATCGTAGCATGGACGCAACCATCTAGAGAATGATCATGTAAATGGATCTAGGTATGGGCGCATCCATCCCTCAAAGGGGATCATAATGAAACTGAAGCATGGTTGCAACCATCCAAAAATGAGAAGGATCACATCCAATGACTCATGGTATGGTCATATCCACCCATCTAAAAGAGACATGCATATCAACATAACCATGTCACATTTTCACAACCTGGACTTTTGTGATCTAAGTCCAGGGTCTTGCACTCCAACACGACCCGATCAAAGTACAGATTCTAACATGTGAATAGATGTGTTGACGTCAAACATGCTAGAAAGTCACTTGATTAGCAGTCATTGATGTAAATTGTTAACAAGCGTGAGAAAAACCACCAATAATGACAATGGTCCTCAAGGTACTATTAGCACAATCCACAGAATGTGAATAGAGGAACTGAAGTTGAACACCTGTGAAATCACTTGATCGAAAGCCAATGATGTGAACCCATTGTCGAGTACGAAGAACTTTCCATTAGGGCATGCAAGCTCTAAGGTACTGGAAGGGAGTCTCTTGGTCAACTTCCCAGATAATGAGTTGAAGTCGATAGGAAACAACCGTGTTGAAGGAGGGCCATAATGTTTCCCACATCATCGACATGAGATGAAAGAATGAAAAATGATTTTGGATGATACAGAGAATCAGAGGTAAATGTAACTATAAAAGGACAACTCTTGAACATATTGGCGACACAACTAGAAGTTTGGCAGCTTTTGGATCCATAGGATCGGTGGTCATGATGACGTGGCAGAGATCAAATGGAAGGCAAAAATGAATGGCCCAACCCAGGAAGGTCAACGATACAAAGGAGGATATCCCAACCTAACACGAAGTAGAAAGTGTCATGTTCAAGAGTGAGCTACTGACACAATTGATAGATTTCCAAATTTTCCCCCACCATTTCTGGCAGGTACCCCAATTATTTTTTAATTGCAAACTTGAAGGGGATAGCATATGCTTGCACTGTAAGTTCATCCTTCGGACGAATCCGACCTAGTAAGTTTAACGAACCCTAGGAAGGAGAAGCTCATGTTCATCATGGTGACTAATTCAATGTCGTTTAATAGTTTAACGAGTTCGACAAAAGTGTAACTCGGTATCTTTTTCATGTTTAGAGAGTTTGAAAAAAACACGGAATAGAAAACTCCACACGGTCCCTTTTCGTACATTTGTGTCTCTCCAGCCCAAAAAGGTAGAAAACAATACTTGAGAGAATCGCTTGACCATTTCAGTCAAGGAATACCTTTTTCGTAAATAGTGCCTCCCAGCCCGAAAAATGGCTAAACTTATACTGGGCACACGATGTTTTGCATCCGTTAACGAGTTCGAAACAACAAGGGTTCAGTCATCTTTTTGTCTTTAAAGGGTCGGAAAAGAGCTAAAAGTGGACCCCCCATTTTATCTTCTTTTACGAGTCAAAAGGAAAAAAAACTCAACAATCTTTTCATATGAGTTTAACGAGTCGAGAAAAGAGATGAAATGTGACTCGTCATCACCATCGAACATCCATCACCTGTCACTGCACAAAAAGGTAAAGTGTATTATCCAGTTCTTGAGGCAAAATAGGTCAAAATATTTACAAAAACCTGATATTTTCATGAAAAAATGAATAAAAAGGAGAAAAGTAAATATATTTTTACCATTTACCATTTTACCTTTGCTGTGAAAACTTTTTACTCACTTTTGCCCTAATTGTTCTGGAGCATATTACGGGAGATCTGGGAGGTCAATTGACAAGCCGCTAGTTCCAGATAACAGCTAAAGCCCTGAGCTCCATTTTCATGTCCTTTATTTCTATTTTTAACCACTTTTTTAGTTTTTTTTAGGGGGTTTTTGAAAAACTTTTTTGCCCTTGGTCGACGCAACTTCCGGGCATGGAATCGCGCCAGCCGAGGGTGATTAACAAAGCCAGCCACACTGTTTGGCGCAACTATTTTTAAAACAGGCGCGCCGACACCGTGAATAGGGCAAAACCCTATTTCCTAAAAAAATCACTGTTTAAACTCAAATTTTATGGGCCAAGCATGATTTTTGACTCAAATTAATGGCTTTTGTAGGAAAGAATCGCTAAAAATGGTGGACTGGAAAGAACAGGAACATGAGGATGTTGACACCTAGGCAATGAATGACCCAAATTGCCTGGAATAATTGAGGGCCTGCGGGCTCCTCAAATTCTTTCTCATGCGAGGGATGCGGGCTAGCCCGAGTTGCTTCGGTACCTGATTAGTCTTTGGGACATTAATCGGGAAATATTTGTCATTGGCGACTAGGAGCTGGAGTTGGAAACTTCAGATATATACTTCATCACTGGACTATCCCGCAGAGGGGAACCAATGAACTTGTACAGGTCATGACTGATTAGGGCAAGCATATCTTCATTGCTTGCCGAACACTGGCCAGAGGCTCTGAAATCCAAAAGTGGGAAGATCGAGATTTCCAGTGTTTGGGATCTGACACTGAGAGTGCTTCTATTGACTATCAATAGAGTGGCGGGGTCCCAAGCGGAACATGAGACCAACAAGTTGAAGTTCCTTTATGTTATCGATTGTACAGCTCCTACGATCTTCAACTAGGCAGAGGCCATGAAGACCAACATCAAACTCCAGCTGTCCAAAGCTAAGGCGGGGAATCTGAAGCAATTTTACTTCAGATCTATGCTTGTGATCTTCTTCTTGGAACAGGTACCACTGTTCCAGTATTATCTGACTGAGTAGATCCTCCTATGCCACGTGATCCATGGATGGCTCGCTGGAGCCATTTGATGCCCAAGATCACTGGGGTCAGTACATGTCATACCGACTTGCATTCTTTTCATGGCTACGACGACAAAAGATCATCGTGGAGGACTAGCCATACAGTGCCACCGATTTCCATGGAGATCCAGATATGCCCTTACTAGATGGAGAGGACTTCGATGAGGAAGGTAAAAAAAATAAAAGTTTTAATTTTTAATTGTTTTTGGTATATATGTGCTTATAACATTTCTTTTGTTAATGCAGACATTGGACCAGAGCGGCTGCTGGGATGTCCCCAATAGCCAGGTGCATCCCTCGCCCTATCAATGTTGTCGCTCCTTATCAGGAAGGGAGTGACAATGAGGAGGATATCACGAGGAACCTTGAGGGGTTGACTCGTGGTATCCCAGAGTATGCTCAGGTAGGAGACATTCCTCGTCAGTACCAGAGGCACACGATGGGAGTCGGATCGGATCTGTCGATTACTGACTCATGTTGCACGAGCCGTATCATGCTAACACAATCACCATGCTAATTAGTTCCTTGATCCAACACTTACATTTTTTGAGGCCTGTGTGCCATGGATATATGAGACCTACGAGCCGCCGATGTTATTTTAGACACACATTTTTTTTTTGGGTTTTGATGTATCAAACATTATCACCATATATATATATGATGTATTTTCTTGTCTACTATGGTACAAATGGTTTGTTTTATCTTTTCACATGTTTCGTAAATGTCTATCCAACACATGATTAACTAATGCATCTGTCAATGTATTCATGCGTCTAGGAATATGATGATATGTAATGTAATCAAAATGTATTTCCAATAGATAGATACGGAGATACATTCTCAATATTTGAGGGTTTCTAACGGAATATTTCCCATTGAGTTGAAGGACGACAAGCTGTGAATCCAAGTTGACAACCAACTCTCTGATGTCCAGAGCGATGGCTTCTGACAACAGTTCGATGACTGCACTGTATTCAGTAATGTTGTTAGTTGTGCGACCTAGACAGATACCTTGAAGGTCAATCAACTCACCGTTAGGGTCATAAATAGCTGATGATAGGTTCCAGGTACTACGGAAAGCACCATCAGCGAAACCAATGTGGGGAGTCGCAGACATCTGCAAAGCAAGAAAAGCATAGTAAACAGGAAAGCTGTTTGAAAACTACCACACAAAACCACACTGCACAAAAATGAATGACACACTAATGTACACAAGTAACCATGCAATATGACCTAAGCATAGTACTTCTTGAGGTAAAGCCCATTTCGAGGCTTATCGAGAGGATTTCCTTCATAATCAATAAGCTCATAGGCTCCTTTCTACAAAACATGTTTCACGATGTAGGGCCCATGCCACATGGGTTCGAACTTGCCTGCCCCTAGCTTATTGTTAGCTTGGTCGTATAGTAAGACCAAATCACCCTCAAAGAATGCGCGAGGGGAGACCGATTGATCAAAATGGGATTTGATCCGTTTCTTTTGTGCTTCAATGACCTAGGTGGCGAGACGACGAGTCTCGTCCAGTTGTTATAAATATAAGAGGCATTCCTCTCGAGGTGAAGTTTCGGGGAGGAGTTCAAAAACTAACTTGAGTGAAGGAATCTCGCATTCGATTGCCAATGTTGCTTCTAGACCATAGATTAGCTAGAATGGTGCGAAACTAGTTGCGTCTTTGGTTGAGGTTCGGTAGGCCCATAAAGCTGAAAAGAGCATTAGATGCCAATTTGACTTGTGCATCCCAATAGTACGCTGAAGCATCGTGACTAAGACTTTGTTCACGACTTCAACTTGGTTGTTGGCCTGAGGGTAATATGGGGTCGAGCCATCGTGGTGCAAGCCCAATGCAAATGTCAGCTCAGCCATCATGTAATCTCTAAAATGGGAGCCATGGTCTGTGACAATGGCTTGAGGTACACTGAACCTGGAAATAACATGGTTGAAAAGGAATTGAGTTGCCGTCTTACCATCTGCAGAGTATGTAGGCATTGCTTCGGCCCATTTGGTGAAATAATCCATAGCGATGATAATATAGCCATGCCCCCCGGCCGAACGAGGGTTACATGTCATATAATCGATGCCCCATTTGGCAAAAGGACCAACAGTAATGACAGGGTGTAGGTGAGCGGGTGGGGCACGCATCTTGCGTTGGTAAATTTGGCATTTGTGGCACTTGCAAACAACAAGAAACCAGTCTTTGAAGATAGACAACGATAAATAACCAACGCGAAGGATTTTCTGAGCTGTAGCGTAACCAGACATATGACCACCACATGCCCTGTAGTGGCAATCATTGAGAACTCTTTCAGTTTCCTCTGTCATAAAGAATTGGTGGAGAATTGAATTAACACCGACAAGGTATAAAGTATCACCAATAATATGATAGGGTTGGGAGTGATTTCGAATCCTGCGGCAATCATTCTTGTTCAACGCGGACCAGAATGTGGATGTCTAGAGATACACGATTATATCACCGTACCATGGATCAAGGGTGCTAATAAGAAAGAGGGTCTCATTTGGAAGTTGTTCATCTACACCAGCAGGGAGAGACTTGGAGGGAAGGGAACAAATCAATTCGGCGAAAACAAGTGACTTCTTAGATTTGGCCGTAGTGAATACCAAATCGAATTCTTACAGGATCACAATCCATTTAGAATATTTTCCCCCCAGCAACTGACGAGTCAGGATATAGGTCATGGGGTTGCATTCAGAAATCACTGTAGTCGTGCACAAAAGGATATAGTGCCAAAAGTGTTGAATAGCCTGGATGATAGCCAAAGCCAACTTCTCGACATGTGCATAACGCGTTTCAATGTCGAGGAGATTTCGACTAAGGTAGTATATCACATGTTCGTTGCCTTCGTTGTCGTCTTGGACCAAGACCATAGCAATGGTGCTAGGGGCCACGAGTAGGTAAAGGAAGTAATCTCGATAATAGTTTGGTGGGTGAAATAGAGGAGCATTTATGAGGACGGTGTTGAGATCGTCAAAATTTTTGGGCCACCTCGTCCCATACAAAGGGTGTTCCTTGTTTTAGCAACTGGGTAAATCCTATAGCTATCCCTACATAATTAGGTATAAAACGATGGAGAAAGTTGGCCTTTCCTTGCAGGCTTTGGAGTTGGTGCAGTGAATATGGAGGGGGTAAATTTACAATGGCCTCAAATTTTAGTGGGTCAAGGCGAATACCGTCCTTGGAAATGATGAAGTTGAGGATTCGTCCTGATTCTACGCAGAAAACACATTTGTGTGGGTATAACCAAATGTTATCTCTGCTGCACAGAAAAATCTGCCGAAGATGGTCTGGGTGATCTTGGCGCTTACGAGAATGAGCGGGAAGGTCATCCAAGTAAGGTTGGAAAATGTTGCGAATATCATGAAATGCATAGGACATCACCCGTTGAAATGTGGCTCCAACATTTTTTAGGCCGAAAGGGAGCTTCTTGTACGCGAACGTACCCCGTGGACAGATAAAAGCTGTCTTTTCTTGATCGGTCGGTGTGATGTTGATCTGGTTGTAACAAAAAAAACCATCCGTAAAGGAAAAGATCTCGCTCCCAGCACATTCATCAATGAGTTGATCAATGAAGGGAGTATGATAGTTGTATTTAGGATAGGCACGGTTGGGATCTCGATAATCGACGCAAACACGGATCGTGCCCTGTTTTTTAGTCACTGGTATAATATTGGACACCCAGTCTATAAGGGGGATGGGATAGATGAACCCAACTTTGAGAAGCTTTTCAACTTCACCCTTAATAGCGACGGCCTTCCTAGGATGCATCGGGCAAAGCCATTGGAAAACGAGCTTTGCGTGCAGATATGTTGGTATTTCATGCACTACAATGTTAGGATCAATGTTGGGAATTTCTTTGTAGGACCATGCAAACACATCACAAAATTCTTGAAATAGATGAGTATATGTCTTTATCTCATCTGGAGAACAAGATACCCCAATATGAACGTGTTCAATGATACCAGGTTTCATAGAAATGTCATTTGGCATCGCTTGGGTAATATCACCCAGATTTCCTTCCGACCATACTTCATGAGTAACAATCAGTGGCAGAAATGGGGAAGAGGACTCTTCAAAAACATTAGATATGACCGTCGGGCGAGGCAAGAACGAGGAGTGATGATGAGTATCGATCCAAGGTGGTTCCTCGAGAGACATGACTTCCATGATACCTTCATCAGCAAGGAAGGTCTCGGCTAAGGGATCAGGCGATTCCAAAGTGCCAAGCCATGGGGATTGAGAGTATGTATCGAGAGAGGTCTTCGACATAAAAGAATCAGAGGATGCAAAGTTCAAAGCCGAAACAATTTCCACGTAATTGACTTCGGCGGGACTAAGCGGCATAACCTCGCCCTAGGCATCAACAAGATCTGGTGAAGGTATGACCCAAGGATCAGATTTAACCGAGATCATGTTGACAGAGGCAACATGAGGAGGTGGGAGTGGAAAAATTCCCATTAAGGAAGAATCTTTGAAAAGACCTACCCCCACACTCTCATAGGGAGCACCAGTGTGCTTGATGTACGAAACATTGCCATCTGAGGAGGAAGAGGCAAAGAAAGACAGTTGGTCAACAGTGACAATCTTCCCTTGATGGGGAAAACGAATCACGTGAAATAAAGAGGAGGCCACGGCATGCATGGCATGGGTCCAACTTCGGCCAAGTAGAAGATTATAATTGAGATTGGCGTCAACAATTTCTACTTCGACTTGCACTGTCTTGCCTTCCAGGGTGATGGCAAGGTTAGGTAAGACACCGAAGGGTCACGAATCGCGCCCATCAAAAGCTTCCAAAGTGTTCAGAGATTGGTTCAAAGTAAGAGAACCAATAGCCTTCCAACATGCGGTCGACATGATGCAGGTGGAAGCACCTTCATCGATGACAGTCCAGTGGATGGTCTTCTCATTAATGATTACCTGAATAAGAAAGACAATCTGATGAGGGAGATGCAGAACATGGTTCTCTAGATCAAAACATATCAAATTGGAATCAGTGGGATCGATGTCCCCGATAGCTGACAACAAAGATTTTCGTTGCGATGGGAAGCTTTGGAGTACCTCAAGAGCTGACATGGTTGATGGCGCTTAAGCCAAATCCTCAACAATATTATAGTTTTGAGCAGCTTTGGCATTGGGATTATACAAGGATTTCTGCAGCACACCTCAAGAGGGTGGTCACATAGCGGAATCAGGGTGAGGGTGCTCAATATGAAGAGGGCCAGAACTAGGGGTAGAAGAAGAAGGTGCGGCTTCCTTCTGTTTCCCAGCTATCAAAGCAGGAGTTTGATAGTCTTTTGATCTAGTAGTCACATTAATAGGCGTACTTATCATGAACACTTGAGATCTGGAGGAAGAAGATTGGGGTTGGTCTACCATTTAGGTCTGCTGAGACGGAAATGGCTCTTTGAGGACAGTGGGGGTCCCTTTGAGCAAGCGACTAACTTCGGATCGTCAGGGACAATCTTTAGTGTAGTGATATTCCTCGCAAATGAGGCAGGGATACTTAGGTTTTCGTTGCGAAGATTCGCCAGCAGAAGTTTTGGGAGGACCCCGTTTCGGGGCATCAGCTTTACCCTTGCCTTTGCCTTTCTTCTTTCCTTTCGAGGATTTGTCTGCTGCAGTAGACTGGACAACATGGACCTCAAAGGTTTTACTAGGGCCAGGTGGATTCTGGGATGAACTATTAGGAACAACATTTGAGACTGACTTCTGTTTGGAAGAAGATTTAGCAGGGGTCTGGGATACGAAACCAATAATGCCATCAACAGGAGGTACAGTTGGTGACTTTGATGCTATGGGATCGGATGATGGCCGCAGAGCATTGGGTAATAACTCATACAAAGTGCCAGACTGAGAGTAAACTAGATCCAAGTACTGGGCACGAGCGATGGCCTGCTCTTCAGTGACGCATCCACCCATAGCTATATCACGAGCAATTGGGGCCACAAATGATTTGGTGAACCATTCAGTGAGAAACTGATCAGTAATCTCAAATTTGATCAGGCAACGTCTACATCTCCATTCATGGATGTGATTAGAGATGTGTGTCGCAGTATCTTGCTTAAGCAATGTGAGCAAATAGGTGCCAGTTTCATAACGAATCGGCAACTGAAAATGCATGAGGAAAGCCATGGATAAAGAGTTAAAGTCATGGTAAGTACTTCGAGGTAGCTCGATGTACCACTTCATTGCAACACCCATGAGGGTTCGTTGGAAAAGACGAATAGAATGGAATCCTCCACGTACGAGTTCAACGAGCACCAGAGGTGATATGTCATCACATGGGCTTGAGGATCTTCTTTATCTTTCCCATCGAACTTTGGACAATCACTTGGTATCTTGGACGAGACTAGAGGCTAATACGGTGAATGAAGGATCAGATCATTTGTAAGGCAAGATACATCTAGCAACTCGAGTGTAGCCAAGAATGGCAATTTGGTTTTAAAAGGCATGGGAGGTCGATAAGCGGGTCCATACGAAGGAGCCCATTCCTGCTGGTAAGGAGTTTGGCCATATGGCATCTAAGGTTGCCCCCATTGTGGATTACCTTGACCATAGGGAGGATTTTCACCTTGAATACCTTGGAACTGTCCGACCATAGGTTGTTTATAAGCAATGTATGGGTTAAAAGGCCATTGAGCATGTTGACCTTAGGCATATGGATATGGGACCTATTGTCCTTGAACATATGGGTGATGAACCTGTTGTCCCTGAACAAGAGGGTTTTGGACCTGCTGCCCTTGGGCATAAGGTTGATACACTTGTTGCCCTTACACGTAGGGATCCTGTACTTGATGCCCTTGACTGACGGGATTCCGAACCTGTTGACCTAGGACATGAGGATTTTGAGCCTACTGCTGCAAAACTGGACCTTGACCCTGCCCTTGCAAGGGTTGACCCTGTTGATATGTATACAAGGGTTGTTGTTGCCTTGGTTGGTTTTGCTATTGCAAGGGTTGACCTTGCAGTTGCAAAATTTGTTCCCGGGGCTGCAGAGGTTGGTCCTGCGAGGACATGGGTTGAGAGGTGTGTGGAGCATATCGCATCTATTGTTGTGTGATTTGTTGCAACTGTTGCAAGGGTTGACCTTGCGGTTGTTGCAGTTGACCTTGTTGCGGGATCATTTTCCCTTGCGGTTGCGCGGAGAGCCCTTGCTGCAACAAAGGTTTCCCTTGCGGTAACAAAGGCTGCCCTTGTTGTTGTAGAGGTTGTCCTTGTTGCTGCAAGGGTACTTGAACAGTGCTCGGGAAATTTCCGAACTGAATCTGGCCATAGCCAGGCTAGATGTACTGCCCAGATTGGAGGGTGTAAGGTTGATTAACCATTCCTTGAGAACCATATGGAACGTAAGGATTTTGGTATTAGACCTGAGCCCCATAGGGCTACTAACACTGAACATTTCTTGATCCAGACGAACCAATGGGATTCTGAACCTATTGGTGCTGGACATTGCTTGATCCAGTAGGATCAGCAGGGTTATGAATAATACCAAAATAAGCCTGGTTTATGCCAAGCATGTGAGCTTGTGAGCCGCTCACATTAGTGGCGCCTAACACCACAAAAACATTTAAGTTCTACCCCCAAGGTGGTGGCACAACTTGGCCACTGACTAGAGGGACGGAGGAACTGATAGAGACATTCTTTGAACCTTCCATTTGTGCCTGACGAATAACTGAGATTGACGATACAAGGGTATTCGTAACGGTGGGTTGCATCGGGACTGAGGTAATAACCTTTTGGGAAGTCGTGTTCAACAGACCCGAAGTAGGCATGGCGCCTAATGCTCAAACAGGGTTATGGTTGTTGGCATTATGATACATATGTTGTACTTGATGGCAACCCACTCATCTCAGATAATAAATTATAGTGTAGAGAAAAGTTCACGCACTTATATGAAGAGAAAAGTTTATTTCATGTAGAGAAAAGTTCACGCACTTTTATGCAGAGAAAAGTTTATTTCATGTAGAGAAACGTTCACGCACTTTTATGCAGAGAAAAGTTTATTTCATGTAGAGAAAAAGTTCACGCACTTTCATGCAAGGAAAAGCGCGTATATGTTGGAGAACTTACCTTTGGTCCATGGTAGTTAGTCCTTGGTATTTGAACCTATGAGGAAAAGCGTGTATATGTTGGAGAACTTACCTTTGGTCCATGGTAGTTAGTCCTTGGTATTTGAACCTATGTGGAAAAGCGCGTATATGTTGGAGAACTTACCTTTGGTCCATGGTAGTTAGTCCTTGGTATTTGAACCTATGGTTTTGGACCATGGTACCTCGTCAAAAGTGTTGATCTCACGCACTTTCATGGTTGGTTCATGGTATTAGTCCGACAATTTTTGATCCTATGGTTTTGGCCTGTGGTGTTGCATCCAAAAGTGTTGATCTCACACACTTTCATGGTTGGTTCATGGTATTAGTTCAACAGTTTTTTGATCCTATGGTTTTGGCCCGTGGTTGTGAAAGGCCTAAGACTATAAAAGAGGAAGGAGATCATTTGGCAAAGCATCTTCTGAATTATCGAATATCTGATAAAGTGCTAGATCTGGAATATTGTGATTGGGTTTTGGTGTAGATCTGGATCTGAATGAAGAAGGAACCTGAGCATAAGGAGAAGGATAAGTTCTATTGATGGGTCAAAATCTTAAGGCTGGAATAGTGGTATCTCTATATGATTTTGATCTGTGATATGTGGCATACGCTTGATCTATAAATCTAATAATCTGGGTCTGAATTATTGATGCATGTTTTATTTTACACATGTTATGATCTGGGTATGTCTGATGTAACAATTGCAAAGTTATAAGGAAATATTTGCAGATCTGTATGCGGGTTGGCTTTGGTGAAATCAGAGATTGATGATGCAAGTGTAGTTGATGGGTTTTTGATGTTCTTGGATCCAGTTTGAAAATTTATGAAAAGTGGTCCTTGAAAGAAAAGAAGTAGGGGGTTGTAGCTCCCTTCTAGGAGAGACTGGAAAACGAAAGAGAGAGTTGTAGCTCTCTGCAGGTTGTAGCCTGCGTACTGGTAAAGGACTGCAACAATACAAAATCATTATAAAAGGAGTTTCTTATTAAAAGAAGATAGAGACATATTGCAGCAGGTGGTTTTCACCCACATTGGGTTTCCACCTTATATCTGGTGTTCTTTTGTGTGACTATTTGCTTTTCTTGTTCCTGCTCATTATTTTATGATTCTGACATACAAAGTAATGATCAATATTTGAAGAATTATTCAAAGTATAAATAAGGAAGATATATTGAAAAGAATTTGATAATACTGATTCACCCCCCTCTCAGTATTATTTCCAACAATTGGTATCAGAGCAGGTCCTTCAGAGAAGCTTGATCGCTTGAAGGAAGATCACTCATCATGAGCAACTACGAGAGGGAAGCATCAATCAGGCCACCAATCTTTGATGGGACAAACTTCAATTATTGGAAGGTAAGAGTTACTGCTTATCTTCAATCTCTTGGTATAGAAGTTTGGGATATCATAGATACAGGCTACACTTTTCCTTCAACTACTCCTACAGATTCGGCCGAGAAGAAGAAATATGAAACAAATGCTAAAGCAATCAATACTCTGCTAGGATGCTTATCTCAAACAGAATTCGTAAAGGTTATGCAATATAAATCCGCAAAGGAAATATGGGACAAGATTGTCTCCAGCTATGAAGGAGATGAACAGGTAAAGCATGCTAAACTTCAAACCTCAGGATTCAGTATGAGAATCTCAGAATGTATAATGATGAAAGTGTGGCTAACTATTTTCTTCTGGTAGATGAGATTGTTAATTGCATGAAAAACTTGGGTGAAGAAATAAAAGAGGCTATTGTGGTTGAAAAAGTGCTAAGATCATTGTCCCCCAAGTTTGAATCTAAAGTGTCTGCAATAGAAGAAAAGGAAAATCTACGAATTCTTACTATGTCTCAGCTACACAGAATTCTAACTGCTTATGAAATGAGAAAGGGAGGTCCATCAGACAGAAGAGAAGCTGCTTTCAAGGCTTTAGGCAAAGGAGACTATTATGAAGCAAGTCACGTGCCAGAAGAAGAAGAAGAAGAATCAAATTTTGTCAGAAATCTTCAAAGGGGTTCTGGAAGGTTCAGAGGTAAGTTACCTTTTAAATGCTTTGATTGTGGAAGAGTAGGTCATTATGCTGCGAAATGTCCTTATAAAGATAAAGGAAAGGAACCTGCTAGATGGAACAAGAAACAGATTGCAAATAAGAAAAGCTACTACACTCATGAAGATAGTGATGGTCTATCAAATAGTGATGAAGATGAACGAGGTAATGACTATAAACTTTTAATGGCATTTGAAGATGATGATTACATGGATGCTATAGATGTGGATAGCTTTTGTGAAGAAATTTCTAGACTCAAGACATGTATAGAAGAAAAGAATAGGATCATTGATGCTCTACAACTTCAAATTGATGAAAAAGAAAAATATCTTGAAAAGTTAGAAGGTGAAATTGTTGGTCTTAGAAAAGAGATTGAGAAAACAAAGGCTATTAATCTTAAGTTTGTCAAAGGATCTGAAACTCTGGATGAGATCATCAATGTACAACGTTCTCCTCTAAACAAGACAGGTCTGGGCTATAATGGAGAAACTTCTCAAGCATCCACCTCAAAGAGTTATCTTGATGCAGCAAGAAGGAATGAGAAAAAGCACTATGGAGATCACCAGGTAAAGCAGGGACCAATTACAAACAAAGACTATCAGGCAAATTAGGGGCAATTCGTCTTAAGGATGAACAAAAGCTACAACCAACCACAGGTAAAATCCTCTCAATTTGCTTCAAGAATGAATGACAGTAGAAATTACAATCGTTTGGCCGGAAGATTTGATAACCGCAGAAGTTTCTTCAATGGACAATGCTTTTCTTGCCATAATTTTGGTCACAAAGCAGCTCAATGTGTTGCATATAAAATGATCATGACTAGAGAAGCTCAAAAACAAAGGAGTATGACCAGGATTACAAAAAGGACCTATAACAACTTTTTGGTTCTTGAAAATGAAGTTGAATGTTCTATTTGCAATAATTTTGGTCATGAAGATTCTGAATGCAGGAGCAGGTTTCAGCAAACAAAGGAACAAGCCTCAAGCACCAAAACATGGAGAATAAAGGAACCACAAACAGAAAGATGTGGGATAGCATTTTATGCAGAGGGACAGGAAAATCTATGGTACATTGATAGTGGATGTTCGAAGCATATGACAGGTGATAAAGAAAAACTTGAATCATATTCTGCTCTAGAAAAAGGAAAGAAAGTTTCTTTTGGAAATGATACTCCTGCAACTATAAAAGGAAAAGGCACTGCTCAGTTAAAAGAAAAGGTCAAAGCTGGAAATGTTTTGTATGTTGATGGATTGAAGCATAATCTTCTAAGTGTCAGCCAGATGTGTGATCAAAGAACCGAGGTGATATTCAGATCAAATGGATGTCTTGTTCGTGATCTTGATACAGGTAAAACAGTGATCAAAGGTAAAAGAACTCCAAATAATCTATACATATTTGAAGAAGGACAACAACAATGCTATCTGAGCAAGGATGATGAGCACTGGTTATGGCACTGGAGGTTGGGGCATCTAAGCTTTTCACAAATAAGGAAAGCATGCAAATATCAGGCAGTTCGTGGTCTTCCAGATATCAAAATTCCAGACAACACCATATGCAAATCATGTCAGTTTGGAAAGCAAACCAGAACTACCTTTCCGGAGAAGGAAGGATCAACTAGCATGCCTCTTGAGCTAGTACATACAGATACATGTGGTCCATTCAGGAAAAGGACACCTCGAGGAGAAGAATACTTGATATTATTCATTGACGATTTCTCCAGGTTTGTCTGGTTAGGACTTATGAAGCACAAAGATGAAGCATTCGAAAAATTCAAATCCTTTAAAGCCTTGGTTGAAAATGAATCAGGATACAAAATTAAGTGCCTTAGATCCGACAGAGGTGGGGAGTTTATCTCAAATGAATTTTTCGATTTCTGTGAAGAACATGGGATAAGAAGAGAATTCTTTACATCTAGAACTCCTCAGCAAAATGGAGTGGTGGAAAGAATGAACAGAATTGTCCAACAAATGGCTCGTGCTATGCTTGATGAGTCTGTAACTCCCGCAACTTTCTGGGGTGAAGCAACACATGCTGCGGTTATTATTCTCAACAAAACAAATGTCCGGGTGAACAGCACTCAAACCCCTCATGAGATCTGGTATGGTGAGACTCCTTTTGTAAAGCACTTCAAAATCTTTGGGAGCAAATTCTATATTAAAAATACTGATGAGCAACTTGGAAAACTTGAACCTAGAGCAGATGAAGGCATTCTTCTTGGTTATTCTCCACACAACAAAGCATACAAGTGCTACAATAAAAGACTTGGAAGAATTGTTGACAGCATTGATGTAGTGGTTGATGAGAAGGGATACATTCCTAGGCAAGTAAATCATGAAGATATCGAAGAAGATGAAGGCCATCCTCAAAGACAGAATGATGAAGAAGAAGAACCTCAAGAAGAACCAGAGGAGCAAATAAGGATAGAAGAGAAGACTCCATCCAGATATGTTCAGAAGAATCATCCAAAATCTCAGATTTTGGGACAGAAAGAAGCAGGTGTACAAACAAGAAGAATAATTGCAGAAGCTTCAAGCTATTTGGCATTACTCTCTTCCAATGAACCACAAAATGTGAAAGAGGCATGCAAAGATGAATGTTGGGTCAAAGCAATGGATGAAGAACTTGAGCAGATCGAAAAGAACAACACTTGGGAGCTGGTTCCTAGACCAAAGGATAAGAACGTTATAGGGACAAAATGGGTCTTCAAAAATAAATTGAATGAAAATGGAGAAGTAATTAGAAACAAGGCCAGACTTGTTTGTAAAGGGTATGCACAGCAAGAAGGAATAGATTTTGAAGAAACCTTTGCTCCTGTTGCAAGACTTGAGGCCATCCGAATGTTCCTCGCTCTCTCAAGCTTTCAAAACTTCAAAGTATTTCAAATGGACGTAAAATCAGCCTTTCTGAATGGAGACTTGGAAGAAGAAGTATACATTGAGCAGCCAGATGGTTTCATTCTTGGAAATGATCCAAATCTTGTATGCAGATTGAAAAAGGCTCTCTATGGTCTCAAACAAGCTCCAAGGGCTTGGTACTATCGTTTGGACAAATATCTTCATCAACAAGGTTTTTCAAAAGGATGAGCAGATAGCAATCTTTATATAAAAATTGAAAATGACAAATTGCTAATACTTGTTATGTATGTATATGACATTATCTTTGGTAGCAATGAAGAATCTATGAGTCAAAGCTTTTCCTTGGTGATGCAGAAAGAATTCGAAATGTCCTTGCTTGGAGAATTGACATATTTTCTTGGTTTGCAAATCCAACAAAATGAAGGAGGGATCTTCTTGTCTCAAACCAAGTATCTCAAGCAGATTTTGAAGAAATATGGTATGGAAGAAGCAAAACCAGTATGTACACCCATGGTCACAGGATGTAACCTCAGTGCAAATGATGAATCAGCAGCAGTGCATCAACCAACTTACAGATCTATGATTGGAAGTCTACTTTATTTGAGAATAGTTGGAATCTATGCATGCAGTGGGAATAGTTGGAAGATTTCAGGAAAATCCAAAGGAAACTCATCTTCAGGCAATAAAGAGAATCTTCAAATATCTTCAAGGGACTCAAAACTATGGCTTATGGTATCCTAGAGATACAGATCTCACACTTCATGCTTATACAGATGCAGATTGGGCCAGAAGCGTGGATGACAGGAAAAGCACAAGTGGTGGTGCATTCTTTATGGGTTCCAGATTAGTATCTTGGTTCAGCAAGAAACAGAGTTCGATTGCCTTGTCTACAGCTGAAGCAGAATATGTTGCTGCTGCATCTTGCTGCACTCAACTCCTTTGGATGATGAAACCTTGCAGGATTTTCAAATCACTTGTACACCACCCATATCCATCTTATGTGATAATACAAGTGCAATCAACATTTCAAAGAACCCAGTCATGCATTCAAAAACCAAGCACATACCAATCAAGTATCACTTTCTCCGGGAACAAGTGCTTGAACAAAAGGTCAAGTTGGAGTATGTTCCTTCTAAGGAACAGGTTGCTGATATACTCACTAAACCATTGCCTAGGGAGACCTTTGAATACCTCAGGCAAAAGTTAGGGGTTGTTGATGCATCATCTTGTTGTTGAATCTCTTCTGATTGTTGGTTGTACGCAAGGTTCATCTGAAGTATATGCGTACATGTGCTGGGTTGCGGATTGGTCAAAGATCGAATGGCACAGGTTCAGGGGGAGCATATCATGCATTGTTGGCATTATGGAGGAAGTACAGAAGGAGATCATGGATGCTGGTCTGAATATTGCTGCAATACGTCTCTATCTCTTTCATGGTCATGGATTATGGTTCTTCTTTGCAGATCTGGTTTATAGTCAGGGGGAGCATGTTCTTAGGGGGAGCATAACCCTTTGCCCTTGATGTCAAAGGGGGAGAGTGATTGGTTGTTGTTGCCATCAAGTCCAAAGGGGGAGATTGTTGGCATTATGATACATATGTTGTACTTGATGGCAACCCACTCATCTCAGATAATAAATTATAGTGTAGAGAAAAGTTCACGCACTTATATGAAGAGAAAAGTTTATTTCATGTAGAGAAAAGTTCACGCACTTTTATGCAGAGAAAAGTTTATTTCATGTAGAGAAAAGTTCACGCACTTTTATGCAGAGAAAAGTTTATTTCATGTAGAGAAAAAGTTCACGCACTTTCATGCAAGGAAAAGCACGTATATGTTGGAGAACTTACCTTTGGTCCATGGTAGTTAGTCCTTGATATTTGAACCTATGAGGAAAAGCGCGTATATGTTGGAGAACTTACCTTTGGTCCATGGTAGTTAGTCCTTGGTATTTGAACCTATGTGGAAAAGCACGTATATGTTGGAGAACTTACCTTTGGTCCATGGTAGTTAGTCCTTGGTATTTGAACCTATGGTTTTGGACCATGGTACCTCGTCAAAAGTGTTGATCTCACGCACTTTCATGGTTGGTTCATGGTATTAGTCCGACAGTTTTTGATGCTATGGTTTTGGCCTGTGGTATTGCATCCAAAAGTGTTGATCTCACACACTTTCATGGTTGGTTCATGGTATTAGTCCAATAGTTTTTTGATCCTATGGTTTTGGCCTGTGGTATTGTGAAAGGCCTAAGACTATAAAAGAGGAAGGAGATCATTTGGCAAAGCATCTTCTGAATTATCGAATATCTGATAAAGTGCTAGATCTGGAATATTGTGATTGGGTTTTGGTGCAGATCTGGATCTGAATGAAGAAGGAACCTGAGCGTAAGGAGAAGGATAAGTTCTATTGATGGGTCAAAATCTTAAGGCTGGAATAGTGGTATCTCTATATGATTTTGATCTGTGATATGTGGCATACGCTTGATCTATAAATCTAATAATCTGGGTCTGAATTATTGATGCATGTTTTATTTTACACATGTTATGATTTGGGTATGTTTGATGTAACAACTGCAAATTTATAAGGAAATATTTGCAGATCTGTATGCGGGTTGGCTTTGGTGAAATCAGAGATTGATGATGCAAGTGTAGTTGATGGGTTTTTGATGTTCTTGGATCCAGTTTGAAAATTTATGAAAAGTGGTCCTTGAAAGAAAAGAAGTAGGGGGTTGTAGCTCCCTTCCAGGAGAGACTGGAAAACGAAAGAGAGAGTTGTAGCTCTCTGCAGGTTGTAGCCTGCGTACTGGTAAAGGACTGCACCAGTACAAAATCATTGTAAAAGGAGTTTCTTATTAAAAGAAGATAGAGACATATTGCAGTAGGTGGTTTTCACCCACATTGGGTTTCCACCTTATATCTGGTGTTCTTTTGTATGACTATTTGCTTTTCTTGTTCCTGCTCATTATTTTATGATTCTGACATACAAAGTAATGATCAATATTTGAAGAATTATTCAAAGTATAAATAAGGAAGATATATTGAAAAGAATTTGATAATACTGATTCCCCCCCCCTCTCAGTATTATTTCCAACAATGGTAAAGTGATGAGGCACTAGGTGTCCCTGAAATCAACTATACCAAAGACACATAGTTGGGTGAAAAAATGGCGGGAATACCCCCTGACTAGGGAAAACCCTCAAGAGGAAAAGGCAACTCTTCTTTCTCAACAGTGTGTGGCGTAGAAACTTCGGACTCATCCAGAGAGGTGACTGGAGCATCGCCATTGGGTTCCATGTTTGGAAATAAACGACGACGAATGGTCGAAGAAGTACAAGGGGATAGTTCCAAAGGAACACCCGGCTGGTTGTATGGAATGTAAGGACACTACGGTGATATCACAACAAGGTCATATAGAGGATTCAAAGGGTAGATAACTAGTCCAAACTAACCGTCGGTGGTCGGTGAGTTCTCTGGAGTTTGAACGGGATTGTCCGGAGATTCCTGGCCAAGATCAGTGGATGACCCAGTATCGAAAGTAGGCGGAGGATGAAATGACAAAGGTTGAATGCTCAGAACAATTCTGAGTTCAACACCTTGGTGCTCGAGTGACTCTAGTAACTTAGGAAACATCTCCTCAGAAAATCTTTCAGACGGAGGAGAGGAAGAGGAATTGGGCGAACCAGATGGTTTAGCCACGATTACATTGTCTTATTTGGCAGAAAAATTAACTTCAAGGCTTTAAAATGTTCTTTTAAGGGAAATTCATGATTTGGTCTCAGAAAATACTAACAGGGTGTTTTTGGATCGTGGGCAATCAATTATTAAGATGCACAAAATATTGGTGTTCTTTCATTTTTTAAGAGTCGAGAAAGAAACAAAGATGACTCTATCGCTTTTGATTGGAAACGAGCTCAAAAGGACAAGTGCTCGAATGATCTTTTAAGTTTAATGAGTCAAAAAGATCAAATAACTACTCTGGATGATCTAGGTAAATAAGATTACTAGGAAATCGTGAACTGTAGAAAACCTCCCGACGAACTGAGAAGTACGAGCAGGTAATCTCCCCGAATGCTATGTTTGGTGTATCACGTTTGCAAGGTGGCCAACTTGGCTTCCTAAGGATAAAAGGATTGCATCCTAGAGGGGTCTCCCATTATATACTCGACGGTATGCGGAGCACAAATCTGTACTAGCGCTATCTAATGCCGAAGCTAACGACAGCTGCTAGGTTTAAAGACGCCAGAACACATCTCTAGCCTAGACCTTCTAGATATGATCGTTAATGTCAAATGTGCCTTAGGTTAATTGAATTCATTTTAAAGTTTATCTTGAGTTATGTTTCAGTTTTCAGGTCTTAGCGATGCGACTCGAAAAACCTTAAATGCAACTAAATGAGACAAGACCCTTTCAATTCAATGAAATGCCTACACTAGAGAGGGTAGAAACTACTCAATCAAATGCAAACAATCAAGCAACTGAAAACAAAATGATCTTTCACTACCTTACTTTTTCAAAAAATAAACTAATGAAAAATGCATTCCAATTCCTAATTTCCTGACAAGCACTTATCTATTAGTCCTTTCAAAAGCAAAAGAGTTCTCTTCCTTTTCCAAATGCCGATGCAATTCTAGTCTTTTAATGATGCAAGCTATCGTAGCACAATGATGCAACAAGCTAGAATTTCATACTTTTTCCATGAAACAATGAAACAAACTTTTCGCATATAATTCTTTAGTGAAAAAGTTCTTGAGACAATAAGCTCTTCAAGCAGATGAACACATGAAAAGAGAAACTCATTCAGACTAATGAAACACCGACTTTACCAACCAAGACAAGCAATGTGATCCATACCCGAAAAAAAACGTTTAGACAAGCAAACAAAAACTTTTCAAACTTGTGTAAAAGAGGTCAAAGTCATAAAAGGACCAAAAAACGAAATGCAAGGAGTAAGTATGCCTACAACCTGACTTATTGAGTTCACAAACTGCTGAATGGATGAAAAACTAGATGCCCTAGTGTTGTTGACCACTCAATGGCTCAATCAATCAAGTAGAAAGATGATAAGTCAACAAGCAAACACAACCAAATGAAAAGTAGCTTTCTAGTCAGGGAGAAAACGGTCCAAAAGGCTTACGGGGTCAAAATCCCAAAAGCAGAACAAACTAGCGAATATTGGGGTTAGGCCCTAATATTCACTTACAGGCATCGGTGCAACTACCTAACTGACAACAAGCGCCAGAGGCTGGTTGGCGCGACTGTTTCCCAGTAACTCGCGCTAATCGGTGCGAGTGTTAGTGAATTAAGCGCGTTGGTCGAGGGATCTAAGGAAAAAAAAATTGAAACAGGGACCAGATCTGCTACTATGAATTTTAGACTCAGGCCAGTAAGCAGGAGAAAAGAAACAGAATCAAAGGGAAAAAGTGGAACTAGAAAATTTCTCACGAAATCATGAAATACAAGACAAACAAAAGGATTGGGATCCCCACCGGAGTCGCCAATTTTTGGTGAAGTAAAATTATAAGTGCGGACACAAACAAATTCCTCTAGCCCGATAATGGGTCTAGCCATAATAGATACATTCTATGGAAGATTACCTTAGGTTAGAACCAATTATGAGGGCCTACCTCTTAGTCCGCTTATCTCGTTTTATGATGTCCTTGCTTGCTCGCTTCAACTCTCTCTCGCTTCCTTCTTCAAGCACCTAAAACAAGTAAACAACAACATACAACAACTGTGATAATAGACAAATTGTAATTCAACCTACTTAACAAGTCAAGAAACATTAAGCCATGAATATGTAAGATGACAAGTCATGTTGGAAATCAATTGATAGTTGCATATATCAAATAGAGATTACAACCATTGTCTTGACGTTGCAGTCCTCCTCTTATAAGACCAGGTTCCCACACACTTATGCTAGCATCCCATGATGGCCTCAATCCACAATAGTTTTAAGGCTCTTCCTTGTAGGCTTCACTCCAAACCAAATCACACTTCTCCCTCACACAACTAGATATCTACAACTAGTAATAGCTTGCTGTCTACTCCAAACCAAAATAGCACTAGCACACCAACATTAACACTAGCTTGTGCTTGGGAAGAAGGGAGGTTTATATAGGATGAATGGATGGGAGATGGATCCTCTTCTCATGGAATAAGGGCTTATCCCTTGAGGTAATTCCATAATTATAGGGGAAAGGATCCCCAACTAACATCCTCAACCCCATCCGGCGAAACCATTTATCAGACTTCTGTTACGAAGCTTCTAGAGCTAGAAGCTTCAGCTCCTAATTTAAAAAAAATTCCATAACAAGATCGGCGCGACTGGAACACAACTCAGTCACTTTGGTCAGCGCTAGGGATAGTGCTAATCTCTACACATTGGTGTGGGGGAGACAAAGGCCATTAGCGCTGGTCTTGTAAACTGGGCAAAACAAAAGTTTCAGGGGAATGGTGCAAAAGGGAATTGATCTGCTTATGAAGAGGGACACAATGGGAGTTTCTTCATGAAGGCAAAACATGTGGGGTTCAATGTAGAGGTGATATAGGATCAAGGAACGGGGAGTACAGGGACAATGACAAAATGTTGTGTAACAATTTATCCAACCAAGGCTACGGGACTAGTAACTCAACCCAACTTGTTACAGTGCTCCAGAGTGTTTTTCCAACCAAGGCTCCATGAACTGGTAACTCAACCCGAGCTAAGGAAACATGGGAACCAACCAAAACAAAATAATGAAAATGAGCCCACAATCTCCATGGCTATCCAGGAAATGTAAAGGTTAGGCAAATCCACTGTTAATCCCGACCATCCGCCATGTCAATCACAGATCATGACCAATCAACCACATACGTATGCCATGCATGCAAAAACTAGTGAGGAAAACATACATGCAACTCGGTACCTGTAAGAAAAACCAATTGTAGTTGCTGCTTCTGATGTCCTCTTGCACTTTCCTACTCTTCCTTGGCCTTCTTGCTCCAAAACTACAAGTATGCCACACCCTACAAGAGTGCTCCAAGAAAACTCTAAGTCTCCAATAATATGAGAGAGAGAGAGAATAATGAGAGAGCTAAAAACTGAACTGCCCAAGCCTATACACTGATCCTCAGAAGCCTTTTTATTAATGAGGCCTCTATTTTCTTCATTTTCCTCCTCACATGCAACCTATGACCTTTCACTTTCCTTTTCTCCTAATTTCCATTATTTTCATAAATAAAGTCCAAATAATGCATCTTTACCTTTCCAAAGCCTTTACCGTCGCCTTTGCCATTGCCTTTGCCAATTTCCTTAGTCATAATAAACCGAATAAACACCCACTAGGATGTTTTCCCCACCATTCATCTTGGAATATGTGTCCCATCACCATGGCCTTATATATTTCTACATGATTATTTAACTAGGGTTTTTACATCATGTCCTTTCTTGGTTGTTGGTAAACCTCCCACAAAGTCCGTGGAAATTATTTCCCAAGGACGAGTAGGTACATGTAAGGGATGATACAAACCTTGTTTCCTATTGATAGGCTTGCTGGTACAACAAAGCATGCATCCTCTTATGAACCTAGCTACCTGCCCTTGCATCTTGGGCCAATACACATACCTCTGCAAGTTAGTCATGGTCTTCCCTACACCAAAGTGCCTGCAACCTTGGAGGTGTGAGCCTCTCTAACCAACTACAAACACTCACCTTTAGGAAAACATAACTTATCCAACCTATAGAATAACCCATTATGAAGATGGTAGTCAATGATGTTGTTGCCATCATGAACATGACTCTGACTTTGCAACTGTTGATACACCTCCTTGAAATCCTCATCTTCTAAATATTCCTCTCTGTATGCATCATGGGTGAATGGATCCATGTGAATAAGAGTTCCCAAAGCTGTAATATTTGATGTGGGTGGCCTTGAAAGCATATCAACCAACTTGTTTGTGCTTCCTTTATTATACTTGATCCCCAAATGAAATCGTTGTAAAAACCCCATCCACTTGTAATGCTTGGCCTGTTGTAGCTTACTCTAGGCCTGCAAGTACTGTAAAAGATAGTGATCTATGTGGATTACTGTCTCCTTTCCCATCAGATAGTGCTTCCACTTCTTCACAACTTTCACCATGGTACAGAGCTCCTTGTCATAGGTAGGGTAGTTAAGAACTACGACATGAAATACTTCATAATGGTAGCATGCAGCCCTTCCTCCCTGCATCAAGACAACTCCCATAACATACCCACTTGCAGTTGTCTCCACTTCGAAAGGTCATTGCAAGTTTGGTAATGCTAGAACTGGTGCTTGACCGATCTTCTTCTATAACCCCTTGAAAGCCATTTGTTGACCTTTTTTCTATTGAAAACTCTTTCCACTTGTTGTTATGGTGTGGGGCGGTGTTGCTACCTTTGAAAACGAGGCTATAAATTTCTTTAGGTACTATGTTGCCCCGGTGAAACTCCTAACCTCAGAAACATTAATAGGAACTAACCATTTCATGATGGTCTCCATTGTGGAAGGATCTATTTTCAACTCTCTTCCACCGATTACATACCCCGGATACACCAAATATTGCTACGCAAACTCACACTTCTTGAGATTTGCTAGCAGTTGGTGCTTATTCAATGTTTCTAGCACCTGCGTCAAATGTGAAATATGTTTCTCCTAGGTAGTACTATATACCAGTATATCATCAAAATAGACAATAACAAATGAATCTATAAAAAGGCACAACACATCATTCAATAATCTCATAAATGTAGCTCGTGCATTACATAGGCCAAATGGCATAACTACCACTCGTAGAAACCTTCCTTGGTTTTGAAGGCAGTCTTCCATGTATCTTCTTCTTTGACTTGAACCTAGTGATATCCAGACTTCAAGTCCAACTTGGTGAAATACTTTGCTTGTTGCAACTGATCTAGCATATCATCTATCCATGGAAGGGGGTATTTGTTCTTGAGCGTGATTTTATTCAATGCCCTGTAATCTTTACACATCCAACAAGTCCCATCCTTGTTTGGCACAATGATGATGGGTGACCCACATGGTGATGTACTCGGTCGAATGACACCATGTTCTAGCAGTTGTTGCAAATGTTTCTTCACCTCACTTGCTTCTATAACAAACTGCATGTACAACCCAATATTTGGCAATGGAGAGTTTTGCAATCGCTGGATCTCATGCTCCACCTCTCTCTTAGGTGGTAACCCTTTAGGCTCTCTGAACACATCCTTTTGTGGTTGTAACAACTCCTCCAATTTTTGTTTATGTTTCTTATTACACCCCTCTAGGGATGCCTTACCTCTTATTGACTCCTCTTCAAACTGACTTTCTCTTAAAAACAATAAAGCATACTTCTTGCTGGAAATGCTCAATTTCTTGGCTTGGTTGGCACTTACTAGTGAAATTTTTTACTTTCCTTTGGTCGCGTTGATGATGAATGATTTTCCTTCCTTGATAAGCCAATACTGGTTAGCTCTCCTCATGAATATTGCATCATGCATGTACATTTATGGACTCCCAAACATGACTCTATATACATCAAGGGGAACCACATCTAGATCTACTTCACCAATAAAATGAGCACTAACATAAAAACTAATTTTACACGATTTTCTTACCTTCAGCTCTACATCATTATTTACCCATCCCAATTGATATGGGTTTGGATGATTGTGAACTTCCAACCCCAACTTCTTGACCGACTCTACTACAATGAGATTCGTCTGCGATCCTGAGTCAAACAAAGCATCAATCTTTGTCTTCTTGACCTGTATCTTTATATGGAAGAGTTTGGTCATTTATTCCTCTTCCTGTTGCTGAAGGCTAGTCAGATTCACCTCCTTCCCTACTAATGTACAAACGATCTTCTCATCCACATCTGAGTTGCTTTCAACTTGGTTGCTCAAATCAATGGTGATGAGATCCTTCTTCTTATTATCTTTCTTCTTTTTCTTCGGGTTTAGTTTTGGCTGCAACTTCGAACACTTATCCTTTGTATGGCCATTAATGTTGCAGTGATTGCTAGGATATTTACACTAGTGCATTGTGGCTTCCGTATTTTTATCTTTTCCCCCTTTTTCTTCTTCTTCCCCATCTTGGAAGCTTCTTGATTCTCCTTCTGCTTCAATCCACTTGATTGTGCTCTTTTTTGGCCTATATTCTCTAGGTATTATGCCTGTACACAAGCCTCATCCACCGATTTGGGCTTAAACATCATCACTTGCTCACACATATGGCGATGCAGACCCCCCAAAAACTTGAGGAGTACATGTAGGTTCTTTGGAGAGATACCCAACATTATATCCATCTTTCTGAATTATGTTGTGTACTCCTGCACGTTTTGGGCCGACTTTTGCATGAAGTAATGCCGTCATATCCAATAGTCGTCCACTTATCCAATGGGATAAAAATGTGACTTAATGATGATTTTTCAATCCTCCCACTTAGTCACTAGATGTTCTCCCTCTAACCATAGGGTTTCTGCGTGGCTCTCCCACCAAATCAGTGCATGGCCCTCTAATTTCAATCACATGAATGCGATATTTTGCCCTTCCTCGATCTAATGGATGTTGAAATAAAATTCCAGCTGCAGCAACTCGTGGTTCAATTTTAGAATATCGATATCGGTGTGGTATGGTTTGATATCAAATTTTTCTTCCATTTTGAACAGAGATTGATCCATGACACTCAAACTGGGTTGATATTTCCCAGGTCCTTTCTACGATTGGTTCTTCATTTCTACTTGATCCTCAATTCCTCATTCAGATTTTTTCTCTGCATTCGAACCCCCGTCTTCTCCAAATATCCCTAGATTATTTCTTAGGACCACCATGAGAAGGTTTACGTTGCAATTTATATCCGTGACTTGTTGTTCGATCCGTGAAAACCTCACCTCTGCAGGATCATGAGGTTCGTTTACAGATTCATTGCCCATGATTAGGGTTTTACGATTTTCGGCCCCACAGATCTAAATCCCTGCAATCTCCACAAAATACCCGAAGAAACCCACTCTGATACCAAATAATCTGTAAACTTCTGCAGATATTCCAATGGACAGTTCATCACAACAGATCTAATAATATTATATTAAAACTCTGGAAATTATACATTATTATAGTTTATTAAACTTTAAGATCTGTGGATTTAACTGTAGTTAGTGCATGCATGCGAATGGAAAGTATGAAAAAACATAGACAATGAAAAAATAAGCTCACACACACATAAGATACAATATATGCTCTTTGGGAAACCCTTTTGGGAGAAAACCCAACTGGAAGGTGAGGCTTCTTCGCTCTCTTTCTCTGTCTGGAAATATCGTTGTAGGTACAAACAAGTAATGCTTGTGGCTTGTGGGCTGCTATAGTGCACAGATACTCTGTGTGTGCTCTACCTCCTATCTTTCCTGGCTATCTTTGCTCAGTTATGGAACAAAATTCTCTTGAAAGAGTGGAATGCCTCTTCCTCCTAGTGGCTAGGTTATAACACAACCCGATAGCCTACTAGTGGTTAAGTTTGACTACATAAACTCTTAACTAGAGTTAAAACTAGACTCTTCTAGAGTATTTTAAATCACAAACACGTGGCTAGCCCCTTTTACATGAATAATGGGGGTTGATGTGACATCCTCCCGAACTATAGGTGTGAAAACATGAAGGTCAACTTTTGAGTGGCATGACTTTTGCGTACAAACTCTGAATAATGCGCTTCTTACGCCATTGGAAATATCTTTGTGTGTAGAATAGCATGAAAATGTGTTATGCTAAAGTTTAAAATTTTTACCACTTAAAAACATCATTTTATGCCTCAAAATGCTCCCAGAAGGTTTCAGACCCTGTTTCACCAAACTGGGTCCCACCGGTAAAAATGGTTCCGTGAGTTGATTCCTCCACTTTTTCCACTCCAAATGCATCGATATGGATGAATAAAATATAATGATACTATTTGGATCATTCAAATCACAATATATGAATTAACCCCATTGTTCCTTATGGAAAGTCTAAAAATGCGTACTTCTAGATGGTAAAACAATCGTATAAATGTTTAGAAGGGAAAAGCATATCATGCCCAATAAAATATTTTTCTTTAGCTAAATATATCTCCATTGGTCATTTGCATTTTTTTTATAGAATAGTGAATGATGATTCCCCCGGATCATCCAAATAATAATTGATAATAATTGATTTAGATGACTCGTAGCACAACACGAGCAAATATACAACACCACCCTCTAAAACCCTAGAGAATAGTAATGCAAAATCATTTTCTTCAAGTACTCCCAATGGTGGTCATACAAAAGTACATGGTCATTAATTAGTTCCACTATATTACTTTCCTTTAGCTAATATGGAGAAATGGGGAATTTATCAACCTGTTAGAGCCTAGATCGACCTCAGGTTGAATTGAAGCAATTCTAGGGTAACCACAAACCACGCTTAACCTGGTAGCTAGCCCTACTAGGTCGGGAGAGGGCTCTCTCCTTGTCAATCTCAGTTGAGATGACTGAATCAAATATGGATTTTCAGCTAGGTATAGTAGCACTAGGTTTTTTTGGTTGATTTTGATGGTTTTGTTGCTGGATCAAATGGAGCAGGCAGCTTTGGGTCCGGGAAATCAAGTTAGGAATGTAGGGTGTTCTGTGGGGTGAGGTAGGTAGGTGTTTAAGCACTTGTAATTGAGTGAGATGGTAGGTCTAAGACTGATGAGGAGCTGAGGAGGGCATGCAGAGATCATGTATCCTCTTCAAACTGTAGAAAACATCAAAAACTAAATGTATTCCCAAGGCAGAGCACTGTCACCAATGTATTCTACCTATCTATCTTGATTTCATTTAGTTTAGAAGAATGAATTAGATTTTGGCACACATAACACATGAGAAAAACTAATGACAGAAGAAGAAACTATGCAAAAACACATTACCACAAGAATCCCACAAAAATAGTTGCAAATCCTGGTTTATTTCCTTGCCAAACTGCTGTAGAGATGTACAATGTAGCTCAGAGCATCCAAAAGAGTCCAACCCTTGCTAATGACTGAAAAAAATACATAATATAGACATGAAAACCACCTATTCTAGCCATCAGGGGTCGAATCCAAGAGATAAGGGACTATTTCAACCATATCTAAACTAGGAACAAGAATATAGGTAGTGAAACAACTTGCCTCTAAAACCATGGAAACTGATTCATTCACCCCCAAACCACCTCAAAATGATGAATCTACCCTCTAAGGTCATTTTACAATTACATTTACATAGCATAGCATCATTTACAATCATAAATTCATCCAAGATGAGAGAAAAAGTCAACTTGTAGAAAAACTAGGTGAAATTTGGATTTTTGAGCAAATTGGTTCTATGTGTAGCGCCACCTGCTAGGTGCATAGCACCACTTCTCAGCTGATTTTGGAGGCCTTCCCCTTATCCAAATTGAGCCCAAGATAGCTCATTGGAAAGGTCTTCCTATCTAGTTTCTGGAACATCTTGAATTTTTTCATTTGGAGGTCATTTTCCCCCTAAAAAGTGGAATATTCCAAGGCTATTTCCTGTGTGCCCAAAAAGAGGCAGAGGTCATTTTTTGATGGTTTTTCGACCTTTAGGTGACCAAGATTTTCTCCAAAATTGCTTAAACTTTCAGGGATTGATGTTCTCATAATTCTGAATCCAAATATGCAAACCATTTCTCCAAAAAGTGCTCCATTCATGCAATTTTCTGTGTTGGAAATTTTCAAAATTTCAAAATGACAAGAACTCACCAAAAACTTGCCCAGATTTGGCACAAGGCACTCTCATTAGTTTATTTGATGGGCTAGTGTTAAGTTTTGGTATGTTCTATGCTAGAGAAATTTATTTAAATTTTCACAGTTAGCAATCACATCAGCATTACAATAAACTGCAAATAGAACATAAATATAAAACGCAGAAGACAAGCCAAGACAAGAGGACACAAGATATGGCGCAAGCCAGGGACAAACCCCACAATGTGTGGGGAAACCCTTGATCAATTCTTCTTTTATCTTCAAAGTTCAGCAGAGAAAGAGAGAGAGAGTACATTTACAACAGAAGTCAACACTTTGACTTGTCTAGATCTGAGCATAGATCATCTCCTATAACGATGAGATCAGTTGAAGACATTCTGCTTCAACTGATCCTCCAAGGTGACTCCTTCACCTATCATCATCCTACATCAGGTTCTCAAGCTGCACCACTACATAAGCATCATGCTGCATCATGCATCATCATGCTGCTCTTGATCTCATGCATCACTAAGGTTGTAGTAGTAGAACGTCCTATCATAGTGGTCATGTGATGGCACCAAACTGAGGTCACTCTAATAGTACCGAATCTTGTGGTCACTGAGTTTATCTCTACAATGAATCTCTCCTTCTGCAATAACACTGAAACTAAAATCACAACACCGAATTGAAGTCACTGTCCTTTGTGGTAGCACCGAGACTTTTTCTTGAGATAGTAACAAGACCTTGTCCCTGAGATAGCACCGAGACCTTGACCTTGAGATGGCACCAAAATCCTTTACTGAGATTTCACTGAGACTGTGGCACTGTGGTGAGACTTCATCACTGTGTCTGCACTAAAAACCCTTGTTGTAGTAGCACCGAAATATTCTCATTGAAAGAGCACTGAACCATACATGTGATAGCACTGAAATGTAGCATCAAAATTGTGGTTACTTTGGTTACTGTGGTAACAACGAGCTTGTGATAACATTGAAGTTTGCTTACTGTGATAGCACCGAAGTTGAGATCACCTATCCGACTTCCTTTACCGAAAATACTTTCCTCTGCAATTGTCATCCGAACTTGTCTCTGTAATAGTCATCCGAACTTGTTTCTGTAATGGTCATCCGAATTTCAGAGGTGATCCGAACTGCTTGACTATGACTTTGCCTGACTGTTCATGCCTTTACAGTGATTCCTCTTTCTCACTGCGGTAATGACAACGTATAGACTGTCCACGCTGTGTGTATAGATTCTTTATTACAGCGTATGTAGATCATCTTCTTGCTGCTTACTGCGGCTAGGTTATCATGACTGTGGCTTTGTTACCTTGGCCCAATTCGTAGATCACTGCACCTGATACGTCTCCATGGCCTACGTATAGGGTGTCTCTATTCACTGTGGATAGGGTTGTCTCCATTTGCTCATAACCCAGCGTATGTGTTTCCATTGCCTGCGAATTCAAGACCCAATGTATATGTCTCTATTGCTTGCGGATTCATAACCCAGCGTATGTGTTTCCATTGCCTGCGAATTCAAGACCCAATGTATATGTCTCTATTGCCTGCGGATTCATAACCCAGCGTATGTGTTTCCATTGCCTGTGAATTCAAGACCCAATGTATATGTCTCTATTGCCTGCGTGTGTGGATAGGGTTGTCTCCATTTGCCTGCGGATTCATAACCCAGCGTATGTATGTAATGGCCTGCATTTAAATCATGAACTATGAACAACGTAACATGTCCACCGTATCACTTCTATTATGAACTGCGTATATGAACAACATATCACATCCAGCGTGAACTGTGTATATGAACAGTGTATAGTTACTAGATATAACTGCGGGTTGCATATGAGGCAGCGTTCCAAAAAATTATTGTTTGCATCCCCATAAGCCTGTGGCTTACTGTGGCTAGGGGTGCTCTTGGTGTTATATGACCAGCATTACTTGAGTGACCAGCGTATCATTCATGATGTCTCTCTCCTTCACCAAAAACCCAGACGTGGAGAGGAGGAGACTACTCAAGAATGTGTTGTGCTAATGACTCCAAATCCTCTCTTATTTATACTAAAGGCGGATGATTGAATAGACATGATGGTTGGGCTTCTAGAGCCTACATAAGAGCTGGTCGGCTTGATAATAATTACATAAACAAAATAAATTCATATCTCCATAAATACTTATCAGAATCGGATGATCTTTGGATCAATCCTACACCTCTCGACGAGAGGGATCCAATAAAAATATCAGCTACCATAAATAAGCCGATACACATGGAGTTTGGCCCTAGTTGCCAATAGGGAGAACTCCATCCATTGATCCATAAGTCCGACTATACTATCTCTGCCATCAGTGCCCTGCACTTCTCTGCCCATCTTTGCTCAGCTCTGCTGGCTCTGCTCTACTATGCTCAGCTCTGCTTAGCTCTGCTGGCTCTGCTAGCTCTGCTCTTCTCAGCTCTGCTGGCTCTACTCTGCTCAGCGCTGCTGGCTCTGCTAGTTCTGCTCTGCTCAGCGTTGCTGGCTCTGCTAGCTCTGCTTTGCTCAACGTTGTTGGCTCTGCTAGCTCTGCTCTGCTCAACTCTGCTGAACTATGAAGAAGAAGAATTGATCAAGAATGAGTCATATCATTCTCCACTAATTCGAAGTTAGTCTCAGAGTGCGTACCACTGGTCCCAGACCAGTCTCAACCGACCCGAAGTCAATGTCATAGTATGTACGACTCTCATTGGTCCCAGACCAGTACTGCACTGACACGAAGTCAGTATCGGAGTATGTACCACTGGTCCCAGACCAGTCTCAGCCAACCTAAAGTTAGCATCATAGTATGTACAACTCCTACCACTGGTCCCAGAACAGTATCGTTGATCCCAGATCAACGGAGGACATCCTAGTGTAAGGAGTACAATAGATACAACGATGCGTCCATCGGTACTACTATGGTCCCTAACTTCATTTCCCTGCTTATTGATCAGATGAGAGGTACTTCCCATGAGTCCCAGACTGCATGGGTAGGATGCCTCGACAGGAGAACTTAATCAATCCTGTCCTCACAGGAGAACACATCAATCCAGGCCTCACAGGAGAACACATCAATCCTGCTACAATTGCCATGGAGAACACATCAATCCAGGCCTCACAGGAGAACACATCAATCCTGCTACAATCGCCATGGAGAACACATCAATCCAGGCCTCACAGGAGAACACATCAATCCTGCTACAATCGCCATGGAGAACACATCAATCCAGGCCTCACAGGAGAACTAATCATCCTGCTACACAAGAGAGCGAATCATCTTGTCCCACAAGAGAGCGAATCATCTTGTCCCACAAGAGAGCGAATCATCTTGTTTCAGTGCGCACCACCAGGGGAGGGTGAGTCACCCTGTGGTCGTATGTTGCTCCAATAGAACTGCAATCCCTCCAAAGCTCCTAGAGCTCAATGTATGCAGCATGCAAGACCCTTTTACAAAGGTCTCTCGATGACTCCAAGTCGTTTGGGAAAATCACAAATTTGATCTTTCCTCAGGGCTCTGTCCTGTACATCATCTAAGTGTGATGGAGCCTCCTTGATCATCGACTTACCATATCCCAGATAAGGCAGTAATTGATGTCTATCTGCTGGAGCAATTGTCAAATACGGGATTCCTCAATAATCGAATCCCATCTCTGGTTGTCACAAAGATTCACAGTGGTATTCATCATGTGTACAAACAACTCACTGAAGAGCTTCAACAACCAGACTGCCTCACAGAAGGCCATACTATTAGCAATGTATTCTGCCTTGGTGGTGCTCAGAGTCACCGACTTCTGCTTCCTTCTCATCTAGGATATCAAGGCAGATTCCAAACAGCACTGAGAAGTGCTCTAGTGATCCTCCATACTTCCTGCCCACTCATCATTCGAATAATCATGTGGTTTCATATTTCCAGTAGTGTATCTCAATTCATGAGAGATTGTGCCCTGAAGATATCTTAGAAGATTCTTGGTACCAATCCAGTGAGGCTCAACAAAATATGAGCTCACCATGCTAACTGCACACATATGTTCGAACGGAGGTTATCCAAGAACATCAATGCGAATGCGTTTATGAAACTCAAAGGCATTTCCCAAATCTGGTCCGACATCATTACCATATAACTTCTGAAAGTTAAGATCCTCGAGGCAGCCACAAGCTTGCAGCTTATCTTCGCACATTCTGAATCCAGCTCCCTCTGTCTTCTATAAATGAGAGGGTTTGCACCTGTCAGACATAGGTGCTGGTACGAGAGGTTTATCATCCACAACCTTCGAGTAATGGTTTGGATCGGTTTCACTCCTAGTGAATCTGAGCTGCATTAGACAACTATCAATCCTCTCATACTATGCCCGAGGTGTTTTTCTTCAAGCCATAGAGGGCTTTCTTCCACCTGTATACATGAGATTCCTTGATCATGATTCTCAAACTCCTCGGGTTGTTCCAAACCTGTGAACCTGCTGCATGGGGGGAATGGTCCCCTTATAATATTTTCCTTCGTTACATTTCAGACATGTACCTTCATGATTCTTTTTGAATTCATGCATCCTAGTCATCATCTGTCTCACAGACCTCCGGTGCTGCGACAATGGACATGGTCCCCAGTGGACTTCCTGCAACTTGATACAACCCTGAACTCAAAAACATCTTTAAAAAATCTATTTTCAAACATGTACCTTTCCATCGATAAGTGCCACCTTGTAACCTTTGACTTCCATTTCCGAGATGGACACCAGGTTCTTCTTGCGATCAGGTACATAAAAGAGATTCTGGGGTTCCTTGATTTTGTGGAAGAGTCGACCATTTCCTTGATGACCTACATTACCAGTCATTCCTTTGATCATTGAAGATGTCCCAAGAATGATTGTTATCTTCATCAAGAGATGTGTCTTTGCCATTCAGACACTCCTTCGCATAACGACCGAACTTATTTCAACAAGGCATCTACCTTTCCTTCCACCCTTAGATCCGAACTTCCCAACGAAGTGATCTTTAGATGGGCCATCAAAAACTTTCGGTACACCATTCACTGGTTCGACTTCACCCTAGGTGAATTATGAGGAACCCATTGATCCTTCTGTCTTGTCCCAACTGTCTTCGGTGATTGCTCTTTCACTCTTGCTTGGGCATTGTCTTCACCTCACCTCTGATACCATGTTAAGTTTTGGTATGTTCTATGCTAGAGCAATTTATTTAAATTTTCGCAGTTAGCAATCACATCAGTATTACAATAAACTGCAGATATAACATAAATATAAAACGCAGAAGACAAGCCAAGACAAGAGGACACAAGATATGGCGCAAGCCAGGGACAAACCCCACAATGTGTGTGGAAACCCTTGATCAATTATTCTTTTATCTTCAAAGTTCAGCAGAGAAAGAGAGAGAGAGTACATTTACAACAGAAGTCAACACTTTGACTTGTCTAGATCTGAGCATAGATCATCTCCTATAACGATGAGATCAGTTGAAGACATTCTGCTTCAACTGATCCTCCAAGGTGACTCCTTCACCTATCATCATCCTACATCAGGTTCTCAAGCTGCACCACTGCATATGCATCATGCTGCATCATGCATCATCATGCTGCTCTTGATCTCATGCATCACTAAGGTTGTAGTAGTAGAACGTCCTATCATAGTGGTCATGTGATGGCACCAAACTGAGGTCACTCTAATAGTACCGAATCTTGTGGTCACTGAGTTTATCTCTACAATGAACCTCTCCTTCTGCAATAACACCGAAACTGAAATCACAACACCGAATTGAAGTCACTGTCCTTTGTGGTAGCACCGAGACTTTTTCTTGAGATAGTAACAAGACCTTGTCCCTGAGATAGCACCGAGACCTTGACCTTGAGATGGCACTGAAATCCTTTACTGAGATTTCACCGAGACTGTGGCGCTGTGGTGAGACTTCATCACTGTGTCTGCACTAAAAACCCTTGTTGTAGTAGCACCGAAATATTCTCATTGAAAGAGCACTGAACCATACATGTGATAGCACTGAAATGTAGCATCAAAATTGTGGTTACTTTGGTTACTGTGGTAACAACGAGCTTGTGATAACATTGAAGTTTGCTTACTGTGATAGCACCGAAGTTGAGATCACCTATCCGACTTCCTTTACCGAAAATACTTTCCTCTGCAATTGTCATCCGAACTTGTCTCTGTAATAGTCATCCGAACTTGTTTCTGTAATGGTCATCCGAATTTCAGAGGTGATCCGAACTGCTTGACTATGACTTTTCCTGACTGTTCATGCCTTTACAGTGATTCCTCTTTCTCACTACGGTAATGACAACGTATAGACTGTCCATGCTGTGTGTATATATTCTTATTACAGCGTATGTAGATCATCTTCCAGCTGCTTACTGTGGCTAGGTTATCATGACTGTGGCTTTGTTACCTTGGCCCAATTCGTAGATCACTGCACCTGATACGTCTCCATGGCCTACGTATAGGGTGTCTCTATTCACTGTGGATAGGGTTGTCTCCATTTGCTCATAACCCAACGTATGTGTTTCCATTACCTGTGAATTCAAGACCCAATGTATATGTCTCTATTGCCTGTGGATTCATAACCCAGCGTATGTGTTTCCATTGCCTGCGAATTCAAGACCCAATGTATATGTCTCTATTGCATGCGGATTCATAACCCAGCGTATGTGTTTCCATTGCCTGCGAATTCAAGACCCAATGTATATGTCACTATTGCCTGCATGTGTGGATAGGGTTGTCTCCAGTTGCCTGCGGATTCATAACCCAACGTATGTATGTAATGGCCTACATTTAAATCATGAACTATGAACAACGTAACATGTCCACCGTATCACTTCTATTATGAACTGCGTATATGAACAACATATCACATCCAGCGTGAACTGTGTATATGAACAGCGTATAGTTACTAGATATAACTGCGGGTTGCATATGAGACAGCGTTCCAAAAAATTACTGTTTGCATCCCCATAAGCCTGTGGCTTACTGCGGCTAGGGCTGCTCTTGGTGTTATATGACCAGCATTACTTGAGTGACCAGCGTATCATTCATGATGTCTCTCTCCTTCACCAAAAACCCAGACGTGAAGAGGAGGAGACTACTCAAGAATGTGTTGTGCTAATGACTCCAAATCCTCTCTTATTTATACTAAAGGCGGATGATTGAATAGACATGACGGTTGGGCTTCTAGAGCCTACATAAGAGCTGGTCGGCTTGATAATAATTACATAAACAAAATAAATTCATATCTCCATAAATACTTATCGGAATCGGATGATCTTTGGATCAATCCTACACCTCTCGACGAGAGGGATCCAATAAAAATATCAGCTGCCATAAATAAGCCGACCCACATGGAGTTTGGCCCTAGTTGCCAATTTAACAGCTAGTGAGGCTTCAGCCAAGAGTTTTAGCTTGTCTTTCTCCTTTTTTCTCCTTAAGGCCTTCCTCAACCTAGCCTTAAGCTTCCTGATTCTCATATTGCAAATTTTGTTTTGGAGTCATATAATGATATGACATGTATCGAAGCATTCTATTGTCCCTATTGGCCTTGTTGATCGGTCCCTCAAGATGCATGTTGACCCTCTCAAGCAAAGTTTCCCGGTCATGTTCAATCTCTTGTTCAATGGAAGTCAAAGCGACATGGTCCTCTTTGTCATTTTGCCTCTTCAATTTCAACATTTCAAGCTCCATTAGCCTTTGCTTATCCTCCAACTATTTGTTCTCTTGCACCTTTTTCTTGCCCTTTCATTGCTGCTTATGTCTCTCCATGGAACTATCACTGGGTGTATCTTCCTCCATTTCATACTCACTATCCCTCTCCATTATTGTACAACTATTCCTCTTTCTGTACAACTGTTCCTTTTTGTGTACAGCTATTCCTTTTTGTGTGCAACTGTTCCTTTTTGTGGTGAATGAAGAGTGGTGGATTGGTGGATGAAAGGAAGATGAGTATGAAGAGATTTAAATAGGAAAACGGGTGAGGGTGACCAAGAATGGGAAAGGGATGTAGGGAGTAAGTAGGGTTAGTGAATAGTATAGGGTTTAGGGTATATGTAGGGTTTGGGATATATGTATAGGGTTTAGGATGTATGGGTATAGGGTTTGGGAATTAGGGAAAAGTTTAGAGAATGATGTGTTGAGAATTATGTATGGGAGGATGGGGTTTAGGGAAGCAATAAAAAATTATATGGAACAGTAGTAATGAGTGTATTTTTACAATATATGAGAATTTAGTGACAATTAGGGTTTGATGTTTTTGAGAGACAACCCAACCCAAAAATGATGCAACAATCATTTTTAGCAAGGATAGTGATGTTACTTACTTGTAATGGAGGAATTTGGGGGGTTTTTAGACGATTTGATGAAATTTGCAGCAATTTGTAGCTCAAATTGCAGGTGCATAGTGCACTTCCCAGGTGCGTAGCACAACTCCTGTGCATAGCACCAGTTCAAAATAACACAGGAGAAAAAACCCAGGTGCATAGCGCCACTTCTATGCGTAGCGACAGATTTTGGTGCATAGTGCCTTTTTCAGACCACGTTTGGAGGCCTTCTCGGTGTCCAAATTGGGCGTGTGATAGCTCATTGGAACGATTATCAAGTCTACTTTCTAGAACATCTTGAATTTTCCAATTTGGAGTTCATTTTCCCTGTCAAAAGTCCAATCTCCCAAGACTGGTCAAAATGTGCAGAATGAGGCTGCCTAAAATAAGAGTGTTGTTGCAGTCAACTTTTTAAGGTCTTCCTAAACTCCAAATTGAGCTCATGATAGCTCATTGGAAAGCTCGCTTTGTCTAGTTATCATTTGACTCATCAGGAAAGTCATTGGTTCATTCCATCTAGGAGAAAAATTGATTTTACCAAGGTCACTCCAGAGGTGCAGAAACCCTCCTGAGGCAAAGGTATTTTTGACATTTGTCTAAAACCATGACACCTGTGTAAAAAGTGAAGGAGGTTTTTCTCCCTTGGCCTATTATGGACAAAAACCCCTCTCACTTTTTCCAAATTCATTTTTTCTTGCTTAGAAACCAAAACCCTAGGAGAGGGAAATGAGCCTTACCTGAGCACAACTGAAGCACAACAAGGTGTAAAATACCCCATTGGAACCTGAAATGATGATGACAACTCTTTGAATGATGGTACACTCAGCTTAATGGTGAAATGGACCGACCCTTGGAAAACTTTGGAAGGAGTGAAAACAAATCATAGACCTAATACCTAGTGACCAAATTTTACTTGAAGACTCACTGAAATGACAAAATTAGACATTGACACCCTAAAACCACTTTGTAGGAGCATGTTTGATCATTGGTGGAAGGCTGCAAAGACTAACTCTAAAATTGGCTCCATTTGGGATGGTAGCTCCTTAGAGGTACCAAGAACACCATAGACCAAGGAGCCTTATCCATTGGGCATGGAATCAAAAACAAAACCGTATCTGAAATACATGATTGAATACTGATGACTCAAAGACAGAAACTGACTCTGAAACTGTTCAATACTAAGACACAACTAACAAACTGGAAAAGATGGTCAAAATGGAGCTTATTCAATAAAACCTACTCTAACTGTTCCATTCATCACCTGATCAAGTGAAATGAAACAACCAATGCAACCAAGTAAGCATTCTGGCTGCTATTTGAATTCTCCATAAGCGCTTTCTTATGAACAACAAGAGAGAACTACTGAAAGGAAACTCCCATGAAAATTTGTAAACAGATCTGTTGAATAATATGGATTCTCTATCCAACTCCAAAAATACTGCATAAGGATCTTGAAATTCATGCGCACTAGGGCTCAGCTCATCCAATGGATTACTTTTCTTCTCCTCGTACCATGAATGCAAACTTTCATCTGAGCTTTGTGATGAGACTGTTGCTGAAAATGACAAAGAAACCAGTTGCCAGATCAAGTTTGTCTCAATACCTTTTCCAAGCTCATAGTTAACTAATGGAGAAGGACTTTGACTACAAACATCATCCAACACATCAACTATTGGATCATGAAAAACTTGGAAAGGTTGTTGCAACCCATTTTCTGTTGGTTCGAATGAGATTGCATGAATTTCTATAGGCTACTCATTTGAAGATATACTATGCAAATTTCCCTTCAAAAATTGAAATGATTCAAAACAGAATGGTATCAAATCATATTGCATCATTTGATCATATGTTCTAGCTTTCAAGTCTTCATCTGCAACCTGACATTCAATGGAATTCGGAGGCTGTAAATCTGGATATGAGAAATCTTGAACAAGGATTTCATTGCCCTCTAGATGGTCAAGATCGAAACTTATCGACGTTTGATTTATGATAGCACGAAAGTTGTCTCTGATGAATTGAAATGAAGTAAAAAAAAAAAGGTAATGATCCTTCACTTAAAAATTTTCTGCACTTTCCTCCTCACTTCCATGGCTGATATGTAATGGCTGATCACTGTATTCGAGTTGCTGATTTGTCTGCAAGACTAGCTTCTATTTGGAGAACATAATCATCATCATATTGATCAAACTGAGGCAAATCATCAGTATAAAACCCATCATCAAGCATACATGTCAAATCAACAGATCTCTTTTCTCCAAGATGGTCTATAAAACAATCATTATCAGATCCATGACAACTGGGATAAGAAAGGAAATAGTTTGGATGAGCTACTTGTTCTTCTTCAATCAGCGAGCCATGGTCTTGAACATCATACTCATTCCTCGTGGTGATCTTTTCCATCATCTCTTCCACTGCACTTACCAAATTGTTGAGCTTTACCTCTAAAGATGTTGATTCCTCTGGATCTGTGTTCCTCCTCTCTTCTTCCTTCAACTTTTCCCTTCTGATCAACAAATTAGCCTCTACATCTACTGCACTATTTTGCATCTCTTCAAGTGTTGCAAGGTTCCTTTCCCTCAGTTTAAACTCCATTTCTGGATCAAAGGTATCCGGGTAGTGCAAGAGAGCGGATCTAGGAGGAGGCCTTATATTAACCGGCATCAAAAAATAGACTTGGTTAAATCTGGCAGAAAATTGTTGTACTGTCTCCCCTGGCTGTCTTTTTAGTTGGTTATAATCTTCTAGAATCAAGAAAGGGTTTTTTCTGACCACCCACCTGTCGAGGAAAACTTTGACGAACTACTGGAAATATGAGATGCTCGAATCAGGCAGGGTTTTGAACCAACTATTGACTTTGCCTTGCAAAGAAAGAGAAAAAAGCCTAATATTGACATCCTCTTCATCGACTTCAAAAAGGTAAAGAAAATACTAAAAATTCAGTACATGTCTCTTAGCAGTGATGTTGTCACATTCGCCATCAAATCTTGGTAGATATAGGTAATGATTTTTCGGGAAAGTATGGGATATAAGAGGTAAAATCAGAGGCTTGTATCGATCTGGAATTTTACAAGGTATAGGAGTATGTATAGAAGGTGTAGAATCAGTCTTGGTCTCTTGAGGCTTATCAGTTTGAAGATGGTCATCATAAGATTCGAAAGAACCGTCTTGATCAAGATCAAAGGCATGCAAATGTTTGGTATTCACAATCTTCAAAGGGAAAGAATCAAATGCAGGTCTAGGATCTTTTCTCGAATATAGTATACTTTGTAAAGCCTTCTTGACATTCTCGGGAAAAGAGAAGAAATAATTTATAACAAAGAACATAATGTCTTGGATGAAATTCCAACTTGAATACCTAATCTTTCCATATTGTCATTTCATGCTTTTGCTAGTCGCGTTCATCCTCCAGTGGAGTCCTTGGATCTGATCTCGAAACTGATTTAGAGTTGCCAGGTGAATGATTTCAGCCTTCAGATGTATGATCGTTGTCCACCATCAACAATCAAATCTAAACTTGATACATTTTGCCGAGGAACATAAAACTACATTCCCCAGTATGGTCACCACTATGTTAGAGCCTAGATTGACCTCAGGCTAAATTGAAGCAATTCTAGGGTAACCACAAACCACGCTTAACCTGGTAGCTAGCCCTACCAGGTCGGGAGAGGGCTCTCTCCTTGTCAATCTCAGTTGAGATGACTGAATCAAATATGGATTTTAGGCTAGGTATAGTAGCTCTAGGGTTTTTTGGTTGATTTTGATGGTTTTGTTGCTGGATCAAATGGAGCAGGAAACTTTGGGTTCGGGAAATCAAGTCAGGAATGTAGGGTGTTCTATGGGGTGAGGTAGGTAGGTGTTTAAGCACTTTTAATTGAGTGAGATGGTAGGTCTAAGACTCATGAGGAGCTAAGGAGGGCATGTAGAGAACATATATCCTCTTCAAACTGTAGAAAACATCAAAAACTAAATGTATTCCCAAGGCAGAGCATTGTCAACAATGTATTCTACCTATCTATCTTGATTTCATTTAGTTTAGAAGAATGAATTAGATTTTGGCACACATAACACATGAGAAAAAATAATGACAGAGGAAGAAACTATGCAAAAACACATTACCACAAGAATCCCACAAAAATAACTGCAAATCCTAGTGTATTTCCTTGCCAAACTGCTGTAGAGATGTACAATGTAGCTTAGAGCATCCACAAGAGCCCAACCCTTACTAATAATTGAAAAAATACATAATATAGACATGAAAACCACCTATGCTAGCCATCAGGGGTTGAATCCAAGAGATAAGGGACTGTTTCAACCATATCTAAACTAGGAACAAGAATATAGGCAGTGGAACAGCTTGCCTCTAAAACCATGGAAATTGATTCATTCACCCCCAAACCACCTCAAAATGATGAATCTACCCTTTAAGGTCATTTTACAATTACATTTACATAGCATAACATCATTTACAATCATAAATTCATCCAAGATGAGAGAAAAAGTCAACTTGTAGAAAAACTAGGCGAAATTTGGATTTTTGAGCAAATTGGTTCTATGCGTAGCGCCACTTGCCAGGTGCGTAACACCACTTCTCAACTAATTTTGGAGGCCTTCCCCTTAGCCAAATTGATCCCAAGATAGCTCATTGGAAAGGTATTCTTGTCTAGTTTCTGAAACATATTGAATTTTTTCATTTGGAGGTCATTTTCCCCCTCAAAAGTGGAATCTCCCAAGGCTGCTTCTTGTGTGTCCAAAAAGAGGCAGAGAGGTCATTTTTTGATGGTTTTTTGACCTTTAGGTGACCAAGATTTGCTCCAAAATTGCTGAAAATTTCAGGGATTGATGTTCTCATCATGAGGAATCCAAATATGCAAACCATTTCTCCAAAAAGTTCTCCAGTCAAAAGTGTAGCGCCACCATGAAATTTTCAGTGTTGGAAAATTTCAAAATTTCAAAATGACAAAAACTCACCAAAACTTGCCCAGATTTGGCACAAGGTACTCTCATTAGTTGCTTTGATGGGATAGTGAGGCTTTAGCCAAGATTTTTAGCTTGTCTTGCTCCTTTTTTCTCCTCAAGGCCTTCCTCAACCTAGCCTTAAGCTTTTTGATTCTCATCTTGCAAATTTTGTTTTCGAGTCATATAATGATATGACATTTGCCGGAGCATTCTATTGTCCCTGTTGGCCTTGTTGATCAATCCCTCAAGATGCATGTTGACCCTCTCAAGCCAAGTTTCCCGATCATGTTCAATCTCTTGCTCAATGGAAGTCAAAGCGACATGGTCCTCTTTGTCATTTTGCCTCTTCAGTTTCAACATTTCAAGCTCCATTAGCCTTTGCTTATCCTCCAACCGTTTGTTCTCTTGCACCTTTTGCTTGCCCTTTCATTGTTGCTTATGTATCTCCATGGAACTATCACTAAGTGTCTCTTCCTCCATTTCATACTCACTGTCCCTCTCCATTATTTTACAGATGTTCCTCTTTGTGTACAGCTATTCCTTTTTGTGTACAACAGTTCCTCTTTATGTGCAGTTGTTCCTTTTTGTGGTGAATGAAGAGTGGTGGATTGGTGGATGAAGGGAAGATGAGTATGAAGAGATTTAAATAGGAAAACAGGTGACGGTGACCAAGAATGGGAAAGGCATGTAGGCAGTAAGTAGGGTTAGTGAATAGTATAGGATTTAGGGTATATGTAGGGTTTGGGATATATGTATAGGGTTTAGGATGTATGGGTATAGGGTTTGGGAATTAGGGAAAAGTTTAGAGAATGATGTGTAGGGAATTATGTATGGGAGGATGGGGTTTAGGGAAGCATTAAAAAATGATATGGAACAACAGTAATGAGTGTATTTTTACAGAATATGAGAATCTAGTGACAATTAGGGTTTGATGTTTTTGAGAGACAACCCAACCCAAAACTGATGCAACAATTATTTTTAGCAAGGATAGCGATGTTACTCACTTGTAATGGAGGAATTTGGGGGGTTTTGAGGCGATTCGATGAAATTTGCAACAATTTGTAGCTCAAATTCCAGGTGCATAGCACACTTCCCAGGTTCGTAGCATAGCTCTTGTGTGTAGCGCCAGTTGAAAATAACATAGGAGAAAAAACCCATGTGCGTAGCGTCGGATTTTGGTGCATAGAGCTTTTTGCAGACCACTTTTGGAGGCCTTCCTGGTGTCCAAATTGGGCATGTGATAGCTCATTAGAAATATTATCGAGTCTACTTTCTAGAACATCTTGAATTTTCCAATTTGGAGTTCATTTTCCCTTTAAAAAGGTCCAATCTCCCAAGACTGGTCAAAATGTGCAGAATGAGGCTGCCTAAATGAAGAGTGCTGTTGTAGTCAACTTTTGAAGGTCTTCCTCAACTCGAAATTGAGCTCAGGATAGCTCATTGGAAAGCTTGCTTTGTCTAGTTATCATTTGACTCAGCAAGAAAGTCATTGGGTCATTCCATATAGTAGAAAAATTGATTTTACCAAGGTCACTCAAGAGGTGCAACAACCCTCCCGAGGCAACTGTATTTTTTACATTTCTCTAAAACCATGATACCTGTGTAAGAAGTGAAGGAGGTTTTTCTCCCTTGGCCTATTGTGGACAAAAGACACTCTCACTTTTTCCAAATTCATTTTTTCTTGCTCATAAACAAAAACCCTAGGAGAGGGAAATGAGCCTTACCTGAGCACAACTGAAGCGCAACAAGGTGTAAAATACCCCATTGGAACCTGAAATGATGATGACAACTCTTTGAATGATGGTACACTCAACTGAATGGTGACATGGAGCGACCCTTGGAAAACTTTGGAAGGAGTGAAAACAAATCCTAGACCTAATACCTAGTAACCAAATTTTACTTGAAGACTCACTGAAATGACAAAATTTTACTTTGACACCCTAAAACCACTTTGTAAGAGCATGTTTGATCATTGGTGGAAGGCTGTAAAGACTGACTCTAACACAACCATTCCTCTATCCATTCAGCCTCCCCACTGGAAAAGGATTAGAGTTCATAATTTTTTGTAAGGATCCTGAGTCAACTTCAGCATTACCATTACGATACTGGAAATGTGGCATAATCTTCTGAACATCCAAATATTTTCATTTCAATACAAAATTCAATTTGTAGAGTTCAAAGTGTTTGCACAATTTGCTTTCGATCTTGATAGAGCTACTCAAGGTCAGTTGAAAAGGGGTCAATGATTACTTAAGTTACTCAAATAATATCAGTGAACTCCTTTGAGGGTAGAAGAGAAAATAACTATTATTTATATTGGATCAAATGGATAATCAGATATATTAGAAATAACATGTGAGAAAATTTCTCATTCGGTTGCAATAGTATTTGATAAATAATAAACCTTAGTTCAAAAACATTATATGTTCTACTAGTACATTTACGGAAGAAGCGCAAGCCCTTTTGGAAGAGGCTCTTAAGGAACATACTGAATTTTTTTTACTTCAAGAACAAAAATGAATATTTGATCATTTGGTGGGATTATTTAGAATAGGAAAAAGAACTGAAGAATTTGTTACAATTTATTGTACAACAATTTAGAAAAATTGAAGAGTATTACCTCCAAAAGGATTTGAGCATATACCAAAGGTTTATAAGACCTTTTTCATATCCATTAGAAGGTGGAAGTTCTTTCTTTCTTCCCTTTTTTTTACTTTCACTCTCTTTGGCATACATTGTCCCAATCCACCTTTTTATACACAATGAGGTTATAAGATAGGAAAAGAATGGAATCTATTTCACATTACAACGAAAAATTGATTTCGATTGAATCATGAAATTATGTTATATACTTATTCACTTTATATCTACCTATTAGATATATATATATATATATATATATATATATATATATATATATATCTATATATCTATATATAATAGGTAGATATTTTTTAGCGGTTAAAGGGAAGAGAACCCACATCACTAGCCTAGAAGGCTAGGTGTTATAGTCAACATTGATTATTAAATGCCTCTAATTTAGAACCGAACACAAGATTTCATGTCATTCATCTCCTTCATGGGGGATAGAGAGCAGTGTGAGGGATGAAGCAAAGTATTTATATCAATTTTTTGTTAAAGGAGATTTCAATTCTTTTATTTCTCCTCTTTTTCTATTTTTCTCTTTTATAATAAAACCTTAATTTCTTATTGTACCCATGGCATCTGCGTCAGATTTTTTATCTCTCCTCTTCTCTCTTTTTAGTAAAGGGCCAAAAATCATAGAATACTTACTCACTTTCTATATGATCTCGATGAAAGGAGAAATTTGAAAAGTTTCAAATAATCATAAATCTTTTTAGTTACTTCGTTCCCTATTTCTATTGATTTTTATCCCTAGGAGAACAAATTTGTAACACCCTCTACCCACATTTACCCAAGTTAACCATTTGTTGGGGTAAACATGTGACGAGAGGCTACAATGATCTGATTCAACTCCCCATGTACGGTTAAGGAAGTGGAACCAACAACACACAACCAATCTAACCTTCTAAACATGCTATAGAACTTCGAAGAGCCAATCAACCTTTCCAAGTGACCAACCCTTGAGGCAACTTAACATTTTATTGACTTAGCCTTAGTCGCTCCCATGACATGGGCATGCATGCCACTGGGACCCTCCAATCGCTCCCATAGCAAGGGAATGCAAGCGACTGGGGTATTTTTCATCTAGTTCAGAGCCAGTGACCCCAAATTTTGTGCCACTTTTTTAGGGTCAGGACTCAAGCCATTGCCCAGAACTCCATGAACGTTCAGGAATGAAAAGTAACATCGAAACAATGATACTAAAGTAAATACTTGAACAAATACTTGAATGGAATCCTACTAGCCATGATAGGAATTTCATCAAACATGTCACAAATATGCATTCTACTGGTCATAACAACATATCTGAGCATAGGGGTCTCATACTTATCTGAGAATCACTAAGAAGCATTGATACCATATCACATTAGTTGCATTATAATCTATTAGGTCATATATTCATTACTCATTCATTTAAAAATAAAAACATGATGAGATCCATACATAATCATTGTCATAAAACATACACATAACTAGCATATAAACAACATAAATAATAAGGATACAACAACCATATAATCCACACATAAACCAATGCATTTACACATGAAATTCCAAGGAGAAGTAACTCTTATTAATGAATGAAAACGCCAACCAGGTTTGGGACTTCCAAGAACCAGTTGACCATAGATTGGTTGAACCAAATATTTCTTTCAGCTAATCGCCACCGTGCCATATTCCAAGCATGAATGTGGGACTCATAACCAAAATTGGGGCTTCTTGAGGCTAAACCACCTCACCCTCATCAATAGAATTAGGATTTACCACAATCCCCACCAGATCACTAGGCCCTAACCAAGCATGGATGCCATCATATTTCTCCACTTACACCGTGAGGAATTTGCCAGTAACCTAGTCTCTAGGCTTTACTGTATATCCCACCATTCACGGTTGGGATTCCTAGGCCTAATCAAGACTCCACCATTCACTGGTCGAGGATTCCTTATCCCACCAAGGTAACACAAAATATGACTTTAACGCAACCCATAGTCTGGTTCAAGGGTTACTAGGCTAAGGCTTTACCACAATCCATATTTGGATTCACGGACCACTAGGGCATGTGTTCATTTCTTTAGAGACTGCCTCACTTGGTTTTGAATCCATTTTGCAATCTAGCTCAACCAAAACATGAGAACCCCATCACAACATGGCTATCTGGAAATGGAAAGGAAAGGTTGAAGAACATTGTCACACCTAGAAAAACCCATTCCCATGACAGCAAGAGAACCAAGAACACACATGCATAACCATGCATGCCAAAACTAGCAAGGAAATCATACATGCAAATTGATACCTGCAAATAATCTCGTTGTAGCTGCTTGATCCTGCTCTTCCTTGCTTGATCCTTGATTTCCTTTGCCTTCTTTTCTTTTCTTGATCCAATGTTGAAGTTCTCCAATAAAAATCGTGTCCAAGAGTGTGTGAGGGAGAGAATACAGAGAGAGCTCCAAAAATGAACTAACAAAAGGTTACAAACTAATCCTCAGAATCCTTTTTATTAATGAGGCCTTTATTTTCTTCAAAGTTTCATTATTTTGCTTCATTTTCCTCCTCACATGCGACCTGTGATGTTTCACCTTCATTTTCTCCTAATTTCCATTATTTTCATAAATAAATTGCCAAAAATTCTATTTTTCCTTTCCAAAGCCTCTTCCATTGCCTTTTCTAATTTCTTAGCCATAATTAACCAAATGAACATGCACACTAGGATGTATTTCCCAACATTCAACTTGGAATATGTGTCCCATAACCGTGGTTATTGTTTTTCCCTTTTTAACTTTATTTACATGGAATTTTCGCCAAGGTTGTTACATAACACTCCCCGTTGGGGGAACATCGTCCTCAGTGTTCAATGACACCTACAACCAACAAGACTGCTAAAAAAAAAACATATTTCCCATGGAGCTTTATAACTAAGCTTGATGTAGTATTTACAATGATCATCCTGATAAAAATAAAACCAAAATGACAACATATCAATATGACAACCACAATGACATGACACCCATACCACTTATTGGAGCTTTATAACATAGCTCATGGTGGTATTTATATCCATATACGTATGTACATATACCAAAACATCACACGAAAACACATACCAAAAATATTTGCTCAACCAACGAATAAGGAAGGATACATCTGATCTCCCATCTCCCATGTAGCTTCATCGGGCCCAAAGTACTTCCAGTGCACTTTAACATTCTCAATTTCTTGGTTCCGGAGCATGAGCATCTTTCTTTGCAATATAAATTGAGATTATGGATGGAATTATCCATCTGGCTTCACCCGCAATACAAACCAGTCAATCACATGATCAATAGCTTTAAAATACTTCTTAAGCAATGACACATGGAAAATATCATGAACTTTCACTGTTGGAGGCAGTGCAAGTCAATAGGCTACTGGTCCAATCCTTTCAAGAATCTTGAAAGGTCCACAAAATCGAGATGCCAGCTTGGCACACGATCCAATCCATAAACAACGCTTCTTGGGCTTGATGCACAAGTACACATGTTCCCCAACCTGAAACACCTTAAAAAACATGTTTTGGTCTGTATAAATTTTATGCTCTTCCTGCATTGCCCTTAGATTCTTCTTGATTGCCTGCATTTCTTGTTCCATCTCTGCCAACATATACGGTCCAATCAACACCTTTTTAACTGGATCACTCCATTTTGATGGGAGTATTACAACTCCACCCATACAATGCCTCAAAAAGACTCGTCCTAAAAAATTCATGATACCCGTTGTTGTAAGCAAATTCAACCAGTGGATGATAATCTTCCCACTTTCGTTGTTGATTCATCACATACATCCTTAATATGTCCTCCAAAATCCTATTGACCCTCTCTATTTTTCATTTTTTCTGCAGATGATAAGTTGTGCTAAAGGCCAAATCTGTACCCAAACCTGCAAATAACTCTTTCGAGAATCTAGAAGTGAACTTAGCATCCCTATCTGACACAATCTTCTTCAGGACAACATGCAGCCTCACTACATCTTTGGTGAAGACATGTGCTAGACCACTAGCTGAATAAGTAGACTTCACTGGAATGAATTCCTCTACCTTTGTCAACTTGTCCACCACAACCATGATGGAATCATACTGTCTAGAAGTCCTCAGAAAACCTGTGATGAAATCCATGGAAATGACCTCCCATTTCCACTGAGGAATCACAATTGGTTGTAGTCATCCACGTGGATGCTTACACTCTGCCTTTACCTACTGACAGTCCAAGAATATAGCCACAAAATCTACCACTTCCTTCTTCAAATTCGACCAATAATAAAAATTATTCACCGTTGTCAATGTATTTTGATATCTTGGGTGACTTTAATACAGTTTCACATCAAACTCTCTCAAGATAGTCTTCTTGAGATCACTACTTCCTAGTATATATATCATGTCCCTAAATCTAATCAAGGCATCTGTTGTAAGATGATAGTCCACATCTTGACGAATTGTACCCTGTTGTAAGCTATGCATAAGATCCATGTGCATATCATCCTACTGAGATACCTGTAATATATGATCCTATAAGTTTGTCCCATAAGAACTCATAGCTTCTATATGATTCACTTGTATCCACCTGCTAAGAGCATCTGCAACCCTGTTCTCTTTACCCTTGATGTACCTGATCTCAAAGTCAAACTCATTGATCATGGCCAACCATCTAGCTTGTCTAGAATTCAAGTTCGGTTGATCGAACAAGTATCTCAACCCACTATGATCACTCATCAATACAAACCTCCTGCCAAGAAGATAGTGCCTCCACATCTTCAACGTATGGATGATCGTTTCCAACTCAAGATCATGTGTCAAATAATTATGCTCATGCTCATTCAGTTTCCGTGACTCATAACACACTACATGAAATTCCTACATAAGGACTCCACCAAGTCCTCTCTTGCAAGAATATGTGTATACCACAAATTCTTTGCCTAAATCTGCAGTCTTTAACACTGGAGCATTTGTCAAGAATTGTTTCAATTGCTCAAAACTAGCTGCTCATTCCTCTGTCCATTCAAATTTATTACCTTTCCTTTGCAATGACATAATAAGATATGCAACATGAGAAAATTTCTTGATGAACCTCCTATAGTAACCTTGTAACCCCATGAATGATCTTACCTCATCCACATTTCTAGGAGTTGTCCATTCCATGATATCAGTTTTCTTCTTTGGAACCACTGTGATACCTTCCTTGGAAACAACATGTCCCAAGTAATGTACTTTTGTCTGAAAGAAACTGCATACACTAAGCTTGGCATACACCTGATGCTCTCTTAGCAATCTCAACATTGTTACTAAATGCTCATAGTGTTCTTCCTCATTCTTAGAATATATCAAGATGTCATCAATGAATACAATAACAAACTTGTCGAGATAAGGACGCAACACACTATTCATCAAGCAGATGAAAGTAGTTGGAGCATTAGTAAAACCAAGTGGAACTACAACAAACTCATAATGCATGTACCTAGTCTGGAAATCAGTCTTGTATATGTCCTCTTCCTTAATGTGTACCTAATGATATCCTAATCTTTGATCAATCTTCGAGAACACTGTTGGTCCCTTCAACTGATCGAACAAGCCTTCAATCCTCGGTAATGGATACATGTTCTTGATGGATACCTTGTTCAATTGTTTAATTGATGCATAACCTGAGAGTGCCATCCTTCTTCTTCATAAACAATATCAATGCACCCCACGGTGAAACACTTGGCCTAATGTATCCCTTTTCAAGCATTTCCTTCAATTGCAACTTCAACTCTACTAACTATGGTGTGCTCATCTTATAAGGTGCCTTTGATGTTGGTGCTGCCCTGATCCATGTGGATATCAGTGGCTATCCACCTATTCCACCTATACCTCTAGTTGGTTTCATTTGTTTCCTTGTTTATTTCAGCATTTACTATTTTTAGCAGTTTTTCGGGTCCTGAACTTCTAGAGCGGTTTTGACCCGCTAAACAACGTTTTTTAAAGTCTACAATTATGAACCTACCAAAAATCTTGTAGAACTCTGAGATATATTTCCATAAAGGTATCATATATGCCAAACGGAGATAATATGACCTAGTTATGACCCCAGGAAGTTGGCTTCCCAACTAACCCTAACGGGGCCTATAAACTCTTGGCGTTACCTCTTGGGGTTAGGGATTTGGTTTTTTAGGGTTTTCTCTTGTTGTTCAATAATAAATAGGTCCTTGAGCTTCATTGTAATAGAGTTCAGAGGCATGTAGCCACCACATTTCTTCTCAGAGATAACCTACCATCGCTTGAGCTAGTTTATTTCCATTATGTTTGTAAGCATACTTTAGTATTATGATATTAATGAAATGAAGTGTTATTTTTGTTGCATCTCTATATTTATGCTTATATCTATAATTTGTAGCATTCTTATTTAAGTTTGGATCAGTGGTATCAGTGCGGTCTTCTCTTTCTTTATCTTTATTTGCATGTCCCCAACAAGGTCAAGGTATAAGGAGTTAGGGCTCGATCTGGTTGAACCTTTGCAAGACCAGCCTCGCAAACCCTGACGAACTCCCATGGTGGAAGAAAAGAAAGACGAGGGGGCAGGAGATCTTATCAAAATATTTCTTGAGGAAGCCCTCAAGTGACAGAGGAATGTGATGATGGATAATTTTGCCCAGATCCTTCGACGGCTACCCACAGGTGACACATCTTCATCTAGCAAGCACTTTGAAGGTGACACTCCTTTTAAGGTACACGTTGACTTTGAAATTCGCATATTTTAGGGCCAGATAGATGCAGATGACGTAGATAAATGGTTGAATCTGTTGGAAGGATATTTTTCAGTTCATGACTCTTCCAATCAGGAAAATATTACTTTTTCACTTCTCAAAGCTGCCCTACACGACAAGGACTGGTGGGAAACCTATTGTGAACAAAAGGACGAGAGGGAATCATCACTGTTTTCAGTCACACCCACTTGGGATTCTTTCTGAGATGCCATCAAGGAACAATATTACCCTATTAGGAGCTATGAAGATAAATAAATAAAGTGGACCACGCTACAGCAGGGAAGGGACCAAGATGTTCCAAAGTTCACTAATGTTTTCCATACTCTCCGCATAAAATTAGGTATCAAGGATTCTGAGCAGCCTTTGGTACTCAAGTATCACAACTTCCTACACAAGAACATCTAGGAAGAGATGGAGTTCCTTTACATCTCCTCTCTCATCACGGCATACTGATACACTGTCAACATTGAGCAGAAGTTTAAACAAAAGAAGTGAGACTTTGGATCTGTGAATCCGAAGTAAGAAAAAGGCGCCCCTAAACCATAGAGAAAAATCCAAAGCCAAGGAAAAGTGACCCAAAACAACCCCAAAGCCACAAGCAAAGAACAATACCACGAAGACAAAGAAGAACATGAGAAAATGGTGTGAGTTCCATAAGAGCTCCACTCATATTAGAAGTGAGTGTCGGGCCAAGAATTCACTGGTGCTCTAGCTGAAGGCTTCTGATTCAGACGCATGTTCCGACTCTGAGTCAGAACTCGAAAAGGGTAATGACAAAATGAAGAAGATCATTGATGTGGAGCCCAGTTCAACCATGGCCACCACCAAGATCCAAAAGAATGAGCCTGAAGATCCAGAGGAGGGGGCACACCTCTTCCACTCACAGAGGTGGGTGAAGGGTTCTCCGTTGTAGTTCATTATCAACAACAGGAGCCAAAAGAAACTCATTTTAGTAGAGGTTTTGAAGTGGCTAAGCCTACCGATGACAACACATCTGCATTTGTACATCATTGGGTGGCTTCACTAAGGACGAGATATTTGCGTCAACCAATAGTGTTACCTTCCCTATAGCCTCAAGCCCTTCATAGATGAGGTACTGTGTGACGTTGCTCCTATTGAAGTTTGTGATGTATTATTAGGACAACCATACTTATGGAAGTGAAATGTTGTGTATGAGTCTAGACCTCACTCTGTGATTATTACTTTGGGAAATAATTTGTACAGGATACCGAAGGTAGCCCTGCCTACCCTCATCTCTTTTATCACTACAAAGAAATGTAGTAAGATCATATCCTGTACTAGGAAAAAAAATTCTTTATGATTCGCCCCCAGGGCAAGAAGAAGGTTGTGGCCATGACTTCCAAACAAGGCTCCTCCACACAGAAGCAGCAAGTGGACAAGGGGTACCTCTACACTGTCAGGTCAAGCACTCCATTCATCTGACCTCGAGCACACCACTACATAATTGACCGATCTATCGATGCTATATTTTGGAGAACGATAAGATCAAGAGGCATATTTAGGAGTTGTTGCATAAAGGGCACATCAGGCCAATTTCATCACCATGTGGGAGCCCTATTGTATTGGTACAAAAGAAGGACAAGATTTGGAGACTCTGTATTGACTATCTGGTGTTGAACAAGATCACTGTCCAGAATAGGTACCCAATTCCATAGATTGATGACCTTCTAGACCAGCTCAAGGGGGTGCAAATATTTCAACAAGATTGAATTGAAGTGTGGTTGTTACCAGGTGCCTCTTGAACCGTTTGATGTGTGGAAGACTGCCTTCAAATCCAAGGAGGGCATTTCCAAATGGTTGCTCATGCCTTTTGAGTTGACGAATGCCCCCACAACCTTCATGATATTGATGGATGACATATTACGAACCTTCACCAATGCATTCGTGGCAGTGTATTTATATGACATCTTGATCTTCAACCAAATTTTGCAAGAGAACCTCCACCATATTCGACATATCCTTCAAACCCTGTGACAAAACAAGTTGTGTGCCAATTTGGAGAAATGCAATTTTGGCATGACCCAGGTTCAATATCTGGGGTACATCATTTATGATAAGGGTGTGCATGTGGCCCCAGCCAATATACAAGTCATTCGGGATTGGCCAGCCCCAACCAATCTAACAAAGCTCCGCAACTTCCTGGGTCTTGCCAATTTCTACCGCAGGTTCATGTTGGGGTTCTCTCATACCACTTGACCTTTAAGTCAAGTCACCAACGGCAGAGCGAAAGCAAAAAAAATTGGTCTGAAACCCAATAGAAGGCGTTTTCCAAGTTGAAGCATCACCTCTACTCTATAGTAGAGCTCACATTACCAGACATGCAGCAACCATTTGAGATTGAGATAGATGCCTCCGACTATGCTATTGGTGCAGTTATGACTCAGCAAGGGCATCATGTGGCTTACCAAAGTGAGAAAATTTCAGACATAGTCCGAAAGCATCCCACTTGCAACAAAGAAATGTATTCCATTATGCAGGTCTGTCGTCAATGGAAGAATTACATTCTAGTGAAGGAAATGGTCATCCACACAGACCACTAACCCCTGTAGTTCATACAGACACAAGAGAAGTTGTAGAACGATCGCCATCATAAATGGTCCACCTACCTGCAACAGTTCCATTTGAACATTAAGTATAAGAAGGGTTGCAAACTGCCTTAGTTGACCGCCAGTCATGGCGCTAATCACTGTGCTCGACTCCTGTGGGCACAAGACTTCATGGTGGCCGCATCTTTACCAGAGTGATCTAGAATTAAACAACACATGTCAGACACTCCTGGAAGGGAAGAAAGTTCCAAATTTTCACCTTCAGGATGCACTGTTATTCCACCTGGGACAAATTTTTGTTCCTTTAATCGAGCATGCCAAGATGATTTGGGAGGCACACTACAGTCAGGTAACTCGACATTTCGAAGTAGAGAAAATAGTGGCGGTATTGCAGAAGTATTTTTATTGGCCAAAACTTCGTCAAGATGTTGGGAAGTACATTAGACCCTGCACCACCTATGCCATTGCTAAATGAACCATTAAGAAGCAAGGCCTATATACTCCTCTTCCTACTCCTAGTCAACCTTGGGAATCTATCTCCCTAGATTACATGCTAGGCCTTCCTTTTACTAAGCATGGAAACAACTACGTTTTCATGGTCGTCGATAGGTTCTCTAAGATGACCATCATGGAAAACTACAAGAAGAGTATCATAGTAGAGGTCACTGCTAAGCTCTTCTTTGAGAGAGTGTGAGTACACTTTGGGATCCCATAATCCATTGTCTCAGATTAGGACAACATATTTTTGAGTGCATTTTGGTCAAGTCTCTGGTTGATGTTGGATACAAAACTTACTAAGTCCACCACTTTCCATACCCAAAGTGATGGCCAAACAAAGGTTGTAAATAGGATGATCGTACACATTATGCGCATGTAAAACTCAAAGCATCCACGCACATGGGATGGAATTCTCCCCTATGTACAACACAACGACAACAAATCTCTCCACAACTCAACAGGCCACATCCCCTTTCAGGTAGGGTTGGGATTTCAGCCATTATGTCCCATTGATGTGGTCATACCATTTGTAGCCACTTAGAAAGATTAAGCTCACGTTTAGTCTAAAGTCGATAGGTATAACAACTTCATTGAGCGCATTCAACACATCTGCCAGCAGGTCCATGTCATATTGGACATAGCCAATTCTAAGTACAAGTAGCACCATGATCAACATCGAGTGTCACACAAGTTCCAGGTGGGTGAAAAAGTTTGGCTACATTTTCATAAGGAGCGCCTCGTTAGACCCCACCACAAGCTTCATCCGCTCTGATATGGGCCATACACCATCACCAAGGTTTTTGGGGACAATGCCTTCAAGCTCAGCATCCCACCATTCCTTGGTCTGCACCCAGTGTTCAATGTAGACCGCCTTCGGCCATACTTTCCACCATTGTTGGACACATCCGACATTGCAGAACAACTCACACCAGTAGAGCTCAACCTGGACTACATGGAACAGGCCACAAATGATCAACTCATGGACACGTATATTAAGAACACTCGCCAACAAAGGATCTATCTATATCAAGTTGTCAAAGAAGGCCAACTCATTCACCAGGGCAAGTGGTTCGCCAGGGACCAAGTTCAAAATAAATTTACTCACCTCATGGAGGCTCCATTTTAGGTCCCTATAATACTAGTGTATTCCCTTATTATTATGTCATTGTATCCCTTATTGTTATTTTTGTGCCCATGTTGTCCCCATATTTTTATTATTGTGCCTCATAGAAGCCCACTATTTTTATTGTTGTGCCCTTACCTTATTATTGTTATGTCGGCTCTGATTATATTGTGATCCCTTAGACTCCTATATATAGAAATGAGGTCTTGTCAATTGTATCATCCAAGAATTGTTCATTTGTATAATATAAAGGAGGTTTCACCCTCAAAGAGGCTATGTTTTAAGTCATTGATCTATATTTTTCTTCTATTTTATGAGCTAGTTGCATAATAATTGGTATTAGAGCTTTGGATTCTAGGGTTTTGCTGCTTCAAACAGGTCATCGTGGAATTTTCGCCATAACATTTTTATACAAAGCTTCAAATGTTGAAATTAAAAACATTTTCAGATAAAATAGTGTTGAACCTCGTGAATAAATTTCAAATCTTGTCTTGATATATTTGTGGAGATATGAATTGCGGAAGTTAGGGTTTTTACAGGCTTCCAAATTCGATCTCAAACAGGTCACCTTCGGAAACTCGTCATAACTTTCTCTTTGAGCACCTGATTCAAATTTCATAAAAAATGTTAGAAATGAGATATACTGTAGTTTGTTTGGTATTGTTCTCAGAACCTAAGGTCGAAATAATGACATGTGGAATGTTGTACAAGTTCGCTCTACTGAACGAGTCTATAATTAGGTCATCGCAGGAGATTGGGCATAACTCTTTGTTCGGGAATCCAATTGCGATCAGACTTGCGGGGTTGGAAATAAGACTTAGAGGACTATCACAAGCCATAATTTTAGAACTTGGAGATCCAAAACTACAGAGTTACAGTCATTTCAAGATCGAGCTCATACAAAGTGGAAAAAAAAGGTGTGTATTTTTTTAAAATTTGCATAAGTCTTGTTTGAGAAAGTAGTTTGAAGTGATTCAAAGGGAATTTTGAAGCATAATTATCATTCATTGATGACTCTAAGAAAGAAATGGAAACACCTAGTAAGCAACTTGAAATCTATACTATGACACATGAAGAAGATGAAGAAATGCAACATGATATATCAAAATTATGAGACCAAGAGCAACAAATTTTGCTCTCACAAAAGGTAACTGAAGCTAATATGGATGGTTTAAAGAATGGAATGGAAACTAAGATGGATGGCATGGAAGTTAATATGGATGGTATAGAAGTAAAACTTCAAGGCAACATGGAATATTTGAAGATAGATTTGATAAAGTTGCTACAAGAAATGCTTACTAATGGAGAAAGGGTAGTAAAGGAAACTCACAGTCATGATTTCATAGACTCTAATGTTGGATTGAATACCCACCATTTTCCAAAGATTGATATGAGCAATTTTTATGGCAAGGATTATATAACATTGATACTACAAATGGAGCAATATTTTGATTTCCATATTGTGCTAAACACACAAAAGGTACGCATTGTTGTAGGTTTTAACCCCGTATAGAAATTACCTGCATACGAATTCTAAAACACAAAAAAAACAATGTGAGAGAATAACACATTAAACACATATACACAGAGATTTTCCCCTGGATCCCAAAACCAGGACTACCAGATTGATTTTTCATTATGTTCCTTTCAATGTTACAATACATATTTATACATGCCGAAGCATCCAATACCATGGAACGAAAACCATCGCATCCAAAACCATGTGTGAAAACCATGCACAAAACCATAGGTAGGTCCGCCCAACCTAATATAGGGTCCAAAAAAAGAATTCCCCGGGCATTGCCCAGGACCCTGTAGAGGGGGGGCTACCCGCCCCCCTTATGAGCCCCCCCGCTAAGTAATCAACGCAATGAAGGGTGTTGAGATTGCAACAAGATGATGGAGCTTAGTGAAAAGAGTCGCCTTCACTAAGTGGGCCCGCAGGCTATTTTTGGCGCAAGTCTATTTTTAGACTATGTCTATTTTTAGACATATGGATCATGTCTATGTTTATGGATGATTGATCAAGTTGGGAAAAATAGATGGACTTCTATTTTTGATGAAAGTGTGAGTGATCACAGTGTGAGTGATCAAGTCTATTTTTAGACTGGCTGTCAAAAATAGAAAAATCAAATATTATTATCTCACAATAATATTTGGACTATAAACTTAATCTTATTCTCTTGGAGCACTTCAGTTTGAGCTACGGAAGTGGCACATGCAGCTGTCAGAAGGAAATTCGTTTTTCTTATGAGTCAGTTGAGTTGTTGCATGCATGACTTCAGTTAGAACTCAAGTGAGTTGAGTTTAGTGGACTGGAGGTACAGTTGATGGAGTTGTGTTCAGTTTAACTTAGTTAAACTGGTTGTAGTTAGTCTAACTGCAGATAGACTAATGATGAGTTGTTAAACTAATTATTAACTCATAATACAACTAAAGAATACATCAGTTAACTCAGTTGCATGTCAGTGCATGTTCAGTTCAACAGGGACAGGTGGTAGAGAATCAGATTGCTATCAGTTGTGACTATAGTTGTGCACCAGATCTTGCACAATCAAAGGATTGAGTATGCCAATGAGTTTGCTCACGTATTTGGCCCGTTTTTTTAGCCTTTGCTCACGTCCACAAAGAGTGAGTGACTATTTTGCAGGTGAAAATCGAGTTTGGGATGCAATTCTCATCAGTTCTTGAGCAGGTATTGAGCAGTGGAGGCAGGCAAGCAGTGGAAGAGATTTGGAGATCAGATCTGAGCTGTATTGTGTCTAACAGAGGTGGAGATACTTGTGAGAAGTATTATGCTGTGTAATGTTACATGACTCAATCATTAATATACAGATAGTGTGGGGTTTTTAGCGAGATGCTTTCCCCGTGATACATACTGTGTTAATGTGTGAATGCTCTTGATGTTTTATTGTTATTGATGCTGCTATATTCTGGATCAATGTAGAGGAGATTATGTATTATACATGTTCCGCTTAAATTGTATGATCAGGATAATCTCTGTTGAATATGTGTTAAATTATTCAAAGTTTCTACATGGTATCAGAGCTAGATGATTTGTAGAAAAAAAATTTCTACCTGGTATCAGAGCTAGATAATTGTAGAAAAAGTTTCTACATGGTATCGGAGCAGCTTGATTTGTAGAAGAGATTTTTACAGGATATCAAGCGAGGATTGATCATCAGATCTACTATTCAGGAAGTGTTTACATTCTATTTCTTCAGGCAGAGTCTGTAATCGGTCCAGGTAGCCTCTGGATTCATCCTTCCTTTGGAAGGTGAGATATCTGGTGAATGCCCATACAGTCAATCTCTGTACGAGAAATATTGTGTTCTCACGAATTCTAGATCGGAAGCAGTTGAGTTGGTTGCTGGTGGAAATCGAATTTGCAGTAGTGAAATGTCTTTCAACGGATTGCAAATGTTATTCCAAAGCAAGAGCGACCTGGCGCTCAAGGATAAACTCAGTAACAATAAATGTGAGAATGGATCTTCATCAAAGGTATCTGATGAAGAGAATTGTGCTTTGGCTGCCAAAGCAAAGAAAGGGAAGAACGAGAAAGCTTCTCATTCCGGTGCGAAAGGCAAGAAGCAGGATATGTCCAAAGTGAAGTGTTTTCACTGTCACCAGCACGGACACTATGCCACAAATTGTCCGCAGAAGAAGAAGAACAAGCAAGCTGCTGGTTCTGCAGGGGGAGAGGCTTTAGCTTCTCAGTTTGAGCTTGATTTTTCATTGATCGCATGATTGGTTTCAAGTGTGATGGGATCAGTGTGGTTTCTGGACAGTGGTGCGTCTTTTCACATGACGGGAGATAGAGATTTGTTCTCTGATCTGGAGGACAAAGATCTTGGAGTGCACATCGAGATGGGCGATGATGGTAGATACAGTGCGACCGGTATCGGTACCATTTCCTTTGAGAGGGAGTCTGGTAAACCCTTTGTATTGAAGGAAGTCATGCATGTTCCAGGATTGAAGAAGAATCTCATCTCAGTGGCGATGTTAGAAGACAAGGGGTATGATGTTGTTTTCAGCGAGGGAAAGGCCTTCCTGCGCAGCAAGACAACTGGTGAGACCCGGAAGATAGGGGTTCGAGTGAGGAACCTTTATCAGTTGCATGTAGATGGATGCGCAGCAATGGCAGGCAAGGCAGAAGGATTGGTGAGCCGGGATGATGGCGAGTTGTGGCACAGGAGATTGGGTCACCTTCACCATGGAGCCTTGAAGATACTGCAGCAGATCACTACAGGGCTTCCTAAAGGCACACTTGCACAGTCAGATCAGTGCAAGGGGTGTACTTTGGGGAAGTTTGTGAAAGCCACCTTTCACGAGAAGGATAGTCGCGCCACGACTATCCTTGAGAGAATTCACACAGACGTGTGTGGACCTTTCTCAGTTGCTTCGACAGCAAAACACAGGTATTATGTGATTTTTGTTGATGATTTCTCTCGTAAGTGCTGGATCTTCTTCATGCAGAAGAAGAACGAGACATATTCAAAGTTCTGTGAATTCAAAGCACTGGTCGAGAAGGAGTCGGGGAAGAAGGTGAAGGCCCTTAGGAGCGATAATGGTGGTGAATACATCTCGGACGAGTTCAAGGATTTCTGCAAGGCAAAAGGGATTCGTAGAGAGCTCATAGCTCCCCATAACCCACAGCAGAACGGGGTAGCTGAGCGGAAGAACAGAACGATTGTGGGTGCTGCACGGGCAATGTTGCATGATCAGGGCCTACCCCTTCACTTGTGGGCGGAAGCATGCAATACAGCAGTTTATGTGCAGAACCGTTGTCCTCATAGGATACTTGGCATGAGTACACCCGAGGAGGCTTATTCTGGTAAGAAGCCTGATCTTTCTCATTTGAGGATTTTTGGTGCTAACGTTTACATGCATGTGACGAAGGATGCCAGAAAGAAGTTGGAGCCGACTGCAGAGGTTGGGATATTTTTGGGGTACACTGATACGCCCCACAACTATCGTGTGTATTTGCCAGACAGTGGTAAAACTGTTGTGCGACGGGATATAAAATTTCAGGAGGAGAAAGCCATGAAGTGTTCGCTTGAGAGGGAGCTACACTTGCATGCAGATGAGGAGCTATTAGTTCCTAAGGATGAGCTTCAGGATGTGGATCAGCCACAGGACGAGGTTCATGGAGTGGAAGAGACCACTCATGCAGCGCCAACCATCAGAGGGCGAAAGCGCTTGACAGAAGCTGAGCGACTGGCTCAAGATGCAGAGAAAGTTGTAGGACCACCTACAGCCCAACGCAGGCAGAGACAGTCACCTGATCGGTACACTGGATACATGGCTCTTATGAGCAAGTGTGTTGTGACTGAGCCATCCTCTTTCGAGGAAGCTGTGGAGGATCCCGCATGGGTAGACGCCATGGTGGAAGAGTATGATTCTATTGTCAGAAACAGTGCATGGGAGATTGTTCCTAGACCGGAAGGGAAGTCAGTGGTGGGTTTGAGATGGATCTACAAAGTTAAGCAGGCAGCTGACGGGAGTGTGGAGAAGTACAAGGCAAGATTTGTTTCCCGAGGCTTTTCACAGATTGAGGGGATCGATTATGAGGAGACCTTTGCACCTGTCGCAAGGTATTCTTCCATACAGACGATTCTTGCTCTCTCAGCGCAGATGGGATGGCACATTCATTAGATGGATGTGAAGACTGCGTTCCTCAATGGAGTCATTGAGGAGGAGGTGTACATTGAGCAACCCGAAGGCTTTGAAGTCTTCAGCAGTGAGTCGCATGTGTGCAGGCTCAAGAGAGCGCTGTATGGGTTGAAGCAAGCACCACGTGCTTGGTACACACGGATAGACAACTATTTCACAGGACTTGGATTCTCCAAGGGCAAGGCGGATCCGAACCTATACCACATTGTGGTGGAGGGTAAGTTGCTTATCATTGTACTGTATGTTGATGATTTGATTCTAACGGGTGATGAGCTATTGATACTGTCATGCAAGAAGGATCTTGCTACAGAGTTTGAGATGAAGGACTTGAGCCTCCTTCACTATTTCCTAGGATTGGAAATATGGCAGCGCAGTGGTGGACTGTTTGTTTCTCAGGGCAAGTATGCTCGGGAGATACTGGAGAAGTTCAACATGCATGGCTGCAAGCCTGTTGATACTCCTCTTCCTGGAGGTTGGAGGAAGGAGGATGCCACTTCGGGAGAAGAAGTGGATGCCACTGTTTATCGACAGTTGGTGGGGTCGCTGATGTATTTGGTCAATACACGACCTGATATATGCTATGCAGTTAACCAAATTTCACAAGCTATGGTTAAGCCTACCAAGCTCTTCTGGAAGGCGGGCAAGCATGTATTGAGCCACTTGAGAGGCACATCGGGATATGGATCTTGGTACAGACAGGAGGATGAGGTGAAGCTATGTGGCTTCACGGATGCAGATTGGGCAGGGAGCCCAACGGACAGAAAGAGCACATCAGGAGGGGTCTTCAGTATCGGATCGACAGTAGTTTCTTGGTACAGCAGGAAGCGGAGATCTGTGTGGATGAGGATGATCTTGATCGGGTTTTTCGGGTCCAAGCACATCACGTACCATCATATCAGAGATTGTGTGCAGCGGAGGATCATGTTACTTTCGTACATTCCAACGGAGGATCAGGATGCTGATATTCTGACAAAGGCTCTCACCGGGAGCAAATTCGAGTACCACCGAGGCAGGATAGGGGTTGCTGATAATCCATATCTTGTCGAGAGGGAGTGTTGAGATTGCAACAAGATGATGGAGCTTAGTGAAAAGAGTCGCCTTCACTAAGTGGGCCCGCAGGCTATTTTTGGCGCAAGTCTATTTTTAGACTATGTCTATTTTTAGACATATGGATCATGTCTATGTTTATGGATGATTGATCAAGTTGGGAAAAATAGATGGACTTCTATTTTTGATGAAAGTGTGAGTGATCACAGTGTGAGTGATCAAGTCTATTTTTAGACTAGCTGTCAAAAATAGAAAAATCAAATATTATTATCTCACAATAATATTTGGACTATAAAATTAATCTTATTCTCTTGGAGCACTTCAGTTTGAGCTACGGAAGTGGCACATGCAGCTGTCAGAAGGAAATTCGTTTTTCTTATGAGTCAGTTGAGTTGTTGCATGCATGACTTCAGTTAGAACTCAAGTGAGTTGAGTTTAGTGGACTGGAGGTACAGTTGATGGAGTTGTGTTCAGTTTAACTTAGTTAAACTGGTTGTAGTTAGTCTAACTGCAGATATACTAATGATGAGTTAAACTAATTATTAACTCATAATACAACTAAAGAATACATCAGTTAACTCAGTTGCATGTCAGTGCATGTTCAGTTCAACAGGGACAGGTGGTAGAGAATCAGATTGCTATCAGTTGTGACTATAGTTGTGCACCAGATCTTGCACAATCAAAGGATTGAGTATGCCAATGAGTTTGCTCACGTATTTGGCCCGTTTTTTTAGCCTTTGCTCACGTCCACAAAGAGTGAGTGACTATTTTGCAGGTGAAAATCGAGTTTGGGATGCAATTCTCATCAGTTCTTGAGCAGGTATTGAGCAGTGGAGGCAGGCAAGCAGTGGAAGAGATTTGGAGATCAGATATGAGCTGTATTGTGTGTAACAGAGGTGGAGATACTTGTGAGAAATATTATGCTGTGTAATGTTACATGACTCAATCATTAATATACAGATAGTGTGGGGTTTTTAGCGAGATGCTTTCCCCATGATACATATTGTGTTAATGTGTGAATGCTCTTGATGTTTTATTGTTATTGATGCTGCTATATTCTGGATCAACGTAGAGGAGATTATGTATTATACATGTTCCGCTTAAATTGTATGATCAGGATAATCTCTGTTGAATATGTGTTAAATTATTCAAAGTTTCTACAAAGGGGGGCTCCGCCCCCCCTCTAACCCCTTGGTTAACTACGTGGGCTAGTCGTGGAAAGAATATAACACAACCCAACATTATCCCACTTGTTGTTTTCTTTCCACAGGGGGCCACAAGAGAGCTTAGTCATTTATCCAACTCTGCAACACCCATTGTTTCTCTACACCAAGAGAACTTCTCAGAGCTCACAGATTTTGCCAATGCATCTACAATATTCTTCAAAGTGTCCACCTTTACCAGCTATTAGGTTCCTATACCAATATGTGTCATAATTTTGAATTGAATTTTTCTCAAGCTTGTAATATGTACATACTTTGATTTCAACAAATAGTTTTCCATATTTAAAAAATAAAAAGAGGGTATGTCCTAAAAGAATACTCAAAGGACAAAAAAGAAACAAAAGGTCAAAAAAATAAAGAAAAATTGAAAAATATATATATGAACCCCAAAATAAAATAGACCATGAAAGTGTGAAAGTCCAAATGCCACTACTATTTACTTTTTCATGCAAAATAATGATAGTGTGTAGTTTGTTAAAATGCCATAATTTATGATATTCAAATAGTATAATCTTGACTATTTCATGTTTTAAATTTCATGTTATAGATAGAGAATAAAGTCTAGCCAAACTGTTTAATCTTGGCAGATTAGTAGATAGGTAGAGAAATAAAAATGAGCTCAACAGTTTAATCTGAGCAATTGGAAGAAATTAGATTTAGATAGTTTTATTCAAATAAAAAATAAGGTAATAAAGGGTTTTCTAGCTCAAGTGCACCCATGCAGAAGAAGAAAAAATGTTAGGGTAAGAAATGGTAAGTAGAAGAAACTTGCAGAATGGATCATGTGGTCAAAATACTAAGCACATTTTAGATGCTCAAATCATAATGTGCAAGTGCATTCATCAAAGTACAAAGCTAAGCAAATATGATTTTAACTAACTCCCTCTCCTTTCACAAGCTTCTCCCTCTCATGCTTATTAATTTCCCCATTATCCCTTAAAATACCCCTTTTCCCCTCCATTTTTACCCTTACTTCATTATCCCATATTTTCCCCTATAAATTCCCTTTAAAATCCCTTCCCCATGGCTAAAATCATCATTATGTTCCATAAATACCTTTTCCTAGGGTAAATACCCTTTCCCCCCTTTGTGAAAAGTTATTTTCCCCTTTTCCTAATAAAAAAACCCATAAATCAACTTATCCTAAGTTGAAAACCCTTCCGCTTTGCAAAAACTCGCCCGATGGATCATTTAAGTTAATCCGTGATTTAAAAGTTAATTAAATAGGCTTAAGTGTGTTTGATTAGGTGGGCCCATCCTTAACCTTTCCCCCATTCCCCTCCACGCATCTTTTCAGCATGACCACCATCTGATTAACACCCATCTCATCCAACGGTTATCGCTCCATTTCGCACGCATTCCACTTCCGAGCTTTAACAACCTGATAGCGCCCAAAATGGGCGGTTTTTCACAGACCCAATTTAGCGACGTGTCACCATCACATCATTTCACATCCCCTCCGAGTTTTACCACCCTGCCCCCAAAAGTGGTGCGAAGAAGGGCAAAACCACCCTCTCGAAACTAGTCACTGTTATTGACCAATTTTCTCATGTTTCCCACTTTTCACCCAATAAAGCCCTACGAATGCCATTTTTAAATTTTTTTCGACCATCTGTGCATTGAAAGCCTGAGCTTTCTTGTTCCCCTGAAATCTACAACCATTGATCGACTACCAGTCGCCATATTGCCTCCAGCACTCATCCAGAGCCCACACTGGTCGTCTGCGACCTAAAACTTTGACCAAATTCACAACACCAACCTCCGGTTTTAGGTATTCTACAAAATACACCACAGTTGCCCCTTTTTAATATAAAAAGTTCAAGTAATTCAAAGATTGAATGAATTAAATAAGCTTTCAACCCCTAAATTAATTGATTTGCACCTAGACCCTTAAAAAACCTGTAAAACCCAAACCACTGGTTGAACCCTGCCAAGTCAATTTCCAACTTTTACCTCTGTTTTCCACACAATGTCTACCCACATTTCCTTGAATGTTAAGCATGTTTCAACCCCCCACCTTGACCCAAGATCACCTACCTTTGGTTGATAAGGATTTTCAAACTAAAGATACATCCTCTTCCTCTGAAAGAATGAAGCTCCACTTCTGGAGCAAAGATAGATTTTTAAACCATGCTGATGACATTCACCTCTAGGAGTCAAATATCCCCCTCTACTCATTCCCAGAAGTCCACAGTCTCCCAGACATTATCCACTATTTTTAGACCTGCTACATCCCCAGCTAGAGGGCTATATTAGCCCCCAATCAACATCTTCTCTTCACTATCACTCCAGAATCCATCAATCAGATGTTACAAGTCCAGCCCATCCCAAATTTAGCTCCTTTGTCCATTGGAGGACTTCTAGAACTGTATAATTCTATTGATGAGGATAAAGCTAAACAAGTGTTAAAGAATTTCATAGTTGCAAAAGAACATACACCAAGTTTTACTCCTCCATACATAGCCCCCAAATTTTCACAAATTGCTAGGCATATTATCACCATGGTATCTTCCATTCTTGGATACAGGACATACGAACATGTATATGAAGTCACTTTTGCATTTCTGTCCCTTTTTACCCCTGCTAAACCTCCTGTCATCATGTTTGATTATGCTCAGTTCATTGCAGACAAAATGCATGAACAACTCATCAGATTGCCCACTGAAAGAGTGTTTAAATTCTCTGCAGTATTGTATTATTTTTTTTGTACTACCAAACTGATAAATTCCCCATGAAGATCATAAAATGTGATAGTAGATGAAAAGAGAGGTTTGTGCTCTATTGGGCACCTATCGTCCAGAAATATTCCACTGTCTCTGATTATAAGGACTTCATAGATTCCTTTGTCCACACAGTGATGAATATGCTTACAGGGACTGTGCAACCTAGGATTAGTCCTCGGATCAAAAAGGTACTTCAGCTGGCTAAAAATAGTAAGGTATGAGACTGGTAGTTGTACCAAAATCACACAGAGATTAGAATGTATGGCTGCCACATGGCTCCATATAAATTGCCAAAGTATCTTCCCTTGAGAATTTTTGCCTTGGAGTATTTCAGGCAAATCATCAATTAAGATGATGTCCACTTCGTGGCTGCAAAGAAGAAGACCCAATTCAGAGTCAAAAGTGAACTGGGTCCCTTCATTTGCAATAATAGACAAGATGGATTAGAGGCAGACAATATGTTATAGGAGTTGAAATTTACCAACAGTTTTATGTGGCAGTATGACCCTCATGGAGTAATAAGAAAAATGAGAACCAAGGTCAAACTAGCTCCTTATGGACATTATTCAGTACCTGAAATTGAAAGATATGCCAACCAAACTGAATGGTTGGAAAACACTTTGGTAGATAAAGATAGCACAATTATTGATGTTGAAAATGCTCTGTATGATATTGAGCAATAGATTGACCTTAGTGAATTCCTGCAGGCCCCAAATTAAAGTCAAAGGATGAATGCTCCCTCTATATTGAAAACACCTCTGAATAAGGAGAAAAACCCTAAAAACAGAGAAGAAACTTCTAGTTCTCATATGGAAGCAATGGATGAGCAAGTAGACCCCAGGAAAAGGAGAAAAATGAATCCTGTTTCCGAACAGGAGGAACACAGTGAAGCAGAAAGGTCAGAGCTAGAAACAGAGTTAGAAACAATGCCAAAGACAGTGCCAGACGCAACAGGTCAGAAAGGAAAAGAGGCAATCAATGAACACTCAACTTCTAACACTCAGCTATTAGAGAGACAGAAGTCAACAAAATTTTATTCCTTTGTCAGACCAACTGACAAAGAAAGAACCACCAAAGATAGATACAAGGAGATCAAGTTAAGAAATGAAAAACTGAAAGCTGAGACATATGCTCAGTATTTCAAGCATTCAGCTCCTAACCAGAGTAGACTAATGTCTGCATTTGATATTGAGGAAGGAAAGATGCAAATGTCATATCTGCATCCAACAGTGCCACAACCCAAATCTGCAACGGATTACAAGAAGGTCACATTTGAAGTGTTGGCAAAGTACATCCATCTCGTGGACCAAATAGAGTTTCACAAACAAGTTGGAGAAATGATATACTCCACCTTGACTGGTAAGGCCATGGATGCATACAGGTTACAAGAGTCCTTAAATAATATAATTGCACAGATGAAGCTAGAAAAGGCCTCCTCTCAGGCCAAGGACAACATGATTAAATCCTTAGAAGACCTGGTCATAGAATTGGGCCATGATCTTGCAGATATTAAGGCAGCTGAAAAATTGATCAAAAAGAAAAATGAAGATATAGCAGCTTTGAAGAAACAATTAAAACTCCTTGCTTCATTACACCCACAGACCACAGAGGTGTTAGAAAGCCAAACTGTCCATGAGGAAATGCTTGACTTGGTGTTACAATTGAACACCCAGCTGAAAGAAATGGAGAAAGAAATGGACAAGTTGACCAAGTAGGCCAGCCTCCAGGAAGTTGTAGCCACTGTCATCCCAACAGTCACCACAACAGTACCATCTACATTGGCTGAAACATTAGCTCCTACAACTCCATTGGCCACTACATTTCCTGCAACAGCACCATCTACTTCAGCAACAGGTACGACCACAGCGGATTCTACAGGTGAGGAAGCCAATATGTTAGCTAAAGAAATGGAAGATATGTCCCTCAAAGCTAATGAAATTAGGAAACTGAAAGAGAAAGTAAACAGTCTCAAGACAGACTGTAAACTTGCTCAAATTATGAATAAAGAGGAACAGCAAAAGGTAGCAAGGTTAACAAAGAGGATAAAGAAACTAGAGAAAGAAATGACTCTAGATGAGCCATTGGGACAGGCAAAAGAAAAACTTTGGACCAATATCATTGACTCTGCCAATGATATTTGGCCATCCAATCAGATAATTTTTTAGCAGATTTACCTGGTTAAAGAGGCCACAGAGGCCATTAAAAAAGTCAGAATAGAGTTGGAAGGGATGCCAGGAGAGGCAACCAGAATCATTAACTTTTTGAATTCTAAGAACAAATATGAACCGGAAGAATTGAATATTAATGATAGGACAGGGACAATCCTAGAAGTAAGAAGAGTCCTTACTAAAAGGAATTTGATGCACAACTTAGAAGACAAGTGTCAGACCATGCAACTTTCCATAGATAGATTTAAGTTCAAGTTTGACACTTTGATACAGAAAGGTTTACCAAGTCCTTTGGTAATTAATGATAAATTGATGACACAGGAGGACTACGACAAGAAGCTTAGGGAAGTGGCCAAAAATCAAGTCAACAATGCAGCCATCCACAACACAGCAAAACAGGGGATTCCCTCTGGTAAAGTCCTTTACCAAGCTTTGGAGAACTTGTTTTACCTCTAGCATGAGGTAAAACACATGTTTGTAAATAAGCCTACATTTGCTAAGTACACAGAGGTTGATGAGGTCTTCAAAAAGTTGAAAAACATTCAGTTACCAACTAAAGAGAGATGGGAGCAGCTAACTGACTTACTTTAATTCAAAGTAAACAAAGTTTGGTAAAAACAGAATGGTGAAAGTAAATGGGTAGTTGTCCCAGTCAAAGAGTATCAGTGAAAGAAGATAAGTCGAAGAGCATTAGATGATAGCTAAAAGATCAATCAACTAAATATCAAAAGAAATTAGATATAATAGTGCTAGAAAGCAATCAATTAGAAAGGTGGCATTACCTTTTTAGAATTAGATATTTTTTCCCTAAAATAAATCCCAAGTTAGTTTGGGATATTTTGTAAATAATTATGTATAAATACTTCATAATTCGAAGTATGTAGGGTGGATTTTACTAGACATTTCTATAGACTTTTTTATCAGAAGACCCAGAGGGTTATTGTATCATTTACTGAGCCAACAAGTTGGATTGATAAATAAAGATTAGATATTTCAAAGGATTCATGTGTTGAGTGAACTTCAGAGAAGTATTCTCATGTGTTATTGTTATTTTTCTCAAGTTATTCATAATCTTTAATGTGTTTCTGAATCTAAATGTTATAACTGGAATAATACTTCAGAATTTGTTTAATTACACTCTGTCTTAACAGTTATACATTTAAATGTTTTCTGCTAGTTAAGGAATTCTTAATTTCTCCTTGGTTTAGATTGATTTCTCGAATATCCACGTTAAAATATCCTTAATTGCCCTTTGATCCCAATTACCCCTTCATTCCTCATTCATTATTCGGTCTGAGAACCCTTAATTGCTCTCTCACCCCTAGTGAAACCCTTTCACCCCTTTGTCTCAAAGATCTGGAAAACGCTCTGCTATCTTTCCCTTTGAACATTCCCTTTAGTGAGTTAATCTAGTTTTGCTTCCTTATTGTTTGACTCCATAGCCCAATGGTCTAAAAGACATCAGTCTATCCATCTGTTTAAGTAATCCCACCATCCAATCTCAAATACAAATCAAAATCCCAAGAACAATCATAACTAGCCTAAAATCAAAACAAACAAAGTTAAATCATACAGAGAGAGCCCTCTCTGAGTCTAGGTTGGCTAGAACCTATGCTCCAAAGTTGGTTAGTGGTTACCTCGAGATTTTTTTTTCTCCTGACAACTTCTAGAGAAAATTACTGAGTGATAACACCAGCAACACCTTTTTGTCTTCTATCATATCCCTCACAAAGTGATACTGAACTTCAATGTGCTTTGCCTTTGAATGGTAAGTAGGGTTCTTTGCCAAGGAAATTGCACTTTGGTTGTCATAGTCTATCCTTATAGCTCCTTGTACTAACCCCATACTTGAACACAATCTCTATAACCAAACTGCTTCCTTGCTTGCATGAGTGGCTGCCATGTATTCTATCTTTGTAGTTGATAGTGCCACTACAGATTGTTTCTTATTCATCCAACTGACTACACCTCCAAATAGCTTAAACACATACCAACTTGTAGATCTTCTCTGATCTAGATCTCCAGCCTAGTCCACATCAACAAAGGCACAGATATCCAAAACTCTATCTAATCTCAATCTTCCTTGGTAGCACAAACCATAATCACTAGTGCCACGCAAATATCTGAAAACCCGCTTCATTATTGTCCAGTGCTCCTTCCTTGGTTTTGACATAAACCTGCTCAATACTCCCACTACATGTGCAATTTTTGGACTAGTACAAACCATTGCATACATCAGGCTACCTACTGCACTTGCATATGGAACATGGGACATGTCCTCTTCCTCTTCTTGTGTCTTCGGAAACTGTTCAACAGATAACTTCACACCTACAGGAATAGGAACCTTCACCAGTTTACTATCCTGCATATTAAACCTTTGCAGTATTGTCTCGACATACTTCCTCTGGTTTAACCAAAGCTTCCTCTTTGCCCGGTCTCTTTTAATTTCCATGCCTAAAATATAGTTTGCAACACCAAGATCTTTCATGTCGAATTTGGAGGACAATTGGGTCTTCAAACCCTGGATAATTTCTTTATCATTTCCAACCAGCAACATATCATCCACATACAAGACCATATAAATAACACAGTCACCAATTAATTTAAAATACACACAGTGATCTGTTTTTCTTCTAGTGAAGCCAAGTCCCCGTATAAATTTATCAAATTTCTGATACCACATCCTTGGTGACTTTTTAAACCCATACAGAGACTTATTTAACTTGCATACCAGTTCTTTCTTACCCTTCACTGCAAAGCCTTTAGGTTGCTTCATGTAGATCTCCTGTTCCAGATCCCCGTGAAGAAATGTTGTCTTCACATCCATCTGCTCTACCTAAAAATCAAGAGCATCATCAATAAATAAAAGTAATCTAATAGAAGCTACCTTGGCAACATGAGAAAAAATATCACCAAAATCAATTCCCGACACCTAGGAATAACCTTTTGCTACCAACTGAGCTTTGTATTTATCCACCTTTCCTTCTACATTTGTCTTCTTTTTGAACACCCATTTGCTGCCAATGCGTTTCCTTCCAGCCGACAAATCCACTAGATCCCAAGCCTCATTTTTGTGCAAAGATGTCATTTCAACCATGGCCTCTTTCCAAAGTTTTCCATCCTCTGAATCTACTGCTTCCTCCATAGTTTTGGGATCATCATTAGTAATATATAAAGCAAAATTTGAACAGAAAGTAGATGGACTATACCTTTCTGGTTTCCTTCTCTCTCGAACTGATCTTCTCACACCCGGAGTTTGTGGCTCTTCATCTTCTGATTCCTCTTTTGTTGTAGAGTTTGATTCTTCCTCCTTAAGCTCAACATCTATCTTCTCAAGTTCCTTTGGTTGGACTTCATGTTTAATAACATCTTTAACCTCTATAAACACCACATCTTGGCCGTACACAAACTTCTTTGTTACTGGGTTCCAAAGCTTATAACCCTTTAAACCATCCTTATACCCAATAAAGATGCACTTTTCATATTTACTATCCAACTTGGTTCTTTTCTCCTTTGGAACATGTACATATGCATCACATCCAAATACCCTCAGATGTGAAAGAGAGGATTTCTTACCAGTCCATACCTCTTATGGAGTCTTATCCTCCAATGTTGTTGAAGGCGATTTGTTGACCAGGTAACATGTTGTCTCCACCGCCTCTGCCCATAATTTTTGTCCTAACCCAACACCACTGAGCATGCTTCTCGCCCTTTCCATCAACGCCTTGTTCATTCTTTCTGCAACTCCATTTTGCTCAGGTGTATATGGAGTAGTCTTTTGTCATGCTATACCACACTTCTTACAGAATTCTTCAAATTCCTTGCTGCAAAACTCTCCATCGTTATCTGTCCTCAACACCTTTATCTTCTTCTCTGTTTGGTTTTCCACCAGAGCCTTAAATTCTTTAAACTTGTCAAAGAATTTAGATTTATTCTTAAGGAAATATATCCATGTATTCCTTGAGAAGTCATCTATAAATGATACATATTACATAGACTTACCCAGTGATGGAAACTTCATAGGTCCAAACACATCACTGTGCACAAGCTCTAATATCTGTTTCATCCTCTTACCACCAGAGGGAAAACTCACCCGATTCTGCTTCCCATATACACAATTTTCACAGAAATCAAAATCTAGAGAGATATTACTCATACCTTCTACCATATCTTTACCATGAAGTATTCGAAGGCCCTTCTCTCCAATATGTCCAAGCCTTTGATGCCACAACATGGTCTTCTCTCCAAAGACCACTAGATTTTCTGTTCCACTTTCAAGAACCACAGAACTGTTGCACCCATCAACAAAAGTGATACCTTGCAGCTTGTACAGAGTTCCAATCTGAACTCCCCACATCAATACCAGTGCTCCTTGAACCATCTTGTAGGTATCCTTCTCGAACACTGTTTTTACACCTGCATCATCTAGCTTGCTTACAGAAATTAGATTTCTGGCCAATGCAGGAATATGCAGAACACCCATAAGTGTTCTAACCCTTCCACCTTGCAACTTCAACTTCACTTTTATGCGACCAACGATTTTAGCCTTCCTATCATCCCCCAAGAAGACATCACCACAATCGTATTTCTCATACTCACATAACCACTCTCTATGGGGAGTGAAGTGAAAGGATTCACCTGAGTCAATCAACCATGCCTCATGATCTACATGTGTACTTGAAGAAGACAAATACACATCCCCACCTTCATCTGAGGTGGTTTTTGCCTCTGTAGAAGGAGCATCATCAGATGCCTTTCCTTTGTCAAAAGCTTTAGATTTACATTCCCTTTTGTAGCGCCCTTCCTTTCCATATTTCCAGCACACCACCTTTATAGGTTTTCCTGGAGATTTAGATCTCCCTCTAGATTTATATCTCCCACTCGATGACTTATTTTTGTTTTTGTTATGGGACTGTCCTCGTACAGACAAGGCATCACCATTCTGGCTCTCCATATTTTTCCGTCTCATCTCCTCCATCAGCAAGGATGAGACTATTTCATCAAACTGCAAGGCATTTACATTGATACCTATTGCAATAACCAGACTATCTAACGAATCTGGTAGAGAATACAACAAACTAATGCATTTATCTTCATCTGAAATTTTAATATCAATAGATAATAATTGGCTTACCACAGTATTAAATTCTTTCATCTGCTCTGTCACCGAGTCTCCATCTTTCATGCTTAAGTTATATAGATTTTTCCGTAGGAACAGTTTATTCACTAGATACTTAGATTGGTACAAAGTCCCTACATGTCCCACAAAGCCTTAACTATAGTTTCCCCTGATACATTCAACAATACTGAATCTGAGACACACAATCGTATTGTGCTCTTTGCCTTCTGATCCAACTTCTTCCATTCTTCATCGGACACACCCGTTGGTTTAGTACCCAGATCTACCGCGATCCATTGATCTTTATCCACCAACAGATACTCCATCTTGAGTTTCCACAACTCAAAGCTCTGACCATTAAATTTCTCGATCTCTATCTTTCCACTGCTCGCCATCTTCTTTTCACCACCAGAATCGATCCCGCGGATCTCCCATTGAACAGGGTCTACCACAGGCCCGAGCAAAACCCCTCAGCAACAAAGGCGTCCCCTTGAAACCAAAATAGCTCTGACACCAAATGTAGGTTTTAACCCCATACATAAATTACTTGCATATGAATTCTAAAACACAGAAAATAAACAATGCGAGAGAATAACACATATACACAGAGATTTTCCCCTGGATCCAAAAACCAAGACTACTAGATTGATTTTTCATTATGTTCCTTTCAATGTTACAATACATATTTATACATGTCAAAGCATCCAATACCATGGACCGAAAACCATCGCTTCCAAAAACATGGACCGAAAACCATTGCGTCCAAAACCATGTGCAAAAACCATGCACAAAACCATAGGTAGGTCCACCCAACCTAATATAGGGTCCAAAAAGAATTTTCTTAAGGCACTGCAATAGACCCCATAGAGGGGGGCTACCCACCCCCCTCAAACCCCCCTGTGATCCCCTCGCTTTGTAACGAAGGGGGGGCTCTGCCCCCCCTCTAACCCCCTGGTTAACTACTTGGGCTAGTCATGGAAAGAATATAACACAACCCAACAATTGCAACTTTATATATGGAACCCAATAAGTTTGTATGGTATCGATTGCTTTTCTCTCATAAAAAAAATTTCACGGGCAATTTTTATGGAAGAAATGATAGCACATTATGAGGATACAAAAGCAACACTTTTTTTAGCCAATTGATAAATCTCAATCAAAAGGGTTCAATGGTGGAGCACATTGAGGACTTCCAAAAATTGAATATAAGGGTAAAAGATATTCCAGAAGAGCATAGGATTGGTGTGTTCATAGGGACTTTAAAGGATAACATCCAACATGAGGTTCGCCTTTGGGAACCCTATTCATTGGAGAATGAATTTAGGTTGGCAAGAAAAATTGAAAGCAAAATTATGGCAACAAGGAAGCCTACCACTCAACTATAAAGATGGAAGTGTTGTTGCCCCTAGCCTTCCACAACCTACAAGGTTGACACCACAACAATTGGGAGAAAAAATAACAAAAGGGATTTGTTACAATTGTGATAGAAAATACACTAAAGTTCATAAGTGTGCTGAGAAGAAATTATTTTACATAGATTTTGAAGAGGAGGAAGAAAAGGAACAAGAAATATCAAAAGAAGAGGATACACACTAGGAGCAAACCCTAGAGAAAGAAGAAATGAATCCAACCATATCTTGTAATGAATTTTTTGGAATTACCACTCCTCAAACTATCAATATAGAAGGACATATCAAGAAGAAAAAGGTAATAGTTTTGATTGATTCGGGCAGTACCCAAAATTTTATTCATTGTAAGATAGCCAAGTAATTGAATTGTTTCCTATATCCAGCACCAAAGTGTCAAATGATGGTTGCAAATGGAGGAACCATAAATTGCTCTGGAAAGTGCCATAATATCAAGATACGCATGGGATAATGTGTGTTGAATAGTCAAATACTTTCCATTCCAATGGGTGGTTCTAATGTTGTACTAGGAGTCCAATGGCTAAATATTTGGGTACGATAGCTTTTATTTTTCAAGAAATTTTCTTGAAATTTGTTTAAGAAGGAGAGGAATTTGAATTAAGGGGTATCACAGGGAAATCGGGAAAGATAATCAAATCTAACGGCATGAAAAAGCTTTTAAAGAAATAACAATGAGGCGTAATTGCACAATTATGTTCGCTAGAGATTCCCACATTGGAATCATCTATTTCTCCAGATATCTAAAAAGTCTTGGACAATCATTCTAGGGTATTTGACACTCCCAAATGCCTCCCACCTATTCATGATCATGATCATGCTATTCAGTTGATTCCAGGAATGGTTCCTCCAAACATCAGGCCTTACAGATATCCCTATGCACAAAAGAGTGAAATTTAACGTATGGTTGCAGAAATGCTAGAGGCTGGAATAATTCAACCTAGTCAAAGTTCTTTCTCTACTCCAGTAGTATTATTGCACAAGAAGGATGGATCATGACACATGTGTCCGGATTATAGGGAGCTCAACAAGCTCACTATTAAAGATAAGTTTCCCATTCATGTCATTGATGAATTATTCGATGAATTTCATGGAGCAATTTACTTCACCAAGTTAGATCTTCGTTCAAGATATCATCAAATCAGAATGAAGACTGAAGATATTCCGAAAACATCATTTAGAACCCATGAGGGTCATTATGAATTTTTTGTCATGCCTTTTGGCCTTACCAATGCACCTTCTACATTTCAAGGTTTGATGAATTCCATTTTCAAACCCTTGGAAAATTTGTGTTAGTATTTTTTGATAATATACTAATGTACAACAAGTCTTGGCAGGATCATGTTCAACATGTTGATAGATTTATCAAACTATTGGAGGAGAAACAATTATATGCAAAAACATCCAAATGTTTCTTTGGAGTACAAGAGGTGGAATGTTTGGGTCACATTGTATCTCATGAAGGTGTTAAGGTAGACCCTAGTAAAATTAAAGCCATTAAGGAATGGAAAATCCCCACATCCATAAAGAATCTGCAAGGATTTCTCGGGTTAAAAGGATATTATCACAAGTTTGTTAAGAATTATGGGAGAATAACGGCACCTCTAACAACATTACTGAAGAAAGATACATTTTCTTGGACTCCAGAAGCAACAAAGGCCTTTGAACATCTTAAAGAGGCAATGTGCCAAGCACCGGTCTTAGCTATGCAAGAATTCACAAAAACCTTTATTGTTGAATGTGATGCCTCAGGAAATTGAATTGGTGTTGTTTTAATGCAAGAAGAAAGACCCATTGCTTTCAAAAGTCATCCAATCAAAGGAAAATATTTACATAAAGTTATCTATGAGAAGGAAATATTGGAAATACTACATGCACTTAAGAAATGGCGACCTTACCTAATGGGAAGACACTTCAAGGTAAAAACAAATCATGATAGTCTTAAATTTTTTTTAGAACAAAGATTATCTTCAGAAGAGTAGCAAAAATGGGTCATAAAGATGTTGGTTTATGACTTTGAAATCATCTATAAAAAAGGGAAGCAAAATGTTGTTGCATATGCACTCTCAGGAAAGGATGAGGGTGTGGAAGCACTATTTTGTGCCATTTCTATTATCTAACTAGATTGGATAAATGAAGTAAGGGGTGAATGGGAAAATGACGAAGAAGTGTGGGCACTCATTCAAACGTTGCAGCAAGATCCCAATACATCTGATACATTTAGCTATAAAAATGGTTTGTTATGGTACAAAGATCACTTATACCTTTTTAAGAATTCCCAACTCAAACAAAAGATTCTTATGGAATTGCACACATCTCCCTTAGGAGAGCATTCAGGATTTCTAAAAACCTACCACAGGGTTAAGAAGGAATTTTTTTGGGATGGCCTTAAATCTGATATTCAAAAGTTTGTGGCAGAATTTTTGGTTTGACAACAAAATAAAGTTGAGACAGTTAAGACCCCAGATCTATTACAACCTTTATCCATTCCAAGTCAATGTTGGGAGGAGGTTTCGATGGATTTTATCACAGTTTTACCCAAGTCTGAAGGAAAGAGTGTCATCATGGTGGTAGTTGATAGACTTACCAAGTATGCACACTTTTGTGCATTATCTCATCCATTTAAAGCTAGTACATTTGCTATTGCATTTATGGAAACAATTCAAAAGCTACATGGAAACCCAAAGATTATTGTAAGTGATAGAGATCCTATTTTCACTGGAAATTTTTGGACAGAATTATTTTCTTGTCTGGGTACTCAATTAGCTCATAGCTCATCTTATCATCCTCAATCTGATGGGAAAACTGAGATAGTGAAAAAATGTTTGGAAGGATATCTCCATTGCTTTGTATCTGATAAATAGACACAATGGGTCAAATGGTTGCCTCTCGCTGAATGGTGGTATAACACTTCCTTCCATACTGCAGCAAAAATGACCCCATTTATGGTGCTTTATGGATATCATCCACCATCCATCACATCATATTTAAGAGAAAATTCTAAGGTTCAAGCAGTGGAAGATCACATCGAGCATCAACAAAAATTTCTCCAACTCTTAAAGGATAACCTCACTTTGGCGCAGAATAGAATGAAACAACAGGAAGATCAAAATTGCAGCGAAAGAAGTTTTGATGCAGGTGACTAGGTATTTTTAAGGCTACAACCATACAAATAAATTTCCCTCAAGCAAGCTAAGAAGGATAATAAACTATCACCAAAGTATTATGGTCCATACAAGGTGTTGCAAAAGATTGGTACTATGGCATACAAATTGGAAGTTCCTGCATCTTCCCGAGTGCACCCAGTTTTCGATGTTTCATGCTTAAAGAAGGTTATAGGTGACAAGCTCCCATTTCAAACAATATTGCCAGAACTTGACGAGGAAGGAAAAACCATATTGGAACCTGAAGCAATCATAAAAACAAGAACTCAACAACTACGAAATCAATCAATTTCAGAGTATCTCATCAAGTGGAAGAACTTACCCGCTGGAGATTCCACATGGGAGGACGAGAATTTTATACAAAAGCATCCATAACTACTCAAGCGTTGAAAAAAACACTTTTTTGAAGGAGAGGGGCATGTTAGGTCGCTATAATACTAGTGTATTCCCTTATTATTATTGTCATTGTACCCATTATTCTTATTGTTGTGCCCATGTTGTCCCCATATTGTTATTATCGTGCCCCATAGAAGCCCACTATTGTTATTGTTGTGCCCTTACATTATTATTGTTATGTCAGCTCTGATTATATTTTGACCCCTTAGACTCCTATATATAGAAAGGAGGTCTTGTCATTTGTATCATCCAATAATTGTTCATTTGTGTAATGTGAAGGAGGTTGCCCCCTCGAAGAGGCTACGTTTTAAGTCATTGATCTATCTTTTTCTTCTATTTTGTGAGTTGGTTGCATAACACTCCACATGCAATTGGGACCATTTCTTCCTAGGGGGAGGAATGATCCAGGTGGATGTTGGTGGCCACCCATATATTTCACATATACCTCCAGTTGGTTTCATTTATTTCCTTATTTATTTCAACATTTACTATTTTTTTCATTTTTGGGGGTCCTGAACTTACAGAGCAGTTTTGACCCCCTAAACGATATTTTTTTGAGGTATGTTGCAAGCCCATAGCCATAGGAAAGGGAATGCCACAAATATTGTAGTACTCTAAGAGAAATTTCCAACAAGGTATCGTATGCGCCAAATGGAGATAATATGACCAAGTTACGATCCCGGGAAGTTGGCTGCTCAACAGGGCCCACAAACACTTGGCATTACATCTCCCGAGTTTAGGTTTTTGGTTGTTTAGGGTTTTCTCTTGTTGTTCAATAATAAATAGGCCCTTGAGCCTCATTGTAACAAAGTTCAAAGGCATGTAGTCGCCACATCTTTTCTCATAGATAAACTACCATCGCCTGCGCTAGTTTATTTCCATTATGTTTGTAAGCATACTTCAGTATTATGATATTAATGAAATGAAGTGTTATTTTTTTTGCATCTCTATTTTTATGCTTATATTTTTTATTTTTTGTGTTCCTATTTAATTTAGGATCATGCCCCTAGTACCAACTCAATGGAAAATTCTACTTCCATGTGAGGTGACAACTCTAAAATCTCTGCTGGAAGCACATCCTAAAACTGTTGCAAGATCGAGTAGCTGCTCAATACCTTTTCATCCTCAACATCCTTACCCTTATCGCTAGAAATATGAATTGCAAATAACACACACCCTTTTTTGTGATTGCGCTTTGCCTGCATAGCTGTCACCATTCTAATTGATGTTGCTTTCTTCTTACCCTGTAAGATTCTCTGTTCTCCATTGTCATCCAAGCACTCAATGGATTTTCCATAACAATCCAGTTTAGTCCTATGAAGATACAACCATTCCATGCTCAAAAACATATTATATGATCCCAATGGAAATATATTCAAATGTGATGAGGTAGGCATACCATTCAACTCGAATGCACAAGCTTGCACTCAGTGATACAATCTCTTCTTTGTACATGTAGCCAACATCACTAACTAGGATTATGCATGCACTTCTTTATTCAAACCACACTTATCCAACAAGTCATGACTAACATAACTATAATCATATCCAAGGTCCATAAGAATGGAAACAACTTGATAACAAATCATATTGTCCATATCGATAATAGTTTCCTGGTGCTTTTCCTGCTTGTTATCCAACGCTGCATAAATCCATGGAATACTTTGCCAACATCCCCAACTGATTGCGCCTCCTGTTCACTATAAATATGAGGCCTTCCACCTTGATTCTATAGACAATCCCTCTTAATAGGTTCCTTACCACATGTCCAACACTCCAACCGTCCTATACCATCACCTCTATTCTACTATTGTGACCCACGTCCCAGTCTAGCTACGTTGAACTTCTTGTATGGTGCGACATTTCCTTTCTCTTCTACATTCTGAGGCCTTGTTATTTTGGTCGCCATTTACCTTTAGCTTATCTTTGTCTTTCCCTTTCCATCCTTGCTGTGATTTTTTCTTACGATTTGACTATTCATAGTAATGCTTCAATTTCCCAATAACTTCCTCAAGTGACAAAGGCTCTTCATACTCGATCTAATCTCTAAATGTTAATGGAAATCCTCTGACAAATATATGAAATTTTGCCTTTCATCCTTAAGATACAGTACATACCTCAATAGCTCCAGGAACTTAGTTGTATGCTCATCCATCATCGATCCCATCTTTAGCTCATATAACTCCTTAGCCTTATTGTCGTTGTACCTTTCTGACAAGTATTTCTCCCTGAAGAGTCTCTTGAATTCATGCCAACTCAACTCTTCTATCCTGATGTCTCTGACTTTCTTTACATCTTCCCACTAGATATCTGCTTTTCCTTTGAAGTTGAAGATGTCTATTCTGGCCTTCATATTCTCGTTGTACTCATTCAGTGCAAATAACTTATTCATCCCAAGTAACCAAGCCTCTACATCCTCTGGCATCTTCGAATCTTCATCAAAAGTAGGTGGCTTAGATTTCTTAAAATCATCCGGAAAACATCCGCTGTCACTCCTCCTGTAAGGGTGATAACGATGATGATCATAGTGTCTGTCAGAACCAAAACTAGAATAGTGTTGAGAAATATAGGGCAGAGAGATGAGATGACTTCTCTAGCAATGATAACTGCTTGTGAAGACTTTTTACTTTTCTTTATTAGGTTCTTCTAAACTTGATTATTATTATGTGTTCCTGTTTCATCAAAATACTACCAAATCATAAAGAACAATGAGACAAATGACATAAAATGTAGGTTATCATAAAGGGCCAAAACCTCTCCAATCTTGAGAGGAAACCCCAAACAAATTCTTCTTCTTATAGAATCTTCAATTGACAAATTCCAAGACCTAGACCCTTGACCAACAACTCCTCCAAGACCAAATTGATGCTTCCTCTGGATGAACTTCTTCTTCTCCAAGTCAACTTTGGTCAAACCTATGTCACAACTTCAAATTTCTGCCCTAAATCAGAATTTTGGCTAGCCGTTGCATACCTACAATTTTTTGGCTCCTTCTACAAAAACCCTAGATCACACATGTGGCTGAAACATGGTTTGATTTCCCCCTTTATGACTTCTCTTAGCCTTCTCTTCTCTTATTAACAATTTTCCTTGTCAAATTGACCTTTCTTGACCCAAACTTCATCTTCTTTTTGAGTTATATAAATTCTATATTCTATTGTAGTATAATGATGCCCTAATCTTTGCACATGTGAATGAGTTGTAACCAAAAACATATCAGAAATTATCTTTCTCTTCTTCCTTTCCCCTTTGCTAGTTATTAACCTTCTCTTCTTATTTAGATTGAACTTTTTTAATGCTTGAGTGAGTGATTCTTGATTGAGGTTGAGTTCCCCTTTATATAGTCATTCTTGAGCCCACAAATAGGCGAACTTCACCTTCTAGAGAGGTTGACTGCTCCTTAGTAGGCTGACTTGATCCTTTGCATTTGAAAAAATATTGGAGGGGTATTTGACTTTGATTTTGACTGAAATAATTTTTATTCCACTGTGTAACATGCCCAAGAAGGGTTATTTGACTTTATAGACTCAATGACAAATCCTAGAAGCTCTCAGTGGGAGCTTGATGTAAATTAAATTTCCCTTGAGCATGAAACCCATTCCTTAAGAAATATAATAATAAATTTACTTTTCTCTTTTCATTGAATACATAAAATCAACATTACATATGCCATTATGAAGACTGAACCTAGTTATATATTTCAACACTCCCTCTTAACTAGGGAGGTATTCATAATTCATACAAGGTACTTGGGCATTCTCAATCTGAAGAATTATCATAAGAAGAGTCAAATTGGTAACCCATTTGTATAGCATCATACCGTCCAACATTATCATATAAAAAGGCCTTGAATATAAATTCTATCTATCCACAAGATCAGAGAAAAATTTTGGTGAGACCAATGATTTATAGACACCCTCATCAGTATCTCTCTCGGAGGATACCCCAACCAAGTTCTCTCAGAGTATGTTCCACCAAGACTATTCTTATCTTTGATTCCCAATCCTCAAAGAATATCAGTCCTTTATGACTACTCTAGTCTTGGATGCCCTACCACATCCTCAAAGAGTATCATATGCCATGTGCTTACCCAATCCCCCATTATATCTTCCCAGGTGAAGACAAGAGTGATGTGTCTATCTCTCCCTCTCAATTAGGGAGGATATGACCATTCCAATGAAGGAATGTACCCATTCCTATAAAAGGAATGTATCCAAGCTCCATCTTAATAAGGGACTTAACCAAGTTCCCTCTTAACCAGGGACTTTCGTCTATTATCTCTTTAGGAGGAGATCATGGGACAACCAACTGCATGAAGAGCTCCTCCTTTTGATGTCATGAACTTATTTTTCCTTATTCAGGAATATTCATCTTTTGGGACTTCTTTATAAGGAATCAACCATCCATCACTTTCATCCATGAATCATTTTAGCCATGTCATATTTTCTTTCATTGGAAAGTGATCCATTAGTCCATATCTAGCCTATTCTTCATACCTTGCTACCTTCTTTGCATCATGGTTCCTCCAGATTATTTCACCGTAGCACATGAGTGTCAATTGTAGATGACATCTATAGCTCTTCCTTTGGTATCCCTACATAAGCCTATCCAGATATTATTCAAAAATATAAAATGAACATTAAATCAAATAACACCTTTGTGATGGTCTTTCATCATGACATTTCCTTGTTTGCATCAACATCCTACATATATATTTACACACCTCCAAAAATATATACAACGTCAAGGGACTCTTTATTTTTCAGACTATATCAGGATCTTCATATCTTTCCCATGGAGATATCATAGTCAAATATTATCCCTTGGATGTTGATTGCTTTCTCCATAGTTCTAGTTTTCATGATCTTTTCCCTTCTTTATTGACACATTTCCTCCCAATAACTTCCAATCATAGTTACTTCAACATAATAAATCACCTCATATTTCATATGAGGACATATTATGTTGAATTCATCTAGTCAATTGTGAAAAATTCCTTCATTTATCCTTTCACATGAGGAGATCTTTTCTTTTGATCATGCTCTTGAGGTAGAGCACTTATTCATGATATCTGCAACCATATGACATGACTCTAATTTATCAAGTACAAGCATACATACTTCATCTCTTTATTTTGGTCATCTAGACTTCCTTCAACAACTTCCTTGATTGAAAGAACTTTAATGCCATGATCTGCTTTACCTCTTTTGACATCATACCATTATCCCATGAATTCCCTACAAGGTGGAATTCTCAACGAGACGCTTGCTTCTTCTAGTAGGTGAATCTTCCAACAGAGTATCTTGATCATCCTTATCAACAAATGTTCCTCTTCAATGATGTATGATGAGCTTTATTCTAGATGAATTTTCTTCTTCTCATAAGTATTACTTATGCTTCTAATGAGGTTACCAATAGCTACATCCTTCTATGGGCGGTTTCCATAGAATTTTGTTTCGGCTATCCTTCATGCTTCTCTGAGATGATTTCATGAGGTATTTCTTTCAATCGTATGCTTCTATGATACGATGATGCATCTTATCATGCCTCTAATGATTCCCACCATGATAGCTATATTTTAAAACAGAAAAACTTGAGACAGAAACTTTGAAAAGAACTAGGTGAGGAAGACCATCTCAATCATAGTAGAGATATTTCACTTCTTTTTTCTTGGATTTCTTCTTTCAGCTTCCTCCACTTCTTCAGTGATATGGGATTCTTCCCTTCCTCTTTTGTTGTTGTCATTCTTGAGCATATGACAATCTCTCTTGTTGTGCCCATATTATTGACATCCATAGCATTGAACCTTTTCCACATTCTTCTTTCTTTTCTGAGGACTAAATTTCCCAAACTTCCCTTTTCTCTTTGCCATAGCAACATATGCCTAGGTTTTCTCATTTGATCCTACATCACATTTTTCCATCAACCTGGTTTCTTCAATTTTTCAGAGTGACCATTGATCATTGAATGGAGTAGCTTCCTTCTTCCCATAGATACTTGATGTGAAGTTTCCACATTCTTTAGGTAGTGCATTGAGAATTATGGTAGTCATCTCTTTGTTAAACATTATCTCTCCCAATTCTTGTAGTCACTCTCTTATTTCAGATATCCTCATAAAGTATGTGGCTATTCCTTCTTCCTTTGATATCTTCAGCTTGTAGATCTATTTCCTTTAACGAGATTACTTCTCCTGTAGTGCTTCCAAACAACAATTCTACAAGTTTTTCATATATTTCTTTTGATGTTTCTAATTTTGATACATAGGGCATGAGGGGATCCTTGATGGATTCCATGAGAATCCTTTCATCCCTTACTTCCCCTTTCATATACCTTGCAAGTGCTTCAGCATATTCCTTTGGAGGTTTGGTGATTGATACCTTAACATCTTCCATGACCTCATTATCTATGAGTTTTAGATATGTCCATTTCAATCCATGTAAGAAAGTTTGAAGCCCCAACTAGTTTCTTGATTTATTTGGAAAAAGACATTTTGACATATTCAGATGTAGACATAAATATAATTAGTTGTGAAGATGCTCCTTCAACCTACTTCCTTCTTTAATTTGATGATGATATAGATAATAGAAAACTTCTCTTTGATGAATGTGGTTTTCTTCAAAGGTGATCCTTGACTACAAGGAGAGGGGGATCACCTTGAGTCCTTTGATGATGATTTGAGCGAGGATCCCAAGAATTTTTAATTGTGGAATTCTTCTTTGATCGATCTAGGGGTTTGACACTTCCTTCGAGGTGATGATCTAGCCTTTGTCTTCAAAATGCCTTGGAGATGAGAGGATCTTCTCAATTCTTTGATGCCCTTGATATCCTTCTAGAAACTAGATCTTTGATAGCTTGAGTGTCCCTTGTTTAGATTCCCTTCCTCAAATTCTTATCTTGGCTCTGATACCATGTTGAGAAATATAGGGCAGAGAGATGAGATGATTTCTCTAACAATGATAATTGCTTGTGAAGACTCTTTACTTTTCTTAATTAGGTTCTTCTAGACTTGATTATTATTGTGTGTTCTTCTTTCATCAAACAACAACAAAATCATAAGGAATAATGCGAAAAATGACACAAGATGTAGGCTATCATACAAGTCCAAAACCTCTCCAATCTTGAGAGGAAAACCCAAACGAATTCTTCCTATAGAATCTTCAATTGATGAATTCGAAGACCTAGACCCTTGACAAACAACCCCTCCAAGACCAAGTCAATGCTTCCTCTGGATGAAATTCTTATTCTCCAAGTCAACGTTGGTCAAACATATGTCACAGCTTCAAATTTCGACCCTAACTCAGAATTTTGACTAGCTGTTGCAAACCTACAATTTTTTTCTCCTTTTACCGGAACCCTAGATCACACATGTGGCTAAAATATGGTTCGATTTTCCCCTTTATAACTTTTCTTGACATTCTCTTCTCTTCTTGACTATTTCACTTATCAAATTAACCTTTCTTGACCCAAACTTCATATTCTTTTTGAGTGATAGGAATTTTGCTTTCTATTGTAGTAGAATGATGCCCTAATATTTACACGTGTGAATGAGTTGTAACCAAAAACATATTAGAAATTATCTTTCTCTTCTTCCTTTCTCCTTCAGTAGGTATTAGGCTTCTTTTCTTCTTTATATTGATTTTTTTAAATGATTGAGTGAGTTATTCTTGATTGAGGTCAATTTTCCCTTTATATAGTCCTTATTGAGTTCACAAATAGGCCAACTTCACCTTCTAGAGCAGTTGACTGCTCCTTAGTAGGCTGACTTGATCCTTTCAATTTGAAAAAGTCTTGGAGGGGTATTTTACTTTGATTTTGACTCAAATAATTTTTAGTACACTATGTAACATGCCCAATAAGGTTTATTCATACATGACAATGACTAATTGTTAAAATTGGAAACTAGGGCCAAACTCCATGTGGGTCATCTTATTTATGGTAGCTGATATTTTTCTTGGATTCCTCTCATCAAGAAGTGTAGGATTGATCTAAATATCATCTAACTCCAACATGTATTCATGGAGATATGAATTTACTTGTGTTACTTGACAATTTTTCAAGGCAGGCCAACAACCAAATTACCCCCACTTATCCTCAACGTTTTATTATAAATAGAGCTGGCCTTCAAGTCATTTCACACTCACTTCACTCATGATATCTCTCCACTCATTTTGGTTTTTGGTGGCAAGAGAGGTCAATATGATGAATCCCTAGACACGGGAGAAAAGGAGACTAAGAGAGAAGCCCTAGCCATAGTCAAATGAAGGAAATATAGCTGCAGAGATCATGCCCTAGCTGCAGTCCTAAAGTACCCTAGCTGCAGGTCAAGAAGAGACCCTAATATGTTGTAAGGAGAAGCCCTAAATGCAGCTAATGAAGAGACTTTAATCCATTGTTCTAAAATGCCTAATCCTCAATCTATTAGACCCTAATACACAACTATAGGAGGAGACATAATCTGTTGTCAAGAGAGTCACATACACAATTTAGAAAGGCTCCTATTTGTTGTCATAAAAAGGCCTTATACACATCTCTCATAGTCGCAGTTCATGAAGGCCCTAATCCCGCAACAATTAGACTCCCATACGCTTCCCTAATCCGCTAAAGGTGTATCCCTTATCCGCAGCAAAAGCAAGGTCACCTAGCTACAAGCAAGAGAGTTTTCTACACTATCCAGAAGAGGCCTATCCACAAAAATCCGTAGCTAGAAGGAGGCTCTGATAACACAATATTAAGAGAGGCCTCAAGACACAGTTAAGAGAGACTCTAAGCCACTTCAAAAGAAGTCATATCATAGCATAAATTTTTGTAGGTAACAACGTTGTATTAAAAGCTATGACTAGGCATGAATTAAGGATTTACTTGGGCCTATTGGAAGAATTTGAAGCTACAGCTAGCTACTTTTCTAGGTGATCCAAAATGGATCTAACATAGACTTCTAAGTCTATGAATTTTCCTCACAGAGGAAAAATGAAAGTCATTGGATGATTTTAAAAATAGTCTCATCTCATATATTGTTTCATTCTAAATCCAACGCAATTTGAACGGGCCAAAATGGACTCTGGACGAAGGAGTTATTGTAAAAAGAAGATTTTCCCAATGTCCTTAGAAAAGGAGGCATTTCTTATTAAATGTGGCCTAAGGGTTAATATTAGCCTCATGCGCTAAAAACATTTGTTAAGTGCTAAACCTTTATAAAGCGCATTTTACATTGAAATTCGGATAAAAAACATGGGCAGTAGCAGCCAGGCGGATCCGAAGAAATTATAGAAATCGATCTAAAACCTTTTGAGTTCCGAGAGGAAGGTGGTAAATGGTATTTTGGGGAGGCTCCAGACAGTAAATGGTATTGGAAGGGTTGAACCCGATTCCATTCAGCGGCGGACACGTAGCAGCGAGGAGGAGGGAGGAAATCGCTTTTTCGAGCAGTTAATCCCCATGCATGTTGTGAACCCGAAATGATTGTCAGCCATTGGATTAGAGATCGCGGATGAACATCGAATATTGAGCGGACTGTTTTTCGTTTCGAGTTCAGTGCGAACCGTCAGATTAAAAGACAGATAAATGGTTGTGATTGAATCAGCGATTGCTAGTCAGGAAGGTTGAAGGACCAAGACCCGTGACCATGTGACTCACCCATATGCGATAGCACCAATGTGTGATGCACCTATAGTACTAATCGGTGATCAGCGATCGGCGAATGGATGCCACAATACAAAGGAGTGAAGCTTATGCGACATGTAATTGTGATGGGCTGACCCGACGACATTATAATGACAAGTTTATTGTTCATTGAGATCCGGGTTAATCTGTTTTTCAATGTATTTCTGTGTATTCCCGTGTATTTTGGTTTTTGACCATGTGACAATGTGATTGCAATATTGCAACCAAAGGCGGACTCGATAAGGATTATAGACATGGTTCGATATTATTTGAAATCTGGATTTGTGGATTTTCTTTGTATTTCCGTGTAATTGGGTTTTGGCCTTATGTAATGCAATTTGCAATGAGCGATGAAGAACACGGACCCGACAGGTTTATAGGGGAAATTCTATATTATTTGAAGTTCGGTTAAATGCTTAATGATGTGTTTTCGCTAGTTTTCCATGTGTATTGCGTTATGTGTTCGAACGCAGGATTTCTACAGGAGGAAGGCCAAATGGTTGGGTTTCCGGTGCCCGCCGGTTCATTTCCATGAGAAACTAATTCTTTTGTGAAAACGCGTGGTTTTCCATGATGGAGGACTGTAACCAAATGGTTACAAATACACAGAGAGCTCAATTGACAGGGCTGTAAAGGTTGCCGAGATTTTCTTGGAGGTCAAGTGAACCATCGATAACACAAAGAGCCAGAGCCAGAGCCGAGAGCCAGAGCTAGAGCCAGAGCCAGAGCCGAGAGCCAGAGCCAGAGCTAGATCTAGAGCCGAGAGCCAGAGCCAAGGTGAGAGCTAGAGCCGAGAACCAGAGCCAAGAGCTGAGAGCCAAAGAGCCAAACGACCAAGGATAAAAATGGTATTCTAAGCCCAATGGTTCAGTCGTAACCTATTGGAGTTGAGTGTGGAACTTGTAAAAGAATTCATCCATAATCCTAAAGAGTCTAATCGAGTTGATTAGAGCTCAAGGAGACGTAGCGCAAGATATCAGGGTGAACTCCATATTATATTGCTGCCTTATGTGGTTTTCTTATTTGCTGCACTGTTTTACTGTTATGTGTTTCATTTCAATCTAAGCAAATGAACTTAAGGCATTTGATCAGTTAAAGGCAAACAAAAATCATACACCTATTTCAAGTTATTTATTCTGCAAATTATCAATCATAAGCATAGATCTTGGGGATATTTAAGCTTTGGAGTGGGAGAGGTTCTTGTAAGCATGACAGGAAGCCTTTTAGTGCCTCATTTCATATTAGGTGGTATCAGAGCCAAAGGTTGATTAACCCCACCTTTAAAGAAGGTGATATCAAAGAAGGTGATATCAAAGCTGGTTATACCAGAGCAGGTGGTCATGAAGCAGACTACATCATGATGCAAGTGGTATCAGATCAGACTGCTTGATTGATAGAGCAATCTATATGCTTGTTTGACTTGAAAGGTGTTCAAACAGTAGTAAGGATTTTGTTGTTTGATTGTTTGTAAATTGACTATTGTGTGAGTTTGCAGAGGTGAAATGAAAGTTATTGATAGCTAAGTCCAGGAGAGGACAAGAAGGAAGAAGGGCTGAAGGCATTCTTCTTATCCCAAAGGACCTCAAGGCAATCCTTGAAGCACAAGAGGTTTGTTGCAAAAGGTTGCTTGAATAAGCTCTTTGTTAATCTTGTTTGAAGTTCTTTTGTTCATTTTGATAATGACAACTTCTACAAGTGAGTCCTCAAATTATTTTTTCTTCACAAGAGTCTTTGATGAAGACATGAAGAAAGACTTGTTCACAATGATGGATATGGTGAGAGAAATGTATGAGGATGGAAGGAAGAGCACTGAACTTCGAGAAAAGTTGAATTCCATGAAGGAAGAGAATCAGTTGCTTTTTGACAAATTGCAGGAAATGGAGAGGCAACTTCATATTGAAAATATGAACCTAGAAAGGATGCATGAGTTGGAGACACAACTCTTTGTTGCAAAAGAATCCTTAGTCAAATATTAGCTTGAAGAAGAGGTAAACAATTCCTGTTTGTCTTCAAATTCTTCTAAGAATGTTTATATTGGTTCTTTTGAAAAACATACTAGAGGCATAGGTTCCAAGTTAATGTCCAAGATGGGCTATGAATGAAAAGGCTTGGGCAAACATGCACAGGGTATTTTTGAGCCAATAATAGTTGAGGAAAAGCCTAAGTATTTGGGTCTTGGTTATGGACAAGCTTATGGAGAAAGTTCCAAAGCTTCCATGAAGACAATTGAAACAGTCCCAAGGAGGAGTTTCATTGCAGGTCTTCTACCTCAAGATTGTGAAGATTGTATTCTTGGGGAATGCAATAATGTGAAGCATACTTTGCAGAAAGAAGGTGTATATCAGCATACACTTGAACTAGAGAGTTGTGGAAACTCTGAAAACCTTGAAGAGGTTGATGGTGTTCCAAAGGGAGCTACTTCTTTATCCAATTCACCTCCTCATGAAGGCAATACAGGTGAAAAAGAAAGGTATAAATATGCTTCTAACCATATTCCTTTTGATTATGTTTAGCATGGTAAATTTCCATATAAGTATGGGAAAAGAATTGCATGTTCCTTTTGTGGTTTGGTTAACCATAATGTTTCTAGATGTTGGAAGAGAATGGCCACATAAAGGAAACTTTTGAAGGAAAGGAAGCAAAAAGCCAAAGGTCCACTAGACAAGGCAAATCATGATGTTAAGAGGATGCACATGTGTTACACTTACTGCCATAAGCAAGGACATATTGCTGCAAAATGTTGGACTCTGAATCCAACAATGCTTCCACGAAACATGAAGAAGGTGGAAAGAGAGAAAGGTAGGAATGGAAAGGAAGTTTCCATAAATTATGTGTTTTAGGATGATTCACATGTTGTTGTTGATGTGTAGACAAAGGAAGGACCTTTGAAATGGATTGGTAAGAAATGGTTAGAGTTCTTATCCAATTAAGGTTGCATGTCTTTTGAAGATGCATTATATCAAGTCACATCTATTTGCATTTCTTTGTTAATGGAATGCAAGTTGCAGATTTTTACCAAGAAGGTGAATGGAAAAAGTTGAGTAGGAGACTCACTTTATTGCTGCAACATTATATTCATTTTAGCTTCGAAAGTATAGTGTGCTTAAGCGAAAGTTGAAAGATGAAATGCATGCATAAGCATGATATGCATGAACACAGGGATGTTGATGATTTCCTTGTATTTAAACATGTATGTGTAATTAACTTGAAGGGTTGATTACTTTGTTGTAAACATGCATGTAATGCAATATTGACTTGAGAAAAGTTGATTTGGTCTCCAAGATGGAGATAATGATGAAGTGTTTCATCTTTGAAAAAGAACTGTAGAATTCTTTTTCTACATGCTTGACTTGAAGGGTCAATTGTTTTAAAGGCATGTTTTGTTGGCTTGTTATCTAGTCAATCATTTGTATGCAGATGTAAAGACATGGAGGTGTTCACAAGATGTGAAATCTGTTTCTTTTGTTGAAGCAGGAGTTTAGGCCATCCAGTTGTTGTCTGTAATCATGTTGTTGTTAACAGTTGTTGTTGATAGTATGTCAAACAGGTACAAATGAAAATTTGTGAAGCAGATGTAACTTCACATTGGTTTGAGCCACCTTGGATCAATGATCAAGGCAGAGAAGTTCAAACTACCTTTTGTGACCTTCTCAGCAAGAGTTTTGCAGGAAGCCAAGGAGGAAGACAATTATTCCCAGGAGGACCAGCACATCCAGGAAGGAAGTGTTCAAAGGCTTTAGTTCATAGGCACTATGCAATTCAAGTGGATGCAGGCTGAAAGAAGAGGGTGACATACTCCCATTTACTGTTCATATCAGTATATCAGTCTTTTGGAGTCCAAAAGCTTTATAGTGGGAAGGCGTGATCCAAAATGGATCTAACATAGACTTCTAAGTCTATGAATTTTCCTCACAGAGGAAAAATGAAAGTCATTGGATGATTTTGAAAATAGTCTCATCTCGTAGATTTTTTCATTCTGAATCCAACGTAATTTGAACGGGCCAAAACGGACTCTAGACGAAGGACTTATTGTAAAAAGAATATTTGCCCAATGTCCTTAGAAAAGGAGGCATTTCTTATTAAATGTGGCCTAAGGGTTAATATTAGCCTTATGCGCTAAAAACCTTTGTTAAGCACTAAATATTTATAAAAAGTGTTTTACATTGAAATTTGGATAAAGCACGTGGGCAGTAGCGACCAGGCGGATCCGAAGAAATTATAGAAATCGAGCTAAAACCTTTTGAGTTCCGGGAGGAAGGTGGTAAATGGTATTTCGGGTAGGCTCTAGGTGGTAGATGGTATTGGAAGGGTTGAACCCGATTCCATTTAGCGATGGACACGTAGCAGTGAGGAGGAGAGAGGAAATTTCTTTTTTAGGCGATTAATCCCCGTGCAAGTTGTGCACCCGAAGTGACTGTCAACTACTGGATTAGAGATCGCGGATCAACAGCGGAGATTGAGCAGACTGTTTGTTGTTTCAGGTTCAGTGCAAACCGTCGGATTAAAAGACAGATCAATGGTTTTGATTAAATCGATGATCACTAATCGGGAAGGTTGAAGGACCAAGACGGGTGACCATGTGACTTGCCGATATGTGATGGCGCCAATGTGCGATGCACCAATAGCGCTGATCGGGAATCGACGATCGACGAATCGGGATGCCACAATACAAAGGAGCGGGGCCTATGTGACATGCGATTGTGATGGGCGGACCCGACGACATTATAGTGGCAAGTTTACTGTTCTTTGAGATCCGGCTTAATCTGTTTTTCAATGTATTTCTGTGTATTCCCATGTATTTGGGTTTTTGACCATGTGATAATGCGATTGCAATATTGCAACCAAAGGTGGACTTGATAAGGATTATAGACACGGTTCCATATTATTTGAAATCCAGATTTACGGATTTTCTTTATATTTCCGTGTAATTGGGTTTTGGCCTTATGCAATGCGATTTGTGATGAGCGATGAAGAACACGGACCCAACAGGTTTATAGGGGTGATTCTATATTATTTGAAGTCTGGTTAAATGCTCAATGATGTGTTTTCGCCAGTTTTCCTTGTGTATTGCGTTACGTGTTCGAACGCAGGATTTCTGCAGGAGGAAGGCCGAATGGTTGGGTTTCCGGTGCCCGCCAGTTCATTTCCATGAGAAACTGATTCTTTTGTGAAAACGCATGGTTTTCCATGATGGAGGACTATAACCAAATGGTTACAAATACACAGAGAGCTCAATTGACAGGGTTGCTGAAGGTTGTCGAGATTCGCTTGGAGGTTGAGCGAACCACTGATAACACAGAGAGCCAGAGCCAGAGCCAGATCTGAGAGCCAAAGCCAAAGCCAGATCCGAGAATCAGAGCCAGAGGCAAAGCCGACAGCCAGAGCCAGGGCGAGAGCTAGAGCCGAGAGCAAGAGCCAAGAGCTGAGAGCCAGAGAGCCAAACGGCCAGGGATAAAAACGGTATTCTAAGCCCAATGGTTCAATCGTAACCTATTGGAGTTGAGTGTGGAACTTGTAAAAGAATTCAGCCATAATCCCAAAGAGTCTAATTGAGTTTATTAGAGCTCAAGGAGACGTAGCCCAAGATATCAGGGTGAACTCCATATTATATTGTTGTCGTATGTGGTTTGCTTATTTGCTGCACTGTTTTACTGTTATGTGTTTTATTTCAGTTTAAGAAAATGAGCTTAAGGCATTTGATCAGTTAAAGGAAAACAAAAATCATGCACCTATTTCAAGTTATTTATTCCGAAAATTATCAATCATAAGCATAGATCTTGGGGATATATAAGGTTTGGAGTGGGAAATGTTCTTGTAAGCACGACACGAAACCTTTTAGTGCCCCATTTCAAATCACTAGGTTTCAAGCCATAGCAAGCAGCTAAGGTTGTTCCAAGGCAGCATTGTAGTGTACATTCAGTTCAGGTGGCAGCGTGGATTAGGAGAGACTCTCCTAGGTGGACTGCAACCCTTGAAGGGCTTAGTTGACTGACAACTTGGAAGGTTAAAGGGCTTCTTCTTGTGACCTAACTAGAATTGTAGGAACAGACAATTAGAGGAACATTGTAGCAACAATGATGATCTACCAAAAGGATATGATACAGTACTCTTCATGAGTGTTTGAATTTTGTAGGTGCTGCATTCTCGAGCATTCATCATTATTAGAATAATGGACTTACTTCTGTTGTCATACAATATCTAATTTGTATATTTGTACTATCTCTCTCTCTCTACTGAACTATTGAAGAATATAAGAATAATTTTGTCTTTGAGGTTTCTGCGAGTCTCATGTTTGTGTAGATTTTCTTCCGGATCCATCGCATTCAATTTCTTTTTAGATCGACGTTTCGAACCAGCAACGGTGGTTCATCTTCGGGATGTGAGAGTAATAATTGAAAGACTGGTCTTATTTGTCAAATATATATAGGGATGCAAGAGATGCTTAGCCGACAGATCTTTAAATTATTTTTAATTGTTCTATTTAATTGTATTACTGTTAATTTTATTAGTATTGATTATTTCATGTTTTAATTCTATCTATTTTAATTATATTTGCCTTACTTAATTTAATTATATTGGTTTTTTTAATTAATTATTGTTTTTAATTATTCTAATTTTAGTTAATTTATTAATTAATATTAAAATACATAATCATGTTTATTTATTAATTAATTAACGTTTACTATGTATATGTACATATACATATTAGTTTATTAATTAAAATTAAATATTAATTTATTAATTAAAATTAAAATACATATGTATGGATTATGCTTATATTTATTTCATTATATTTATTTAGTTTATTATTTTACTCAATTATTAATTTTAATTATTTATTAATTTTAATTGTTATGATCCTTATTAGTTTATGTTTTAATTTTTTCTAATATGTCTCTTGTCCTATTCTAATGAATTATTATTTTAATTATTTTAATTTCAGTTTATTTATTAATTAAAATTAAAATACATATTTATGTTAATTTAATAATTAAAATTAAATATGTATATGTATTTTGGTTAATTTATTAATTAAAATTAAAATACATATGCAAGGGTTATATTTATTTTATTTTATTTATTCATTATATTATTTTAATTAATTATTCATTTTAATTGTTTATTAATTTTAATTGTTATGATTCTAGTTATTATTGTAATTGTTTTTACTATGTTATATGTTAATTTTATTACTTTTAATTAATTGTTTTGATTAATAAACTAATATGTATATGTACATATACATAGTAAATGTTAATTAATTAACCCTTTAGTTATTATGTTTAATGAATTATTATTTAATTAATTTAATCCGAATTAATTTATTGATTAATATCATTATAATTCTAATTAATTTATTAATTAAAATTAAAATACATATTTATGTTAATTTAATAATTAAAATTAAATATGTATATGTATTTTGGTTAATTTATTAATTAAAATTAAAATACATATGTAAGGGTTATATTTATTTCATTTTATTTATTTATTATAGTATTTTAATTAATTATTCATTTTAATTGTTTATTAATTTTAATTGTTATGATTCTAGTTATTATTGTAATTGTTTTTACTATGTTATATGTTAATTCTATTACTTTTAGTTATGTGTTTTGATTAATAAACTAATATATATATATATATATATATATATATATATATATATATATATATATATATATATATATATATGTACATATACATAGTAAATGTTAATTAATTAATAAATAAACATGATTATGTATTTTAATCATAATTAATAAATTAACTAAAAAAAAAATTTGCTTGTTAAGACTAACCTACGCACCCACGGGGATTTGAACCGGTGACCTATCGCAAGGAGTGCCTTAACAGTGCACCCATTCACCGTCAATCCAAAGCCCCGTGGGCATAAATTAACTAAAATTAGAATAATTAAAAGAAATAATTAATTTAAAAAACCAATATAATTACATTAAGTAAGGCAAATATAATTAAAATAGATAGAATTAAAACATGAAATAATCAATACTAATAAAATTAACAATAATACAATTAAATAGAACAATTAAAAATAATTTAAAGATTTGTCGGCTAAGCATCTCTTGCATCCCTATATATATTTGACAAATAAGACCAGTCTTTCAATTAATTCTCTCACATCCTGAAGATGAACCACCATTAATGGTTTGAAACGTCGATCTAAAAAGAAATTGAATGCGATGGATCCGGAAGAAAATCTACACAAATAAGAATAATTTATCAAGGGTTTCCCCACATTGGGGTTTGTCCTTGGCTAGTGCCACATCTTGTGTCCACTTGTCTTGGCTTGTCTTATGTTGTTTATGTTTATGTTCTATCTTCACTTTACTATCACATTGATGTGATTGCTAATCTAAATATTGTTATTGGGCTAATATGAAAAATTGAAGTAAATTGCTCTAAGCATAGAACATACCTAAATTTAACATGGTATCAAAGGTGAGGTGAAGACAAAGCCCAAGCAAGAGTGAAAGAGCAATCACTGAAGAAAGTTGGACAGGGTCAAAGGCTCAATGGGTTCCTCATCCCACTTCTCAGATGAAGACAAACTCCGTGAAAAGTTTGACTATCACGGATGGAAGATGTCTCTGGATCTAACATTGGAAGAACAAGAAGTGCTGGATTATATGAAGGGTAAAATCCTTGAGCCTCCATCAAATGCATCAACTACTATAAAGAAAAAGTACACCAAGGGTGAATTCAAAGTGAAGAATATTATCAGAGATTCCATTGACAAGCGACTGATGGCCTACATCTCTGATTTGAACACCTCCAAGGAGATATATGACAGATTGGTAAGCATGTTCAGGGTTTGTGATGCAAATCAAACTTTGTACCTCAAAAATAAGTTGAAGGATATTAAGAAGGGCAAAGATGAGGATATTCAATCCTACTTCTTAAGGATCACCGAGATCAAAAATGATATTCTATCGATTGGAAAAATCATATCTGACAGGGAACTTACTATCACTGCCCTTAGAGGACTCCCACCCAAGTGGTATATATTTAGAACCACTATTCTCAATAATAATCGAATTCTAGGATTTGAAGAATTGATGTCGAAATGCATTCAAGAAGAAACCAGGATGGTGGAGCAATAAATGCCTTCTAATAAAGGCAACCCTACTGCTTTCTCTGCTCATGCCAAAAGGAGAAATAATGCAGGGTCTAAAGGTCACTTCAATGGAAAGCATGTATCTAAGGGAGGAAGGAAAGGCAGATGATTTTCTTGCAATAATTTTGGCCACTATGCAAGGGAGTGTCCAAATAGAAGGGACACATCACATGATGATGATCACAATCATTCTAGGGGAAACTTCAGTAACAATGATCGAAGGAATGATAGGTACAATGACAAAGGAAAAAGGAAGGTGGGACATCAAGGAAATGGTCGATCCTCCAAGAAAGTAAGGAACTCCAGGTATGAAGAATAAAATATTGTTTCTAGCAAACAAAAGGAGTATTATCTTATTTCAGCACTCTCCACTACCTCTCCTCTGGAGTCTTTGGGAAATTGGTTTATTGATAATGGTGCTTCAAGGCACTTCACCAGATACAAGGAAGTGATCTCTAATCTAATAGAGAAGGAAATAAACTTGAAGGTTATTCTTGGAGATGATGCCACCTATCCCATAAAGGGTATAGGGAATGTCACTCTTCAATTGGATCAGGGTAACTCGATTCATTTACAAGAAGTTCTTTATGTACCTGATCTCTAGAAGAACCTGGTGTCCATTTCGGTAATGGAAGACAAAGGTTACAAGGTGGCATTCATCAATGGAAAGGTATGTGTTTGGAAAAGGTATTTTAAAGATGATTTTACTTTTGGGTTCAGGATTGGCAATTTGTATCAAGATGTAGGAAGTCCATTGGGGACCATGTTGTATGACATATCTCTTCAATGGCACCAAAGGTCTGTCCATATTCAATGTAAGGCCCTACCTGATGTGAGATAGATGGTGACATGGATGCTTGGATTCAAAGAAGACCATGAAGGTACATGTTCGAGTTTTACCAAAGGAAAAATTAAAAGGGGACCATGCCCCTCATGTAATATCAAGACCATAGATGTGGAACAACCTAAGGGGTTTGAGATTCATGATCGAGAATCTCATGTATGCAGGTTGAAGAAAGATCTCTATGATTTAAAGCCAACACCTCGGGCTTGGTATGAGAGGATTAATAGCTATCTGATGAAGCTGAGATTCACTAGGAGTGAATCCGTTCCAAACCATTTATTTAAGGTTTTGGATGATAGACCTCTCATACTGGTACCTTATGAGGATGACTTGTTTCTTACAGGTACAGACCCCCTCATTTACAAAAGTAAGAGGGAGTTGGATTTCGAATTTGGAATGGTGGAATGCAAGGCTGTGACTACCTCGATGGAGCTTAACTTGAAGAAGTTATTCGGTAGTGTTGTCGGACCTGATTTGGGAAATGCCTCTAAGTTTCATCAACTCATTGTAGCATTGATGTTCTTGGTTAACTCACGTCCGGATATATGTTTTGCAATTAGCATGTTGAGTGTCATCACTCAAATTGGATTGGTTCCAAGAATCTTCTGAGATATCTTCGGGGCACAATCACTCATGGACTGAGAAACATTGTTGGAGTTGTGAGGCTACATTATTATTCTGATTTTGATTGGGCAAGCAGTGTGGCGGATCGCAAAGTACTTTTGAGTGTTGTTTCTCTTTGGGTTTTGTTTCGATATCATGGATGAGCAGGAAGAAGAAGTCAGTTGCTTTGAGCACCACTGAGGCCGAATACATAGCTGAGAGCATGGCCTCCCATGAAGATACCTAGTTGTGGAATCTCTTTAGTGAGTTGTTTGGACACGTGCTGGATACTACCATGATCTTCTGTGACAACCAGAGTGGGATTCGATTGTTGAGGAATCTCGTGTTCTATGATCGCTCCAAGCATATATACATCAGGTACCACTTCATCTGGGATATAGTACAACAATGAGAAAGAAGGTTCCATCACAATGGGATTGATGTGCAGGTCGTCGACATTCAGATGAAGCCCCTAGGAAAGGTCAAATTCTTGACTTTCCGAGAACAACTAGGAGTTGTGGCGAGACCCTCTCCTGAGGGTCCTATATGATATGGATATTGAGCTCTGGGAGCTCTTGGGGGTATGGGGTACTTCTTAGAGCGATGAGCAACCATAGGGTGAGTGGTTCAACCTTCCCCTAGGTGTTTGCTATGTAGGCAGGATGAGTGGTTCATCCTTCTCCTACTGAGACATAGTCATAGGGTGAGTGGTTCAGCCTTCCCCTAGTGATTTGTTGTGTACAGGGTGAGTGGTTCAGCCTTCCCCTAGGATACCCCATGGCGACATGTAGGTAGGATGAGTGGTTCATCCTTCTCCTATTGAGACATCTACCCATGCAGTCTGGGACACATGGGAAGTACCTCTCATCTGGCCAATGAGAGGGAAATGGGGATAGGGATGATAGTACTACCTATGGATGCATAGTGTACTACCGTACTCCTTATGCTAGGATGATATTGATATGGGATCAACTGGAACTGACTTTGGGTTAGTAAGAGTGGTATGAGACACTCACTTTTTTTGGAACTGATTTCAGATTAGTAAAAGTGGTATGAGACACTCTCTTTATTTGGAACTAATTTCAGATTAGTAAGAGTGATATGAGACACTCTCTTTATTTGGAACTGAATTCAAATCAGTAAGAGTGGTATGAGACAGTCCTTTTATTTGGAACTGATTTCAAATCAGTAAGAGTGGTATGATACACTCTCTTTATATGGGACTGACTTTGGGTCAATAGAGAATGGTATGATACATTATTGATCACTTCTTCTTCTTCATAGTTCAATAGAGTAGAGCACAGTAGGGCACTTCATTGATGATAGAGATGGTACAGACTGGCAAATGGATTAGCAGATGGAGTTCTCCCTAGTTGAGAGGGATTGTTAAAATTTGCAACTAGGGCCAAACTCCATGTGGGTCATTTTATTTATGGCAGCTGATATTTTTCTTAGATTCCTCTCATCGATAGGTGTAGGATTAATGTAAAGATCATCTGATTCTGACATGTATTCATGGAGATATGAATTTATTTGTGTTACTTGACAATTTGTCAAGGTCAGCCAGCAACCAAATTACCCCAACTTATCCTCAACGTTTTATTATAAATAGAGGTGGCCTTCAAGTCATTTCACACTCACTTCACTCATGATCTCTCTCCACTCGTTTTGGGTTTTGGTGGCAAGAGAGGTCAAGATGATGAAGCCCTAGACGTAGGAGGAAAGGAGACTAAGGGAGAAGCCCTAGCCGCAGTCAAATGAAGGAAATCTAGCTGCAGAGATCATGCCCTAGCCACAATACTAAAGTTCCCTAGCCACAGGTCAAGAAGAGACCCTGATCTGTTGAAAGGAGAAGCCCTAAACGTAGCTAAAGAAGAGACTTTAATTCGTTGTTATAAGAGTCCTAAATCCATAGTCTATTAGACCCTAATACAGAGCTACAAGAGGAGACATAATCTGTTGTCAAGGGAGTCACATACGCAGTTTAGAAAGGCTCCTATTTGTTGTCATAAAAAGGCCTTATACATAGCTCTCCTAGCCACAGTTCATGAAGGCCCTAATCCTGTAGCAATTAGACTCCCATATGCTGCCTTAATCCATCAAAAGGTGTAGCCCTTATCCATAGAAAAAGCAAGGTCACCTAGCTGCAGGCAAGAGAGTTTTATACACTATCCAGAAGAGGCCTATCCAAAGAAATAGAAGAAGGCTCTAATAACGTAGTCTTAAGAGAGGCCTCAAGACATAGTTAAGAGAGACTCTAAGCCACTGCAAAAGAAGTCCTATCGTAGCATAAATTGTTGTAGATGACAACGTTGTATTAAAGGCTAGGCATCAGTTAAGGATTTACTTGGGCATGTTGGAAGAATCTGAAGCTATAGCTAGCTTCTTTGCTAGGCTACAAGCCATAGCAAGTAGCTAAGGTCGTTCCAAGGCATCACTGCAGTGTACATTCAGTTCAGGTGGCAACGTGGATTAGGAGAGACTCTCATAGGTGGACTGCAGCCCTTGAAGGGCTTAGTTGACTGACAACTTGGAAGGTTAAAGGGCTTCTTCTTATGACCTAACTAGAATTGCAGGAACATGCAATTAGAGTAACATTATAGCAGCATTGATGATCTACCAAAAGGATATGATACAATACTCTTCATGAGTGTTTGAAGTATGTAGGTGTTGCATTCTAGAATAATGATCATTATCAAAATGATGGACTTACTGTTCTGTCATACAATATCTGATTTGTATGTTTGTACTATCTCTCTCTCTATGCTGAACTATTGAAGAATATAAGAAGAATTGGTCAAGGGTTTCCCCACATTGGGGTTTGTCCCCAGCTGGTGCCACATCTTGTGTCCTCTTGTCTTGGCTTGTCTTCTGTTGTTTATGTTTATTTTCTATCTACACTTTACTATCATACTGATGTGATTGCTAATCTAACTATTTTCATTGGGATAATATGAAAAATTGAAGTAAATTTCTCTAAGCCTAGAACATACCTAAAGTTAACACTCTTTTGACTTTATAGACTCTATGACAAATCCTAGAAGCTCTCAATGGGATCTTGATCTAAAATAAATTTCCCTTGAGCATGAAACCCATGCCTCAAGAACAATAATAATACATTTATTTTTCTCTTTTAATTGAATACACAAAATCAACATTACATATGAAATTATGAAGACCAAACCTAGTTACATATTTCAACACTCCCTCTTAACTAGGGAGGTATTCATAATTAATACAAGGTACTTGGACATTCTCAATCTGAATAATTCTCACAAGAAGAGTCAGATTGGTAACACATTTGTATAGCATCATATCATCCAGCATTTTCATATAAAAAGGCCTTGACTAAAAATTCTATCTCTCCACAATATCATAGCACAATTTTGTTGAGACCAATGATTTATAGACACCCTCATCAGTGTCTCTCTTGGAACATACCCCACCCAGGTTCTCTCAGAGTATGCTCCACCAGAACTATTCTTATCTTGGATTCCCAGTACTCAAAGAATCGATCCTTTACTTCTACTATTACTTGGATATCCTACCACATCCTCAAAGAGTATCAAATGTCAGATGCTTACCCAATCCTTCATTCTATCTTCCTAGGTGAAGACAAGAATGATGTGTCTGCCTCTCCCTCTCAATTAGGGAGGATGTGCCCATTCCAAAAAAGGAATGTACCCATTCCTATAAAAGGAATGTACCCAAGCTCCCTCTTAATCAGGGACTTGACCAAGCTCCCTCTTAACTAGGGACTTGCTTATAACATCTCTTTAGGTGGAGATCATGGGACAGCTAGCTTCTTGAAGAGCTCCTCCTTTTGATGTCATGAACTTATTTTCCTTATTCAGGAGTCTTCATATTTTGGGACTTATTCATAGGGAATCGACCATCAATTACTTTCATCCATGAATAATTTTAGTCATGTAATATTTTCTTTCATTGGAAAGTGATCCATTAGTCCATATCTGGCCTATTATTCATACCTTGCTATCTTCTTTGCATCATGTTTCCTTCAGGGCCTTTCATCCTACCACATGAGTGTCAGTTGTAGATAACATCTACAACTCTTCCTTTTGGTAGCTCTGCATAAGCCCATCCAGATATCATTCAAAAATAGAAAATGAACATTAAATCAAAAAATACCTTTTTTATGGTCTTTCGTCATGACATCTCCTTGTTTGCATCAACATCCCACATATATATTGACACATCTCCAAAAATATATACAACATCAATGGTCTCTTTATTTTTTCAAACTTTATCAGGATCTTCACATCTTCCCCATGGAGATATCATAGGCAAATATTATATTCCTTGGATGTTGATTTCCTTCTCCATAGTTGTAGTTTTCATGATCTTTTCCTTTATTTATTCACACATTTCTCCCAGGAACTTCCAATCATAGTTATTTCAACTTTATCAATCACCTCATATTTCATACAAGGACATATTATGTTGATTTCATCTAGTCAATTGTGAAAAATTCCTTCAGGCATCCTTTCAGAGGAGGAGATCATTTTTTGATCATGCTCTTGTGGTATAACACTTATTCATGGTATCTGTAACCATATGACATGACTCTATTTTATCAAGTACAAGTATACATACCTTATCTCTTTCTTTTCGTCATCTAGACTTCCTTCGAAAACTTCCTTGATTGAAATAACTTTAATCCCTTGATCTGATTTACTTCTTTTGGCATCATACCATTATCCCATGAATTCCCTACAAGGTGGAATTATTGGCGAGATGCTTGCTTATTCTAGTAGGTGAATATTCTAATGAAGATTATAGTGGAGGATCTTGGTCGTCCTTATCAACAAATGTTCCTCTTGAATGATGTATGATGAGCTTTATACTAGATGAATTTTCTTCTTCTCATAAGTACTACTTATGCTTCTAATGAGGTTACCAAGAGCTACATCCTTCTATGGGTGGTTGCCATAGAATTTTGTTTTGGCAATCCTTCATGCCTCAATGAGATGATTTCATGAGCTATTGCTTTCAATCGTATGCTTCTATGATGCCATGATGCATCTTATCATGCCTCTAATGATTCCTACCATGGTAGCTATATTTTACAACATAAAAACTTGAGACAAAAACTTTGAAAAGAACTAGGTGAGGAAGACCATCTCAATCATACTAGAGATATTTTACTTCCTCTTTCTTGGATTTCTTCTTTTTAGCTTCCTCCACTTCTTCAGTGATATGGGGTCCTTCCCTTCCTATTTTTTTGTTTTCCTTCTTGATCTTAGGACAATATCTCTTGTAGTTCCCATATTCTTTACATCCATAGCATTGAACCTTTGCCATATTCTTCTTTCTTTTATGGGGACCAAATTTCCCAAACTTCCCTTTTCTCTCTGCCATGGAAACATATGCCTGGGTTTTCTCATTTGTTCTTGCATCAAATTTTTCCTTCAACCTGGTTTCTTCATTTTTTCATAGTGACTACAGATCATTGAATGGAGTATCTTCCTTCTTCCCATAAATACTTGATGTGAAGTTTCCCCATTCTTCTGATAATGCATTGAGAACTATGGTATTCATCTATTTGTCAAACATTGTCTCTCCCAATTCTTGTAGTTGATCTCTTATTTCAGATATCCTCATAAATTATGTGGTTATTCCTTCTTCTTTTGATATCTTCATCTTTTATGGTTCTTTCCTTAACGAGATTACTTCTCCTACAGTGCTTACGAATAACAATTCTACAAGTTTGTCATATATTTATTTTGATGTTTATAATTTTGATACATAAGGAATGAGGGTATCCTTGATGGATTCTAGGAGAATAATTTGAGCCCTTACTTCCCCTTTCATATACATTGCAAGTTCTTTAGGATCTTCCTTTGTAGGTTTGGTTATTGAGCCCTTAACTTGTTCCATGACCTAATTTTCTATGAGGTTTAGATCTGTCCTTTTCTTCCATGCAATATATTTTGAAGTCAACAAGTTTGTTGATTTATTTGCAAAAGGACATTTTGACATATTCAACTGTAAACATAAATATATTTATTTGTGAAGATGCTCCTTCAAACTACTGCCTTCTTTAATTTGATTATGATATAGATAATAGAAAACTTCTCTTTGATGAAGATGGTTTTCTTCAAAGGTGATCCTTGACTCCAAGGAGAGGGTGATCACCATGATTCCTTTGATTATGACTTGAGTGAGGATCCCAATAATTATTTAACCATGGAATTCTTATTTGACCGATCTAGGGGTTTGAAACTTCCTTCAAGATGATGATGTAGCCTTTGTCTTCAAAATGCCTTGGAGATGAGAGGATCTTCACAATTCTTTGATGCCCTTGATATCCTTATAGAAACTTGATCTTTGATAGCTTGAGTGTTCCTTGTTGAGATTCCATTCCTTGACTTCTTACCTTGGATCTGATACCATGTTGAGAAATCTAGGGCAGAGAGATGAGATGATTTCTATACAAATGATAATTGCTTGTGACGACTTTTTACTTTTATTAATTAGGTTCTTCTAGACTTGATTATTATTATGTGTTCTTCTTTCATCAAACAACTACCAAATCATAAAGAACAATAAGACAAAGGACACAATGTGTAGGATATCATCCAAGTCCAAAACCTCTCCAATCTTGAGAGGAAAGCCCAAACGAATTTTTCTTCTTATAGAATCTTCAATTGATGAATTCCAAGACCTATATCCTTGACCAACAACCCCTCCAAGACCAAGTCAATGCTTCCTCTAGATGAAATTCTTCTTATCAAAGTCAACATTGGTCAAACCTATGTCACAATTTCAAATTTCGGCCCTAACTCAGAATTTTGGCTAGTTGTTGCATACCTACAACTTTTGGCTTCTTCTACAAAAACCCTAGATCACACATTTGGCTGAAATATGGTTCAATTTTCCCCTTTATGACTTCGCTTGGCCTTTTATTCTCTTATTGACTATTTAGCTTGTCAATTTGACCTTTCTTGACCCAAACTTCATCTTATTTTTGAGTGATAGTAATTTTGGCTTCTATTGTAGTAGAATGATGCCCTAATCTTTGCATGTGTGAATGAGTTGTAACCCAAAACATATTAGAAATTATCTTTCTCTTCTTCCTTTCTCCTTTGCTAGGTAGTAGGATTCTCTTCTTCTTTAGATTGAAAATTTTAATACTTGAGTGAGTGCTTCTTGGTTGAGGTCGAGTTCCCCTTTATATAGTCCTTCTTGAGCCCACAAATAGGGCAACTTCACGTTCTAGAGAGGTCGACTGCTCGTTAGTAGGCTGACTTGATCCTTTGTATTTGGAAAGGTCTTGGAGGGGTATTTGACTTTGATTTTGACCCAAATAATTTTTCTTACACTATGTAACATCCCAATAAGGGTTATTCATACATGAAAATGACTCTTTTGACTTTATAGACTCAATGACAAATCCTAGAAGCTCTCAATGGGAGCTTGCTATAGAATAAATTTCCCTTGAGCATGAAACCATGCCTCAAGAACAATAATAATAGATTTATTTTTCTCTTTTCATTGAAGACATAAAATCAACATTACATATGCCATTATGAAGACCAAACCTAGTTACATATTTCAACAAGTAATGCTTGTGTCCATCACCTCTCCTATCCAAAGTGTCCAAGAACCTATCATCTTTGATTGTTTCATCCATATATGACATGTGCCCACCATGATATCTACTGTCATATGCCCCATTAGTTTTTTCCTCCTGCCCATGGCTGATCCGAAGTGGTCCTTGTCTCTGCAATTCCAACAAACTCTAAAGGCTTACTGCATTGAATTTTGCTTATTTCTCCCGTGCCTGCATGATTCTGTCATTATCTACCTTACAAATCCTTAATTCTTCCTTCAAGCTTCTCAATGTGTCTGCTAGGTCAGAATAATGCCCAACACCATGCTGCTCATTTGATCCATAGGGAGAGTCTCGTGAACTTTAGTCTACCATATTGTTAGTCATATTTTATATTCTTCCTGTGAATCATACCATGTCAACTAAACAAAACTATAAACATAATCAACATACCTCAATACAGTTCGAGGAGGATATCTCATCTGCAAGATCAATCAAATTAGTGTAATACAAATATAAACATAATCATATAAAAATTTAATCATTATTTCAATCATTATCCAGTCATCAATGCATGACCATACCAACCACATACCATGACCTCATACATGAAAACTACAACCCTATCAATGTATGCATAACAATATATAAGCACTAACATGCATAACCAATGCACAACTGACATATAATCGTGACGACCACATACAAAAACAACAACATCAACTTTTCACATGATGACACCACTGCAACTATGGTCAACACATTGCATATGAAACAATCACATAGAACATAAGCATAAGGAACACATATATGCAACCGAGATGAATTCATGACCAACACACCTCTCATCCAGCCCAAGGGGTGAAGCATGCTATGATACCACTCTATAACATCCTCTTCCCACATTTACCCAAGTTAATCGACCCGCTTGGGTAAACATGTGACTAGAGGCTACTATGATCTGATTCAAATCCCCATGTAAATTTAAGGAAGTGTAACCAACAACACACAACCAAACTAACCTTCTACACATGCTACAAAACCTCCAGGAGCCAACCAGTCGCTCCCATGACATTGGCATGCATGTGGTTGGGGCCCTCCAATTGCTCTCACAGCAAGGGCATGCAAGTGACTGGAGTATTTTTTAGCTAGTTTAGAGCCAACAACCCCAAAGTTTGTGCCACATTTTTAGGTCTAGGACTCAGGCCACTACCCAGAACTCCATGAAACCTTCAGGTATGAAAAGTAACATTGAAACAATGATACTAAAGCAAATACTTAACAACACCCCTACTAACCATGGCATACATTTCATCAAACATGTCACAAATATGCATTCTATAGGACATAACAATAGATCTAAGCATAGGGGTCTCATAATTATATGAGAATATGTAAGAAGCATTAATGCCTTATCACATTAGCTGCATTATCATCTATTACGTCATACATTCATTTTTCTTTCATTTACAAGTCAAAACATGATGACATCCATACATCATCATTGTCATAAAACATACTCATAACTAGCATATAAACAACAAAAATAATAAGGATACAACAGCTATTGAATCCACATATAAACCAATACATTTACACATGAAACACCAAGGAGAAGTAACTCTTATTAATGAATGAAAAATCCAACCAGGTTTGGGACTTCAACGAACCACCCGACCATAGATTTGTTGAACCAAATCTTTCTTTCAGCCAATCACCCCCATGGCATATTCCAAGCATGAATGTGGGACTCATAACCAAAATCAACCAGGGATTCCTGAGGCTAAACCAGCTCACCCTCATCAATAGAATCAGGCTTTACCGTAATCCCCACCAGATCACTAGGCCCTAACCAAGCTTGGATGCCACTAGATTTCTCCACCTACACTGTGAGGAATTTTTCTGTCTCCTAGTATCTAGGATTTACCTTATATCCCACCATTCACCGTTTGAATTCCTAGGCCTAATTGAGACTCCACCCTCCATGATTTACTATATATCCTTCCATTTTCCAACCAAGGATTCCTAGGCCTGATGGAGGGCATACACCTCTAGGTTTTACCGTATATCCTGCAATTCACCAGTTGAGGGTTCCTAGGTCCACCGAGGTAACAAAAAATCCCGATTTACTGTAACCCATAGTTTGGTTCAGGGATTAATAGGCCAAGGATTTACTGTAATCCACATTATGATTCAGGGATCACTAGGCCATGTGTTCTTTCTTTCAGAGACCAACTCACTCAGTTTCAAATCCATCTGGCAATCCAACTCAACCGAAACATGAGAACCCCATCACACCATGGCTATCCAGAAATGGAATGGAAAGGTTGAAGAACATTGTTACACCTGGAAAACCCCATTCCCATTACAACAAGAGAACCAAGAACACACATGCATAACCATTCATGCCAAAATTAACAAGGAAATCATACATGAAAGTCGATACGTGCAAACAATCTTGTTGTGGTTGCCTGATCCTACTCTTCCTTACTTGATCCTTGCTTTCATTTGACTTCTTTTCTTTTTGTGATCCAATGTTTAAGTTCTCCAAGAAAACTCCAAGTGTCTAAGAATGTGAAAGAGAGAGAATAGAGAGAGAGCTCCAACGCTGAATTGACAAAAGATAAAACTGACAAAAATTTACAAAATGATCCCTAGAAGCCTTTTTATTAATAAGGCCTCTATTTTCTTCAATTTTCAATTATTTTCCTTCATTTTCCTCCTCACATGCAACCTGTGACCTTTCACCTTCATTTTCTCCTAATTTCCATTATTTTCATAAATAAATTTCCAAAAATGCCATTTTGTCTTTCCAAAGCCTTTGTCATTTCCTTTGCTAATTACTTAGCCATAATAAACCAAATGAACACCAACACTAGGATGTCTTGCCCAACATTCAACTTGGAATACGTGTCCCATAACCGTGGTTATTATTTTTCCTTTATTCACTTTATTTACATGATATTTTCACTAGGGTTGTTACAAAATTCCACCAAGCTCAAATGCAATGTTTATTCGTTGCTCTATAGCTATTTAGGTTCAACCTAGGGTCCTTCCATCCATACTTTTAAGCTTTAGTCATGATGAAAAAACTCTTCCCCATAGATTTGTAATTTATCTAACCTTTCAAACATTTTTTGTAGCTATCTTGGAACCAAAGATGTGTTTCTCTTTCATAATTTCAAACCCAAATTACAAGAAGGTATGTTATTCTTAGGTATTCATAGGAAAAAATTTTAACATATCTAGAAATAGAGCTTTATATGGTTCAAAGATCCATGTAAAATATCCTTCAACTACTAGATTTGATAGTGTAACGAATCACACTTTTACCACTAAACTATACCCACCACAATTTGATTGTAAAAATACAAATTGATCTTTTGTCCAACCAATAGGAACATGAGGATTTATGAACATCTATTGAAATTTTTCATCAATCATTACTTCATTTTCATCATTACATGAATCTTCATCCCCATATATGAAATACTATTTACTAAGTATTTCATCTCTAGAGATGGTTCATTGTAATTATAGATTACCTTTGCTAATTACTAATAAAACAATCCTAATGGGCCTGATACAACCATTTGAGTCAAAACAATGAGTTGTGCAATAAAGTTTAGATCCATTTGGTTTTATTTGACCCTTTATCGACTGGGTGTATCACTAAAATGTTTTCAAGATCAATCACTTTTCTTCTATTTTCTCTTCTTCGAACACCTACCCATTTGTGTAGTTTCGATGGGACCTATGGCCTTGAGAAACTGATATCTTTAAAATAATACATAAAATAGATAGAGAAACCTTCAATCTCTCTCTCTCTCTCTCTCTCTCTCTCTATATATATATATATATATATAATAAAGTTTGATACTAGAGAGGAATAAATGGACTAATCCAACTCATTTATTCAAAATGACTTGGGATGGAAAGAAGAGATGATAATAGAGGTTTAATTTGTGATAGATTTTTTCTTGCTTTTAAAACAAGTATTCTATCTCTCAAATCAGGTATAGCATTGTATGACTAATGTTTTTGCTTCTCTTAGGCCAAGAAGGTCAGAAAAAGGGAGGAAAAAAATTAATTATTTTAAACAAAATGAGAAATACAATTGACTAGAGTGTTCTTTATCTAATTGAATAAATGCAATATTCATTATATTTCTGATACAATTTGTGAATGCTATGGTATACACCTTTACTCCGCCATTCATTTTGTTACATATGAACTCTTCCATATTGTTACCGGGAATAATGTCTATGCATAGCTGCTAATCCCACTAAGGCTGGTAGCTACCTTAGAAACAAACAAACTTAAAACTGCTTTTGTTTTCCTTTATGAGATATAGATGAGAGAAGAATAAAGGAGACCAACCTCTGTCTTGCGCTTGGTTCCTTTCTCGATTCCTCTCTCTTCTGATAGTCCTTTGCTACTTGCTTTCTTGTGTACCCAACTTCACAGAGTACCTGTAGAATCAAAGTAGCATAACACTATACGAGAACATGGATCTATTATCATAAGAAATATAGGATCAGATGTATATTAACCACACAAATGCATAAAACATCAATCACACAAGTGTATAGAGGAAAACTTGAATAGTTTTATTGATAATCAAGAAAGAGCTAAGAGAATTACAACCAATTGTTCTGACCCAGCATCATCCTCTCAGCAAGTAAGCCCTTCTTCACCTCATGAAAAGCTTAGATCATCCAACACTATGATGTTGTCTCAAGAAACCAACAACGATTCCTTACAAGATGCAAAATTATAGCCCCCTGGATCTCTGGGATGAGGGATCCATATATAGATGTCTGCAAGGGAGATGAGTCAGCTTGAGATTTGATTAGTGTCTTCCCTTTGATAGTTCTTGATTCCACTTGGAGATTGATGATCTCTTACTCATCCCTGGTCGAATTCAGAGAGGCAAGTGTCACAGGAGAAGTTTCTGGAAGATTCCATGCTTCTCCACCTTGCGGATTGACCCTACCATTTGTCCCTTCTTGCCCATCGCACCCCATAGAAGGGATTTTTGAAATGAAACACACCTACTATGTGCATTTAGGTGGGATGCAACGCACTTTGCCTATGGAGCAGGTGAAATGGTCCAGTTTTGACCAGTTCTGAGTAGTTTTTCATGGAGAACTTCTGGGAGATGCTGTAATCAGTTGACCTTGTTCTTTTAGGGGTTGGAACAACACCTTTAGGGACTTAGGAGCCCTTGGTTTATGGACATTTATGCTTGGGGTTGTAGTGCCCAAAAATGTCTATAACAGTTGCCCCCTAAAGCATGAGGTCGTTAATCTTTTGATGTCGGGTGAAATGCTTTATCATGAGGATCCGAAGTTCTTTCAAGCTGGAAGGAGACCTGTAATAAGATACAATACAATACATTATCTTCGGAATATTTTCATGATCTAGCTGAGGCGTGCATTCTCATGCTCAGCTTTATAAATTCATTTTCATGTACATAGGACAGACAATCATCTGAGTGTAGACTGATGATTCTGGTAGAGCCATCATCCCTTAGATTGGATGATTATCTGTGCAGCAATGATGTACATTTGATGTCTTTATTTTCCTGAATATATATCACAGCCCGGAAGGATGAAACTAGATCTGGGGTCTTCAATCTCGTTCGATCTTCACTCAAAGTACAAGTCGATCCATGTGAGAGATGTTCTGGAGTCGAACATGGAAAGACATCACCTGATTACCAACCAATGATGTAAGTTGTTAATAGGCGTGAGAGGAATCACCGATAATGATAATGATCCTCAAGTTTACTGCAGTACAGTTCACGTGGTGTGAATAAGGGACTTGTCATCGAACACCACGTAAAATCTTTTGATCAAAGGCCATTGATGTAAACCCATCGCCGGAAGTGAGAAACTCGCCATTGAGGCATGCAAGCTTCAAAGTACTTAAAGGGGTGTTCCTAGATCGACTTCTTGGAGAATGAGTTGATGTCGAAAATAAGTGATCCTTCATAGGAGGGCCTTAATGAATCCCACATCAATGACACGGAATGGATCAAATGATTTTAATGGAGGTGAAAATGATCTGGTGATATATGGTTCAAGGTGGTGGTCATGAAAGAATGGAGCGAAAATGTATTATAGTGGGTGAGACACAGGTGAATTCTCTGAGCGACTTCTCTTGAACATATCGGCGACACTGACATGATGGATTGGTAGCATTAACCCCAAATGTGGATGGTGTGATGGAACCATGGTGATGTGACCAGTGAATGGAACAACCCAGCTCAACTTGGATGCAGAGTGAAAGTGTCATGTTCAAGAGCGACTTGCTACCAACAAAGTTTCTTCAAGTTTTCTTCCCAATTTTTCCCCAATAATTGCTGACTAGTACCTCTTTATTTTTGTCAAGCTTGAGGAGGATAACATATGCTTGTTCTATAATTTTCCCTTCGGGCAAACCCATCACTATGTTTTAACGAGCCTAGCGATAGTGAAACGCGTTCTTGTCTGCTACGGATAAGTTTGTCGCTATTAGGTTTTAACGAGTTTAACGAAAAATATAACTCGGTCCTTTTCAATTTTAGAGAGTCTGAAAAGGAACATAAAGGAAACTCCAAAAATCCTTTTTCGTCATCTAATCCCTTAAGTCCGAAAAAGTATAAAATAGTACATAAGGGATGAATTTTCGGTACTTTTAATGAGCCGAACAAAACAAGCGCTCGATCTTTTTGTGTAATAATCCCTCAGGTCCAAAAAGATTAAAATCTAGAGGGATAGCACTTCCGGTCACTTTAACGAGCTGGAGAGGCCAATGGCTCGGCAATCTTTTCATATTTTACGAGTCAGTTGAAAAGAGCTTAAAGGAGACTCATCTTTGAGGAACGAGTGATAAATTCAGGTAGCAGTTGATTCCAGGTAAGGTTTGGAATTTTCCAATCAAAGCAGTGTTACAAGGATGGCTAACAGGATCACTCTTCGCAGTTGTTCCTCAAAAGGGGTAAACAATCAAGTGGACATGAATGATCGGCCAATGCAGAGTGGAGGTGATGATGAGAACACGATCAAGGCTTCAAAGGTTGAAGTACTACATTCACGATGGTTATTTATCAGAAATTGGTTCATTTTTTATTTTAAAATGAGCTTAAACGTTGGGGGAAACACTTGCTCATTGCTTATGTTTATTTTTTAACGAGCATGAAGTCCGCGTTAAAACTGCTCGATCTAGTCATATAATAAGATGTCTCATCTAAGATGCCATTTTTGTGGATCTTGCACCTTATAAATCTTTGCTCCAGATCCTTTCTTTATGCAAGTTGGGAAACAACTAATCCTACGAGTTTAAAGGGTTAGAGGACCTACAAATTTAAAAAATAAATAGTCGCTCTTCGCTTGCACACCAAAAGGTTTGCATGCCCCCAGGTATAGAGAAAAATTTCCAGGTTACCAAGAAAGTTTCATCCGCATAGCGAATAAAATTCTTTCTCGGCGATCCCTATCGAAATAGGCAAAGGGGAGTGGTGTCGCCCAGCATAACCTTAATGAAGGTATCTTATTCCAGTCTGTTCCCATTTTTTAGTAAGGATGGGTTTGCCAGATTAGTCATATATCCCTCGCGGAAATAAACCCTATACCCAAGGTTCTCTTGCCGAAGCAGACCAGGGTGCATGCCCCCTGAGTTTCAGTCATATCCTCTGAATCACTCTCACTCATCAGGAGGACGGACTGGGGATTGATGAGACATTCCTTGCGTGAAAAGATGTTAGGCCCCTATACTACTAGTGTAACCCCTTATTGTTATTAGTACAACCCACTTATTATATTGATGTACCCATGTAGTGCCCATATTGTTATTAATGTGCCCCATAGAAGCCCACTATTGTTATTATTGTGCCCTTACATTATTATTGTTATGTCGGCTCTGATTATGTTATGACCCCTTAGACTCCTATATATAGAAAGGAGGTCTTTTCATTTGTATCATCCAAGAATTGTTCGTTTATGTAATGTAAAGGAAGTTGCCCCCTTGAAGAGGCTGAATTCTAAGGCGTTGATCTATCTTTTCTATCTTTTCTTGAGTTGGTTTCATAACATTTGGTATCAGAGCTAGCTTTCTAGGGTTCCGCTGCTCCAAACAGGTCATCGTGGAATTTTCGCTATAAACGTGTCACTATTTCGACCTTTGGCTCTGAAAAATATATACAAGAAACTACAATCCGTCCTATTTCTGTACCTTCTTACGAAATTTCAATCTGATGCTCAGAGAGAAAGTTATGACAATTTTCCCCAGGTCACCTGTTTGGAATGTAATTCAGGAGTCTGCAAAAAGACCAACTTCCTCAGATCATATCTCCAAAAATATAGTGTGAAAAGCTCTAAAATTCGGACCCGAGGTTCAGCGTGATTTTTTCTCAAATGGGTTTCTTTTAAACTTCTGAAACGTCACAGAAAAAAAAAAAGTTATAGCGAAAATGCCACGATGACCTGTTTGGAGCAGCGAAACACTAGAATCCAAAGCTCTGATACCAAATGTTATGAAACCAGCGCAAGAAAAGATAGATCAACGCCTTAGAATTCAGCCTCTTCGAGGGGGCAACCTCCTTTACATTACATAAATGAACAATTCTTGGATGATACAAATGAAAAGACCTCCTTTCTATATATAGGAGTGTAAGGGGTCATAACATAATCAGAGCCGACATAACAATAATAATGTAAGGGCACAATAATAACAATAGTGGGCTTCTATGGGGCACATTAGTAACAATATGGGCACTACATGGATACATCAATATAATAAGTGGGTTGTACTAATAACAATAAGGGGTTACACTAGTAGTATAGGGGCCTAACAAAAGACCATTCAGGGATGGTATATGACTATTTGCTATGCGTGAACCAGGGAATGAAAGCTGGTCTACGAGCTTGACCACTCTTCCTTTGTGCGGAAAACACATTACTCTAAAGAGTGAGGAGACAATGGCTCCCATGCAATAAATATAGTCTCGTCCAAGGAGTAGATTATAATCCAAGGGTCCTTGGACTACCATTACGTTCATGTGAACGGTTTTCCCTCTCAATGTAATGGGCACATTGGGAAGGATCCCTAACGGTCGACTGGTTCCTTTGTCAAAGCCTGTTAGATTTCTCATTTCAGGCAAAAGCGATGGTGAACCAAGCGCTTTCCAAGAAGTTGAGGAAATGATACTCACAGAAGCCCCTTCATCTATGATGGTACCGGCCATGACCATTCTATATACTTGAGCAATGATTCGGAATGGTACACTAGCCGGTAAACGGGGTCTGCCTAGTAGATTCCAGTCAAAGGAAACAACTAGGTTGCTTGGAGGTGGGACCAAATAGACGGCCGGGTACGAATCTGACGAACTTCCTTCCTGCAGTAAAGGAACGGGTAAACTGCCCCCATGTTCATCGGAGTCTGTGCTTATGAAAAGAATTCGTACGGTGTCATCCTTGTTCTCTTCGGTGACTGTATCATCTGAAGATGGAACCTCTGAAGGTAAGACCAGGTCCACTAGCACCTCGACCTTTTGACTTTCGTCTGGAATGGATTCAGATGGTTTTTCTTCAATGATAGATACTTCGGCCGACCACAAGGGCATGTGAGCCAGATTTTCAACTAGTGACGGACTCGGCAAGAGTTTCCTATATCCAGGAGGGAGCCGTAACGGTGAAACCGGACGGTCGTCCAAAACTTTTTTAGCCTCGTCTAAGAAGGGACAACGGTGGACGGCATGATCGCCTTCACACAGTTTACAAGGAAATTTACATTTTCCTTTTTGTCCAGGGGCTTCACTTTCACTAGTTGACGGTGTACTTTCAACATGATCGTTAGAGGTTGACGACACCGGGTTGTGAAAACGAGGAGACCAGTCCCTTAAGATCCGAGGGATGTAAGGACAATCTCGATGATAGTGGTCTCCTTTGCAAATGACACATGGCGATTTAGGCCTGGTCGGTGCAGTGTGTGGATTTTTGCTAGACGATGCTTGGTTGCCCCTTTTCGCCTTTGGCTCCTTCTTCTTCTTCTCTTTCTTCTTCTCCTTCTTCTTCTCAGGTACTTGATTTTTGGCTTTACCAGCTTCATCAAGCGAAGAGGAAGGAGGAGAGGAAGAATTGGACGAAGTAGAGGGTTGGGGGGTAAATCTGGAATCGTTTAGTTGTTGACTCGATTGTTCAGGAATCGCGGTGTTCTGAACGATGGAGGTTGAGAAAAGCCATACGGGCAAACCAATTGTCAATCCTGGAAGTGACAATGTGGCCATATGGGGTGCACCAACATCTCCCCAAGAGGAGAAGGGACTAGGATTTCCTCCAAGGGGAACCCCTTGGTTGGTGGGTTCCATTTTCCTCAACCTAAGATCAACGTAGGAAAGGTGATAATTATTCCGTTTAAAATAAATTTTAGACGCTTTGACACAACTTGTTTTTTCAATTTTAAAGAGTCGAGAAAAAACAAAAGATGACTCTAGTCACCTTCAATTTTTTAATGAGCCTGAAGTGACAAGTGCTCAGATGGACCTTTTCCATTAAGGAGTCTGAAAATGAACGAAAGGGACTGCTCTGGAAATCTAAACAGAGGGATTATCAAATCAATCACAAAACTGCAGAATACTTTTTACGGTACGGCAGTCAATCTTCCCGAATGCTGTGTTAAGTGCATTGCGATAGATAGGGCGGCAAACACGGCTTCCTATGGATAAAGGATAGAGCCTATTGTGGTCTCCCAAAATATACTCGACGGTACGTGGGAGCACAAGTCCGTACTGGCACTTATCATCTCAAAGTGGAGGAATCACCCAACCAACAGTGAAAACAACAGTTACCAGGCTTTACGACACCGGAATACATCTCTAGCCTAGACTTATAGATGTTGTGCGTTAGGTTCCAAAGCATTTTTAGATTCATTAAATTTATTTTATGGTTGATCTTGCTTAAGAAATTTGCCTTTCAGGTTCACCGTGTGATGTAGATGTACAATTCCTAAAATGCAATCTAAGATGATAAACAGTCGTTTAATCTTCTTTTTGCAAATGAAAATCCTAGCTACTAAGGAAAGAGAGATGGAGTTCTTTCAACAAAGAGCAAAGAGCACACACTATATGCACTGTCCTAAATCAAACCAACAAACAGTCGAAATGCAAATGCACGTGCATGTATTTGTTTTCAGCCTTCTTAATGTGTGAATGATAAAAAGAAAGCTAATGCGCAAATCTGAACTATTTTTCAAAGCGACAATTACTAACAAGCTTCTTTTCAAAACAAAATGAGGACAATGACAACACTTTGTGATTTGGAATTGAAAAACTTGCTTTCGACACTAGAAAAACTACTAATTCAGATCAAATACAATAGTAACAGGGTAATCGACTATCAAGAACAATCAAATTCTCTTCTATGACTGAAAACGACACTTGCGACACTTTCAAATCAAGAAACAATAGTACAATTACGTTACTTCTTTGTAAAGGAGAACTGAAAATGACTCAAAAAATACATAAAAACATTTACAGTTCTTTGCACAATGGAGGCGGAATAACAGCAAGGAAAGGGGTTTCAAATAGAGGTGTACTGACTGCAGGCAGCAAAACTCCTGAATAGATCTGATGATCCGGATTTAAACAAGAACGCAATAAAACACAGAGATAACCATAAACACAAATATGCAGAGGAAATAATACTTCACTTCATTAATGTAAAATAGTGAAATATGCTTACAAACAGTAATGGAAATAAACCAGCTAGTGCAATGGTAGCTTATCTCTGAGAAGAGATGTGGTGGCTACATGCCTCTGAACTGTCTTACAATGAGGCTCAAAGGCCTATTTATTGTTGAGAAATAATGGAAAACCCTTAACATTCCAAAACCTAACCCTAGAAGATGAAACGCTAAACTATGGGCCCCGTTTGGGTAAATTGGTACATCAAATTCCCGGGGTCGTAACTTAGGCATACGATCTCTGTTTGACACGCATGATAGCCCGTGGGAAAGATCTCTCTGAGGACTATGATGGAAAAGATGATTTTTTAACTAAAAAATCGCGGCGCTAGATTTCCCAAAAAAACGTCGTTTAGGGCCTCAAAACGGCTCCGGAAGTTTAGGACCCGAAAAACTGCTAAAAATAGTAAACTGCGCTATAATTAAGGAAACTGAAAATGTTGAGAGGAACAATGGTGGGGGTCCAGGTGGACTTGGCAGGTGGCCACCAATATCCACCTGGATCATTCCTCCCCCGTTAGGAAGAAATGGTCCCCATTGCGTTGAGTTCCTCCATGAGATGGGGAAAATTTTGCTGAACTTGGTCCCTGGTGGGCCACTTGCCATTGTGAAGGAGTTGGCCTGCTTTGACAACTCGATACAGTTGAATATTCTGTTGGCGAGTATTCTTGATCTGTGTGTCCATGATTCGATCAGTTGTAGCTTGTTCCACGCAATCTGGATTTAATTCTGTGGGTGTGAGTTGTTCTGCAATGTCGGATGTATCTAGCAATGGTGGAAATTATGGTCGAAGGCGGTCCACATTGAACACTGGGTGCAGGCCAAGGAATGGGGGAATGCTGAGTTCAAATGCGTTGTCTCCTACAGCCTTAGTAAGGGTGTAGGGACCATATTGGAGTGGTCTCAGTTTCTGATAGGCTCCAGTAAGGCGTTCCTTTTCTAAAAATGCAACCAGACTTTGTCACCCACCTGGAACTTGTGTGGCACTCGATGTTGATCATGTCGCTGCTTGAACTTGGCATTTGATTTCTCCAGAATGTCATGGACCTGCTGGCAAATATTTTGGACGTGCTCAATGAAGCTAGTCGCCTTGTTTGTTTCGGACTGGGCATGAGCCGAATCTGTGTGAGTAGCTGCAAATGGCATGGCCACGTCAATGGGGCATAATCGTTGGAATCCCAAGCCCACCTGAAAAGGGTTGTGGCCAGTGGAGCTGTGAAGAGCTTGGTTGTAGCTGTGTTGAACATAGGGGAGGCTCTCGTCCCATGTGCGTGGATGCTTTGAGTTGTACATGCGCAGAATGTGTACAATCATCCTATTGACAACCTCTGTCTGGCCATCAGTTTGAGGATGGAAGGCGGTGGACTTAGTGAGTTTGGTGTCCAGCATTGACCAGAGACTGGACCAAAATGTACTGAGGAACCGACTGTCCCGATCTGAGATGATAGACTGTGGGATCCCAAAGTGCACCCACACTCGTTCAAGGAAGAGTTTAGCAGTGGCTTTTGTTGTGATGTTCTTCTTGCAGGCCGCCTGATGGCCATCTTCGAGAACCTGTCGACGACTACAAAAACACAGTCATTTCCATGCTTAGTGGAAGGAAGGCCAGACATGTAATCCATGGAGATGGATTCCCAAGGTTGGCTAGGGGTAGGCAGTGGGGTATAGAGGCCTTGCTTCTTGATGGTCGGTTTGGCAATGGCACAGGCAGTACATGATCTGATGTACTTCCCAACATCCTGTCGAAGATTCGGCCAATAGAAATACTTTTGCAGCACTGCCATTGTTTTCTCGACCCCGAAATGACCAGCAGCTCGACTATAGTGTGCTTCCCAAATCACCTTGGCACACTCGCTTGAAGGAACACAAAGGTGACCCAGATGGCATAACAAAGCATCGTGGAGGTGAAAATCTGGAACATGCCGACCCTCCAAGAGTGTCTAGTATGTGTGGCCGAATTCAAGGTCACTTTTGTAGAGATGTGACCAATCAGAAGACTCGTGCCCACAAGAGTTGAGCACAGTGGTTAATGCCATGATCGGGTGGTCGACTGAGGCAATCTGCAACATTATTGGTGCTTCCCTTCTTATACATGATATTCAAATGGAACTGTTGCAGGTATGTAGACCACTTCTAATGGCGATCATTCTGCAATTTCCCTTGGGTCTGTATGAACTGCAGGGGTCGGTGGTCTGTGTGGATGACCGTTTCCTTCCCCAAAATGTAATGCTTCCATTGTCGACAAGCCTGCACAATGGAATACATCTCTTTATCATACGTGGGATACTTTCGGACTGCGTCTGAAAGTGTTTCACTGTGATATGCCACTAGATGCCCGTGTTGAGTAAGGGTTGCCCAAATAGCATAGTCAGAGGCATCTGTCTCGACCTCAAATGGTTGTTGTAAATCTGGTAACGCGAGCACGGGTGTTGTGCAGAGTCGATCTTTCAACTCTATGAATGCCTTCTGTTGGGATTCGGACCAAAAAAAATTCACTTTTTCTCCTCCCTTGGTGACTTGACTCAAGGGCCAAGTGATATGAGAAAACCCCAACACGAACCTGCGGTAAAAGTTGGCAAGACCTAGGAAGCTGCGGAGCTCTGTCAAAGTGGTTGGAGATGGCCAATCCCGAATGACTTGGATCTTGGCTGGATCCACATGCACCCCCTGTTCATCAATAATGTATCCCAGATATTGAACCTAGGTCATGCCAAAATATTTCTCCAAATTGGCACATAGCTTGTGTTGCCGCAGTGTTTGGAGTACCTGTCGGATGTGGTGGAGGTGCTCTTCCCAACTCTAGCTGAAGATCAGAATGTCATCCAAGTATACCACTACAAATGAGTTGGTGAATGGATGCAAGATGTCATCCATTAGCCTCATGAAGGTTGCAGGAGCATTCGTCAATCCAAAAGGCATCACCAACCATTCGAAATGGCCCTCCTTGGCTTTGAAGGCAGTCTTCCACACATTAGAGGGTTCGATTGGCACTTGGTGATATCCTGACTTCAGATCGATCTTGCTGAAATATTTTTCCCCCTTTAGTTGGTCCAGGAGGTCATCAATCCGCGGGATCGGGTACCTATTACGGACAGTGATCTTGTTCAGCACCCGATAGTCAATACAAAGTCTCCAAGTCACATCCTTCTTCTGTACCAACACGATTGGGCTCCCACAAGGCGATGAAATCTGATGGATGTGACCTTTTTGTAGCAGCTCCTGAATCTACATCTTGATTTCATCGTTCTCTAGAACGGAGCGCCGATAAATTGGTCCATTGGGTAGTGGTGCACCTGGGGTCAGATCGATGGAGTGCTTGACCTGACAGTGCAGAGGAACCCCTGCAGGGGAGGTGAAGATGTCCTCGTACTCTGCCACGACCTTGTCCATCTGTAGATGTTGTGTAGAGGGGCCTTGTCTGGAGGTCGTGGCCACCGTCTTCTTCTTTCCTTGAGGGCATATCATCAGGAAAACAAATTTCCCAGTTTTGGAAATGAGCTTACTGCATTGTTTTGCAGTGATCAAAGAGATGGCGGTAGGCGGTGCTACCTCTGGTATCCTGTACAACTTATTTCCCAATATAATGATAACAACACGGGGCCTTGATTCATACATAGCATGTCGCTTCCACAAGTATGGTTGCCCTAATAATACATCACAAACTTCAAGGGGAGCAATGTCACACAATACCTCATCCATGAAGGACTTGATGTTGTATGGAAGGCGACACTGCTAGCTCAAGCAAAGATCCCGTCCTTGGTGAAGCCACCCGATGGTGTATGGTTGTGGATGTGTTGTGGTCGGTAAGCCCAACCGCTTCACGACCTCTGCCAAAATGAGGTTCTTTTGGCTCCCGCTATCGACAATGAACTGTAGTGGGGAGCCTTTTACCCACATCTGGGAGTGGAAGAGACGCTCCTCCTCTTCTGGATCTTCAGGTTCATTTTTTCTGGATCTTGGTAGTAGCAACAGTCGCATTGGGATCTGCATCAATGATCTACTTCCCTTTGTCATTCCCTTTGTCGGGTTCTGACTTAGAGTCAGAACATGCATCTGATTCTGAAACCTTTAGCTTAGCCACCAGTGACTGCTTGGCTTGACACTCACTTGTGTTGTGAGTGGAGCTCTTATGGAACTCACACCATCTTCCCATGTCCTTTTTTGGCTTTGCAGCGCTATTCTTTGCTTGCAGCTTTGGCGGGTTGTCTTGGGCTGTCTCGCCTTGGCTTTGTCCTTTGTTCTATGGTTTAGGGGCACCTTTCCCTTGCTTCAGATTCACAGATCCAAAGTCGATCTTCTTTTGTTTAAACTTCTGCTCGATCTTGACAGCATATCGGTATGTTGTGCCAAGCGAGGAGATGTTCAGGAATTCTATTTCTTCTTGGATGTACTTGTGCAGGCAGCCGCGGTATTTGAGTATCAAATGCTGCTCTGTATCCTTGATACCCAACTTTGTGCGAAGGGTATGGAAAAGATTGGTGAACTCCAACACATCTTGGTCCCTTCCCTGCCGTAGCGTGGTCCACTTTATGTATTCATCCTCATAGGTTCCGACAGGGTAGTACTGCTCCTTGATGGCATCCCAGAATGAATTCCAAGTGGGTGCAGCTGAAAATAGTGAGTCGGTATTTTCATCCTTCTGCTCGCAGTAGGTTTCCCACCAGTCCTTGACGTGGGGGGCTGCTTTGAGAAGAGCGAAAACAATCTTTTCCCGACTCGAAAATTCATGAACAGAAAAATAACCCTCTAGCAGATTTAACCATTTATCTACGGCACCGGCATCTATCTGACCCTCGAATATGGGGATTTCAAAATTAACTTGTACCTTAAAGGGCGTGGCATTTCCAGAGAAGCTGCTGGAAGCCGATGCGTCGCTTCTGGGTAGCCGCTGAAGGATCTGGGCAAAGTTGTCCATCATCGCGTTCCGTTGTCGCTCGAGGGCTTCTTCGAGCAAGATTTTGATAGGATCTCTTGCCCCCTCATCTTTCTTCTCATCCGCCATGGGAGGCCGTCGGGATTTGTGAGGCTGGTCTTGCAACGGTTCGACCTGTTCAAGCCCTAACTCCTTATATTCCGACCTCGTTGGGGACATGCAAAGAAAAACAGAGAAAAAGCAGATCGCTCTGATACCACTGATCCAGATTTAAATAGGAACGCAATAAAACACAGAGATAACCATAAACACAAATATGCAGAGGAAATAATACTTCACTTCATTAATGTAAAACACTGAAATATGCTTACAAACAGTAATGGAAATAAACCAGCTAGGGCGATGGTAGCTTATCTCTGAGAAGAGATGTGGTGCCTACATGCCTCTGAACTATCTTACAATGAGGCTTGAAGGCCTATTTATTGTTGAGAAATAATGGAAAACCTTTAACATTCCAAAACCTAACCCTAGAAGATGAAACGCCAAACTATGGGCCCCGTTTGGGTAAATTGGTACATCAACTTCTCGGGGTCGTAACTTTGGCATACGATCTTCGTTTGACACGCATGATAGCCCGTGGGAAAGATCTCTCTGAGGAGTTGTTACACAACAATTTGTCACCGTTTGTCACTGTCCCTGTTACCCCTCACCCGCACACTGGAGGACTCATTCCGGGACCTGTGAGAAGTGACATGACCTGAAACCACTTGCATCATATTCCTCTAAGTATGAGCTTCATTTGCCCTGAAGACATCTCCTGCAAAATCCTCATGAAAACAGCTCTTTTTACATTGGCGCGAGTTCACAGTTCACTGCCCGCGCCAATGAGGGAAATCCTCTATAAAGGGCGCGCCATTGGCGCTCTGTCCCAGAGTCGCACTCGTGCCAACCGAATTGAGTAAAGTTTTCAACGACCAAACTCTCGAAGGTTCTCTTCAACCCATTCACCAACTGAATCTATGTTGAGCTAGGATGGTTTGGCTTCGAATCTCCATAGAAGGGAAAGTGGTTTGCCACCTTTCATGGAAGTTTCTAAGTGATAAAGCCAATCCCATGAATAATGTGGTTGATCCTATCTCTTTCCCTCTCTATCTATAAAAGCTTGCCTCCATGCCTTGAGCAAGCTAGTCACAATAGTTGTAGTCATAATACTCATAGTTCCAGGAGTTTAAGAGTTTGAAGCTGCAAGAGCCTTCTTTGCACCCATAAGGCCAAATCTAAGTAAGGAGATTCTTGTCACCCAAAGAGAGAGAGGCTTGTTCCTCATCCCAACAAGCTTTGCAAGACTTGTGTAGCTGATCACCCAGCCAAAGGAGGATTTGACGTCAGAACAATGGTTGTATTCTTCTTTGTTATTCATTAATAATAGATGACTATCATTATGGTTCCACTCTCATTGTCTTATGTTTGATGTTGAGTTATATCTTTTCTGACCGATATATAATTGCATCTACTAGATTTTACGCTTGTTTTCATGTTGTTCTTTGCGTGTGCAGGTATCCTATCACGGAGATCGTGCGGATCGTGACCGGCCAAGGCAAAGGAACGAAGGCGACATCTCTTCGACGAACACTAGCGTTGGAATCCAAGTAGGTTCTCACCATCTACTTTGTATTTTCAGTTAGGAACTTGCGTGGTAGCATTGTGTGATTGTTGCTAGACCCGGTCTGGGTTAGTAGGGATCGTCTCTGTCCGCAGAGAGGATTTACCTCCACAACAATTTGGCGACTCCACTGGGGAGATCTTGTTGTTTGATTTGTAAACTTTAGACGGAGCCTGAAGCACGGCCAGGTAGCCTTCGAAACGCTATTTCTTTGCATTAGCGAAGTAGATCAACGCCACTTCAGTCAATCTCCGGTTTGGTTTACGAACTAAACAACTTGGAGTTTGTCTTGTCTCTTTGGTTTTTCTTGTTTTGATTGCTTAGATAGCTTTCTGGGTTGGATTTCTTGTTGTTTCTTGCTCCCTGGTTTACCTAGATACTGTTTTCAAGCTCTGGGTTGCTTGCTTTTGTTTTTGACTTAGCAAACTCGATTAGCGCGCTTTTTAGCCTTACAGTCGTGCCAATTGGCGCAAGTTGCTCAAAGACAACCCGCGCCAATCCCATAAAAGCACGAGTTGCAGCCTGACAGTCGCGCCCGACCTGTGAACTTTTCTAGTTTGCTTGTTTGCAAGCCTTCTGAGCTTGGATTTGTATCTTGTCGCATCTTTTTCAATTACTGGAGTGTGTCAGAGTCTTGTTTGACTGGTTTTGAGTCTCTTTTTTGAGAAATTATTAATTTGATTTCCTTTGATCATTACTTGGAGGTTTGTCTTAGTCTTTTCACAATTGTGCATCTTTTTGCTTTTGTTTTTGTAAAAAAAATTCCCCCTCGGCTGGTTTTGAGTCTCTTTTTTGAGAAATTATTAATTTGATTTCCTTTGATCATTACTTGGAGGTTTGTCTTAGTATTTTCACAATTGTGCATCTTTTTGCTTTTGTTTTTGCAAAAAAAATTCCCCCTCATTTGCCGAGGGGGGCTAAATTGTGTATGAGTGTTAATCGCCTTTGAGTGTTTTTATTTTATGATCTTTGGAACTCACACCCGTTTTTCTTGATTTTCACTTGATTGGTTCTTAGATTACATTAGAATCATCGTGTGTTTGAGAATTCTCTTGCATAGATCACACTTGCATAATTAGAATTCTCATTTTCAGGATATGAATGAAAAGTGTGCATAGATTACATTTGCATACTTTGGGTGTTTGCCATTTTCTATCGATTTCACATTTTAGCCCTAGGACATCTAGTGGCTTTGCGTGTCGAATTTTTGGTCTTCTATCATTCCAGTCGACTTTTTGGTTACTCTCTTGCACTTGTTCAGTGGTTGTTAAGTATTCTATTGCGTTATTCAAGTGATTTACTTCTTTTTCACTTGGATTCCGCTCGGCTTCGTTTTGGGCCTAGATCACATGGCTCATTGAAGTCTTTGGTGTTTTTCTTCGTTTTGAAGGACTGTCTTGGTGTTTCGGGGACTTGATTGTGTTCTCATTGAGTGAAATTTGTCTTTTTACTCTTTGTTATTATCTCTCAAAATTTGTTTAGTGCATTTTGCCATCAAAAAAGAAATAAACAATCTCTTTTGCTTTGCATTAGTTAATGGAAAGTAAAGCTTTTCGTTGTTATTAGTGATTAGTAACTTTAGAGAAAAGTTTTGTTAATTGCCATTAGCTGCATTAGAGTTATTGTTGATTGTTTTATGGTCATTTTTGTTTGTGTGAAAGCTCTCAACCCTCTCGTAATTAGCATTCATCAAACGAAATGATATATTTTGGCATATAGCTTGCATTTAGGAAACTGTGAGAGATTACATACGGTAGGACCTGGAAATCGAAACCTAATCAAAGATCAACCATAAAATGAACTGAATGAACTTAAAAACGCATTGGAACATAATGCTCACTGATTAGAGACTAGGCTAGAGACGTGCTCCGGCGTCGTTAAACCTAGTCACTGTTGTTTCACACTACGGTTGGGTGATTCCTCCTTTTGTGACTCGATAGTGGTCTAGCACAGATTTGAGCTCCCACGTACCATTGCGTATATAGGGGAGACCCCACTAGGTTATCATCCTTTATCCACAGGAAGTCGTGTATGCCGCCTTACAAGCCGTAACGCACCGAACACAGCATTCGGGAAGATTGACTGTCGTACGGGAAGTCCTTGGTTTTCATATGACTGCCAAGGTGTATATGCAGTTTTACGGATTTGTTTGGTAAACCCTTTGCCTAGTCTCTCCAGATTAGTCACTTTTGATCCTTTTCAAACTCCTTAAAAGAAAAGGCTCACTTGAGCAGTTTGTCACTTCGGGCTCACTAAACATTCGAAGGAGACTAGAAATGACTCTCCTAACCCAGCTGCTCCTGAAGGTTCTCCTTCAGTTCCTTTATCACATGGGGGCAATCATATGATTCCCCCACCAAGTAGTCTGATCGCTTCCTTTGATTGGAATCGCCTGATCGCCGGTCGCCTTCCATCCCATATGCCTTTCCAGATCACAGTACATGCATGTGCTAAGGCAGTACCTGGCACTGTTTTGGATGAAGGGGCGTCTGTCAGTCTTATGTCGTACACTACTTGGCAAGCTTTAGGTTCCCCGTAGCTTGGGCCAGTCACTCAGAATCTGTTGGCCTTCGACGGAGGAGCCTGTCCATCTCTAGGAGTTCTCCCGAAGTTCCCTATTACTTTGGGGGGCAAAACCGTCTATATAGACGTCTTGGTTACCCAAGGTGTTTTAGACTTTAGTCTTCTCCTTGGTCGCGACTATGTTTATGCCATGGGGGCCCTCATTTCTTCTCTTTTCCGTGTGTTTTGCTTTCCGCACGATGGAAGAATTGTGACTATCGATCAAATGTCATTCGTTAGTCCCCCGATGCCTCCTGCGCCATTGTCGCCCCCTCCTAGTTTTCATCCACCAGTTGCATCTACCCCACCACAGATCAACTACGTGGCCACCTGTCCCATGCCTGGATCCAGTGATGCCACCATCGTGCATAGTGTCCTGGGGGCATTGGGCCCTGACTTCCAAGATGTTTCCCTTCCACCGGGAGTGGCAATCTTGGAAGCCCCGACTTTTTATTCATTATGATGAAGTTCTGGTCGGAGCATAGTTCCTTTCCTGTCTCAAGCTCCTTAAAAAATGAACCTGGATCTGGCCGAGGAAAGTTCTTTTACCTGTGTCAACCTCGCTCAAATAATGAAACAAGAGCTCGTGCAATTCGAGCGCAATAACACTAATGTCAACCTTCACTCCATTTTCAATGGACTGAAGCTTGGGGGGCATGTACCTCGAATTGAGACACCATGCTGGGGGGCATGCCCGTTCCTTTATGCTCAAGCATAGTTTGCATGTGTGTGAGTGCTTTTAAGCTTGCATAAAAAATAAAATCATCTTCAAGCATAGTTTGCATATGTGATTATCATGTGTGTTTTCAAGCTTGTGTAAAAATAAAATATACATGTGTGTAAATACATTTCACAATGGGTCGTTTGTTACGCAACTGATACATTAGATTACATTTTGTGTCAAATATTCGCATAGCATATAACACATCATCACATGTGAAAGATCCATATAAACCATAGGCATATGTATATATATATGTGTGTCATAATGTTTGCACCGTGTGCGTTACAAAACCCAAAAAATAATACATGTTCTGATACATCCTCGGACAACATGTCCCTCAAAAAATATGCATGAAAGAAACCTAGGAGTCTACTCATGGTGGTGCTCATGGTAGCACGTCACCGCGCGCACCAAGCGTCTCAACAGACGATGGATGCGGGACGGCACCCCCACCGTGTGCCTCTGATATGCGAACGGCACATCCGCCAATCTAGCATAGCCTGGAATCCCTTGGGTAAGTCCCTCGAGATTCTGCACCAGCTCTTCCCCCACGGTGCCTCTTGCCTGAGGGTCAGCTGCAAGTTGGCCCCTCCTCGCTATAGGAGACAAACCAGCTGGACGCTCTGGGCCCACATCTGCATATATATATAACTGTCATCAGAACATGCATGTATTGACAGAAAAAATAAAAAATACATCAAAAAGAGAAGATCATACCTAGCTCCTCTTCCCATTCCTCCCCCTCTGGTAGTGGGAGGTCTGGGTCCCCCATGAAGTTGGTTCCCGTGTATGGCCAATCTTCCACCACGATCAACTGGCGGCGAAGCCATATGAAGAACTCGGGCCACGAAGACATCTGTTGGCCCCCTCCTCCTCTAGGCATCAATGCTGCCCAACGAGCCATCCTAGGCTCTCGTGGTAATGGGTCCGCTACTACAGCTCCCTAGTACTGGAATAAAGGTAATCGTTCCAAGAAGAACGATACCACAATCGAACCATATCCGAACTGTTTCACCCCCCCCCCCCCCCACGCTTAGATTTTGTAAGCTACCTCTTGATATTTATAGTCACTGTTGTAGCCCAGTCAAAAATGGTGGGGCTAAGACATTCTGTCGCCAGTAACAGATGGTTCTTGCTGGCCTCATGGGGCGCCTGTGCCCCAGCTGCACGTGTGATGGTGAACAGTATCACCTTAAGAACCAAATCATGGATGGTGGCGATATCCACCTTGGCGTTGTTCTTCCCAAATTGTGCCTCTGGGCACACACGAGCCTTTACTTCACCTATTTTCTCTACGGAAGGCCTGCTTTCGGTCAAAATGGAGATAGCCCCCCTCCGTGACAGCCCAGTAATGAAGTACACATCAGATACATCCAGCTCTAAGGTCTGGTCTCGTAGTCGAAATACTTGGTCATCGACGTCCCACGCATCCACTATGAACTGTAATAGCTCTGGTTGAGCTCGCAAATAGGAGGTGAGAAAGAATTTCTTGAGACCACAGTCTCTCAGCGCATTCATACATCCCTCATCTGCGATGGCTAAGGCATCTATGGCATCGTGCTCTCGTTCTTTCCATTCCACCGGCATTTTTGCGTGTTTCCTGCACCCACAAGGATGAATGAATCATTAATGAAACCTTGGTAAGCATATACACCGGACAAATTTCAAAATTGATGGGAAAATTTAAGTAAAAACCTAGGTCACGTGGTTGGCGCGACTGTTTCTAAAACAGTCGCACCAATGGCGCGACACCTTTGGGTAAATCACCCCATTGGCGCGGACCCGTGCCGGATACCCGCGCCAATGGGGCGCAACCCTAAATTTTGAAATCCCCCTTGTAGAGGCTCAAATCAGGAACAAAATGCATAAAAACAGGAATGAAAATGAAGCTTAAGAGAGCGCCTCTTACCTGGAACTGGCGGAATCTGAAATGGTTGCCCAGCTTGGTGGTAATCGCTGCTCGAAGTTTGCACTCCAAATGGACCACTACCACTATGCACAAGGTAAAAAGGTAAAAGTAATTTTGTTTTTACATTTTCACCACATTTATAGACTTTTTGACTTGTAATAAGGTTTTAAAAGTTGATTTTTGAATATTTTAACGTACTTTTGGTCGAAAACAGGTTTTACGCTTGTTTCTGGTGCTATGACAGGTCCTTTTTGCAACTTCGACGGTGAAGTGAGTTGTGTTTTATGCTTTTTCGGACTCGGTAAATACATGAAAAAGTCATGATGGAGTTATCTTTTAGCTCTTTTCTAACTCATTAAAAGAGAAAAGATTGCCGAGTTGCCCCCTTGACTCGTTAAAAGTAAATAAGAGGCGGTCGTCTTTAAACCCTTTTCCGACCGTGTAAAAATGAAAAGATCGTCGGACATTTGTCGTTTCCGGTTCGTAAATGGTTACGAAATGATGTGATGTTGATCGCTTTTCTACTTTTTCGGATCGATGTCACTATAATTGAAAAGTACTCCTCGATCATAACGGTCGGGCGGTTCTTTCGGGCATTGTTTTATACTTTTTCGGGCTCGAGAGACACAACTTTACGAAAAAGGACCCCCCTGGAGTTTTTCTTTTTGCTATCTTTTCAGACTCTCTAAATAGGAAAAGACGCCGAGTTTTTCCATTGTCAGGCTCGTTAAAAATTGATGACATCGGGTTCCGTCGTAATGACGCTCACAAGCATATGCTATCCCCATCAAGCTTGTTAAAAATAACTGGGGTACTCGCCAGAAATGGTGGGGAAAATGGATCCATAATTGTCATCGTGTCGGCAGTATGTCGCTCTTGAACATGGCACTTGTCTGCATTCGTGTCGGGGTGGGGACATCTCATCTTGTTTTACACTAGCCTCCATGGGTTTGGGTTATCCTATTCGACCTCTCATCTGCTCATTGTTTTGTCACCATGACCTCTGCTCATTTGATGTCAAATACTGCCAAATCCACTGTCGTGCCGCCGATATGTTCAAGAGAAGTTGACCTCTGCATTAGTACCGCCTCCTCTGATACCTCACATAATTTTGCATCACCACAACATCTTTCCTCTGTCTCGTGTCAATGATGTGGGAAACATTATGGCCCACCTTTGATCAAGATCACTTCCTGTCGACTTCAGCTCACTATCCAGGAAGCTGATCTAGAGACTCCCTTTGGTGCCTTGGAGCCTGCATGCCTCAATGGCAGGATCTTCGTGTTCGACGAGAGGTTTTCATCATTGGCTTCCGATCAAATGATTCTACGGGTGTTCGACGCCAGCTCATTCATTCACACGCCATAGATTGTACCTATACTACCTTGAGGGCCATCGTCATTATTGGTGGTACCTCTCGCGTCTGTTAACAGTTTTCATTATTGACTGGTAATCAGACGATGTTCATGCATGTTCGACTTCAACTCATACATTCGCATGCTTGAACTTGTACTCTGTACGGGTCGAGATGGAGCGCAAGACCCTGGATTTTTGTCTATTGGATCCAGGCTACGATTTGTGGATTATTATGATTACATGACTCATTCACTGGATGGCTGCGACCATGCCTGAGTCTATTTATTGATCCTCTCCGGATGGCTGCGCCCATACCACACATATATCATGTACTTGAGATATCAGATGTACTTCTTTACGCAGGTTCTCCGGTGGCCGTGTTTTCGGTCACGCATGTTCTTGTAAAGCATTTCACCCCTCTCTCTCTCGGGCCTCATGCTTTAGGGGGCATCTGTTACACAGCAATTTGTCACCGTTTGTCACTGTCCCTGTTACCCCTCACCCGCACACTGGAGGACTCATTCCGGGACCTGTGAGAAGTGACATGACCTGAAACCACTTGCATCATATTCCTCTAAGTATGAGCTTCATTTGCCCTGAAGACATCTCCTGCAAAATCCTCATGAAAACAGCTCTTTTTACATTGGCGCAGGTTCACAGTTCACTGCCCGCACCAATGAGGGAAATCCTCTATAAAGGGCGCGCCATTGGCGCTCTGTCCCAGAGTCGCACTCGCGCCAACCGAATTGAGTAAAGTTTTCAACGACCAAACTCCCGAAGGTTCTCTTCAACCCATTCACCAACTGAATCTATGTTGAGCTAGGATGGTTTGGCTTCGAATCTCCATAGAAGGGAAAGTGGTTTGCCACCTTTCATGGAAGTTTCTAAGTGATAAAGCCAATCCCATGAATAATGTGGTTGATCCTATCTCTTTCCCTCTCTATCTATAAAAGCTTGCCTCCATGCCTTGAGCAAGCTAGTCACAATAGTTGCAGTCATAATACTCATAGTTCCAGGAGTTTAAGAGTTTGACGCTGCAAGAGCCTTCTTTGCACCCATAAGGCCAAATCTAAGTAAGGAGATTCTTGTCACCCAAAGAGAGAGAGGCTTGTTCCTCATCCCAACAAGCTTTGCAAGACTTGTGTAGCTGACGACCCAGCCAAAGGAGGATTTGACGTCAGAACAATGGTTGTATTCTTCTTTGTTATTCATTAATAATAGATGACTATCATTATGGTTCCACTCTCATTGTCTTATGTTTGATGTTGAGTTATATCTTTTCTGGCCGATATATAATTTCATCTACTAGATTTTACGCTTGTTTTCGTGTTGTTCTTTGCGTGTGCAGGTATCCTATCACGGAGATCGTGCAGATCGTGACCGGCCAAGGCAAAGGAACGAAGGCGACATCTCTTCGACGAACACTAGCGTTGGAATCCAAGTAGGTTCTCACCATCTACTTTGTATTTGCAGTTAGGAACTTGCGTGGTAGCATTGTGTGATTGTTGCTAGACCCGGTCTGGGCTAGTAGGGACCGTCTCTGTCCGCAGAGAGGATTTACCTCCACAACAGGACTACGACGAAAAAGATGATTTTTTAACTAAAAAATCGCGGTGCTAGATTTCCCAAAAAAAGTCATTTAGGGCCTCAAAACGGCTCCGGAAGTTTAGGACCCGAAAAACTGCTAAAAATAGTAAACTGCGCTATAATTAAGGAAACTGAAAATGTTGAGAGGTACAATGGTGGGGGTCCAGGTGGACTTGGCAGGTGGCCACCAATATCCACCTGGATCATCTGAAAAGAGTAAACACAGAAACCAAAATTTAGGAACAAGGCCATGTCTGATCAGCACACCTGTAACACAGTGAAACTGAAATGCAATGCACCTACTACACTCGGGAAGTGCGCTGCATTTGAAGTTCACAGAACAGACAGTGCGTTGGACCAAGGACAAGACTTTTATTGGATTCTGGGTCACAGTTTACAGTTCAATTCAAGGATTTAGGCCAAGCAAGCAGTAATCAGTAAATCAATCACAGGGGTAGATCTAAGGAGGTTACTAGAGCCACCACGAGGGCAATTAGAAAGCTTGTAAATCAATTGTTTAATTCATAAACAAAACCCGGAGATTGACTGAAGCAGCGTTGATCTACTTTGCACTTGCATAGAAAATGCAGTTCAAAGGCTAGCTGGCTTGACTTCAGGCTCTGTCTGTAAGTTTATAAAGTAAACAAATGTAGATGAACAAACAATCTACTCGCTCCCCAGCGAAGTCGCCATTTTGTTACCGGGAATAGTGTCTATGCAGAGCTGCTAATCCCACTAAGGCTGGTAGCTACCTTACAAACAAACAAACTTAAAACTGCTTTCGTTTTCCTTTATGAGATATAGATGAGAGAAGAATAAAGGAGACCAACCTCTGTCTTGCGCTTGGTTCCTTGCTCGATTCCTCTCTCTTCTGATAGTCCTTTGCTACTTGCTTTCTTGTGTACCTAGCTTCACAGAGTGCCTATAGAATCAAAGCAACATAACACTATACGAGAACATGGATCTATTATCATAAGCAATATAGGATCAGATGTATATTAACCACACAAATGCATAAAACATCAATCACACAAGTGTATGGAGGAAAACTTGAATAGTTTTATTGATAATCAAGAAAGAGCCAATAGAATTACAACCAATTGTTCTAACCCAGCATCATCCTCTCAACAAGTAAGCCCTTCTTCACCTCATGAAAAGCTTAGATCACCCAACACTATGATGTTGTCTCAAGAAACCAACAACAATTCCTTACAAGATGCAAAATTCCAGCCCCCTGGATCTCTGGGATGAGGGATCCATATATAGATGTCTGCAAGGGAGATGAGTCAGCTTGAGATTTGATTAGTTTCTTCCCTCTGATAGTTCTTGATTCCACTTGGAGATTGATGATCTCTTACTCATCCCTAGTCGAATTCAGAGAGGCAAGTGTCACAAGAGAAGTTTCTAGAAGATTCCATGCTTCTCCATCTTGCGGATTGACCCTGCCATTTGTCCCTTCTCGCCCATCGCACCCCATAGAAGGGATTTTTGAAATGCAACGCACCTACTGTTTGTATTTAGGTGGGATGCAACGCACTTTGCCTATGGAGCAGGTGAAATGGTCCAGTTTTGACCAGTTCTGAGTAGTTTTTCATGGAGAACTTCTGGGAGATGTTGTAATCAGTTGACCTTGTTCTTTTAGGGGTTGGAACAACACCTTTAGGGACTTAGGAGCCCTTGGTTTATGGACATTTATGCTTGGGGTTGTAGTGCCCAAAAATTTCTATAACACATATTGGAGAGATAGTTGAGCGAACCAAAGAAATGGATTGCTAATCCGTAGTACGAATCATCCTTACCAAGGGTTTAAATCCCTCTCCCTCTGTTCATCCACTATTGATCCCAAAAATGGATAACCCCAAATTTCTATGGAACGAAAAAACCTCATTAACCTAGAGACTTTTTTTACTATTATTTACATTTGGGATTACGTCCTGGATCATTCGATAGAAATCCAAAGATAAAAAGAGAATTAAAAATGCCAATACTGTGTACACAAACAACTTAAGAGTAATCATTACATCATCTCCAAAATCATGATTATACAACAAAATGGATCATAAATATTTGTACCATATATGGATACTTTAATACCAAACAATAGTATGATTGTTACAAATCACGAAATGATTTCTCTAAATCATGTGTGAAAATCAATTTGAAAGGAGTTTCTCTTTGTTTTCCAAATAGTCTTTTTTCCCCTCTTTTTTTTGATCAACCAGATATTTATCGAATCTTTATGAAAATATGTCATTGGTATCAATCATATTATTATGTGACCCAATATCCCAATTCGAAGTGAGCAATGATATTGGAAGGAATTGATGAAGGTGAGTGGAAAATTTTTATCTAGGAGAAGATAAGGTATATGAATTTGGTATTGTCAAGTGGAGAAAGGATAGAAATTTTGTCACAAAAAAATTGAAAGAGTGACACAAAAATTGGATCAATGACAATGATCCAAAAACATGAAAAAGAAAAAAGGGTGTATTGTTGGGATGGGGATCCCCAGGTCTAATTTTAGTCTAATTTTTTAGTCAATTTTTTATGTACGAATGTAAAGTCTTCGCATTTTGAGGAGCGGAGCGTGCAAAACGTTAAGAGTCAAAGGGGTTTTTGGGAAGGTCAAAGCCCCTTATTTTGAAAAGAGATAGGTTTTTTTGAGTAAAAAATGAACTCTTCCCATGGTTCGTGGACCATGGTTATGTAATGTAAAAGATATAAAAGGGAGTCATTAAGTAGTCCTAAGTTGATGGATAGTTTATGAGCGAGATCTTGAGTCTGTAATTCTGTATTTTGGAGAAGGGGAAGGCTCCTGCAGCTGAGTGCACAGAGACCTTGGTAACTTTGCATCTAAGTGCGTGGGCCCTTGTAGCTATGTGCGCAAGGTCAAAAGAAGTGTTTGTATTGAAGATTTGAAGTAATAAAGTATATTTGAAGAAAATATGTGTTATATCTATATATTTATATGTTTTTGTGTTTTGTTCTCAGGTATGATTTGATTCTCTATAATATTTTTTTAAGTACATCGCAAAGGTTTAGATCTACTTTTGTATGTTAACTTATGCATGTTAGAACACTTAGGAGAAGCTCGTAGATCTAATTAAGCAAAAATCGGTTTAAGTATGTGATTCTGAAGATAAGGGTTCACGAAGGTCAAATCAACCTATAGATTAAGGAAATGCCTCACTTCTACATCACATAGCCTTTTGGATGTAGAATATTGGTTATAGCATCCCCCAATACTGCCTTGAGTGAGATTGTAGCCTTTGCTAATCGGATTGTTGCCAAAAGGGCCGGTAGTGTAGGGTTTTTTTGGTTAGTGCAGCTAACTCTGAACCTGGGTCCAAGCCCGTACAAGCCAACAAATGGTTTTGTTGCTGAGATTTGGATCTATCTGAGGGATTTGTGATGTGGCATCCGTGGATAGCAACTAAGAAATAAATCTACAAGTGGATATATCATAAATTGCACGAGTTTGTAACTCAGGAAAATCAGAATACGCATTGGTCAAAAGAGAGGTGGTTACAGAGATATCTCTACACAGAAGAGCACAAGATATTTTTTGCATCATTCCCTAACGAACTGCATGAGTGGCTTTCAAAGTTAGCAGATAGTGAACCTACTTGGAAACACGACGATCCTATTGTGTGGACTCATGAACTAATCAAGCATCTCGAAGAGTTTGATTATAAGGTTACAAGGGTTGCCAACTATTGGATCGATAGTATTTTGGGTGGTCTTATCATTGAAATTGCAATTGACACATTTGTATCTTATAATGAAGTTGAACACCGTTTCTTTAAGGTTTTGAGAGGTAAGTACCTATGATCGCTAAAAACTTGGATTAAAATGTTATTGTGCAAAAAGGGTGTTATGCCTTTGAATTAATGTTTAAAAGAGTTCAGATCAGATCTACATGAAGCAAAAAAAGATTAAGATTCGATTGGGACAAATATACTAAAGGTGCGTACAATCCATTATTGGGTGAATCAGACAGTGAAGAAGAAAGGACCAACCCTAACACACCTGGAGGTGTGCCGCAAATAGAATTTCAGGGAACTTCTGGGATTCCACATCCATCCACCCCATCTCCACCTTCATCACCATCTCATACACCTACGCCTCCACCTCCACTTTCATTTTTTAGTATGGAAAATACAGTGAAAATGTTTGTATTGAAGCTGTGTGGAAGGCATAACAGATCAATGATAATGACATGAAGAAAGAAAAACTAGTTATAGTGCTAAAGGATATAGCTCTTACATGGTATATCGAATATAGTACAACCAATCTGAATGCTACATTGGCTGAGACAAAGACTGCGCCAAATGCATAATTTAAAAAGTTGAAATCATAATCTCAATGTGTTACTAAAATAAAGAAGATCAAGCAGACGGCTAGCGAGTCTGTGTGGGATATAGATCAGAGGTTGAAGTGCTTATTAAGACAAGCTACTATTCAAATTTCAGATGAACCACATAAGGAATGGTACATAGCTTCGTTATTGCCACACTTAAGATTGTCTTTGTCGTAATAGAATATTGGATCTTAGGTAGAAGCATTAGATATTACAATGAAGTTGGATGCTTCACCGATCCTGGATACAAATATAGGAGTTCAAAAGATCCAATCACACTTAGCAATCCTACATATGGAGTTGCAATCTCTGAAGAAGGGAAAGGAGGTTTAATTGGGACAACATCGTGAAGTTTGGCGCATGAAATGCAAAGTTGTATGCCACTATAAGGATAACTGCCCTATGTACCAGGAAAATATAGCTACGAAGGTCCCAACACACTGAAACCAACGTTTCTTGCTGGATCAAGCATCGGTTCAAGTGCCTGGTGTGGTATCTGATGAGCCCCAATTTTTGGTACAATTTGGGCTCATTTTGGCCTACCAACCTTGTTCAACCATTCATCTTTTATCACTTATGCATTCATTTCTTAGTATATTCGTGTTGTTTGTAGGAAGAAGGGCAGGCATTATATCTATGTGGCTAATACATGGTGATTTCAGGTTTTTGGCATTAAAGAGAGCAAAAGACCACGTAAATGGAGACAAGGAGACAGCAAAGGTGATGTTGCGGGTTTATAGGGAGGTTGTCTACAGCCTTAAATGACTTCCCTCGTAATTGTCACCTTAACTCTGAGCTCCAATAGCTCTCCCCACCGAGCTCAAAGGCAGCCAACATGTTCTACAGGATCAGTAGTTTTACAGCAGTTTGACTTCAGTTGGACAGCCAAGCCCCACGAATGGAGGAAGCCAGCCTGATCTTCATTGTGTATAAATATGCAGGTCGTAGCCTATGTTAGGAGCTTTTTGAACTTTTGGATTACTCTTGTAATTTCTGAGCACGAGTTACCAGCTCGGTGTTTGTTTTTGTGTAAGCCAGTTTTGGCATGACATTAGACTTTTGATTATGAATAAAGGCAAGCAGATTTGGATCTAGTTCTGAGCTTTTAAGGGAGCTATAGCTCTCAGGTTAGGGCCCAACCTGAGAGCAATAGACCTCCTCTTCTTGTAGTATTATTTTCCTTTCTTTCCAGCACTTTGTTTCCTTGTTTTAACATGCATTTCAAGAGCACAGTTTGATGATTTGATTTCTTTAATGAGATTGAGTAGGTTTAGCATATGGTTAAATCAATTTTCGTTGTTTAGATTAGAATAGGAGAGTGGTAATTCATTGGAGCTCCCAAAAAAGGTTGAGAGAGACTTCACTGCCATCTCTGTTTGGAGATTGGGGTGCAGTCTACACCAACCACCAAAAAACGCAGTCTTTTACTTTATGCAAGCTGCAACACAGTCGGTTTCATTATAGATCCTTCCATGCACGTTGATCTTGAGCCATACTCTTTCATCACAACTCCATGTACAACTTCTTTCCACGGTTTACATTACTGTTCATAGATTTAATAGCACAGGTAGCACAGGTTAATGAATTCTCATTTTTGGTGCAAGACCTAAGCAATTTGTTTTATTTACACTGCTCCATATCATTCCATTTCCTTCTTCTTCGTCTTGACCACGCCTAAAGCCACATCCTTGACCTTTGCTCAGCTCGGGTATCTTCCAACTCTTCCATTTCCCACGTAGCTTCATTTTCTTGACCTTTCGTTGTTCTAGCCTTCCATCCACCAACCAACTTCGTGCACTCGTTCTCCATCCTATTCCTCTACTCCTGAGCCATCACCAGCTCCATCTCCATCTTACCTGTGTCCCCATACCACTCCATCACTTCGCCATCACCGAAAACGCCCACGGTAGGACATCCTGTAGAAGTTAATAGACTTCCTGTAGGATTCTTGAGTTTCCTGTAGGATCCCCTGCAGACATCCTGTAGGAGCCCACTCACTCGGTTGCTGAGCATCTGAACGTGAGGAACTTCTGTGGGATGATGTTAGAGATCCCCTGGGACCTCTCCTAGCCCCCCTGACCTTTCCCAAGCTTTCCTTCCCTTCGCACCACCTCTGCACAACCAAACCCTAATAAGAACAAAATCATAATCACTCCATCCACTTAAGCAAAAATACAAAAACAATGTTCTTTTTAATGGAAGTAGTCTGAGTTCATGCATTTCACATCACTAGAAGTAATGGCATCATTTTTAGACATTTGCACTCTCACTATTGCATCATAGAGGTTAAACTAGTCAGATTAGGGTTTACTAGGGTTTCCATGTTTTGGTTGGCTTTCAGTTCATTTTTGCCAAGTAGATTAGTTCCCTTTGAGATAGCCTTCGTCCATCATTTAGCAAGATTCTTCTGAGAGCATATAGAAGTTGGCTTGAGCCCTAGCGGACTTGTGCCAGCTGACCAAGTGACAGCTGCGACAAGAGCTAGTACTTGTGCATACAGCACCGTCGCTTCCAAGTTTGTACGAACTACCGGGTTGATAAAATTAGAGACAGGAAGCACCAGGAGTTGTAGCATTATTGCTACAATACTGGAGCTCACCATCTTTTTGGCGCCGTTGCCGGGGAAGCGTCAGAGTATTAGTAATTGTTGCTTTTCTTCTACTTTCTTACTCTTGCCTTCTGCTAAGTAGTTTACTTCATTTCCATTCTGCAAAAGTAGCATAGACATTTCCTGCTTTCATAGATTAGTATTTCCTGCTTTCATAGATTAGCATTTCCTGCTTTCATAGATTAGTATTTCCTGCTTTCATAGATTAGCATTTCCTGCTTTCCTAGAATAGCCTTTCAATTCCGCAATTTCAATTCTGCAAGCATAGATTAGCATTTCCATTCCTGCAATTTCATTTGAGCAAAGTAGATTAGTTCTTTCCTGTTTTCAATTTAATTCTGCATCTTTATAGTTAGTTGTAGATCAATCTGTTTCAGTTTTGCAGGTACCAAGAAAAAGAAAAAGCAATCAAAAAAAGAAGTCTTTCTCATTTCATGCCTCGTAGGAACCGAGATAAATCAGGCAAATTCCTACCCAACACCCCCACCACATCACTGAGTCACCCTTCTCTCTTTGTTGGTGACAGTGACCCAGAAGAACCTATAGGTGAACATCCTAAGATATACAAAGATCCTATAGAAGAAGAAGAGTTAGAGACCACTCCATCTGAAGCTATGGCTGACAATAGAGGAGAAGATGAACGAATAGAAGGTGCCTTCCCCATCCGAGAGACCAATGGAGAGATGAAAATGAAGAACATTAGCCCCTCTGCTTTACCTCACTTCCATGGACTGACTACTGAAGACCCTGATACCTTCCTGTTTGAGTTTTCTGTCCTTTGTAGAACCTATGACTATACTGAAGATGAGCAAAAGCTGAAACTCTTCCCTTCAACTCTTAAGGATGCAGCACTACGCTGGTTCATGGGCTTACCTGGGAATAGTATCACTACTTGGGCTCAAATGCAGCAAGCTTTCAATACCAAGTACCGGGATTACTGTAGGTCCAAGGAAACCAAGGGAGAAATCTTTCGGATGACTATGGGAAATGATGAGTCCTTAGAAGATTACAAGGAGAGGTTCCAACTCAGCTATAAGCGGGCCAGGTGCACACTTGACCCTGAATCCCTCAAGTTGGTCCTACTCCGAGGAGTCCCTGAAGACCTCTTAGATACCCTTCACATGTTAGTTGGGGGGGACATTTACCAACTCCCTTATGAGGACATCAAGACCGTGTTTAGAAATCACTCCAGGGCAGCTAGGAAACGAGGTAGAGGAAATCTCCTCTCCACTGGTGTCCCTTTCTCCAAACATGAGTTTGCAAACCAATTAGAATATCTTAAGAGTGAGGTGAGACAGACCATTGCCATGCAGCTGGACACCTTCAGGATCCAGCAGAAGAAAGAAGAAGCTGAGACAGCCTTGGCTGTCTTCTGCCCTAGGTGCACAAGGAGACACCCTAAGAACGAATGCCCATTGTATTCGGTTGAAGTATGTTTCGTTTGTGAGGAGGACCATCCCACAAATCAGTGTCCAACCTTACCTGGGTTTAAAGCCATGTACCAAGGGACAGAATCCCCCACTGAACCTCTCTATTTCATCAACCAAAGGAGGCCACAAGGATCTAGACCTTATCAGCAGGGAATGCAAGGGGAACCTCAAGCTTATTACAGCCCCAACCAATCAACTCCTATGCCTTCCTGGGGTCCCCCTGCTCATCCTTCCTGGTCCATGCCTCCTCCATGGTCTTATCCACCTTAGTACCCTACTCAACCTACTTCTCACTCATATCATTCGCATACCCAGTCACAGCCTCAGTGGAGTGCACCTCAGTCGGGGTGGAGGCCCCAGTACAACACTCCTCCTACCATTTTTCCTCCACCACCAGTTCAACCTCAGCCTTTACCTCCTGCTCCTCCAAGACAACCTCAAATGCCTGCTCAACCGAACCCGAACCCCAACAATAGACAGGCCCAGCAGGTATACATTGGGGAGACATCATGTCCTACCTATGTTGTGGAGATCCAGGAGATCAATCTTCGATCTGGAAAGACCCTTCCGGATCGCCAACCTCCTCCCCCAGAGGATGAGGAAGATAAACAGGAAAGTGAACCAAAGGCTATTCCACCCTTTCCTGAGAGGCTAACAGCCACACAACCCAACCCAGAAGAGGATGAGCTCCTGGGAGAGCTCAAGCAGTTGTGTGTGAAAATACCACTTCTCCAAGCCATCAAGGATGTGTCGATATACAATAAACTGGTTAAGGAAAAGTGCTTCAAACACCCAGGCAGGCGGAGGAAAGATGCCTCAACCATCAATGTCATCGGACAACTGTCTGACCTTATGCTAGGACAAGTCATCTGCCCAAAGTACCTAGATCCTGGAAGTCCTGTAGTAGATGTCCACATCAATGGCACCATCATACCTCACACCTTGATTGATCTGGGGGCTGCCATTAATGTGATGACCAGGGATACCATGCTCAAACTCAATCTTCAGGGTTCCTTGAGGAAGACCTCGACCGTACTGCAACTAGCAGATCGCTCCACCGTGACTCCCGAAGGGATTGTGGAGGATGTCTTGGTCTCTATTGACTCTTGGGAATACCCTGCAGACTTCCTGGTTCTGCAAACAAAGGCAAAACTTACTGGATATCCTCTCATTTTGGGAAGGCCTTGGTTAGCCACTGCAGATGCTTACATAAGTTGTCGTGCAGGAAATATGACCATCAAAAATGGTCCTATGTCCAAGCAACTTGTCCTATACCCTCCTGCCCAACCCTCCTTAGAACATGACTTACCACTCTGGTTGGAAGAAGGAGAGGAAGACGAGGTGTAATCAGCACCTCTGTGCACCCTAGATACCACTAGAAGAGACCCCCCAACCGAGGATGACTTGATCGAGACCCTGATCCAGAATCCACCTTCCAGTGCACTATCCTTAGAGAAATTGGTGGAGGATGCCCAAGCTAGCACCTTAGTGGATCTTTGTACAACCAACCCTGTCACTCCCAGAGTCAAGAATGTGGAGTTCAGCCCTGAGAGAGCGTTAAAGATCAGCTCCTCCCTGTCTCCTTCTCAGGAAAAGGAGCTGTGTAGCCTGTTGACCAGCCACCTAGATGCTTTTGCTTGGAGCTATAAGGAGATGAAAGGAGTCCATCCTTCGGTCTGTACCCATCACATATACATCAAAGAGGATTGTAAACCGGTTAGGCAACCCCAGAGGAGAATGAATCCAGCCCTTAAGGACATTGTCAAGGAAGAATTGCAAAAACTGTTGGATGCCGGATTCATCTACCCCATCTCAGATAGTGAATGGGTGTCCCCTCTGGTGTTGGTTCCCAAGAAAAATGGGAAATGGAGAATCTGTGTGGACTACCGAGAACTGAACAAAGCTACCAAGAAAGACCATTTCCCTCTACCTTTCATAGATCAAGTGTTGGATGGACTGGCAGGAAAGAAGTTCTTCTCTTTCCTGGATGGGTTTAACGGGTACAACCAAATCCAAATCAGCCCGGAAGACCAAGATAAGACCACCTTCACTTGTCCTTGGGGTACCTTTGCCTACCGAGTCCTTCCCTTTGGGCTATGTAATGCTCCTGCTACCTTCTAGAGAGCTGTCTTAAGCATCTTCTCGGAGCTGGTCCATGATGCAGTGGAAATCTACATGGATGACTTCACTCCTTATGGGGCCAACTTCCAGGAAGCATTGTCCAATCTGGGAAAAGTCCTAACCAAATGCATTGAGATGAACTTGTCCCTTAGTCCTGAAAAATGTGAATTCCTAATGACTGAAGGGACCGTGCTAGGCCATACCATCTCTTGTCAAGGGTTACAGGTGGATCCTAACAAAATTGCTCTCATCAAGAAGGTTCCACCTCCTCAAAAGGTAAGGGATGTTAGGAGTTTCTTGGGATTAGCAGGATATTACTGGAGATTCATTAAAGACTTCAGCAAGCTAGCCTCGCCATTGTTTGGCCTGTTGGCAAAAGATGTGGAGTTTAATTGGACTGACGATTGTTAGAGGGCTTTGAATGAATTGAAGGACAAGTTGGTGTCAGCCCCAATCCTGAGAGGTCCAAACTGGGCCCTACCTTTCCACATCCACATTGATGCCTCGAACAAAGCCATAGGTGCAGCTTTAGGACAAGTTGAGCAGAAACTTCCATATGCCATCTACTTTGTTAGCAAAAACTTGTCCAAAGCTGAGTTGAATTACACTGTAACCGAGAAAGAATTCTTAACTGTAGTCCATGCACTGAACAAGTTCCAACACTATATCACTGGCTATCAAACCTTTGTACATACAGGCCATGCTGCAATCAAATATTTAATGAATAAACCAGATGTGAATGCTCGTATTATTAGATGGTTACTTTTATTGCAGCAGTTTGATTTGACCATTGTTGACAAACCAGGTAGAGAAAATGTTGTTGCTGACTTTTTATCTAGATTGGATTTGTCTGCAGATGAGGATGGAACAGTGGATGACCAGATGCCCGATGAACATCTGTTTGCTATTTTAGTACTCTCTCCATGGTTTGCTGATATAGCAAACTACCTTGTTTCAGCACAGTTCCCTCCGCACCTATCTTCGAGAGAGAAGAGCAGAATCATCAGAAAAAGTGCCTCATTTACTTGGATCAGGGGCAATATGTTCAAGCTTGGCCCTGATCAGATCTTAAGGTGTTGTGTAAGGGAGGAGGAAGTCTTTGATATCCTCCTCACCTGTCATGATGGGCCTTGTGGAGGACATTTTGCAGCAAAGAGAACTGCCTTCAAAATCCTGCAGGCAGGCTACTATTGGCCCACACTTCATCAAGATGTCAGAAGATATGTCAGCCAGTGTGACCAATGCCAAAGAATGGGGAAATCGACCCAAAGGGATGAGATGCCTCTCCAACCTCAGGTGACTCTTGAGCCATTTAAGAAGTGGAGTATGGACTTTGTGGGCCCAATCAACCCTCCTTCGAGGCAAAGGTCTTACATCATTGTGTGCACTGACTACCTGACAAAGTGGGAAAAGACCAAAGCAATCAAAGCAGCAACAGAAGAAAAGGTGGCCGAGTTCTTAAGAGAAAACATCTTCTATAAGTTCGACTATCCAAGAGAGCTGGTCACCGATCAAGGGAGCCAGTTCACCTCCAACCTGGTTGAAGATCTACTAGCTCATCACAAGATCAAGCATAGGACTTCCACCCCCTATCACCCTCAAGCAAATGGGCAGGTGGAAGTCACCAATAGAGCATTAGAAGGGATCTTGACTAAGGTGGTGAGCAGCAGCAGAAAGGACTGGGCATATCGCCTGTTTGAAGCCACATGGGCTTACAACACCACTTGGAAGACCACCACCGGCTTCACACCTTATGAGCTGGTCTATGGGAAGAAAGCTTTGTTGTCCATTGAGTTTGAATACAACACTTTAAGGATGGCAGCTCAGCTGGATCTAGATCTCAGCCATGCACAACAAGAAAGGCTCTTGCAGCTGAATGGACTGGATGAGCACCGAATGTAGGCCCTCCTTCACTCAGAAGTGGTTCAACTTCAGAGAAAGGTGTGGCATGACCAACATCTCCATGACAAGCAGTTTCAGTCGGGAGATTGGGCTTTGTTGTATGACTCCAGATACAAAGATTTCAAGGGGAAGCTGAGAACCAGATGGCTAGGGCCATATTCTGTGGAAAAATGTCATGACAATGGATCTGTTCTTATTCGGACCATTGATGAGGAAGCCATCCCCATGCTTGTCAATGGGCATCGATTGAAGATCTACAGGAAGCCTCTCTCAAGACAAGAGTTCATCAAGACTGTGGAGAAGGCAGTGTTGGTCATAGAGAAGGGTTCTGCCCCTGTTTTGGGCATACCCTGCAAAATCTAAAAAAAATAAAAATAAATAATAAAGATCCTTGGGTGAAAACCTTTTTGAGGCGCCCAAGGCAGGTGATAGGGGTGAAAACCTCATTGAGGCGCCCCTATTGTCTTTCAAAAAAAAAAAAGAGAGAGATTGGAAAAGATCCTTGAGTGAAAACCTCTTTGAGGCGCTTAAGGCAGATGGCAAGGGTGAAAACCTCACTGAGGCGCCCCTGCTATCTTTCGAAAAAAAGAAAAAAGAAAAAAAACAAAGTCAGCAAGTTTATCATGTGAAAATTGCATGCAGGTTGCAGGTGTTCTATGGAGGAGAGGAAGCCTCTCAACTCAAAGCCAAGGGTCCTTATCATGCAGTCAGGACACCTCACCAAGCACCTCCTCCAAGAATGCTCATTTTTTCCAAGGTATGTGCAATTTTATTACAGCTTGAGTCTTCTACAGGAAGACGCAGATTTTCTACAGGAAGATGCATATTTTCTACAGGAAGGTGCAGACTTTCTACAGGAAAGCGCAGCCTTTCTACAGGAAGCTCTGTATTTCTACAGGAAACTTCCTGTAGAAGCTCAGAACAGCCCAGAATTCATTTCATGAGGAGATCTAACGGCTAAGGATCAGTTTGGATGCATGCAAACCACTGTTGACACCCTTGCGCATTGCTGTTATCTTGTTCCACCATCCTTGTCGACATGCAACAAGATTACCTGCACCAGCAAAGCAGATCGATGAGCTCTCAAGAAAAAGCAAATGGTAAATAAAAAAAAAAGCTAGAGATCTCACACCATATTCATCACAGTCATCCAGAAGCTCCGGGAGCGTGATCATGAGGCCATCCATCGTCGTGCAGCATGCACCCAAGGAGGAAGAACTGTTCCAAGACACCCGCGGGAGTCCTGTAACAGTTAATCCTGCTAGAGTGGATACCATTTACAGCGTTGCCCATATGCAATGAAGCGTGGGCGCATGCAACCAAAGCGTCCAATCCATCGGGCAGCCTGCAAACATGAACCTCCGGGACTGTGTAAGTGCACCAGCAGCAGGTAAAGCGACTCATCAGCGTCCAAAGAACCGAAACATCGTGTGCAGCCGCGCAGGTAAGTGTCTCGACCCTTCCTTCCATCAGATTGCATGAATATTACTTTGATTGATTGCTAAGTGTAAAGGTGAATGGGTTGAGCGGCCGTATGGCCATTTGGCCGGCCACGTCAGCCAGTTAATGGTCCAGTTGGACGTTTGGGTGGCGGCCGTGACAAAAAGGATGGGCAGCATGCACGTGAGAGAAATCCCCTCGGGGAAAGAACGATTAACAAAAGAGGCGGCGGCAGATCCGTGGGAATTGATGCGGTAGCAAGTGAACGCGCAGTTGAATGATGGGGACGACGTCACCCAACGGTCCGGCGGGGATAGCTCATCCCCGCACCACGGATTCCGCCGATTCAAAATCTAATCGGCTAGATTGCCCGCATGCATTTATCAACCACCGTTTTGAACTCGAGCGGCTATCCAGATATTTCTGCAGTTCGATACGCCGAGCCTTTGGCTATCAGAACGCTTGTGAAGCACGCTCAGAGCGCAGGCCAACTGCAGTCATCCCGAAAATCGCGTTGTGCATTCTACAGGAACGTTGTCATTCTACAGGAACGCTGTTCTACAGGAACGCAGTTTCTACAGGAAAGCGGATGCCTCACGTAAAAAGGTGGCAAATTACAAAGGTAACCCTCAACTCTTCATGCAGATGGTTATTAAAGGTGGCAAAATCGTCGTCCACGGTCTGGTCATAGAAAAGTGGTGAAATTGTTGTCTGTTGTGCCTATACTGTCATTCTACAGGATGTCAGGGTAATTAGACTGTGTTAAGTTCCTCAGGGATAAATTTTGTGGGTTATGTGCATAATTCTACGCTCTGTAGACCAAATTTCTTCCACAATCACCACCTCGGGTTAAGGGAGTTGTGTTATCATGCCGGGTGGGTTTATTAGACGAGAACCCACTGATTCAACCAAGTTAAGGAGAAATCAGGAGGTGGTGGAGCTCTTCACACGAGCACAATGGATATCCTTTTGTGATAAGCTGCAGGGTTACGACGATGAAGTGGCCGAGGAATTCTTGCAGGCCCTGAGGCCGAAATCCAAGACACTGGCCACAGTGAATTTCAGGGGCCTAAGCCTCAAGCTCACCCCGCAATATATCAGTAGAATCACTGAACTTCCAATGGGTCTGCCGTGGGATAAGGAAGAACGGAAGTTGAGCCAGCAGGCCAAGAAAGAATTCTTTCCACCTGAGGAGGAATTCTCGGAGGACAAAAATGGGGTGCGAAGAACGAGTTTGTTGCCACCATGGAACGAAGTCAGCCTGCAAATCATGAAGTATATAACCTGTGAAGGTCGTTATAGCATCGTGTATGCGTATCACTTTCGGTTGCTCACTGAATTAAGGCACCGGATTGATCTTCCTGTAGAACAGAAACTGAGCATCCCTTATTTCCTGCTACAGTCTCTAATTGAGTGTGCCACAAAGCTCAAAGAAGGCATACCAGATCAGGTAGCCCACCATGGGTTGATCAAGCTTCTTGTGGAGGATGCGCTCCATTCATATAAGGTTCCCCTCTCATGGGAATCATTCAGAAATTTAACAAGAGATGGAGACATAAGGATGCTGGCTGAAGAAGGTGGTTCCTCTAGCAGTGAGGAAGAAGAATCAGAAGCCGAGGGAAAGAAGGAAACTAGCCCGAGGACCCCGACTACAGCGCAGAAGCAAAAGCGGGAGAAGAAGCAAAAGGAAAAATATGCTGAGGAGAAAGCTGACTCACCCATCTTGTTAGCAAGGGAGAAAAGTTTGCAGAGCAGAATGAACAAAGCTAGAGAGGTCCACGTCAGCCCAAGTACCTCATCAGCACCCGCAACCAAACCAAAAGGTAAAACCCCTGCAACAAAGCAAGCCAAAGTGGCGACACTTGTACCTACAGGAACGCAGAAACAGGCTTCTACAGGAAGCCCGAAAACAGCTTCTACAGGAAGCCCACAAATAGAGAAACAGGCTTCTACAGGAAGCCCTGCAAAATTAAAACCCAAGGAGAAGAAGGTGGACATTCTAGCAAGGGAGGCAGCAGCTGTATTAGCTGGCCTCAGCACGCCACCTAAGCCAAAAGCAAAGAGGAAGAGGGACACCCCTCTATACTTTAAAGCTCGAAGAAGTGTTAGGATAAAGACGGGCAAGCCACAGCCTCCATCCAGCAGCCCGATTGTCATCGAAGATACCCCTGCTTCTCCCAAGGAAAAGTCCCCCTCAAGGATAACAGTCACCTACGAGAAGGGAAGTCCAAAGAAAAATACGTGGCAAGAAAGGTTAGACTTGTTGGATGAAAAAACTCGGCTACAGGAAGCTGAAAATGTTCTACAGGACACTCTGGCCCGGCTACAGGAAACGGAAAAGAGGGAAGGAGAAGGACCCTCATCACCGCAAAGGGAGGGTGAGGTAGCACCACCTGAAGAGGTAGAAAGAGAACATATACCAGAACCTAGCCCTTCACCTAGTCTGAGTTCATACTACACCTTTTTAGAGGCGGGAAAAATCATACCGCAGAAATTTACTGTGCCTCTGTTTTTTGCATTAGAGGAGGAAAGGGTCTGTTCCCACACGTGGATGCAGATCGCCAAGTCAAAGGGTGTGGCGGACATAGGTCCCTTACAAGAGCAACTCAAGGAGGTCAGGAGTGAATTTGCCATGGCTAAGCATGTGGCTAATTGCCAACGTGTGCTTCTACAGGAAGAAAACCAGAAGTTGCAATTGCAGCTACAGGAGCTAAGGGCAGGGGTAGGTACATCCTCCAAAGACACCACAGAAGAACAACAGGGCAAAAAGGAGCTGACCACCAGTCTTGAGGAGCCAATGACACTTCTACAGGAAGCAGGACAGCAAGGCCAAATTGAAGTGCAAGCTCTAAAAGAACAGCTGCAACAAAAGGAAGCACAATTGGCCTGCATGGCCAGTTGGGCCGTGGAAGCAATACAGTGCAGACAACCTGCAAAATCCTATGGGTTGTACTTAAAAGATCAATGGCTGCAGTTCCAAATAAATACCTTGGCACAAAGAGGTATTTCTCAGATCCATAACCCACAGCAATTTTCTGAATTGTGTAGTACTAGTTCGTCAGAAGACAAAGCCAAATTAGCAGAGTTCTACCTCCACAATTTGGCTTTGCCTAATGAAGTCTCCTGGGATCCCAATATTGCCTTGGGTGATATGCAATTGATGGCATTCGCTTCATGGTTAAACCATGAGGATCAAAGAGCAGCTGAAGGAAAATCGGTCATGAACCGAGAAGTGAGCGAGCCACTGTTCATTCGAGCAGAACCAAAGGATCCAGTTGCACTCATCTCAACACACCAATAGTTGTCTACTGATCCCACAGCTTCCTTGAGATTTATGGACCAACAGGCCCAAGCCATAGCCCATTTTGAAGACATGGAAAGACTGTTAGGAGAAACTGCTGCCCAAGCATGCACACGCAGATGGAATACCTTGGCACACAGTTTGAAGATCCGAGAATACCATACCCCAACTCGGATGAGGGAAGCGTTGGCAAGGGTAAACCTTTACAAGAAATCCATGCAAAGCCTCCAGGCCAGCTGGATTGGCCCTAAACTCAGCCCACCACTGCTGCTAGGATTGGTTGAAGGTAGCACAGAGAAGGATGACAGTGAACAATGGGAAAAGGTGGACAGAACAGCTGGGTTTCATATCAGCAAGGAGGACATTACCACAGAGGCTTGGGATGTAAGGGAAGCAGTGAAAGCAATGAAGGATGAAGATTTGGACTAAGTTGCTCAAGGATGAGCAAATGTTTTAGCTGGGGGGTGATGATGAGCCCCAATTTTTGGTACAATTTGGGCTCATTTTGGCCTACCAACCTTGTTCAACCATTCATCTTTTATCACTTATGCATTCATTTCTTAGTATATTCGTGTTGTTTGTAGGAAGAAGGGCAGGCATTATATCTATGTGGATAATACATGGTGATTTCAGGTTTTTGGCATTAAAGAGAGCAAAAGACCACGTAAATGGAGACAAGGAGACAGCAAAGGTGACGTTGCAGGTTTATAAGGAGGTTGTCTACAGCCTTAAATGACTTCCCTCGTAATTGTCACCTTAACTCCGAGCTCCAACAGCTCTCCCCACCGAGCTCAAAGGCAGCCAACATGTTCTACAGGATCAGCAGTTTTACAGCAGTTTGACTTCAGTTGGACAGCCAAGCCCCACGAATGGAGGAAGCCAGCCTGATCTTCATTGTGTATAAATATGCAGGCCGTAGCCTATGTTAGGAGCTTTTTGAACTTTTGGATTACTCTTGTAATTTCTGAGCACGAGTTACCAGCTCGGTGTTTGTTTTTGTGTAAGCCAGTTTTGGCATGACATTAGACTTTTGATTATGAATAAAGGCAAGCAGATTTGGATCTAGTTCTGAGCTTTTAAGGGAGCTATAGCTCTCAGGTTAGGGCCCAACCTGAGAGCAATAGACCTCCTCTTCTTGTAGTGTTATTTGCCTTTCTTTCCAGCACTTTGTTTCCTTGTTTTAACATGCATTTCAAGAGCACAGTTTGATGATTTGATTTCTTTAATGAGATTGAGTAGGTTTAGCATATGGTTAAATCAATTTTCGTTGTTTAGATTAGAATAGGAGAGTGGTAATTCATTGGAGCTCCCAAAAAAGGTTGAGAGAGACTTCACTGCCATCTCTGTTTGGAGATTGGGGTGCAGTCTACACCAACCACCAAAAAACGCAGTCTTTTACTTTATGCAAGCTGCAACACAGTCGGTTTCATTATAGATCCTTCCATGCACGTTGATCTTGAGCCATACTCTTTCATCACAACTCCATGCACAACTTCTTTCCACGGTTTACATTACTGTTCATAGATTTAATAGCACAGGTAGCACAGGTTAATGAATTCTCGTTTTTGGTGCAAGACCTAAGCAATTTGTTTTATTTACACTGCTCCATATCATTCCATTTCCTTCTTCTTCGTCTTGACCACGCCTAAAGCCACATCCTTGACCTCTGCTCAGCTCGGTTATCTTCCAACTCTTCCATTTCCCACGTAGCTTCATTTTCTTGACCTTTCGTTGTTCTAGCCTTCCATCCACCAACCAACTTCGTGCACTCATTCTCCATCCTATTCCTCTACTCCTGAGCCATCACCAGCTCCATCTCCATCTTACCTGTGTCCCCATACCACTCCATCACTTCGCCATCACCCAAAACGCCCACGGTAGGACATCCTGTAGAAGTTAATAGACTTCCTGTAGGATTCTTGAGTTTCCTGTAGGATCCCCTGCAGACACCCTGTAGGAGCCCACTCACTCGGTTGCTGAGCATCTGAACATGAGGAACTTCTGTGGGATGATGTTAGAGATCCCCTGGGACCTCTCCTAGCCCCCCTGACCTTTCCCAAGCTTTCCTTCCCTTCGCACCACCTCTGCACAACCAAACCCTAATAAGAACAAAATCATAATCACTCCATCCACTTAAGCAAAAATACAAAAACAATGTTCTTTTTAATGGAAGTAGTTTGAGTTCATGCATTTCACATCACTAGAAGTAATGGCATCATTTTTAGACATTTGCACTCTCACTATTGCATCATAGAGGTTAAACTAGTCAGATTAGGGTTTACTAGGGTTTCCATGTTTTGGTTGGCTTTTAGTTCATTTTTTCCAAGTAGATTAGTTCCCTTTGAGATAGCCTTCGTCCATCATTTAGCAAGCTTCTTCTGAGAGCATATAGAAGTTGGATTGAGCCCTAGCGGACTTGTGCCAGCTGACCAAGTGACAGCTGCGACAAGAGCTAGTACTTGTGCATACAGCACCGTCGCTTCCAAGTTTGTACGAACTACCGGGTTGATAAAATTAGAGACAGGAAACCCCAGGAGTTGTAGCATTATTGCTACAATACTGGAGCTCACCAGTATCTGCCAAGTGTCAAGAATGCATACGATAGATAATTTTTATCTGTTGCAAAAGTTTGTACAGTCACCAAAGCAACTATTTTGCAAGTTTTGTAAATCGGTTGGCCACGATGAAAGAGATTGCCGAAGCTATGACTTGATGATAGACATAACCCCAATGTATAGGATGCAGGCTGAAACCCACGCGCAGAATGATCAAGGCTCACTTGCATCTTGCGGAGGATTCCAAGGATGGGGAAGAGGACAAGGAGGAGGCGTTGGAAGAGGTCGGGGCCAAATCATCTGCTACAACTGTGGAGAACCAAGACATTTTGCATGCGACTGTCAGAATCCAACTCATCCTTCTTGTCAATATTGTAAGCAATTTGATCATGTTATAGAAGAGTGTCTTGTATTAATAGAAAAGATGAAAAGAAGAACCAACAACCCATGTAGAACATTCAGATGATGATATCTGAGCCACGCGAAGATAATCCTAGTGTCAATATAGTCACGCGAAGTGGTATAGCCATTGGTGAAGACAAGGTAGAAGGAAAGAAGCTGATATTGGATACATGGGTTCGTAGGGCTGGCGAGAAGAGTGTTGGATTTTACCTACAAAGAGAAAAGGGGACGTTTATGGAGGCAAGAAAAAATTGTATGGATCTAGGTGCTTCTATGTCTAAATCTCATATACTAATAGTTCGACGACAAGGGAAATCTGAAGAAAGTACATCGACAAAGAACTCTGATCCCACGGTGCTGAAATCATTTTTACAGACATGCATGAAGTTGTTGAGGGATTAGAAGGTAGTTGAAGGACTACAAGAATTGATAGATAACTGCGCTAGCAAGGAAAAGTCGTTACCAGAACAATGCACAGTGAATAAGGTGAACCGAAGCAAGAAGAGGACTGGTAGGGAAATGTGGTTGACAACACAAATTGGTGATTTTGACATGGACCAAATAATTCTAGACTTAGGATCTGATGCTAATGTACTACCAAAACAAACTTGGGAACATATGGGGAAACCTAAGTTGCAGTGGTCACCAATCCAGCTGCGCATGGAAAACCAACAAAAGATAATTCTGATGGGTCACCTGCATGGAGTGACTGTAGATATTGAGGGAGCCAGTGTGCTCGCATATTTTGAAGTTATTGAAATAGTCAATGATAGTAATCCATACCAAGCCTTGCTCGGGATTGATTGGGCTTTCGACAAGAATGCTATTATTAATTTGAAAAATCGAATCATAGTGTTTAAAAAGAATGGCCTCAGAGTGGTCGTTCCATTGGATCTAGCTAAAGGTACACAATAAACAGAGCCATTCTGTGATGAATATGATGAGGAAGACATTGATCACATATATAAGCTCACTGCACAAGATGAAGACTGGATTAATCCCACTACAGATGGATGGATAAGTTGGGATAAGGATAGCTCATACCAATCAGACTCAGATGAAGAATTAGAAAACTGGCAAAATTGGTTACATGAGGTCTCTACACTACGATGTAATAGGCTTACAAAGTCTCTGCGTTTTATATCAACTGAGGTACGTAAATTACCTTATTATGATGGGCTAGATGATGTCAATATTTTTCTTAACCATTTTGAAAGAGACATACCAGAGGAGCACATGTTCCAGGCTCTAGATTTGGCTTTAAGAGCTATTGCAAGATGGTGGGGAACCCACAAGGATAATATTGTTGATTGGAAGGAATATCGTAGAATAATGAGATTAATATTTGGCTCTGTAACTACGCAACTTAGTGAAAAGTACATAGGTAAGAATGACTCATGTGAAAATTTGGCTCGATGGACTAAGGCTTGGGGTGAGGTACCTCAACCGGAATGGGTACATATCTTTATTCATACCTTAGACATTATACCAATGAACTGGTATTTGGAGATGGAGCTGCGACATGGGACTGTTGATTGGGATGAAATGAAGGAGAGTTTTCTACTAACATTTAGCTTTGAAGATGGGTTCAAATGCATTGATGGGGCACTTCGGGTGATTAAGGTAGTGATCTTCCGAACACCAATAGAACCTATAACTTAGACGCAACCTGACTAGAGTGTATAGCTACAACATGCTTTAGAATTCTACAATGTTACTACAGAAGAAGTTAATGAGGATCCATGAAATATTAATATTCCTGAGTCAGAGGGACTGCGCGAAGTTTTAGGACCTAATACAAAGATCCTTGACTTTATCACAACTGGTAAAGACAAAACAAGTGAATATTTGCTCAGAAGCAGAACCAAAGTTCGTGTATATTGGTGACTATTGGGATGAGGACATGGTAGGAAAGGTTGTTGAATTACTGCATGAATATCATGGCTTATTTCCAACAAAGTTCTCAGAATTGAAGGGTATAGTAGGTGATTTGGGTGTGATGAAGATCAATTTAAAGCTATATATGAAGTCAGTTAAGCAGCGCCCATATCGACTAAACCCCAAGTACAAGGAAAAGGTACGAGAAGAGCTAGAGAAGATGCTTGCGGCAGGTATAATTGAGCCAATAAAAGAGTCAGAATGGGTCAATCCAATGGCAGTCTAGGAAAAGAAAATGGAGGGTGATATAAGGATCGGCGTAGATCTGCGGAAGTTAAATGATACCTGCATGCATGAATCCTTTCCTATGCCTTTTACAAATGAATTTCTAGAAAACGTGAATGGACAAGAGGCTTACTCATTCACAGATGCATTTTTGGGATATCACCAAATTAAGATTGTGCCAGAGGATAGGAGCAAGACTACCTTCGCTACAGAGTGGGGTTCATTCCAATATACATTTATGTCTTTCAGACTGAAAAATGCTCCTGCAATATTTTCAAGGGTGGTAGTCGCAGCATTCAAGGAATTTATTCACAAGTTTTTGGAGGTCTACTTCGATGATTGGACAGTATTTAGGCTAGTTAAGAAAAATTATTCTAGTCTGCACCTAATGTTGGATACGTGCAGGAAGTATGATATTTCTTTGAATTTGAAGAAATGTATTTTCTATGTACCTTATGGAATACTATTGGGGCATGTCGTATGCAAGTAGGGATTGATGGTCGACCTTGCCAAGATTGTTGTAATTATCAATTTGGATCCACCCAGGAATGTAAAGTAGATACTCACAACTTTGGTTCATACATGGTAATACATGAAGTTTATAAAGGTGTATGCGTAGATCACTACGCTAATGGAGTGGTTGTTGAAGAAGGATGCTAAGTTTTTCTAGGATGATGACTTTCAGAAGATCTTGGATGTTCTTAAGGAGAAGATGGTTACTACGCCAATTCTAGTATTCACGGATTAGAAGAAAGAATTTCATGTGCATGTGGATGCATCTTGTATAGCATTGGGAGTTTTTTTAACTCAACCAGGTGAAGGAGATATTGACCATATGATTGCCTTTGCAAGTAGGAAATTATCTAAGGTGTAGCGAAACTATTCAACCATAGAACGAGAAGGATTAGCCATGGTATATGCACTACAAAAATTCAACCATTATCTACTAGGTGAACACTTTAAAATGTACAAGGATCATTCTGCCTTGAAATACCTGATCAATAAGCCTCTGTTGAGGGGGAATATCTGTAGATGGTTGCTTCTCTTCCAAGAGTATTATTTTAAGGTGATAGTTAAGCCAGGAATGTTGAATGTTGGACCAAATCACCTCTCTAGGATTGAGAATGGTGAAGAACCCACTAATATTGATGAGGGGTTACCTGACTCACATCTCTTCATTGTCAAAGTGGTTGATGAACATTTTGCTGACATTATTTATTTTTTGTCTACTAGATTATCTCTTGAAGGATACACAATGCAACAAAATAAAGAACTAGTAGTCAGGGTTGCAGATTTTTCAGTAATTGCAGGACACTTATATAAGATAGGACTAGATGAAGTTCTATGTCGATATGTACCTGTGTATGAACATAGTATTCTGGTTGAAGCGCATGGTGGTGTCGTAGGATGACACTATGTATGTAGGGCAACTGCGAAGAAGATTCTACAAGCATGATGATGCTGGCCTATGGTACATAAATATTCTATGGAGTATCGCAGTGCATGCAATGTGTGTCAAAGGACTGCAAGACCATCGCGAAGGGATGAATTGTGCTTAAATCTGTAGGTCACGCTGCAAGCATTTGATAAATGGGCAATTGACTTCGTTGGACCAATTAATCCACTAGGGAAGAAGACGGTTGCATGTTATATTGTCACCGCAACAGATTACTTGACCAGACAGGCCGAGGCATAGTCTGTAAAGGATTGCAACGTGGAAACTACTGCGAAGTTTATATTCAGGTATATTCTATCACGATTTGGATGCCCGAAGATCCTGATGAGTGACCGAGGTTTGCACTTCTTCAATGAAACAATTACGAAGTTGACAGAAGAGTTCAAAATGCACCATCAAAAGAGTACGCCATATCATCCTCAAGTGAATGGAATTGTCGAAGGTTTTAACAAAATTATGGAGAATGTCTTAACAAAAATATGCAATGTTAATAGGAATGCCTGGGATGTGCGCACACCAGTGGTTCTATGGGCATATGGGACAACTTGTAAGAAATTGACAGGGAAAACACCATTTAGACTGGTATATGGACAAGAAGCAGTGATGTTGATGGAGTATATAATTCCCAACTTAAGGATCGCAACAGTAACTGAGATGGCATATCGCGACTTCATGGAAGAATTTTTAGCATAGCTTCTTACGTTGGAGAAGGATCATTTTTTGGTTGGTTTTCATCAGCAGGTGCAGAAATCTAGGGAAAATGCGGGGCATGATCGCCACATTAGGCAGCGCACTTTTAAGAAAGAAGATTTGGTCCTGATCTATGACAGTAAGTTCACAAAGTTTCCTAGGAAGCTTTAGATGCATTGGTTGGGACCTGTTGTGGTGAAAACACAACCCCCCCATTATTGATTTTCTCAACTCAAGTAATGGGGACCCTTTCTATAAAAATTTTGGCTAAACACCTTTTTGGATTTTTATTTAGTTGATTGCCCTACGCTTTCGTTAATTTTACATTTTATTTGGATTCTTGTTTTGATTGCTTTGTTAGAATCGATTTTTTATAAGCTTCCCATTGACGCTTGTTTCGCCTCATTTGGTCAACTGGTTTGAAAATGGCACTCCTTTGAAGTCTCATCATTTATCTAGCCTGGGTTAAAAATGCATAAAATGTATAATATTGCATTTTGTAAATAAATTAGTTCAATAACGCATTCATTTTAAATATTAACCCGTAGCGAGTTTTTACTAACATTTTTCATTTTTAGTTATGCAGCCAAATCATTAAGTATCGAGATTTAAGAAATTTACTCCAATTTCTAAATCAATTATTAATCTCGAAAATCCAAAATTTTCGAAGTGGCTGTAGTTTATTTTTATATTTTTACTTTTATTAAGAGTGGCTGTAGTTTATAAAATAATCCTCATAAAATAAAACCAAAATAAAAATTGATTTTTAATATTAAATCTTAAATTAATTTAATTAATTATTATTTAATATAATTAATTAAATTAAATTAAATTTTAATATATATAAAAAATTGTATCGCATCGGAGCTTTTGCATTAAACAAGTTTTAAGAACCCCCGATACATACCATGCCCCGATGCGATATCGGATCGGGGATTTTGCATTGTAATAATTTTCAAAACCCCGACACCTTCCCGATCCGATTTCCCGATTACAAAAAGTCAAAAGGCAACAAACGAGAATATCATAAAATAATATTTATTAAGGATAGATCGCATCGGAGCTTTTCGATAGATGCATCTTTTAAAGACCCCGAGGACCTCTCTTTCCCCGATCGCCGATAAGCAAAACTCAAAAGGCATGAAAGGCATTTCATTAGGTTGTATGTTTTATTATAAAACTTTCACTCATGTTTTATTATGAAGTTTCACTCATACGTGAGTGAATGAAAGTAGGTAGGTTAATATTAAATTTAATATATATTAATTTAAAAATAATAAATTTTAAATTAATTAAATTTAATTAATATATAAAATTTAATTAAATTAAAATTTTATTTTTATTTAGTATTAATTAGTTTATAAATAGATTATATTAATTAGTTATATTAAAATTAATTAATAATAATTTAGTTCATAATTAACAATTAAATTAGAATTAATTAGAGACTAATTTAGGATTAGTTTTTAATTACAATATTTTAGCCCAGCAACAGAATTTCCAGATTCATGCCAGATTTGACCCATCAACTTTGGAGGCTCATAGATTGAGTTATACTTGGCCAAATGAGGCCCAGGACGGCTCATTGGAAAGAGAAAATCAAGGAGAACATTTTGGAGGAGGTTTCACTAACAGATTTAATCATTTATTGGGTCAAAAATCAGGCAGAAGATCAGGCTCCGAATTTTGAAAACAAAATCAATTTTCTGAGTTATTTTCTTCATTTTCATTTGTCCAAAGCCTCTTCTAATTGCAGATCCATTGGTTAATAATATCTTTGGCCAATTAAACCACTCCAAACATCAATAGGGAGCTTATATTTTATTTTCAATTATTTATTTAAATAGAATTTGATTGGATTTAATTGCCAGAAATGATATTTTGATTGCATCTTAATTTATTTTGATTTCTTTTGCAGGAAAACAGTGGAAGAAATATGGAGAAAAGAATCTCAATCAATGAGAATGCTCCAGCAATTGAAGATCAGGATTTTTGAGCAAATAAAATTGGATTTGGCAGATTTCTCTTCAACAAACTCTCATCTCCAAAATTCCTTTGCAAATAGTATAAATAATAGATTGCAGAATGTAATTAGGAGGCTGCTCTCCTCTGCAATTCTAGACTTCTAAAAGCACTACTGTAATAGGAATTTAGAGTTGTAGGAGAGAGGAGAGAAAATCTTAAATCTGGGGATTATTGAGGATTTTTTCTTTGTATCTTGAATTATGTATGAGGGGCAGAGTTTGCACTATTGTGGCTCTAGTTTTGAAGACAGAAGTTCAAGCAATGTAAAGGACTGTTGAAGACCAAGATCAGATAAATGGATGCAATAAATTGGTATTTTTAATACTACTGTTTCAAATATCAGTTACATTTTTATGGTAACATGAATGTCTCATTTTATTCATGTTTGTGCACTATTGTCAACATGGGTAATTTATCTCAATATTGTTATTAGGTATCTCTGTTCTTATGAATTAAAATCTGATTTTTGAGTAACTATTTACTCAGAAATCTGTCTTAAAAAACTGATTTGTTGAATGGTAATGTGTTGTGAACTATTTCCACATATCATTATTCAATTATTGGATTTATTGATTTGATAATCAATATCATTTTTGTGAACTACTTCCTGGAATGTTGTTGGTTTATTATTTCAAGTTATAAGGTCTTAATAGGATGTGTTTTGGTAACCATAATATCAGTTAATTGAACTACTTCATTAACTTGATATTCATTATAAACAAGACATTTAAATCCCAATACTTTAATTATCTTGCTCTTAGTTGGGTTAGATCTATATCTGCCTAATTAAGATAGGATTTAGATTAGTTTCTTTTGCTTGCATTATAGAATAAGCTTGCATTTAGAGTAAATTCTCTATTCTTTTAAGTCCTCTCCTCAAGGAGGCAAAATTTTAGTTGTGGCTTGGCTGAACCCAAATCAGCTTAAGGGTCATTCTCTTGCCTAATCAGCAAGAAGAAGTGATCTGATATCCCTGTCTATTGGTAGGTAAAGATACATCATAAACCAATAGCAATAGGGAGAAGGTAACTGGACCTAGTTAAACCAATCGGAGCCACCATACCAAACGGAAAAGGAGCTGCTTTAAGGTCCGGACCGGGTGGTTATCCCCCATTGTTGTTGCAGCGATTTTTGAGGCATCAACAGGACCTTATGTGATCAAGGATATTTAAGATGGTGGCGCAGACGTTGAATGGGGAGTTGTTTCCTGGAAGGATTAATGGAATTAGATTGAAGGTCTATAGGGACAATCCTGCCCCTACAAGGATGCGATGACTATATGATAGTAGGAAATTATTAGTGCTTCAGGCAGCTGAAAGGAAGCGCAGGACTATAAACTACTCTACCAAGAAATGGTTCCGTCGAAGAAGGAGGACTACACAATGTTTAGGGAGATGGCATAGGTGGAGGAAGATGTGAAAATGTAGCTATGCCATATGGGAGGGTCCAATGCAACCTACCCCAAATATAACCGTTGGAAAAGCTACAGTTGATTTCACCATGATTTAGTCATTAAAGGGAACGGGGGAAGTGCATTTAAGGAGCATCTATGAAAATATGTTTCCAAATTCACATTTATGAGGAGGATCTGGAGGAATTCGAGGAATACGAACTTGAATTTGGCTATAAATATGGCATTCCTCTCTACATTTGGATACTTTTCCTCTTGACGAAATTTGGTGATCTTTTGTGCCTATGTCTGAGCCGCGAAAAGTGTTGCATGTTTGGTGAGGATTGGCAAGACGTCTATTGGGAATTTCTAGAACAAGTTTTAATAGACATCATGACTCCTACCCCTCCTACACACACCACAACTCCTTAATCGCAAAGGCTGAAGCCCGCTGCTACAGGAGTAGCAACAATAACGGTAGAACCTGCAAAAGAAGCAACAGTGAAGAAAAAAATAAACCGCAAAAGCCATCGGTAAGACAGTCGCCTAAGAAGACAACAGCTGAGTAGCAGAGCAAGGAAAATATGGACAAAGAGAAAAATAAGCAACCAATGGAACTGGTTGACTTAGAGGAGGAGGAACTTGGGACAAGAGTTGAGGATGTAAATGTTGATGAGGCCAAGCCAAGTTTGCGGTTACCTCCATATATTCCATTGAAAAAGCCAACTGTTAAGGTGACCAAGGACCTGATACAGTGAAATTTTCCATTTGTACACATTTGTAGCCCAAGGATGTGCCCTTTGAAGGAGCGTTGCTGGCGCAGGCACTACCACTGTGCATGGAGAATTGGGATTTGGCAGACATGGCCAAATTCCCTCATTTTGAGCCAAGAAAATACTTGGATATGGTATACTATGAGGAGTCTATTGTAACACAAGTAGAACCAATGACATGGGCAAATAGTATCTAACGCATTGGGTTACTGAATATGTTGATTTTGTGTCATTTTTCACACAGCAACATCAATACAATATGTGTGCTCTAGTTTCTCACTTTAGTGCATGATGGAGCCTTATGACTTGGGGAGAGGATACCAATTGACACTATGCTAATTAGGAGGATCATTGTGCTACCATGTGCAGGACCAAACCCTACCAGCGCTTTTGTTGGAAAATCTCAAGAAAAGAAGTTTGCATACCAGGTGAAGAAAGATTACAATGTCATCAAGAAGTCACGAGGCTGCGTTGTTAGCTCAATTTCTAATAAGGTTATTGCCTTTGCCACGTCCATTCTAACTGGTAAAATTATGAGAAAGTGTAGGGCCGACGAAGTGCCAACCCTAGTAATTCAGTTGATTGCGTAATACATCCAAGGTGTGCAGTTTAATTGGGTAGGATACCTCTTCCAGGAATTTTTGGATGATTGTCATGAGGCCCAGGAATATGGGAAATTGTTCCATTATGCATGGTTGTTGTTGTTGATTTCTTTGATAGCCTGGAGAACCCTTGACGAGTCACAGTTCCCTAATGTTGACCCAGACTTGTGCGAAGCTGTGAGGTACGCTTCGCTGTGGGCATCAAAGGATCCAAGTCGGGTGGTAGAGAATAAATAATTTTGGGTGTTGTTTGAGATGGATCTGTGCACCATGGTCAGACAGAAGCCACGGTTATCACCAATGTTATTTTCCCAATATCGAAGAGTTGTGAACTTCAAAGCAGATTTCCACAATGTACACATACATGTGAAGAAATATGCAGAGGGAATATGGTATGAGTTTCCCTATTTGGTCACAGAGCAGGATATTTTTTCGTAATCTCTAACTGGTCAAGCGTGTGGCTGGACCCTAGCAAGAAAGACAAAGGAGACCAGGCAGGTAACAGCAACACAAAATGTATGCTGACAAAAGACTCCAAGAAGGTTCCGCAAAAGGTCACTGTGAACCCCGAGAAGAATATTGCACAGGATCGAGAGCATGTAGACGAAGAGGAGTCAGACACAAAGGAACCAGAGCAGGGTGGAGTAGACCCTTTTAAGGAGATAGAAGATATTGAGTCTCCTTTCATACTAAATAAGAGGAAGAAATCCACCACTAGAGGTGCACACAAGAAGCAGAATTCTGACAAGACCTCCAACATTGAAGTGATGGTCCTCACTGAGGGGGACATCGATGAAACTGGGGACACTATGTGCTTTGTCACTGAGGACATGTGGAGACATATAGAGGATAAATAAAAGTCAGCACTGATGCATGTCCAATAGGACCTCAACAAGTTACAATTGCAATTGAGCGTGATTCAAGCGAGTGTGGTTCAGGCGACCGAGAATCAAGCAAGCATGGCAACAACAACTATGACACCAACACTACCTTCAACATTGGTGGTAACCACAGAGGTCCACAGTGTGCCCATTCCCAAAGGGTCATTGCATTTTACTATCACGGCATATCAGGCAGCAGCGCCATATGGGAGGAACTCAGAGCTGAACTTAGTGGCGCTGCCCATTCAAGCATTACATGAACTCCACCAGGGAGTATCTGTTGAATTGAAAATCTAAGAAGAGTGGGTGCTCTTCGTGATCAAGGACATCAAGAGCCATAATGAGCAGTTAGCTGAGGAAGTTGTCAAGGTCATGCAGGATAGGGACGTAGTCGTTGTGCGCAGGCAGGAGCTGGAGGACGCCATCTCTCAAACTTGAATTGAGCTTCCAGAGCTCCTCATACGTATAGAATTGGCTTCCAAAGAGAAGCTCCACAAGCTAGCAACTGCAGTGAAGGAGTCCAAAGTAGAGGTTGAACGAGTCAAATTTGAGATGCAAATGTAAGTCACAGAGCTACAGATGAATCTACAGCTAACAACACCTCCACAAGTTCAAGAGTAGTGTGAGGATACTATTAAGGCATATATGGAAGTACTAGAAGCTGTAGTTAAGGACTGCAACCAGATTTTTGAGAGAACCATGGAGATGTGGACCTCGCTGCAAGAGGAACCACATGTATAGAAGATTGAAGCAAACATCAAAGTCAAACAACTACAGTTTGATGAAATCAGGGCAACAATGTGGAACTTAGAACCTGTGCAATGGTTCGCTAGACTACAATAAGGAAAGGCTATTCAGAATCAAATAGATGAGCTCCGACGAAAAGCCTCAATCATTTCAACAAGAATGTAGTCGTGGGCTGACGAAGCTAGTTAACTCTCTCAATCTGTCGAGAGTAAACTGAAGGGAATGCAATAGACACAGAGGACCATTGGCTTAGCAATAGAGGGCCCAACTACTAAGAAGTTGGTCGAGGAGGTTCGGTAGGCCTCCACGCAATGCACAACAAAGTTTCAAGCATTGAGGGCAGAGTTCAGTGTCCTTAAAGCGTGCGTCAAGGACATACCAACAGAGTGACACATGACGAGCCATATCTTTATGTAAGGGGTGTGTTGGGATGGGGATCCCCAGGTCTACTTTTTGTCTAAGTTTTGAGTCAATTTTTGATCTCCGCATTTTGAGGAGTAGAGTGTGCAGAACGTTAAGAGTCAAAGGGGATTTTAGGAAGGTCAAATCCCCTTATTTCGTAGAGGGGTGGGTTGTTTTGAGTAAACAATGAACTCCACCCATGGTTCGTAGACCATGGTAATGTAATGTAAAAGATATAAAAGTGAGTCATATAGCAGTCATTAAGTAGTTCTAAGCTGATGGATAGTTGATGAACGAGATCTTGAGTCTGTAATTCTATATTCTAGCGAAGGGGAAGGCTCCTACAGCTGAGTGCGCGGAGACCTTGCAGTTGTGTGCATAGGGTCAGAAAAAGTTTCTATATTGAAGATCTGAAGTAATAAAGTATATTTGAAGCAAATTTGTGCGTTCTTTGTATATTTATATGTTTTTGTGTTTTATGCTCAGTTATGATTTAATTCTCTATAATATTTGTTTAAGTGCATTGTGAAGGTTCAGATCTACTTTTTTATGTTAACTTATGCATGTTAGAACACTTAGGCGAATCTCGTAGACCTAATTAAGTAGAAATTGATTTAATTTTGTGGTTCTAAAGATAAGGGTTCACGAAGGTCAAATCGGGATCTAGATTAAGGAAACACATCGCTGCTACATCACATAACCTTCTAGATGTAAAAACTTGGTTCTAGAATCCCCCAATACTGCCTCGGGTGAGACTGCAATCTGCGCTAAGCAGAGTGTTGCCAAAAGGGTTGGTAGTGTAGGGTTTGGTTGGTTAGTGCAGCTAATTTTGTACCTGGGTCAAAGCCCCCTCAATCCAACAGGTAATTTTTATCAAAAGTTATAGCAACTTGGAAAACAAAAGCTAAGGGAAAAGAGAGAACATGAATAATTGGCATTACATCGACAATTGGATCGAAAATTGTATAAGCCTCATGTAATTTTCCAAAAAATGGATTATATGAATGAATAAAGGCATCATCTAGACAAATATTGAACATAACTAGCATTTTCTTCTCTAATATTTATTGGGGGGGGGGGGGGGGGGGGGGTGGGAGAAGGGGGGGTGTGTAAATCCAAAAAAGTATTTGATTGACCAATCGATCAAAGCTCTTTAGCAAGTTTGACTAGACTTGGGGTTGGAAGTGATGATTCTTTCATGCATACAATATTTTACCCAGTGTAATATAAAACGATCAATGAATGTATATTCTTATCCCTTTTTTTGTCTATAATATTATGTCCAATTCCATCAATAATCTATCTTATTGAAATATCCACAAATTTTTTGGCCCAATTGGGATACGATCTAATGAATCTTGGAACCTAATGGATGGACAAAAAAGGTTATATAAGTATTCATTAGCATATGAATAGAGAATAGGACGAGAATGGAGCATGGCCAAGAGGTAAGGCAACAGGTTTTGATCCTATTATTCAAAGGTTTGAATCCTTTCATCTCAGACTTACTTCATCAGTTCTTTTTTTCCCTTCCCTCACTCTTCCCTTTCTTCTTTTGTAAAGGGTAAATCCAATGGAATTTCGTTTTCATTTTAATCATAATTTCACCATACTTATTAGAAGGGAATGTGATTACAATAAGGAACAGATAAAGGGATATCTTTGTGGTGAAAGGTGGGAATACAGATCAATTTTAGGTAAGGTTCAATTTATGAAATTAGCCCATTCGATGTATGTTGGTCTTGCTCATATTAGAGCTCTAAGAGTAGCTAGTTTAGGCAAAAATGGCCATGCCATTATGCATGCTCTTGTAAGAGATGATTATTTTAATGTAATGTGTTCTATGTCAGCACGGGAAAGAAATTTTACTCCTACAACTACTATTATGGTAGATCATCACGTACTAGCATGTGGATATTGAAAAAGTGTTTTGGATAATATTCTTCAAAAATATAAGCAAGAAGGTATCAATCTAATCATATTAACACCTACATGTACCTCTAGTATCTTGTAAGAGGATTTTAAAAAAATGTGGATAGAGCATCCATAATCTCTGATTGCAACGCCATTTTTGCGGATGTGGATCATTATCAAGTGAACGAAATTCAGGCAGCAGATAAAACTTTGGAACAAGTAGTTCGGTATTATTTGGTGAAATCCCATACATTGGATCAATTCATAATAGATGCACCTTTTTTAAATATAGTTTGGATTCTTACTCTTGTCTTTCATAATCGACATGATTGTCATGAGTTGAGATGTTTATTAAAAGATCAAGACATCAAAAATAATCAAATAATTCTTGGAGGATCTGTAAAGGATTTGAAAATATTACCAAAACCTCAGTTCAATTTAATTCCTTATAATGAAGTGGTCTTAATGACAATAATGTATTTTAATAAGGAATTTGGAATGCCTTATGTATCTACAAATCCTATGGGAGTTGTAGATATGGCCGAGTGCACCCGACATATAAATATATATCTTGATACCTTGGCAACGCCTATTTTATCAAGAAAAAGGGTTGATTACGAATCCTATACCAATGGAAAAACTTAATTCATTTCCTAAGTTTCTTGGTTCTAAACATCTATTGATTGTTATAACTTTACGGGGAAAGAAACAATCATTTTTGGTGATGCAACTCATGTTGCTTCAATCACTAATATTCGTTAGAGAGATGAGAATTTGTGTGAGTTGTACATTTACATATTGTAAACATGATGAAAAATGGTTCAAAGAGAAAATTAAATATTTTTGTGATGAGATAATCATCACAATTGATCATGCTGAAGTAGGAGATATTATTGCTCACATGGAACCCTCTGTAATTTTTGGTACTCAAATGGAATGGCATAATCGTAAACGTCCTGAGATTCCCTGTGGATTTATTTCCGCACCAGTTCATATCCAAAAAAATTCATTAGGATATTGACCCTTCCTGGGTTATGAACGTACTAATCAAATAGGTGATCTAGTTTATAACTCGTTCACTATGGGTATGGAGGATCATCTTCTAGATTTTTTTTGTGGTCATGATACGAAGGAAATAATGACTAAATCATTATCCACATATATGAGTTCAATTTGGGATCCTAAAATTATGTAAGAATTGAATAAAATCCCTCATTTCGTAAGGGATGAAGCAAAGAGGAAAACAAAAAAAAAATTGCATGATGAAAGGGCATTTTGAATGTTACTGTTAAGGTAATGCACACAACTAAAGAAGCATTAAGTACCTAATAAATATCAATTAATTGATTACATTGAGTGTATTCTATACAATAAGAGTGGATCCAATTCAATACCTATTCCTATCATATCAATTGAGTTAATGACTATTCATAATCATGTCCTAATCATGATTCAAGATTAGGTAGGGATCTTAAAAACATCGTCTGAAATGATGTGGTAGAAAGAAATGTGTGACTTTACATAATTGGTTTCATGGATATTGTTGAAAATGCACATCAGCTGACAACTTTGATGAGTTAACTGAGGTGACATGGCTCTTGTCACTCAGTTAAGAACACTCAATTCGAGTTAATGAGATGAATTTCAGTTTGCTTGTGTTGATCCCTAGAAAATAGGAGCCTAGCTCAGTTAATTAAAGTTAAGGGAATGAAGTTCAATTGTATGTACTGATTCCTAAATTTTAGGAACCTATGTTGAGTTAATTTCAGTTGTAATCTATTAAATTAGTTTTCATTGTTAATAGAACCAGTTGGTGGTTAGTTAAGTAGTGGAACATCAGTATAACTCAAAGATCATATATTTAACTGATCAATCAACTAATAATTAGCTACTACATGCAAAGAATACGAGTTTCCCAGTTGTGGTGGAGTTTCCAAGGCAATTAAACAACAATTGGAAACTAGTTGACTGTATAGGTGTTGAATGAGGTCAAGTGATCAACCCTAAGGAATTACGCAAGTAGATAGGGGCTCAAGCAAAGGCAGAAATTGACTAAGTATGTGTTGGGTTGTGTTATACTCTTTCCACGACTAGCCCACGTAGTTAACCGGAGGGTTAGAAGGGGGGTGGAGGCCCCCTTTCATTGCGTCGATCGCGTAGCGAGGGGAGTCACAGGGGGTTTGAGGGGTGCAGGTAACCCCACTCTACCAGGTCCGGGGTAGTGCCCCAGAAAATTTTGTTTTTGGACCCTATATTAGGTTGGGCGGACCTACCTATGGTTTTGTGCATGATTTTTTGCACATGCTTTTGGACGCGATGGTTTTCGGTCCATGGTTTTGGACTCGATGGTTTTTCAGTCCATGGTATTGGATGCTTCAGCATGTATAAATATGTATTGTAACATTGAAAGGAATATAATGAATAATCAAGCTGGTAGTCCCAGTTTTGGTATCCAGGGGAAAATCTCTGTGTATATGTGTTTTATGTGTTATGCTCTCGCATTGTTTATTTTCTATGTTTTAGAATTTGTATGCAGGTAATTTCTATACAGGGTTAAAACCTACATTTGGTATCAGAGCTATTTTGGCTTCAAGTGGATGCCTTTGTTGCTGAGGGGTTTTGCTTGGCCCTGTGGTAGACCTTGTTCAGTGTGAGATCTACAGGATCGACTCTGGTGGTGAAAGAAGATGGCAAGCAGTGGAAAGATAGAGATCAAGAAATTGAATGGTCAGAGTTTTGAGTTATGTAAACTCAAGATAGAGGATCTGTTGGTGGATAAAGATCAATGGATCGCGGTAGATCTGGGTACTAAACCAACGGGAGTGTCTGATGAATAATGGAAGAACTTGGATTGGAAGGCTAAGAGCACAATACGATTGTGTGTCTCGGATTCAGTATTGTTGAATGTATCAGGGGAAGCTACGACGAAGGCTTTGTGGGACAAGTTAGGGACTTTGTACCAATCTAAGTCTCTGGTGAATAAACTATTCCTATGGAAAAAGTTGTATAACCTGAGGATGAAAGAAGTAGACTCAGCGACAGAACATCTGAACGCATTTAATACTGTGGTAAGTCAGTTATTATCTGTTGATATTAAAATTTCAGAGAAGATAAGTGCATCAGTTTTTTGTATTCTCTACTAGATTCGTGGGATAGTCTGGTTATTGCAATAGGTAGTAATGCAACTGCCTTGCAGTTTGATGAAATAGTCTCATCCTTGCTGACGGAGGAGATGAGACGGAAAAATATGAAGAGCCAGAATGGTGATGCCTTGTCTGTACGAGGATGGTCCCAGAATAGAAACAAAAATAAGTCATCGAGTGGGAGATCTAAATCTCCAGGAAAACTTGTAAAGGTAGTGTGCTAGAAATGCGAAAAGGAAGGGCACTTCAAAAGGGACTATAAATCCAAAGCTCCTGATAAAGGAAAGGGATCTGATGATGCTCCTTTTGCAGAGGTGAAAACCACCTCAGATGAAGGTGGGGATGTGTACTTGGCTTCTACAAGTACACATGTAGATCATGAGGCATGGTTGATTGACTCGGGTCCATCCTTTCACTTCACTCCCCATAGAGAGTGGTCATGCGAGTATGAGAAATATGATGGTAGTGATGTCTTATTGGGGGATGACAGGAAGGCTAGAGTCATTGGTCGCGGAAAAGTAAAGTTGAAGTTGCAAGGTGGAAGGGTTATAACACTTTCAGGTGTTCTGCATATTCCTGCATTAGCTAGAAATCTAACTTCTGTAAGCAAGCTGGATGATGCAGGTGTAAAAACAGTGTTCGAGAAGGATACCTGCAAGATGGTTTCGGGGGACTTGTATTGATGTGGGGAGTTCGAATTGGAAATCTGTACAAGCTACAAGGTAGCACTATTGTTGATGGGTGCAACAGTTCCGTTGTTCTTGAAAGTGGAGTAGAAAATCCAGTGGTCTATGGACAGAAGACCATGTTGTGGCATCAAAGGCTTGGACATATTGGAGAGAAGGGCCTTCGAATACTTCATGGTAAAGGTATGGTAGAAGGTATGAGTAATAGCTCTTTGGATTTTGATTTCTGTGAAAATTGTGTATATGGGAAGCAAAATTGGGTGAGTTCCCCTCTGGTGGTAAGAGGGTGAAACAAATATTAGAGCTTGTGCACAACGATGTGTTTGGAACTGTGAAGGTTCCATCATTGGGTAAGTTTGTGTACTATGTATCATTTATAGATGACTTCTCAAGGAATACATGGATATATTTCCTTAAGAATAAATCTGAAGTCTTTGATAGGTTTAAAGAATTTAAGGCTCTAGTGGAAAACCAGACAGAGAAGAAGATAAAGGTGCTGAGGATAGATAACGGTGGAGAGTTTTGCAGTAATGAATTTGAAGAATTCTGTAAGAAGTGTGGTATAGCATGGCAGAAGACTACTCCATATACACCTCAGCAAAATGGAGTTGCAGAAAGAATGAATAAGACGTTGATGGAAAGGGAAAGAAGAATGCTCAGTGGTGTCGGGTTAGGACAGGAATTCTAGGTAGCGGCGGTGGAGACAACATGTTACCTAGTCAATATATCACCTTCATCATCATTGGAGGATAAGAATCCACAAGAGGTATGGATTGGTAAGAATCCCTCTCTTTCACATGTGAGGGTATTTGGATGTGATGCATATGTACAAGTTCCAAAGGAGAAACAAACCAAGTTGGATATTAAATCTGAAAAGTGCATCTTTATTGGGTATAAGGATGGTTTAAAGGGTTATAAGCTTTGGAACCCAGTAACAAGGAAGGTTGTGTACAGCCGAGATGTGGTGTTCATAGAGGTAAAATATGTTATTAAACATGAATTCCAACCAAACGAACCTGAGAAGATAGAGTTTGAGCTTAAGGAGGAAAAATCAGACTCTACAACAGAGGAGGAATCAGAAGATGAAGAGCCACAAACTCCGGGTGTGAGAAGATTAGTTCGAGAAAGAAGGCAACCAAAAAGGTATAATCCATATTCTTTATGTTCAAATTTTTCTTTATCTATTACTGACGATGATCCCAGAATTGTGAAGGAAGCAGTAGATTCAGAGGATGGCAAACTCTAGAAAGAGGCCATGGTTGATGAAATGGCATCTTTGCACAAAAATGAGGCTTGGGATCTAGTGGAGTTGCCGGCTGGAAGGAAACCCATTGGCAGAAAATGGGTGTTCGAGAAGAAGACAAATGTAGAAGGAAAGGTGGAGAAACACAAAGCTCGGTTGGTAGCAAAAGGTTATTCCCAGGTGCCGGGAATTGATTTTGGTGATATTTTTTCTCCTGTTGCCAAGGTAACTTCTATTATATTACTTTTATCTGTTGTTGCTGCTTTTGATTTTGAGGTAGAACAGATGGATGTGAAGACAAAATTTCTTCACGGGGATCTGGAAGATGAGATCTACATGAAGCAACTTGAAGGCTTTGTGGTAAAGGGTAAGAAAGAACTGGTGTTCAAGTTAAAGAAGTCTCTGTATGGGTTAAAACAGTCACCAAGGATGTGGTATCAGAAATTTGATACATTTATACGGGGACTTGGCTTCACCAGAAGTAAAGCAGATCACTGTGTGTATTTTAAATTAATTAGTGACCGTGTTATTTATCTGGTCTTCTATGTGGATGATATGTTTCTGGTTGGAAATGACAAAGAAATTATCCAGGATTTGAAGACCCATTTGTCCTCCAAATTCGACATGAAAGATCTTGGTGCTACAAATTATATTTTGGGCATGGAAATTAAAAGAGATTGGACAAAGAGGAAGCTCTGGTTAAACCAGAGGAAGTATGTCGAGACAATATTGCAGAGGTTTAATATGCAGGATAGTAAACCGGTGAAGGTTCCTATTCATGTAGGTGTAAAGTTATCTGTTGGAAAGTGTCCCAGGACACAAGAAGAGGAAGAGGACATGTCCCATGTTCCATATGCAAGTGCATTCGGTAGCCTGATGTATGCGATGGTCTATACTATACCATACATTGCACATGCAGTGGGAGTATTGAGCAGGTTTATGTCAAAACCAAGAAAGGAGCACTGGACAACAGTGAAGCACATTTTCAGGTATTTGCGTGGCACTAGTGATTATGGTTTGTGCTACCAAGGAAGACTAGGATTGGATAGAGTGTTGGATATTCGTGGCTTTGTTAATGCAGATTGGGCTAGAGATATGGATAAGAGAAGATCTACAAGTGGGTATGTGTTTAACCTATTTGGAGGTGCAGTCATTTGGATGAGTAAGAAATAATCTGTAGTGGCACTATTAACTACAGAGGCGGAATACATCGCAACCACTCATGCAAGCAAGGAAGCAGTTTGGTTGCAGAGATTGTGTTCAAGTATGGGGTTAGTACAGGGAGATATAAGGATAGACTGTAACAGCCAAAGTGTAATTTTCTTGGCAAAGAACCCTGCATATCATTTAAAGACAAAGCACATTGATGTTCAGTATCACTTTGTGAGGGATATGATAGAAGACAAAAAGGTGTTGTTGGTAAAGGTGGACACTTTGAAGAATACTACAGATGCATTGACAAAATCTGTGAGCTCTGATAAGTTCTCTTGGTGTAGAGAAACAATGGGCATTGCAGGGCTAGATAAATGACTAAGCTCTCTTGTGGCCCCCTGTGGAAATAAAATAACAAGTGGGAGAATGTTGGGTTGTGTTATATTTTTTCCATGACTAGCCCACGTAGTTAACCGGTGGGTTAGAAGGGGGGCGTAGCCCCCCCTTCATTGCACCGATTGTGTAGTAGGGGGAGTCACAGGGGGTTTGAGGGGTGCAAGTAATGTTACTCTATGGGGTCCGGGGCAGCACCCCGAAAAATTTTGTTTTTTGGACCCTATATTAGGTTAGGTGGACCTACGAATGGTTTTGTGCATGATTTTTCACACATGGTTTTGGACGCAATGGTTTTCGGTTCATCGTTTTGGACGCAATGGTTTTTCGATCCATGGTATTAGATGCTTTTGCATGTATAAATATGTATTGTAACATTGAAAGGAATATAATGAATAATCAAGCTGGTAGTCCTGGTTTTGGGATCCAGGGGAAACTCTCTGTGTATATGCGTTTTATGTGTTATGCTCTCGAATTGTTTATTTTCTGTGTTTTAGAATTCATATGCAGGTAGTTTCTGTACAAGGTTAAAACCTACAGTCTGGGTCAGAGGCCTTTAGTGAGAAAAGAGATAGGGTGTGCACTTGCAGGGTGAGCTCAGTTGAGCAAAGAAATTTTGATACATCTCTATTCATTTGATTAATGCAAGAAGACATTGGGGTTTTTAGTTGTTTTCTTTCCCCGGGAAAAAAAATAATTTTTGCATGTGTGTTATTTCTTCTTGCATGTCTGAGATTTTTGTTCTAAATTGTGAACTAATGTCCGCAGAGAAGTAGAGTGGGTTTTTGTCTTGTAGTTTTGATTAAAACTTCATGAGAAGTTGCAAATATACATCATAATTTCCACATGGTATCATATTTGGATTCACATTAGAGCAGGAAATTCAAAGTTGTTTCTCAGATGTTCGAATTTGAAGATCAATGTAGTGGGATTTCTTCAGAGCTGAGAAGATGACCTTCAATGGACTAAGGCTAGAGTATTCCTTGGAAGGCGCCTCTAATTTTTTTGCATGGAAGGATTGCATGGAGGCGGTATCGGATGACAATGGATTACTAGAATAAATCAAGACAAATGTTACAAAACCTCAATCATATGATGCCTAGAACCTTGCTTAGTGGAAGAAATATGTAACCAGGGTGAGGAGAATAGTCTTGGAGGGAGTACGTGATCACAATATCTCAAATATCCATGACAAAGAAATTTCGTTCGTGATGTGGAAAGAACTGACAAAAATTTTCAAGAATAATAGTGACCACAGGAAGTTGGTGCTCAAGGATAAACTTTGAAGTATCAAGATGCAAAAGAATGACACAATTCCACAATATCTGAGCAAGTTTACATAGTTACGTGATGAACTTGGTGGGGTCACTGTTAATGTCCCTGAAGAATACTTGGTAACCCTAGCCCTTCTGGGCCTTCACAAGAGTTGGAATAGCTATCAAGATTCGGTGAACGAGAGGGAGAAACTACCGAATTGGGAGTGCTTATGGTCTAATTTGGTATAGGAGGAAATAAGGTGGACTACCAGAGATGGGACCTCATCCAAAGAAGAGTAAGATTACTTTTCTCTAGTCAGCAAAGGAATGAATGCCAATGGGAAAAAGTCCCAAGGTGAGGCTAAATTGAGCCAAGAGGGCAAGAATAAATATTTGTCAAAACTTGAATGCTTTAATTGTCATGAATTTGGGAACTATGCTACTAAGTATCCACACAAAAAGTATAGGAAGGAGTCTGCAGTAATAGCAACAGGTGAAGCTTTGGCTTCAAAGTTTGAGCTTGACTTTACCCTCATTGCTTGCATGTCCATCATTGTGATGGGGAGCGTGTTATACTTGAACTCAGGTGCATCTGTCCACATGACTAGGGGTAGAGAGTTTTTCACTGACATGGAGGAGAAATATCTCCATATGAATATTGAGTTTGGAGATGACGGAAGGTATAATGCGACCGAGATTGGTACAGTCACCTTTCAGAGGGATTCGAGATCCCCTCTCAAACTCAAGGATGTCATGTTGATTCCAATCCTGAAGAAAAATCTCATCTCTATTGCAGTTTGGAAGAACCTGGGTATGATGTGATCTTCAACAAAGGAAAGGCATTCCTGAGACACATATCCATGGGACAAGTGAAGCAGATTGGGGTTCAAGTCAAGAACCTATATGCACTTGAGGTAGAAGATGCATGCATAGCCTTAAGGAGTAATACAAAGACTATAGATATCGTGGTTGAGAGGGAGCAAGTTAGACCTCTCAACATGCAGCCTCAAAAGGAGCTTCAAATAGTTTTGGAGCGACCACAAATGGACAGGCATACAGGAGGAAGTGTGGAGACATGCACTAAAGAAAATACCTCCAGTAAGGGGATAGATTGAGCCAAGTGGGAAGGGGGAGAACATGTAGCTATACCTCCGTGAGTGAGGAGGAGCAATATAGATCCTTAGTCCAAGAGTTGCATAAATTTGGGCAAGGTCCATTGAGGCATTCTTCGCATGGATCATTACCTTGCTATGGCGGACCAAAATATTCAGTAGCAGGAGGATCATTGTTAATCAGATACTGAGGAGTGCAGAGGAGTGTTGACAACAGAGAAGGAGGCTCAGTAGTAGAATCAGAAGCAGTACAATTTTCCTAGTAGATGATGAGCCCCAAAAATGGATAATTATTTGGGCTCATTCAACCTCCTAATTCGACTTAATCCACCATTCTCATTAGTTTATTGCATGTTTTTCATTATATTTATGCTAATAGAGTGAATTGAGTTAGTCATTATGCCAACAAGTCTAATGTGTGCTTTGTGTAGCCTTTTTGGTCAATTTGGAGACAAAATTGAAGGTTTTAATGAGCACTTGGCAGCCAAATTCGTGGGAGAACAAGGGAGAGGAATTGTAGGAAGGTGTCCCTTCATTTATGAGCCCTTACCTCGAATTCTCCACCATCAGCTCGGAGTTCAAGGGCCACCAAATCAATTATCACAAGGGCAGCCAAACAAGTCAAGTAGGACTGTTGTTAACTACAAGTTTTGGGCAGCCGAGTCCCTAAAGTTTAGGAGGACTGTTGGGGTCCTCAATTTGTATAAATAAGAAGGCTTAGGGCCTCATTTGGGTTAGCCAATGGTTATTCATTTTCTAGGCAGAAGTTAGCTAGTCTGTAGTTCAATTTTTAGGCAGTAGATTAGCTTTGTTTTCAGCACATTTTCAAGTTTCCCTTGTGGACAATTTTGATGTAACTCTTCTTTTCTTGCTCAATAAAGATGAATCCAACTTTGCACCAGCTCTAAATCTCTCTTAGGTGGCTGTAGCTCTTGCGGTTGGGCCCATCTCAACCACCCAGTACCTCCTTTGTTTATCTTTATGTGTTTTGCTGCATTCTTAGAATAAAATCTGTTATTTATATTTAAATCTTGCTTTGTTATTTAGATTTCTTTTGATGGTTAAAGTAGCTTCTCATGTTTAGAATAGATTGGTAGGATAATAACAAGAAAAAGGCTCCAAAAAAAAGGGTCAGCAAACACTTTTGGTTTCACCTCTTCCTTATTGGATCCGGGGCTGGAGCTGGAATAACCGTGCTGTCCCAAACAAAAACACTAGTTTGCTTTACCATGCAATCCTTAGTGTGTTGTTTTCATTTGCAGAGGTTGGTTACATGTTTAGATCTTTGAATGCTTCATTTCATAGTTAATATACATGGTTTCCTTGCAAATAAAGCTGTTGTCCATTCTAGTTACCGTTAACCAGATCATATTAGGGTAGCATAGCTAGATCTTTGTTTTCTTGCATGTCTTTGTTGGTTCAGTTGGAAAAACAAATTGCAAAGCACCTATACCACTTCTCTATCTGCCCAGACTCCCTCAAACCCATCTTCTCCATCTCCTAACTTGGTTTCTTGCCTCACGTTGCCACATTGCCCTCATAACCCTACCTTTTGTGCAGCATTATTCCAGCCTTCTTGGAGCAAGTCCAGCCATCTACACCTTCTCCTCAACTGCATCCTCCAAGTCTTGAACTCCCCTACACCCATATTTCACCTCCATACTCATTCCTCCACCTTTTTCCCTCCATCCATGCTCCAAAATTCAATTACAGAACATCCTGTAGAAATCCCAGAACATCCTGTAGAACCCCTGCAGACTTCCTGTAGAAGCTCATAAACGTGGTTTCTTGGCAGCCAAACTTTGTGAAACTCTCTGGAAGGGTGTTAGGGACCCCTTAGACCCTCTCTGAACCTTCCCAACCTTTCCCAAGCATTTCTCCCCTTGATCTACCCCTGCACAGTAAAAAGCCAGTTAGAAGCACATGCATGATAATTCCAACAACTTGAACAAAAATACAAAAAGATGTTTTCTTCAGATAGAGGTAGTTTAGACACATGTATTTTACCTTCATAGAAGTAATGGCATCTCTTTCAGTAGTTTGCATGCTCTCCTTTGCGTCAGTAGGACTAGCTGGTAGAATTAGGGTTTGCTAGGGTTTGCGTTTCTTTTTGGCTTTCAGTTTCTTTCCGCAAGTAGATTAGCTTCCTTTGAGTTAGCTTTCATCCATCAGTTAAAAAGCTTCTTATAAGAGCTCATAGAGGTTGGCTTAAGCCCCTAGCGGACTTGTGCCAGCTGACCAAGTGACAGCCGCGGCAAGAGCTAGTACTTGTGCATACAGCACCGCCGCTTCCAAGTTTGTTACGAATTATCGGGTTGATAAAATTAAAGAAGGGAGTTCCAGGAGTTGTAGCATTATTGCTACAGTACTGGGGCCCGCCACTCTTTTTGGCGTCGTTGCCGGGGAACGCGTCAGAGAATTGGTGATTGCCGCTTTTCTTCTATTTTCCTACTCTCGCCTTCTGCTAAATAGTTTATTTCGTTTCCATTTCTGCAAAAGTAAAGTAGATATTTCCCGCTTTCATAGATTAGCATTTCAATTCCGCAATTTCATTTCTGCAAGCGTAGATTATCATTTCAATTCCGCAAGCGTAGACTAGCATTTCATTCCTGCAATTTCATTTGAGCAAAATAGATTAGTCCTTTCCTGCTTTCATTTCAATTCCGCATTTTCATTTTAGCAAGATAGTTAGTTGCTGTTCAATCTATTTCAGTTTTGCACGTAGAAGTAGAAAAAAGCAAAAATCAACCAAAAAGATTTCATTTCATGCCTTGTAGGAGTAGAGATAAGTTAGAAAAATGATTGCACAACACCCCCACTACTTCACACAGCCAACATTCTCTCTTCTTCAATGGCTGTGATTAAAGAACCCCTAAGTGGCCAACAAGACATATTTAAAGAACCTCTAGGGGAGAAGAAGAAGAAACCATTCCTCTGGAGCAAATGGCTACAAGCAGAAATGTTGGGAGTAGCACCTTGTCCAAAGATGAATTTGAAAATCAGATCGAAGATTTCAAGAGTGATATGAGGCAGTTTCTTGCCATGCAACTGGATACCTTGCGGATCCAAAAGAAGCAAGAAGAAGCCAAGAGGGCTTTGGCCATTTTTTGTCCTAGGTGCACTAGAAAGCATCCTAGGAACGAATGTCCATTGTACTCCATAGAAGTGTGTTTTGTCTGTGAAGAATACCATCCTACAAAACAGTGCCCTTCCTTACCCAGAATCAAAGCTACATATCAGAGAGCCAAAGGAGCCACTGAATCACTCTATTATATGAACCAAAGGAGGCCGCATGGACCTAGATCTTACCAGCAGGAACTGCAAGGGACACCCAAGACCTATTAGGACCCCTATCAAGCCACTTTCATGCCTTCTTGGGGTCCCCCTGCCCATCCTTCGGTTCACACCTCCTCCTTATTCATTCACAGATCCATATTATGCCCAACCAGTTGCTCATTCATTTCACTCTTATGCTCAGCCACAACCTCAATGGAATGCACCTCATCAGGGGTGGAGGCCCCAGTACAACTCTCATCCCACTCCTTTGCCTCCACCATGTGCTCAACTGAAACCATCGCCCCCTGCTCCACCGAGGCAACCCCAAATGCTTGCCCAACCACAACCCCATCCGCATCCATCTCAAATATACACCCCCACTCAGCTACCCGTACCACCATTTCCAAAACCATACAATGGAGTAGCTCAACCCAATTGCAAAGCTGAGGCACAATATATCCAAATGACTCCTCTTGAGCTCAACGATCTTCACCATAGCTCAGGAAGAGTGTTGCAAAGCAGAGATTATATTGACAACATTGAAGGACCAAAGGCAAAAGAAGATTCAAAAGAGCAGATCAAAGAACCATGGGCTACACTGGATGAAGAGAAGAGATCAGAATCAGAGATCAAGAAATCTTCCTCATGGTTACCATCAAACCCTCCATGTAGTCAAGAGAAAAGTCAGCAAAAAGAGGAAGATGTGAAGGTCATGATAGAAGAAGATATGGAGAATGATCCAGATCAGCAAAAGGACCAAGGATATCAAAGCTATATTGAGACATGGTTCCAAACAGTCACTAAGTTGCAGCAGTACTCTCTTCCTCAGCTATGTTTGATCCCTTCAAAGTCAAATCATTTGGTCTCTGAGATCTGGATAGCTGTCAAAGCATGCATTTCAAGCCGCCACATCATTTTATCTCTAATCTCGATGTGCACATGGCTCTATTGGAAGTATTCTTATACTTGAAAAGAATTTTTTTTTTTTCAAGTAGGGTAGGGTAGAAAAAAAAAAAGAAAAAAAGAAAAGGAAAAAAATGAAAATAAGATGAAAATAAAAATCTAAGGTGAAAACCTCCTCGGAGGCGCCTTAGATTGGCTCATTGATTGAAAACCTCCATGAGGCGGTCAATGGGTCGGGAAAAAAGAGAAAAGAGAATAAGATCTCTAGGTGAAAACCTCCCTTGGAGGCGCCTAGGGCAGGCAATTAGGGAGAAAACCTCCATGAGGCGCCCTAGTTGTTTCTCAAAAAAAAAAAAAAAAACCTAATTTGCATTGAATAATTGCAGGTTGCAGCAAGGACGTTTCAGGTCAGGAGGATCACTCAAAACAAAGACAAAGGAATTTTTGTGCCTTCTACAGGAAGTTCTGTATTTCTACAGGAAACATCCTGTAGAACCTTCAGGCGAGCCAGATTCGATTTTGGAATGGAATTTAAAGCTTGGAATCTATTGGTTATGCCTGCAAGCATCCATGTTTCCATTCATCACCCTTTTCCATCATTTTTTTCCACTTTATTGTGCTTCTTTTATGAAAACTGTGTTTTCTACAGGAAGTTCCTGTAGAAATTACAAGAAGTAAAAATGGATTGCAAAAAAAGTAGTTTGGCGAACATGGTAGCTTCCTCAAGGGTTTAGAAGTCCTACACTTTTCAAACTCCTCCTCCATCATCTCCATGCCTGCATCACAGCCCAAACTCATTCTTTTTCACCATGCAAAAACTTGCAGAATGCTTTGAAGAAAAAATACATAGAACAGAATTTGTTTTTGCCCTAACTTGAAAACCATGCATCCATTTGAAAAACCATTTTATGGGGAATTGTACATGGGTGATGGAAACATGCTTGAGCAATTTCAGCCAATTCCGGTGCACGGTTTCCAAGAAATAAGCCTCCATCACCATCAGCCATTTTTGCATTTTCTCCATATCTGTGCATCCATTTCAAAACCTGTTTCATGGGGAGATGCATATGGGTGATAGTAACCTACCCAAGCAGTTTCAGCCATTTCTGATGCACGGTTTCTGAGAAATTTATCTCTGAAATATTCAACCATTTTCCATTTTTCTCGAAATCTGTGCATCCATTGATCGCAATTTTGCTATGGGAGGTGCATCATGATGATAGGAACATGATCAGCAAGTTTCAGATCGATCCGATCTATCCTTTGGGAGCAATGGCGAAAACAAGTTTCGGTCTTGTGAAAATTCAGTGGCAGCAGCTTGAGGGTGCAGATCTAAGCGTGGAAATGAACTCCTGCAGCATGCATCCGGCCAGAGGACACCTGCACAAGTAAAAAAACCAAAAATCATCAGCCAAACCCTCATGCAACCAAAGAAACTAGTGCATGCAGCAATGACTAGCCACAGCACCTCCCAGCAGCCATTTGACTTCAGGTACGTGACTGAAACTCGTTCTTCTATTGCACAAATATAATTTAAAAACTGCATGAATGAATGGAATGGTGGAATTGAGCCACGAATATAGCAATATTAAGCCGATAGTTCCTTGTCCAATTCTCTGTCAATCAGCCAGGAATCATGCAACGTATGTGTTAGACAACTCACGTGAAATTAAAAAAAAAAAAAAAAAAAAAAAACAGGGAGTGTTAGCCGTTTGAAATCTAGCACTACTGATCAAGAAGAAAATATACAGTTAATAAATAGAACTGCAGTCTGCATGTGGCCACGTACACCTGGCCACTTCACTCCCTCACCAAGAATCACGCCGCAATGTAAAATGCTCGGCTGAAACTCACACCACCTGTTGTCCATTTGCACTTGACTGAAGTATGCATCCTCCGCTTCCACAAAATGATGAACTAGTCGTCCTCCACTGGTTTCTACCTGTTTTCGAAATTATCCCACGTATCAGGCTCGCTCAGAGGCGCAGGGGCACTCTACAGGCGTTTCTACAGGAAGACGTTCTACAGGAAAGTACAGCAGAGCCTTCCAGAGCAGAAAAGCCTGGATTTTTCTTCGACAAATTGGGAGTCCCGAAAGTGGTAGGCTTGAAAAAAAACTCTTCCATGCATGATACATCTGAAAGGTGGTGAATTAAAACTGTTTTTGAATAAGAAAGTATGAAACAAATCTGCCTGTGGGTCAAGAATGGTAGTTTTCCTGTGTGATACATGAAATTTTTCAGTTGGTTCTGCATCACATTCCCCTCCACGGGTCCTATTAACAAATTTCTCCTGTACAAAAGTTAAAGCACTGTGAGGACTAACATGTGCATGAAGAATGTGAAATTTATGTGGTTGTATGCATGCTAGGGATGAAAATTAAGCTCTACACTTTGCCTGTGGGAGCCTAATTCCCTTCTGACAGTCGAGTATTTGGGCAGCAAAAGTCTTGAAACGAGGGAATTGTTGTTCATTGATATCAAACAGCTGAGGAATTCTTCCTTGAGTCCATGGGGAAACTATAAACAAAATTTCTGTTTATGAAAAAAGAATAAGAAAAAGGGACCACTCTTACCATGCGAGGGGGATTCATGATTCAGCATTATCCATGGTTGTCATGTGAACTTACACTTCATCCAGTAGTGAGAAAAAGGAGCATATTGAGGCAGAGAAGCTAACTAAGGGTAAGAAGACCCAGGACAGGCCACCATAGGAAAAGCAAGAAGAGAAACAAACAAAGGCCAAGCTACCAAGGCCAAAGTTGTGGGTGGAATAAAGGCATAAATGCCAAGGGAGAAACGGCTGCAAATCAGGGCAGAGAGGACTGAAAAAGTACAAACAAGTAGGGACACACCCAAGGCAACCACATCACAGGTCAAGGAGAAGGAACCCCCAGCCAAGCAGACCAAACAGTTGAAACAATTTCTACAGGAAGCCAGAAATCAGCTATAGGACTTTCTACAGGATGTCCTGAAAAAGGGAAGCAAAAGGGGAACTCGGCCGAAATCATAGCTAGGGAGGCAGCAGTTGTGCTGGCCGCCCTAAGTACCTCTCCCAAGACGAAGGAGAAGTGAAAGAGGGAGCTTCCACTATATTTTAAGGCAAGAAAGGGCATGCAGATAAGAAGTGGCAGACCCCAAACCACAGTCAAGGAAGCAAATTGTCATTGAGGACACATAAGCTAAACAAAAGGAGGGGCCTCCTTCAAGGATGTCCATCACCTATGAATGAGGAAGCCAAAACCTTCACCGGAAGAGAGAGAATTCAGATAATGGACTCAAAGACAGTTCTACAGGATGCTGAGACAGTTCTACAGGAAGTTGAGAATTCTCTAGGAAAAGAAGCACAGGCAGTGGGAAGAAGCAAAGAGAGAAGCATGGTTTCATGATAGAGAAAAGGACATCACTTCAGAAGCTTGGCATGACAGGGAGGCCACCAAGGCCATCAAAGATGAGGAGATAGATTGGTTGCTCAGAGGATAAGCAACACTTTCAGTAGGGGGGTGATGATAAGCCCCAAAAATGGATAATTATTTGGGCTCATTCAACCTCCTAGTTCAACTTAATCCACCATTCTCATTAGTTTATTGCATGTTTTTTATTATATTTATGCTAATAGAGTGAATTGGGTTAGTCATTATGCCAACAAGTCTAATGTGTGCTTTGTGTAGCCTTTTTGGTCAATTTGGAGACAAAATTGAAGGTTTTAATGAGCACTTGGCAGCCAAATTCATGGGAGAACAAGGGAGAGGATTTGTAGGAAGGTGTCCCCTTCATTTATGGGCCCTTACCTTGAATTCTCCACCATCAGCTCGGAGTTCAAGGGCCACCAAATCAATTAGCACAAGGGCAGCCAAGCAAGTCAAATAGGACTGTTGTTAACTACAAGTTTTGGGCAGCCGAGTCCCTAAAGTTTAGGAGGACTGTTGGGGTCCTCAATTTGTATAAATAAGAAGGCTTAGGGCCTCATTTGGGTTAGCCAATGGTTAGTCATTTTGTAGGCAGAAGTTAGCTAGTCTGTAGTTCGATTTTTAGGCAGTAGATTAGCTTTGCTTTCAGCACATTTTCAAGTTTCCCTTGTGGACAGTTTTGATGTAACTCTTCTTTTCTTGCTCAATAAAGATGAATCCAACTTTGCACCAGCTCTAAATCTCTCTTAGGAGGTTGTAGCTCTTGGGGTTGGGCCCATCTCAAGCGCCCAGTACCTCCTTTGTTTATCTTTATGTGTTTTTGTTGCATTCTTAGAATAAAATCTGCTATTTATATTTAAATCTTGCTTTGTTATTTAGATTTCTTTTGATGGTTAAAGTAGCTTCTCATGTTTAGAATAGATTGGTAGGATAATAACAAGAAAAAGGCTCCAAAAAAGGGGTCAGAAAACACTTTTGGTTTCACCTCTTCCTTATTGGATCCGGGGTTGGAGCTGGAATAACCGTGTTGTCCCAAACAAAAACACTAGTTTGCTTTACCATGCAATCCTTAGTGTGTTGTTTTCATTTGCAGAGGTTGGTTACATGTTCAAATCTTTGAATGCTTCATTTCATAGTTAATATACATGGTTTCCTTGCAAATAAAGCTGTTGTCCATTCTAGTTACTGTTAGCCAGATCATATTAGGGTAGCATAGCTAGATCTTTTTTTTCTTGCATGTCTTTGTTGGTTCAGTTGGAAACACAAATTGCAGAGCACCTATACCACTTCTCTATCTGCCCAGACTCCCTCAAACCCATCTTCTCCATCTCCTAACTTGGTTTCTTGCCTCACGTTGCCACATTGCCCTCATAACCCTACCTTTTGTGCAGCATTATTCCAGCCTTCTTGGAACAAGTCCAGCCATCTACACCTTCTCCTCAACTCCATCCTCCAAGTCTTGAACTCCCCTACACCCCTATTTCACCTCCATACTCATTCCTCCACCTTTTTCCCTCCATCCATGCTCCAAAATTCAATTACAGAACATCCTGTAGAACCCCTGCAGACTTCCTGTAGAAGCTCATAAACGTGGTTTCTTGGCAGCCAAACTTTGTGAAACTCTCTGGAAGGGTGTTAGGGACCCCTTAGACCCTCTCTGAACCTTCCCAACCTTTCCCAAGCATTTCTCCCCTTGATCTACCCCTGCACAGTAAAAAGCCAGTTAGAAGCACATGCATGATAATTCCAACAACTTGAACAAAAATACAAAAAGATGTTTTCTTCAGATAGAGGTAGTTTAGACACATGTATTTACCTTCATAGAAGTAATGGAATCTCTTTTAGTAGTTTGCATGCTCTCCTTTGCGTCAGTAGGACTAGCTGGTAGAATTAGGGTTTGCTAGGGTTTGCGTTTCTTTTTGGCTTTCAGTTTCTTTCCGCAAGTAGATTAGCTTCCTTTGAGTTAGCTTTCATCCATCAGTGAAAAAGCTTCTTCTAAGAGCTCATAGAGGTTGGCTTAAGCCCCTAGCGGACTTGTGCCAGCTGACCAAGTGACAGCCACGGCAAGAGCTAGTACTTGTGCATACAGCACCGCCGCTTCCAAGTTTGTTACGAATTATCGGGTTGATAAAATTAAAGAAGGGAGTTCCAGGAGTTGTAGCATTATTGCTACAGTACTGGGGCCCGCCACTCTTTTTGGCGTCGTTGCCGGGGAACGCGTCAGAGTATTGGTGATTGCCGCTTTTCTTCTATTTTCCTACTCTCGCCTTCTGCTAAATAGTTTATTTCGTTTCCATTTCTGCAAAAGTAAAGTAGATATTTCCCGCTTTCATAGATTAGCATTTCAATTCCGCAATTTCATTTCTGCAAGCGTAGATTAGCATTTCAATTCCGCAAGCGTAGACTAGCATTTCATTCCTGCAATTTCATTTGAGAAAAATAGATTAGTCCTTTCCTGCTTTCATTTCAATTCCACATTTTCATTTTAGCAAGATAGTTAGTTGCAGTTCAATCTATTTCAGTTTTGCACGTAGAAGTAGAAAAAAGCAAAAATCAACCAAAAAAAATTCATTTCATGCCTTGTAGGAGTAGAGATAAGTTAGAAAAATGATTGCACAACACCCCCACTACTTCACACAGCCAACATTCTCTCTTCTTCGATGGTTGTGATTAAAGAACCCCTAAGTGGCCAACAAGACATATTTAAAGAACCTCTAGGGGAGAAGAAGAAGAAACCATTCCTCTGGAGCAAATGGCTACAAGCAGAAATGTTGGGAGTAGCACCTTGTCCAAAGATGAATTTGAAAATCAGATCGAAGATTTCAAGAGTGATATGAGGCAGTTTCTTGCCATGCAACTGGATACCTTGCGGATCCAAAAGAAGCAAGAAGAAGCCAAGAGGGCTTTGGCCATTTTTTGTCCTAGGTGCACTAGAAAGCATCCTAGGAACGAATGTCCATTGTACTCCATAGAAGTGTGTTTTGTCTGTGAAGAATACCATCCTATAGAACAGTGCCCTTCCTTACCCAGAATCAAAGCTGCATATCAGAGAGCCAAAGGAGCCACTGAATCACTCTATTATATGAACCAAAGGAGGTCGCATGGACCTAGATCTTACCAGCAGGGACTGCAAGGGACACCCAAGACCTATTATGACCCCTATCAAGCCACTTTCATGCCTTCTTGGGGTCCCCCTACCCATCCTTCCGGTTCACACCTCCTCCTTATTCATTCATAGATCCATATTATGCCCAACCAGTTGCTCATTCATTTCACTCTTATGCTCAGCCACAGCCTCAATGGAATGCACCTCATCAGGGGTGGAGGCCCCAGTACAACTCTCATCCCACTCCTTTGCCTCCACCATGTGCTCAACCAAAACCATCGCCCCCTGCTCCACCGAGGCAACCCCAAATGCTTGCCCAACCACAACCCCATCCGCATCCATCTCAAATATACACCCCCACTCAGCTACTCGTACCACCATTTCCAAAACCATACAATGGAGTAGCTCAACCCAATTGCAAAGCTGAGGCACAATATATCCAAATGACTCCTCTTGAGCTCAACGATCTTCACCATAGCTCAGGAAGAGTGTTGCAAAGCAGAGATTATATTGACAACATTGAAGGACCAAAGGCAAAAGAAGATTCAAAAGAGCAGATCAAAGAACCATGGGCTACACTGGATGAAGAGAAGAGATCAGAATCAGAGATCAAGAAAGCTTCCTCATGGTTACCATCAAACCCTCCATGTAGTCAAGAGAAAAGTCAGCAAAAAGAGGAAGATGTGAAGGTCATGATAGAAGAAGATATGGAGAATGATCCAGATCAGCAAAAGGACCAAGGATATCAAAGCTATATTGAGACATGGTTCCAAACAGTCACTAAGTTGCAGCAGTACTCTCTTCCTCAACTATGTTTGATCCCTTCAAAGTCAAATCATTTGGTCTCTGAGATCTGGATAGCTGTCAAAGCATGCATTTCAAGCCACCACATCATTTTATCTCTAATCTCGATGTGCACATGGCTCCATTGGAAGTATTCTTATACTTGAAAAGAATTTTTTTTTTTTCAAGTAGGGTAGGGTAGAAAAAAAAAAGAAAAAAAGAAAAGGAAAAAAATGAAAATAAGATGAAAATAAAAATCTAAGGTGAAAACCTCCTCGGAGGCGCCTTAGATTGGCTCATTGATTGAAAACCTCCATGAGGCGGTCAATGGGTTGGGAAAAAAGAGAAAAGAGAATAAGATCTCTAGGTGAAAACCTCCCTTGGAGGCGCCTACGGCAGGCAATTAGGGTGAAAACCTCCATGAGGCGCCCTAGTTGATTCTCAAAAAAAAAAAAAAAAAAAAAAAAAAAAAACCTAATTTGCATTGAATAATTGCAGGTTACAGCAAGGACGTTTCAGGTCAGGAGGATCACTCAAAACAAAGACAAAGGAATTTTTGTGCCTTCTACAGGAAGTTCTGTATTTCTACAGGAAACATCGTGTAGAACCTTCAGGCGAGCCAGATTCGATTTTGGAATGGAATTTAAAGCTTGGAATCTATTGGTTATGCCTGCAAGCATCCATGTTTCCATTCATCACCCTTTTCCATCATTTTTTTCCACCTCATTGTGCTTCTTTTATGAAAACTGTGTTTTCTACAGGAAGTTCCTGTAGAAATTACAAGAAGTAAAAATGGATTGCAAAAAAAGTAGTTTGGCGAACATGGTAGCTTCCTCAAGGGTTCAGAAGTCCTACACTTTTCAAACTCCTCCTCCATCATCTCCATGCCTGCATCACAGCCCAAACTCATTCTTTTTCACCATGCAAAAACTTGCAGAATGCTTTGAAGAAAAAATACATAGAACAGAATTTGTTTTTGCCCTAACTTGAAAACCATGCATCCATTTGAAAAACCATTTTATGGGGAATTGTACATGGGTGATGGAAACATGCTTGAGCAATTTCAGCCAATTCCGGTGCACGGTTTCCAAGAAATAAGCCTCCATCACCATCAGCCATTTTTGCATTTTCTCCATATCCGTGCATCCATTTCAAAACCTGTTTCATGGGGAGATGCATATGGGTGATAGTAACCTACCCAAGAAGTTTCAGCCATTTCCGATGCACGGTTTCTGAGAAATTTATCTCTGAAATCTTCAACCATTTTCCATTTTTCTCGAAATCTATGCATCCATTGATCGCAATTTTGCTATGGGAGGTGCATCATGATGATAGGAACATGATCAGCAAGTTTCAAATCGATCCGATCTATCGTTTGGGAGAAATGGCGAAAACAAGTTTCGGTCTTGTGAAAATTCAGTGGCAGCAGCTTGAGGGTGCAGATCTGAGCGTGGAAATGAACTCCTGCAGCATGCATCCGGCCAGAGGACACCTGCACAAGGAAAAAAACCAAAAATCATCAGCCAAACCCTCATGCAACCAAAGAAACAAGTGCATGCAGCAATGACTAGCCACAGCACCTCCCAGCAGCCATTTGACTTCAGGTACGTGACTGAAACTCGTTCTTCTATTGCACAAATATAATTTAAAAACTGCATGAATAAATGGAATGGTAGAATTGAGCCACGAATATAGCAATATTAAGCCGATAGTTCCTTGTCCAATTCTCTGTCAATCAGCCAGGCATCATGCAACGTATGTGTTAAACAACTCACGTGAAATTAAGAAAAAAAAAAAAAAAAAAACAGGGAGTGTTAGCTATTTGAAATCTAGCGCCACTGATCAAGAAGAAAACATACAGTTAATAAATAGAACTGCAGTCTGCATGTGGCCACGTACACCTGGCCACTTCACTTCCTCACCAAGAATCACGCCGCAATGTAAAATGCTCGGCTGAAACTCACACCACCTGTTGTCCATTTGCACTTGACTGAAGTATGCATCCTCCGCTTCCACAAAATGATGAACTAGTCGTCCTCCACTGGTTTCTACCTGTTTTCGAAATTATCCCACGTATCAGGCTCGCTCAGAGGCGCAGGGGCACTCTACAGGCGTTTCTACAGGAAGACGTTCTACAGGAAAGTACAGCAGAGCCTTCCAGAGCAGAAAAGCCTGGATTTTTCTTCGACAAATTGGGAGTCCCGAAAGTGGTAGGCTTGAAAAAAAACTCTTCCATGCATGATACATCTGAAAGGTGGTGAATTAAAACTGTTTTTGAATAAGAAAGTATGAAACAAATCTGCCTGTGGGTCAAGAATGATAGTTTTCCTGTGTGATACATGAAATTTTTCAGTTGGTTCTACATCACATTCCCCTCCACGGGTCCTATTAACAAATTTCTCTTGTACAAAAGTTAAAGCACTGTGAGGACTAACATGTGCATGAAGAATGTGAAATTTATGTGGTTGTATGCATGCTAGGGATGAAAATTAAGCTCTACACTTTGCCTGTGGGAGCCTAATTCCCTTCTGACAGTCGAGTATTTGGGCAGCAAAAGTCTTGAAACGAGGGAATTGTTGTTCATTGATATCAAACAGCTGAGGAATTCTTCCTTGAGTCCATGGGGAAACTATAAACAACATTTCTGTTTATGAAAAAAGAATAAGAAAAAGGGACCACTCTTACCATGCGAGGGGGATTCATGATTCAGCATTATCCATGGTTGTCATGTGAACTTACACTTCATCCAGTAGTGAGAAAAAGGAGCATATTGAGGCAGAGAAGCTAACTAAGGGTAAGAAGACCCAGGACAGGCCACCATAGGAAAAGCAAGAAGAGAAACAAACAAAGGCCAAGCTACCAAGGCCAAAGTTGTGGGTGGAATAAAGGCATAAATGCCAAGGGAGAAACGGTTGCAAATCAGGGCAGAGAGGACTGAAAAAGTACAAACAAGTAGGGACACACCCAAGGCAACCACATCACAGGTCAAGGAGAAGGAACCCCCAGCCAAGCAGACCAAACAGTTGAAACAATTTCTACAGGAAGCCAGAAATCAGCTACAGGACTTTCTACAGGATGTCCTGAAAAAGGGAAGCAAAAGGGGAACTCGGCCGAAATCATAGCTAGGGAGGCAGCAGTTGTGTTGGCCGCCCTAAGTACCTCTCCCAAGACGAAGGAGAAGTGAAAGAGGGAGCTTCCACTATATTTTAAGGCAAGAAAGGGCATGCAGATAAGAAGTGGCAGACCCCAAACCATAGTCAAGGAAGCAAATTGTCATTGAGGACACAAGCTAAACAAAAGGAGGGGCCTCCTTCAAGGATGTCCATCACCTATGAATGAGGAAGCCAAAACCTTCACCGGAAGAGAGAGAATTCAGATAATGGACTCAAAGACAGTTCTACAGGATGCTGAGACAGTTCTACAGGAAGTTGAGAATTCTCTAGGAAAAGAAGCACAGGCAGTGGGAAGAAGCAAAGAGAGAAGGATGGTTTCATGATAGAGAAGAGGACATCACTTCAGAAGCTTGGCATGACAGGGAGGCCACCAAGGCCATCAAAGATGAGGAGATAGATTGGTTGCTCAGAGGATAAGCAACACTTTCAGTAGGGGGGTGATGATAAGCCCCAAAAATGGATAATTATTTGGGCTCATTCAACCTCCTAGTTCAACTTAATCCACCATTCTCATTAGTTTATTGCATGTTTTTTATTATATTTATGCTAATAGAGTGAATTGGGTTAGTCATTATGCCAACAAGTCTAATGTGTGCTTTGTGTAGCCTTTTTGGTCAATTTGGAGACAAAATTGAAGGTTTTAATGAGCACTTGGCAGCCAAATTCATGGGAGAACAAGGGAGAGGATTTGTAGGAAGGTGTCACCTTCATTTATGGGCCCTTACCTTGAATTCTCCACCATCAGCTTGGAGTTCAAGGGCCACCAAATCAATTAGCACAAGGGCAGCCAAGCAAGTCAAATAGGACTGTTGTTAACTACAAGTTTTGGGCAGCCGAGTCCCTAAAGTTTAGGAGGACTGTTGGAGTCCTCAATTTGTATAAATAAGAAGGCTTAGGGCCTCATTTGGGTTAGCCAATGGTTAGTCATTTTGTAGGCAGAAGTTAGCTAGTCTGTAGTTCGATTTTTAGGCAGTAGATTAGCTTTGCTTTCAGCACATTTTCAAGTTTCACTTGTGGACAGTTTTGATGTAACTCTTCTTTTCTTGCTCAATAAAGATGAATCCAACTTTGCACCAGCTCTAAATCTCTCTTAGGAGGTTGTAGCTATTGGGGTTGGGCCCATCTCAAGCGCCCAGTACCTCCTTTGTTTATATTTATGTGTTTTTGTTGCATTCTTAGAATAAAATCTGCTATTTATATTTAAATCTTTCTTTGTTATTTAGATTTCTTTTGATGGTTAAAGTAGCTTCTCATGTTTAGAATATATTGGTAGGATAATAACAAGAAAAAGGCTCCAAAAAAGGGGTCAGCAAACACTTTTGGTTTCACCTCTTCCTTATTGGATCCGGGGTTGGAGCTGGAATAACCGTGTTGTCCCAAACAAAAACACTAGTTTGCTTTACCATGCAATCCTTAGTGTGTTGTTTTCATTTGCAGAGGTTGGTTACATGTTCAAATCTTTGAATGCTTCATTTCATAGTTAATATACATGGTTTCCTTGCAAATAAAGCTGTTGTCCATTCTAGTTACTGTTAGCCAGATCATATTAGGGTAGCATAGCTAGATCTTTGTTTTCTTGCATGTCTTTGTTGGTTCAGTTGGAAACACAAATTGCAGAGCACCTATACCACTTCTCTATCTGCCCAGACTCCCTCAAACCCATCTTCTCCATCTCCTAACTTGGTTTCTTGCCTCACGTTGCCACATTGCCCTCATAAACCTACCTTTTGTGCAGCATTATTCCAGCCTTCTTGGAACAAGTCCAGCCATCTACACCTTCTCCTCAACTCCATCCTCCAAGTCTTGAACTCCCCTACACCCCTATTTCACCTCCATACTCATTCCTCCACCTTTTTCCCTCCATCCATGCTCCAAAATTCAATTACAGAACATCCTGTAGAAATCCCAGAACATCTTGTAGAACCCCTGCAGACTTCCTGTAGAAGCTCATAAATGCGGTTTCTTGGCAGCCAGACTTTGTGAAACTCTCTGGAAGGGTGTTAGGGACCCCTTATACCCTCTCTGAACCTTCCCAACCTTTCCCAAGTATTTCTCCCCTTGATCTACCCCTGCACAGTAAAAAGCGAGTTAGAAGCACATGCATGATAATTCCAACAACTTGAACAAAAATACAAAAAGATGTTTTCTTCAGATAGAGGTAGTTTAGACACATGTATTTACCTTCATAGAAGTAATGGCATCTCTTTCAGTAGTTTGCATGCTCTCCTTTGCGTCAGTAGGACTAGCTGGTAGAATTAGGGTTTGCTAGGGTTTGCGTTTCTTTTTAGCTTTCAGTTTCTTTCCGCAAGTAGATTAGCTTCCTTTGAGTTAGCTTTCATCCATCAGTCAAAAAGCTTCTTCTAAGAGCTCATAGAGGTTGGCTTAAGCCCCTAGCGGACTTGTGCCAGCTGACCAAGTGACAACTGCGGCAAGAGCTAGTACTTGTGCATACAGCACCGTCGCTTCCAAGTTTGTTACGAATTACCAGGTTGATAAAATTAAAGAAGGGAGTTCCAGGAGTTGTAGCATTATTTCTACAGTAGTGGGGCCCACCAGTAGACAGTTGCAGACACAGTTGATTCATTTTTTTAGATGCTTCTCAGTTGCAGACGTTGTAATAGAAGCAAAAATAGTGATAGGTGTTGCATGCAGTACATTCCATAGGTGCATGATAGGGGTGGTTGATAATCCCTTTCTTGCTAAGAGGGAGCGTTGAAAATGCAGCAAGAAAGTCTCAATTTTGATTTTTCCTTAATCAAAATGAAGAAATCCTAAATTCCACATCATAAGACAACTTGGAGTTAACTGAGGTGACATGACTCTTTTCACTCAGATAAGAACACTCAATTCGAGTTAATGAGTTTAATTTCAGTTTACTTGTGTGTTGATTCCTAAAAAATATGATTCTAACTCAGTTAATTTGAGTTAAGTGCATGAAGATCAGTTGTATGTAGTGATTCCTAAATTTTAGGTGCCTAGGTTGAGTTAATTTCAATTGTATTAAGTTAAACTAGTTATAACTATTAATAGAACTAGTTGGTGATTAGTTAAGTAGTGGGACATTAGTATAACTCATAGATCATCTAGTTAACTGATCAATTAGCTAATAATTTTCTCATGCATGCAAAGAATACAATTTTCCCACTTGTGGTGGAGTTTCCAAGGCAGATAACCAACAGTTGTAAACTAGTTGAGTGTACAAGTGTTGCATGAGGTCAGGTGATCAACCATGAGGAATCGTGCAAGAATTTTGGAGGAAATTCCTTTAATTAATAGGGGATTATTTCCTCAGGAATTGTGCAAGCAAATAGGGGCTCAATCAGAGGCATAAATTGACTAATTCTAGGTCGGAGGCCTTTAATGAATAGAGAGATAAGTTGTGCACTTACAGGGTGTTATGCAGAATTTATGAATGCAGACAAAAGTATCTTCCCTAGACTTAGTGGACTGGTCTCGAACAACAAAAAGAAAATAATATAAAGTTTCCCCTAGATAAATTGAAGAATGGAAAGAGGCTTACTTGGAATCCGTCGTAATCTTTTCTCTACTCTCAGCTTGTAAGCTCCAATCGTAGCTCTGACTATAATTAGAACCCTCACATCCAATCAAATCAAGCCAAATATCTACGACATCTATGTAGAATTATCCAATTAATTTATTCAATGGATCAACAAAGAATTTAAATACATGAACGTAAACATAACATAACAAATATAGGAAGAGACTACATGAATGTAAACATAAGATTACACATATAGGAAAATTGTATACTTTGTGTATTGATATGAATAGGAGAGAGTTTACAACCAATAATAGTAGTTGATTGTGTAGAGATCTTCCCAAATTGACTTACCCTTCCTTGTCACAAAGCACACCTCAATATCACCATAATGCATGAATATGATGACTCTCTTAGATTCAAGGAAACAACATGAGGGTATGATCAGTCTCCAAAATCCAACCCTGATGTTGTAGATGGTTGTAAATTTATAGGAGAGGGATGGTAGTTTATGAATTCTTATCCACTTACCAATTTATAGGAGAGGGATGGTAGTATTAGATAGGATTTGAACTTATTATCAAGGTAAATGTTTAAAACAGCCTTTTTAAGCTTCTAGAAGAGGAAGCTTCTGGATTCTTTTTAATTTTCCCAAATTTTTAAAATCATCACACCCACAGAAAGTGACATCTTCTTGTTGATCAACACTGGTGTGGAAGAAAGCAACCTATCACTGAATGTAGGTCCCTAAAGGGGAAGGGTACGATGGGCCTTAAAGGCACTGATTTGATGACTGAAGTGCTTTACATTGTGACAAGTTTGGATCAAGAACAACTTGTCAATATCGTTATCTATTAAAATACATTTCATCATGATATATTTTGTTGAGGGAGGCATACCCATGCTCAACACATAAGCTAATCATTAGATGTACAATGATCAAGAATTCATGTCTAGATCCATGATTGGATGAATGTCTATATGATCATAGTCATCATGCTTTATAATCTTGCATTAATCTTAAAAGTGCATCCCAAATGGATGGACCTAGATCTTGGGTCTTCTATCTCATTCACTTGATCGTATAATGTGTGAGTCTAACCATGTGAATAAAGGAGTTGGAGTCAAACATGGTAGACACCATATGATTACTAACTAATGATGGAAGTCGTTAATAGATGCGAGAGAAACCATCGATGATATTAATGGATCTCAAGGTACTGCATTAAAATTTGTATGGTGTGAATGAATGATTTGAAGTCGAACACCACACAAAATATATTGGTTGAAGCTCAATGATGAAAACATGTCAGCGAGAGTGAGGAAAATTTCCATTGATGTATACAAGTCCCAAGGTACTGAAGGAAGAGTTTCTAATTCAACTTCCAGGATAATGAATTGATGTCGACAGGAAGTGGCCCATTGCAGAAGGGCCTTGATGTATCCCCTATCAATGACACGAAACAGGTATCATGATTTGAGATAGAATGATGTTGATATGGAATTGGTTCAAGAATGACATACATGGAATGAAGGCTTAAGAGTATCATAGCAGATATCAATTAAATGACTTTTCTTGAACATATCGGCGACACTGAATGGAGTTGGCAGCATTGACCCAAAACCAAAAACGAAGGCTTTGATATGGTGTGATGAACCAAAAGACAAGCAGATTTCCCAACCCAACAACCACGGAGATGAAGTGGAAGAGCTTCATGTTAAAGAGTGACTCGCTACCATTAATAGGTGGAGTACGTTGTTTTCCAAATTTCCCCAACCATTTATGGTTAGTATCTCTTTATTTTTTAACAAGCTTGACGAGGATAACATAAGCTTGATATGTAAGTTCATCCTTTGAATGAATCACTCTAAGTATATTTAATGAACCCTGAGAAGGAGTGGTTCAGTCTCTTCATATTCAACAAGTCCATCAATTTTTTACGTGTTTACAAGTCCAGCGAGGGTCTAACTCAACTCCTTTTTCGTGTTTGGAGAGTTTGAAAAAGATGCAAAAAATAAAACTCCAAACGTTCCTTTTCGTAAATAGTCTCTTGATTCTAAAAAGGCAGAAAATGATAAACAAGAAAACATATTACTCATGTTTGACTAGGGTATTTTTTTTGAAACTAGTCTATCTTAGTCCGAAAAAGGGTTAAACTTATACTGAGTAGACGTATTTTCATTTACTTTAATGAGTTTTAAAAGACAAGTGATCGGTAATATTCTCATATTCTGGGAGTCTGAAAAGAGGTAAAAGAGGACTCCAGGGGGGTTCCTATTTCGTAATTTTATAGAGCCCGAAAACGAGATAAAATTGTGCTCTTTGGTCAAAATGATTTCTTTCAATTCAGACATCACTAAATCAATTAAATAGTTGTCAACCTGCTCAAAACACCACCAAAGGATTAAAAATACATGTTTCATGATAAAATTGAATGATATTAGGTTAAAACATTAAAATATTAATAAAATAATGATGAAAATGACCATAAAATAGGCAAAAGATAATTCATTTTTACCATTTCACGTTTTAGCTCTTGGTGAGTGAGCTTTGAGTGCTTTTTCCCCCAATATTCTGAAGTTTATTACAACCAATTTGATGTACCATTTCGAGCAACGCTACTTCTAGTTAGGAGTTATAACCTTCCTCTTTATTTTCATGCTTCCATTTTTCCATTTCATGCGCGTTTTTTCAATTTTTGAGGGAACTAGGGCTATAATTTCTCGCATTAGGTCCAGCACACCCCTAGCAAGTCGAAAGGAGCGTTGAATAGGTATAAAATACATTGAGGAGGGTGATGCAATGCTCTGTCACCCCTTAAGGGGTACACTGAGTGCAATTCCCAAACTTTTTTTGCTTGTTTCTCTAAAAAATTCTCCAATTTTTTTCATGAGGTTTGTCCTAATGATCCTTCTTGTGATGTTTCAAGTTTCTACTAAATAGAAAGGATTTAATATGGAGAGAAAGAGAGCATTAGGAACAATATTTAACTACAGTTAATGATCCTACCACTATCAAGGCTTTGAGATAATGTGGGCTCTTTAAATTTTTATGGCTTCCTGGTATGAGGCAATAGATTAAATTGTTGAATGTCTTGTCCGAGCATGGGATTTTTAGGCATAAGAATTCAGACTAGGTGCACATATGCTTGAGATACAGGTAGAATATATATACTTTTTGAAAGGTTTATCAAGACTAAGTTCCCTCATCTCTTTATTTGGCTTGAGGAGGGGTGGAGAGACAATCAAGGATTACATTAGTGCACACTGTAGACTGAGATCTCAACCGACCAAGGATGGGAATATCGAAATCAAGGAGGTGGATGGATCTCATGTCCATACATGTAGGTCCATCATCAATGAGTTTCACACCAATATTCTCTATATGGTTTTGCATGCAACTCATTATGATAGAGGAATATCCATATGCAGGGATGTATTTTCATAGAGACCTAGAGCTCATGCTTCCTGATGGGGAGAGATGGGGAGCCATAGGTAAAACAAGAAATTTTTTTATCATTTTTGGATTTTAAGTTTTACAAAAAAAAATTGTGATTTTTTATGTATCTGAGACTAAACTATTGATTTCTTCACATGTAGATATTGGACCCCTTTGACCTTTGGGTTCTTCTTCTCTTCAGCGTGCAGGAGACCCACAATAGGCACTAGTAGTAGTATACGTTTTTGTAGCAGGAAAAGAGGCACTACATGATCTCAATGTGGTCAAGACCCTTGCAGAGGTTAAGCGTCACATGGAGGGTTTGACCCATGAAAAAACTGAAACTACGGTCGACCAACTTCCTATCAGACTATAGCGACATACTATTGGTGTGTCTGGTCATATCAACCAGGTATGGTGCTAGATGGCCCACGCAGTGGCGTGCTATCATGAGAAATATGATTAGTCTACTAGGAGGCTTATAGTCATAATTTAACTACATGTATATTTTTGATATGATAGGTCGTGTGGCCATATGTGTCTCGGGTACAATTTTTTGTAAAACCAAAATTTGATATATATATATATATATATATATATATATATACAGTTATTTTCAGTGTTTCTTATGGTTCTATTATCACTTTCAATGTATGTATATTGAATTTAATTTACATGTGTCGCAAATGTCTATCTAAAACATGATTAGCCAATGCATCTATAAATGTGTTTAGATTTCTAGAAATGTGTTGATATTGGATGAAATCAAAATATCTTTCCAGAAGGTAAACCCTCAAGAACATGCGAAGCATAGTTGGACTCCTAACTGAATAGACATTAGTCAACTATAGTACTACAAGTTGTGAGCAAAGTCTAATAACTATACAGCGATACGATGGGAAATAACATCAGACAATAGTTTGATCACTGCACTATACTCGGAAATGTTATTATTAGAGTGCCCTATACAAATCCATTGTAAACTCACTAACTCGCCATTCAGAGCATATATAGCCCATGTTGCAGAAGAAAGGTTCTAAGTACTACAACTAGCACCATCAGCATAACCAACATATGGTTCGAGGGATGTTGACATATGCAAACCAAATGTAAATAGGATTAACATAAATCATAGGAAACTCCAAAGGGAACACACTGCAAACACACTCAACACACCTATATACAACATGTACACAGTGCACTACGCAAAAAATCAAGCATAATATTTCTTAAGGTACAACCCATTTCTAGGTTGCGCCAATGGAACTCCATCGAAATCAACAAGCTCATAGGCCCCTTTAGCAAGAACATGTTTGACAATGTATGGACCTAGCCACATTGGCTTGAACTTCCCTGATCCTAATTTATCAGACTCTTGATCGTATAACAAGACAAGGTCTCCTTCCAAGAAGACACGAGGCTTGACACTATTGTCATATTGCACCTTGATACATTTCACGTTGGGTTTCATCTAAGCGCGTCAGATGTAAGAGACGTTCCTTTTTCACGGAAGTGGCAGGGAGGAATTTGACGACAATTTTGAGAGACATAATTTCGCATTCAATTGGAAATATTGTTTCCATACCATAAACCAATTGGAACAATGTGAACCCCATAGCAGTCTTAATGGAGGTTCGATACGCCCACAAGGATGCATAAAGGATCAAATTCTAGTCCGGTTTGTGGACTCCTATCATACTTTGAAGCATCGTTTTGAGAACTTTATTGATTTCCTCAACTTTCCCATTTGCCTGAGGGTAATAGGGAGTGGAAATTTCATGGGAGAGTCCCAACTTGGCAATAAGTTCAGACATCATGTGATTGTGAAAATGTTTTCCATGGTCTGTAACTATAGCCTATGGAACAATAAATTGTACAATGACATGATTGAAGAAAAGGAGAGTAGTTGTTTCATCTGTATTATTGTATGTAGGCATTGCCTCGTCCCACTTGGTAAAGTAGTCTACTACTATAGTGATATATCCATGCCCCCCCACCTGAGTGAGGGTTACATGTCATGAAATCAATACCCCATTTCACAAACGGACCAATGACGTTAACAGGATACAAAGGAGCAGGTGGAGCATGGGTCTTACAATCGTATATCTAGCATGCATGAAACTTTTGGACGGCGAGGATACAGTCACGAAACATGGTAGGCCAAAAGTAAACAACACAATGGATCTTCTGTGCGGTGGCATAACTAGACATATGACCCCCACATTTCCCAAAATGGAATTCATCCAAGACTTTCTTGGCCTCTTCATGAGTGAGGAACCTTCAAGAAATTGTATCGATACCACAACAATAAAGGGTGTCACCGATTATAATGTAATTCTTGGCTTGATATCGGATAAGTCGTTGTTCATAGCGAGAGGCATGAGACCGAAAAATCTAGATCTAGGGATATATGATAATTTCTCCATACCATGGGTCAGATGACACGATCAAGAAAAATGACTCGTCTGGAATAGAATCACCAAACATTGTTTTAGTTTCAGCAATGGGAAGGTCGCAAATTAGCTCAGCAAAAACTAAGGATTTCTTTAACTTGGATTTGATGAACTCCAAATCGAGCTCCTAGAGGATGAAAATCCACTTAAATTAATTTCCCCCCAACAATTTTCATGACAATATGTATGTCATGGGGTTGCAATCAGAAACAACCATAGTTTTGCAGCATAGGATATAATGGAGAAACCTTTGGATAGCTTGCAGAGTCGCCAAGCTAACTTTTCAACATGAGTATACTTGACTTCAATATCATTGAGATTACTACTCAAGTAATCAATAGGATTATCAATCCCTACATTGTCCTCCTGGACCAATACCATAGCAATTGTAGTAACTGCAGCGACGAGGTACATGAAGTAATCACATTGGTAATTTGGGGGATTTAACAACAATGCCTGAATTAGAACATCTTCCAAGGCATCGAATGCCTTTTGAGTGGCGTCATCTCAACGGAAGGGAACCACTTTCTTTAACAAGCGAGTAAATCATGTGGTTAGTTTGGCGTAGTTGGAAATGAACCTCCGAATAAAGTTAGCCTTCCCTTGGAGTCATTGAAGCTGAAGAAGGGAAGAAGGAGTAGGAAAATTGATGATCGCCTGGAATTTTAATGGGTCAATATGAATTCCATGTTTTGATGCAACAAAACTAAAAAGACAACTAGAAATTACACAAAACACACACTTGTGAGGATTGAGCCGAATGGAATAATGTCTACATTGTAATAATATGGCCCTAAGATGAATAAGGTGCTCATCCCAATGTTTCGAGTGAGCGGGAAAATCATCAAAATATGGTTGCACAATTCATTTGATATCATGGAAGGCATAATTCATTGCCCTCTGAAACATTGCCCAAACATTTTTCTATATGAAAGGGACATCGTGATACGCAAATGTGCCCTAGGGACAAATAAATGTAGTCTTATGTTGGTCTAGCAAGAGAATGTTGATTTGATTATAGCTAGAGAATCCATCCATAAACGAAAATATCTCACAGCTGGCACAATCATCAACAATCTGGTCGATGAACGGGGTGGGATAATTGTCCTTTGGACAAGCACGATTAATGTCCTGATAATTGACACACGCATGAATTGTCCCTTGTTTCTTCATGAAAGGACCAATGTTAGACACCCAATCAATTAGAGGTATTGGTTAAATGAAACCATCACGTAGAAATTTCTCAACTTCGGCTTTAATAGAGGCATCCTTCTTGGGATGCACCGGATGAAGGCGCTACCAAACTAGTTTAGCATCAGGATACATCTTAATTTCATATGCAACGATGTTCGGATCGATACCTAGAATCTCTTCATAATACTAGGCGAAAATGTCTCTAAACACCTGGAATAGGGATTTTATAGTTCTTAATCTCATCGGGAGAGAAAGACACACTGATATGTATATTCTCGACAATGTCAGGTTTGATCAAAATATTGAGAGGGATAGTCTCTTAAATATTCGACAAGTTTTTCTCAGAATTGACACCATGAATGGATACGGAATTTCTAGACAACTTAGCGATATTGGGTCGATAGAGTTCACTAAGATTATCCTCGTAGAAATATGGTAAGGAGGAACGATGGTGATGATCATCCCATGACGCATCATCTGGCATCATGATCTCCATGATGCTCTCATCAATAGAAAACGTACAAGAAAAAGGATCAACGGATGTACCATAATCTAAGGAATCATCAACCCAATTGATTGAAGAGGAGGGATCAGAAAAAGCTGCATAGGCCAAATAAATGGATTTATAGTTGAGATCAATGGGGATGAGCAATGTACGATCACCAAAAAGGTCAATATTAGATTCAACTGGTACTATCCAAGGATTGGCTGGAGTAGTAAGAAAATATATGATATTGATATATGAAACTGAAGTAGAATTGTTGGGAAGTGAAGGAGGAGGAAGCGCAAAGGTTCCCATGAGAGAGGAATTCTTAAGCAATCCAACACTGACATGTTGATATGGGTGAGGGGTTCCCCCCATGAGAAGGATGCTTCTAGTAGCCTGAGAATCGGTAGAAAATAAAGTGAGATGATCAGTGGCAACAATACCACATTTATGAGGAAAAGTGATCATTCTAAAATATTTTGAAACAACTGCAGCCATGGCATAAACCCACATACGACCTAGTAGAATATTGTAATCTAGCGGACCGTCAATAACTTTGACTTCTATGGATACAATCTTGCCACCTAATTCTACTTGTAATGAATTCAAAATTCCACAAGGTTTGTAGCTTATTCCATAAAAAGCCTTCAGAGTGGTCAGTGACTGACTTAATTGGTGAGAACTAATGACCTTCGAGCAAGATAGAGACATAATACAAGTTGAGACTCCCTCGTCCACAATGGAACGATGGATATTCTTATCGGGAATGATAACCTAGATCATGAAATCTAATTGAGCTGGAAGTAGAGGTGTATGAGTTGCATGGTTAAAAATACTAGGTTGGAATCCAAAGGATCAATATATCCAATTGCAGAAACAAAAGCCTTCTTTTGGGCAGGACAGTTTTGCAACACCTTGAGAATGGAAATATTTTAAGGAAATTGAGCCAGATCCTCAACTATGTTGTAATTTTGAGTGGCTCTCGCACAAGGGTTGAAATTAGATTTATGGATAACGCCTCTGGGAGGCTTAATCATCAACTCAGTATGTATGTCATTTGGAGTAGGATCTAATGGAGATGAAGTTGAACTGATAGGTTGATAAGTAGCCTAACCATTCAAGGGATTCACATCACCCTAGTATATACTTCGGGGAGCCACCATAACATAATTTTTTGTCTTAACAGAGGAAAGCGTCAAAACCAAGTTAGAGGAAGCAGGATCTCGAGCAACCATATTGGTCTCATGATTCAAAAACAGATATATCAACACAACAGGTGTAGCAAATGATTTAAGGTATTGATTCACTTCTATCCTGTGTGGAAAATAATGAGTGAAATGCTCCTCATTATAAACCAAACATGGGTAATGAGGTTTCCATTTTTCTTTAGAAAACTGAGTGCTTTGTTTATCTTATGGAGGATTATCTTTCTTCTTTTTACCTTTTCCTTTCTTCTTAATTTTTGGTTGTTGAGATTTACCTTTGGAATATTGAACGACATTGATCTCAAAAGTATAAGCCGCAAGACTGGTGGAAGGAGGGCTTTGAGCATCCACAGCAAGAGTCAAACCAATTTTTTTACTCATCAACTGTTGGCTGGAAAAACCAATCATGCCATCGGTGGCATGTGATTCTTTACTAGGAGGTTAAAGAAAAATATTGGGAGGTCATGAAGTATTTGGTATTTTATCATAAAGCGTGTTGGATTGGGTATAAATAAGATCCAAATATTAGGAACGAGAAATTACCCGCCCTTCAATCACAACTCCACCCTTGGCGACATATTCTGTGATGGATGGCAACAAAGACTTAATGAACCATTCAACTAACAATTTATTAGGATAAAAAAATTTAACCCAACTGCAATGACGTCATCACTCATGAATGTGATATTAAATGTGTGTGGCATTAGTTTTTTTGAAATTGGTTAAAAGTTCAATTCCAGTCTCATATCGGATGGGTAATTGGAAATGTGTTAAGAATGTGGTAGCCAAGGTGCTGAAATTACCGAATGAAGCTCGTGGTAATTCAATATATGATTTTTCTATCATACCAGTGACTATACACTAGAAAGGACACAAACGAACATATTCATCATTGAGAGAGTTCGAATAACACCACAAATGATAATTCATCGCATGTGTGGATGGATTTTCTCCATGATTTCCATTGAATCTAGGGATATCACCAGGCAAAGTTGTTGGAATAAATGGTCACCAAGGAGAATGAGCAATGGGGTCATTGGTGAGCCTGGTTAGATCCGGCAATTCGAGAGCTTCTATGAATGGCAACTCCCTGTTGAGTTCTAGTGGAGGATACCCTAGATAAGATGGGATGGCCTGAGAAATAGGTATCTATGTTCCGAGATAGGGAGGATTTTGATAACCACAATACACATAACCTTGCTCCCTAGCTCCAGGATAGCCTTGTAAAGGTTGAAATGATTGGATTTGGATTTTCTGATCATAAGGCATTCGAGGTATACCTTGATATGGTTGATACTTTTCCCCTATGGAATTTTGCATCATCCAAACATAAGGTTGGTTAGGTTGCGCCTGTTCCATACCATATACATTCTGAACTAGTTGAATTTAATGAATGGATTGACCAAGCGATTGTGATTGTAAATTACCTTGAAAATGCAGGGCATACAGGGCTTGAGAAGCACCAGATACTGATGGAATAGGTTGAGTTAAATTTGTAGCCTATAAAGGTTGGCTTACATTCACTTGAGCTTGAGCAGGTTGAGATATAGGTTGTTGAAAATGAATCTGAGATGTAAGTGGAACAGGTTGAGAACTTAAATATGAAGACACAATTGAACTAGGTTGTATAGGCGCAGTAGGTTGTCAAACATTAGCAGACATTCCTAAATGTGGAGGACTCATGTGAGATTGAGCACTAACTTGAGAGGATGGAAATGTCCCTACAATAGGTTGTCCCCTACCAAAAGAGGAGGGTTATAAGAGGTAGATTCCCCCCAAGAAGAGGGTTCCCAATAAGAGATAGATTGGGTTGTTGTAGGTGTCCATACCCACTAACATAAGAACCAGCATGTTGTTGAATCATAGGAGTAGATGGAGGAGGAGTAGACTATGTATTACTCATCAAAGAAGTTCCAAATGGAATTCCATATGTAGATTACATGGGAGATGTCCATGGACTAGATGTTGCACTAGAAAATGTACCAGACAAAGATTGGTAACCATGTGGGATAGATGGAACACCATACAAATGTGTCTCTGGCGATGTTACAAACATGGATGAAGTTGCAACATGGGTTGTCTTGGTCATGGTAGTAGATACAAGCTAAGAAACCATAGCAGATTCAGTCATGGTTAACTGTCCCAAAGAGGGTTGTCAAGGGAAACTCAAAGGTGAGTTGAAAGGAAAGGAACCAGACAAAGAAGCTTGTAATGGAGTATGAGGAGAAGGAAAATAATGGGCCTGATAAAAATGATCCCCTACTCGAATAGGAGAGGAGGGTTGAGGCTCTTCCTGTGGAATCTCTTCGATACTCACAAGACCAGGTGGAAGTGGTTCATTGTTGAGTCTAAGATATATAGGTTGTGGTTGGGTATGAGACAAAGGAAGAAGAGGAATTCCTTGATGTAATGCGTACAGAAAATTGAGGTGCCTCAGGTTGTATAACCTCAAGTTGTGTTGTCTCTGATTCAGTATAGCTAGGTTCAATAACCTCAGCTAATGAAATTTAAAGTATTTTTTTTCGACTATGTCAGACTCACCAGCTAATGGAGAAGTAACATTAGGTTCAGTACTCATAGGAAAAGATGATTTTGGTGGATCAATTTCAAGTGGAGGACCATAATTAGTAGCTCCTAAAGTACTAGATTCGGTAGTCTGCGTCTTTTTTTTCTTCTGACGAGAGCCAGGAGTTTCCTCAGGTAGAATAGGAGGCTTATTTTTCATTCTACGTGAACAACAAAGTGTAGGGTGTAACACCCTCCTCCCACATCTACCCAAGCAACCGGCCAACCGGGGTAAGCATGCGACGAGAGGCCACTATGATATGATTCAACCTCCTAAAGCACGTTAAGAAAGTGGAACTGACGAAAACACACCATAAAAAAATTCAGCATCAGCATTAGGACCCTCAGGAACCAATCCAACCTTGCTTCCAACCAGCCCCTAGGTCCCACTGATATTTAGGACCACTTGACCTCTGTACGCTCTCATGTTATGGGCATGTGAGCGTCCAGGGACTATTTTTCACAGTGTTGCGCCAGCGTCCTAGGGATTTGAGCCAATTTTTCAGGCCCAGAGCCCAGGTCACTGCCCAGAATTGAATGACATCTTCAGAATAGTAAAATAACAAGGAAATGATAGTACAAATGAAATCACTTGAATAAGACCTTGACTAGACCCTTACTAGCCATAACAATCATTTTGTCAAAAATACCACGAATATGTAATCTACATGTGTAAATAACATATTTGACCATAGGGGTCTCATACTTAGCTGGAAATCGCTAAGAAGCATTGATGCCTCAACACATCAACTGTCATTTCATCCATTAGGTCATAGATACATTGTTCATTCATTTACCAGTAAAACCATGATGAGATCCATAAATAGCTACTATCATAAAACATATATATAACCAACATAATAGCAGCAGAAATACCAATGGAATCATAGCCATATAAACCATATATAACTAGTATATTACTCATATAATTACAAGGAGAAAGAACCTCATATTGATGATGCAAAATCCAAACCCGGGATGGGACTCCCATGTTCCACCCGACCGTAGAATGGCTGAGCCAAATCTCTCTTCATCCATTCACCCCCGTGCCATATTCTAAGCATGCATTAGGGGAATTTTGAGGTCAAAAATGAGCCTCCTAGGAAAATTATAAAATAATAGTGGAAATAATAAAATAATATTAAATTACATCATCAAATTTTACAGGGAAAAAGAAAAAACTACTTTTTCAACTCGTATTTTGAAGTAATCTCCTTATGGGTTTGCTCAAATTTCTAGCGGGAACACTAGTTGGATGCAGAATTTGATTCCTCATACAAGGAGTACCCATGTTGCATACTTTTGATGGACCCTGCTACACGAAAAATGAGAAATAGATGAAAAACGTGATTGTAATCTCTTTTTTTCATGTATTCTTCATTTTTTGTGTAGCACGGTCCATCGAAAGTATGCAACATGGTACTCTTTGGATGAGGAATTAAATTTTTCATCCAACGAGTAATGCCGCTTGAAATTTGAGTAAAACATTAGGGAGATAAGTTGAAAATACGAGTTGAAAAAGTAGTTTTATTATTTTATTATTTTTTAATCTTTTTACTTTTTTACTCCATAAATGGTGAATCATCCCCCATGGTTGACATTATCATCTTGAATCCTATTGGTTCTTATAAAAATTATTTTAGCTGCACATTTTTCTTAGGAGCCCATTTTAGACCTCAAAATTCCTCTAATGAATGTGGGATCTCATAAAAACACATCAATCCAAAACCATCTAAGACTTCCAGAGGCCAGCCACTTCAACCCATCAAATAGTGATTCCACCTCACGGTCAAACATCACAAAACCATCATCTGGTTGGTCTTTATCCAAGCCTTCCAGGGCTCCAGAGCGTTTGCTCTAACCAAGGCTCCAGGACTAGTAACTCAACCCACAGTTGTCATCGGGCTCCAGAGCGTTTGTCCAACCAAGGCTCCAGGACTAGTAACTCAACCCACCAAGGGATCCAGAGTGTTTTTCCAACCAAGGCTACGGGACTAGTAACTCAACCCAAGCTATTATAGGGCTCTAGAGCATTTGTCCAACCAAGGCTCCAAGAACTAGTGACTCAACCCAAGCTAAGGAAACATGAGAACCAACCAAAACAAAACAAGGAAATAAACCCACAATATCCATGGCTATCTAGGAAATGGAAAGGCTAGGCAATCCACTGTCAATCCAAGAAATCCTCCATGCCAGTGATAGATCACAACCAATAATCCACATGCATATTCCATGCATACCAAAACTAGTGAGGAAAACATACATGAAACTTGGTACCTGCAATCAATTCCCATTGTAGTTGTTGATCTCGACGTCCTCTTGTGATTTCTTGCTCTTCATTTGCCTTCTTTCTCCATAAATCCAAGTATGGTACACCCTCCAAGAGTGCTCGAAAAAAATTTTAAGTATCCAAGAGTATGAGAGAGAGAGAGGGAATAATGAGAGAGCTCCAATGCTGAAATTACAAAAAGTCACCAACTAATCCTCATAAGAATTTTTATGAATGATGCCTCTTTCTTCTTCATTTCCATTATATTCCTTCAATTTCCTCCTCACATGCAACCTGTGACCTTTCACCTCCCTTTTCTCTTAATTTCCATTATTTTCATAAATAAATGTGCCAAAAATGTCATTTTGCCTTGCCAAAGCCTTAGCCATTTCCTTTGCCAATTTCCTTAGCCATTAAACAATCACAAGTGATCCCCATCATTATGATTTTGCCCAACTTTTAGCTTGGAATAAGTGTCCCATCAACCCTGGTTATTATTTTTCCTTTATTAACATTTATTACATGGAATTTTCACCAGGGCTATTACAGAACCCTCCCCCTTGGGGGAACATTGTCCTCGGCGTTCAACAACACCTATAACCACAAGATTGTTGTAAGAAAAATATATTTTCGGGAGAGCTCTATAACTTAGCTCGTTGCAGTATTTACAATGATTAACCTGCTAAGAAGCAAACCAACATGAAAAAATAACAAACATAACATCATAATGACATGACATCCATACCTCTTATTGGAGCTTTATAACATATCTCATGGTGGTATTTACATCCATATACATATGTACATATACCAAAATCACCAAAATATATACCAAAACATATACCAAAACATATACCAAGACATATACCAAAATTGTTTTGCCTAAACCGAAAAACAAGGAAGGATACATAGCTCGCATCTAATCTTTCATCTCCCATGTAGCTTCATTTGGCCCAAAGTGCTTCCATTTCACCTTAACTTGCTCGATTGCTCGGTTCCAGAGAATGAGAACCTTTTTCTACAATATACACTGAGGCTCTGGCTGGAATTCTCCATCTAGTTCCACCTACAATACAAACCATTCAATCACATGATTAACATCTTTAACATAATTCTTAAGTAATGACACATGGAAAACATCATTGACTTTCCCTGTTCGAGGCAATGCAATTCAATAGGCTAATGGCCCATTCGTCTCAATAATATTGAAGGATCCACAAAACCATAGTGCCATCTTGGCACATGATCCAATTCGTAAAGAGCTCTTCTTCGGTTTGATGCGCAAGTACACATGTTCCCCAACCTGGAACTCCTTGAACAACGCGTTCTGATCTGCATAGCTCTTCGGCCTATCCTGTGTTGCTTTCAAATTCTTCTTGATTACCTGCATTTCTTGTTCCATTTCTGCCAACACATCCGGTCCAATCAACACCCTGTTAAATGGATCACTCCAACTGATGGGAGTATTGCAACTCTGCCCATACAATGCCTCAAATGGACTCATCTTCCAATACTCCCGATACCAATTATTGTAAGCAAACTCTACCAATGGAAGATACTCTTCCCACTTTCGTTTTTGATGCATCACATACATCCTCAACATATCCTCTAATATCATGTTGATCCTCTCTATCTTTCCATCTATATGCAGATGATAAGTTGTATTGAATGCCAACTTTGTGCCCAAACCTGCAAATAACTCCCAAAACTTGGAAGTAAACTTTACATCCTTGTCTGACACAATCTTCTTCAGAACACCATGCAATTTGACCACATATATAATGAATACTTGTGCTAAATCGCTAGTTGATAATGTAGACTTTACTGGAGTGAAGTGTGCAACCTTTGTCAACCTGTCCACAATAACCATGATGGAATCATGTTGTCTCACTGTCCTTGGCAAACCTGTGATGAAGTCTATGGAAATGACCTCCCATTTCCATTTTGGAATCGCAATCGATTTTAGCATTCCACCTAGATACTTACACTCTTTCTTCACACGCTGACAATTGAAACACCTAGCCACAAACTCTGTTACATCCCTCTTCATGTTTGGACAATAATAAAATACATTCACTATTGTCAGTGTCTTCTGACAACCTGGGTGACCCAAATATGATTTCGCATGAAATTATCTCAAGATCACCTTCTTAAGCTGACCATTGTCTGGCGCATATATCCTATCTTTGAATTGAACCAATCCATCTATTGTAAGGCAATAGTCCACATCCTATGCACCTACACCTGTACCACTACATGTACCCATACTATCACATGTACCTGTACCTATACCTGTACATGTACATGTACCTGTACTACCACATGTACCTTTACCAGTACTGTGCTGCAACATGTGAATAATCTTCATATACCTAACATCCTTTTAACCTCCCTGCAAGGTCTTATCCTGTAAGTTTGTCCCATAGGAGCTCATAGTTGCTAAGTGATTTACTTGTACCCACCTGCTAAGAGCATCTGCCACTTTGTTCTCTTTACCTTTGATATACTTGATCTCAAAATCGAACTCACTGATCGTAGCCAACCAGCGAGCCTTCCTACCATTCAAATTTGGTTGGTCAAATAGATACTACCAACCATTTTGATCACTCATCAATGTAAACCTCATGCCTAGAAGATAGTGTCTCCACATCTTCAACACATGTATAATCGCTACCAATTCAAGATCATGTGTCGAATAGTTCTGCTCATGCTCATTCACTTTTTGCAACTCATAGCATACCACTTGTCCATCCTGTATAAGGACTCTACCAAGTCCTTTCTTGCAAACATATTTGCATACTACAAACTCTTTGTCTAAATCTACAATCTTTATCACTTTTTCATGTGTCAACAACTTCTTAAGCTGCTCAGAACTAGCCTCATACTCCTCTATCCATTCAAACTTCTTATCCTTTCTCTGCAATGATGTAATAGGATAAGCAATCTATGAGAAGTTCTTGATGAACCTCCTATAATACCCTTCTGACCCCATGAAATATCTCACCTCATATACATTATTAGGAGTTACCCACTCCATGATGGCCCTTATCTTTAATGGATCTATTGCAATGCCTTACTTAGAGACAACATGCCCCAAGTAATGTACCTCAGTCTGAAAGAAACTACAATTACTGAGCTTAGCATAACATTGATGCTCTCTCAACACTGCTGCTAAATTCTCGACATGCTCTTCCTCATTTTTAGAATATACCAATATGTCATCAATGAACGCAATAACAAACCTATCCAAATATGGATATAAAACACCATTCATTAAGCAAATATATGTAGCTAGAGCATTAGTCAAACCAAATGGAACTACAACAAACTCATAATGCTCATACCTGGTCTTGAAATTTGTCTTGTAAATGTCATCCTCTTTGATGTATACTTAGTGATATATGGATCTCAAATCAATCATCAATAACATTGTTTCTCCCTTCAACTGATCAAACAAGTCATCAATCATTGGTAACAGATACCTGTTCTTGATGGTCACTTTATTCAATTGCATGTAGTCAATGCACAATCTGAGAGTACCATCTTTCTTCTTCACAAAAAATATAGTTGCACCCCATGGTGATACACTTGGCCTAATATATCACTTATACAACATTTCCTTCAACTGTAGCTTCAACTCTACTAACTCAGGTGTACTCATCATGTACGGTGCTTTTGATGCTGGAGTTGGCCCTAGCATCGATTCAATGGAAAATTCTACCTCCCTGTCAGGTGGAAACTCTGAAATATCATCAAGAAATGCATCATTGAACTATTTTAGAACTGGGTACCTGCTCAAAACATCTACATCTTCAACTTCCTTACCTTTGTCACTAGAAACTTGCACTGCAAATAACACACACCCTTTACTGCGACTACACTTTGCTTGCATAGCTGTCACCATCCTAATTGATGTGGCTTTCTTTTTTCCCTGTAAGACTCTTGGTTCCCTATTATCATACAAGCACTCAATGGCCTTGTCATAACAATCCACCTTGGTTCTATGAAGGTACAAGCAATCCATGCCCAACAACATATTGTATGATCCCAACGGTAATACATTTAAATGTGTTGCAGTAGGCATACCATTCAACTCAACTGCAAAAACTATTACCCAATGATGAACTCGCTTCTTTGTACCTATAGCCAACTGCACTAACCAAGATTCTGCATGCAATTTTGTACTCAATCCACACTTATCCACCAAGTCAGGACTAACATATCTATAATTAGATCCAGGGACAATCAAAATAGAAATAACTTGATCACAAAGCTTACCGTCCATCTTAATGATAGATGCCTAATGGTCTACCTGTTTTTTTATCAAATGTTGCATAAATACGAGGAATACTCTAACCAACATCCCCAACAGTCTATGCATCATGTGCAATGTATATATTAGGTCTACCGCCCTGATACTGTGGACAATCTCTCCTGCAATGATCTCCTCCACAAGTCCAACACCGCATAGAATCCTTATTCTACTCCTCATATCGATATCCCTATCCTCTATCTAATGCATTGAACTTCTTAGATGGTGAAACATTCTCTTTATTACCTGAATCCTAATGTATTGCTCATTTCTTGCCCCATTTTCCTTTGTTCCTTGCATTACCTTTCCAATCTGTCTTAGTCTCAGATCTACACTTCGATTGCTCATAGCAATGCCTTAGCTTTCGGATCGTTTCCTCCAATTATTTAGGCTCATCAAACTCAATCATGTCTCTGAATGCAACTGACAATCCACTAATGAACCTCTAAATCTTGGCCTTCTCCTTCGTGAGATAAGGCACATACCTCAGTAATTCCAAGACCCTGTTAGTGTACTCCTCGTCTGTCATCAATCCCATATTTAGCTCATAGAATTATTTTCCCTGTCATCAAAGTATCTCTCTAATAGGTACTTCTTATTGAATAGTCACTCAAACTCACTCCAATTCAAGTCCTCATGAATACATCTGACATTCTTCACATCTTCCCACCAAAATTTTTTTTTACCTTTCAGACTGATTGTAGCTACTCTAGCTTTCATGTTCTCTAAATAATCATGTAACCTGAGGAACATCCTCATACCAACAAACCATGCCTCTGCATCATGTGGTTTCTTCATCTCTCCATCAAGATTAGGTGTCTTTGCTTTCTTAAACTCATCCGGTAAGTATCCCCTATCACTCCTCCGGTGAGGATTATAACGATGACGATCATAGTGCCTATCTGAATTAGAACTAGAATAAGACTTGTTTCTATCCCTCCTCCTATCCAGAGTGTCCAACAATCTATCGTCTTTGACCATGTCATCTCTATATGACCTGTGACCACAATGCGGCCTACTACCATATGCCCATTAGTTTAGTCCTCCTTCTCATATCTGATCTGACGTGGCCCCTGTCGCTGCAAATCTGACAAACTCTGAAGTATCACTACATTTACCTCTTCTTGTTTCTCCTATGCCTACATGATTCTATCATTATCTGCCTTACAACTCCTTATTTATTCCTTTAAGATTCTTAGTGTATCTTCCAAATCGGAAGAGTTCCCAACACCATACTACTCTTCTGATTCATAGGGAGAGTCTTTGTAGTCTACCATCTTGCTAGCCATTTGATATTTCTTCCTACAAGGTATATCATGTCAGCTAAACCAAATCACAATAAACCAACGTACCTTAGTATAGCTCAGGGAGGATATCTTGTCTGCAAGATCAATAAATCAGTGTGATACGCATATAATGTAAACAAGGCAACATATAGAAATATAACACATAAGCATATAACCATGCAACCATCATTCTAGCTAGGGTCCAATCATCAATGCATGACCTTATTAACAATGCATACTACGACCTCATGCATGACAACAACCATTACATCACTATACACTTGACCACAAGCAAACATGAATATGCATAAGCAATGTGAAGTCATCCACACATACGCATAACCACATATAATCAAGCATAACCAAACTCAATCCTACCAGAATGATACATGCAATCAAGCATACAATAATGTAACCAAACATACAAGAATGTAACCAAGCGTACAAAAATGATACATGTAAGCGATATATAACAACATATAACCAGTCATACACTCACGTCGATGCACTCCACAATAACAACATCAACTTCCACATGACAACATCACTACAACAATGATTAACATCATGCAAATACAACAAGCACATGGAATGCAAGTGTAAGAGACACACAAGCAACCGACATGCATGCATGACCAACACATAGTCCATCTAGCCTGAGGGGTGAACGATGCTCTGATTCCACTCTATAACACCCTCCGCTAACATTTACCCAAGCCACCGGTCAGACAGGTTAAACATGTGACAAGAGGCCACTATGATATGATTTGACCTCATGAGTCACGTTAAGGAAGTGGAATCGATGGAAACACAACATACAACAAGGACCCTCAAGAACCAATCCAACCTTGTTGCCAACCATCCTCTGGGTCCCACTAAGATTTTGGACCATTTGACCTCTGGATTCTCTCATGCTAGAGTCCAGGGACCTTTGGACGCTCTCACAGGCCTGGAAGCCAGCGTCCAGGGACTATTTTTCACAGTGTTGTGTCAGCGTCCCCAGGATTTGAGCCACTTTTTTAGGCCCAAAGCCCAGGTCACTGCCCAGAATTGAATGACTTATTCAAAACCGTAAAATAACAAGGAAATGATAGTACAAATTCAATTACTTGAATAATACCTTGACTAGACCCCTACTACCCATGACCGGCATTTCGTCAAACATATCACAAATATGTAATCTACAGGTATAAATAACGTATTTGAGCATAGGGGTCTCATACTTATCTGGGAATATATAAGAAGCATTGATGCATCAACACATCAACTAACATTTCATACATCATTTCATAGATACATTATTCATTCATTTACCAATAAAAACATGATGAGATCCATACATAGCTACTATCATAAAACATATATATAATCAACATAATAGCAGTAGAAATACCAATAAAATCACAACTATATAAACCACATATAACTAGTATAATACTCATATAGTTACAAAGAGAAATAACCTCATATTGATGATGAAAAATCGAAATCCGAGATGGAACTCCCACGTTCCACCTGACCATAGAATGGTTGAGCCAAATATCTCTTCATCCATTCACCCTGTGCCATATTTCAAGGATGAATGTGGGATCTCATAAAATACATCAATCCAAAACCATCCAAGGATTCCAGAGGCCAACCAGCTCAACCCATCAAATAGTGATTCCACCTCACATTTAGACATCACAAAACCATCATCAGATTAGTCTCTATCCAATCCTTCCAGGGATCCAGAGCATTTGTTCCAACCAAGGCTCTAGGACTAGTAACTCAATCCACAGCGACCATCGGGCTCCAAAGCGTTTGTTCAACCAAGGCTCCAGGACTAGTAACTCAACCCACCAAGGGCTCTAGAGCGTTTTTCCAACCAAGGCTACAGGACTAGTAACTCAACCCAAGTTGTTATAGGGCTCCAGAGTGTTTTTCCAACCAAGGCTCCAGGAACTAGTAACTCAACCCAAGCGAAGGAAACATGAGAACCAACCAAAACAAAACAAGGAAATAAACCCACAATCTCCATGGCTATCTAGGAAATGGAAATGCTAGAAAATCCACTATCAATCCAAGAAATCCTCCATGTCTTTGATATATCATGACCAATTATCCACATGCATATTCCATGCATGCCAAAATTAGTGAGGTAAACATACATGAAACTCAGTACCTACAAGAAAATCTCATTGTAGTTTTTGATCCCAACGTCCTCTTGTGCTTTCCTGCTCTTCATTTTCCTTATTTCTCCAAAAATCCAAGTATGCCACACCCTCCAAGAGTGCTCCAAGAAAACTCTAAGTATCCAAGAGTATGAGAGAGTGAAAGAATAATGAAACAGCTCCAACACTGAACTGACAAAAGGTTACCAACTTATCCTTTGAAGCCTTTTTATGAATGAGGCCTCTATTTTTTTCATTTTCCATTATTTTCCTTCAATTTCCTCCTCACATGCAACCTGTGACCTTTCACCTCCCTTTTCTCCTAATTTCCATTATTTTCATAAATAAATGTGCCAAAAATGTCACTTTTCCTTTCCAAAGCCTTAGCCATTTCCTTTGTCAATTTCCTTAGCCATTAAACAACCACAAGTTATCCCCATCACTATAATTTTTCCCAACGTTCAGCTTGGAATAAGTGTCCCATCAACCGTGGTTATTATTTTTCCTTTATTAGCTTTTATTACATGGAATCTTCACCAGGGTTGTTACATAGGGTGTTGTTCTTCCATGTTGGTTTAATAAATTTTAATATTTAACACAAGAAATAAATCAAAGAGAGTAATATAGGCATAAAGTTTTACCAAGCAACTATGAACTATAATATACAACCTTGGAGAACCAAGGATTTATGTACAAGCAAGCAATCTCCCCAAATGTTGTGTTTGGTGTATCATAGTATACAAGGTGGTCAACTTGGTTACCTTTGGTGAGGATAGCAACCTATGGTGGACTTTCAGTCTATGTTAGTGTTTTCTAATGCATAACCATACAATGAGATCATTCCCATATACTTCTCATGCGTGGAGCACCATCCAATATATCGGAGGTACGTGGAGAACGATTCGATACACTTACATTTGTGGAACGGGATATCACCCCTAGAATGCAACACTAGAAAAAATGACAACTCCTATGTTTATATACGTCGAAACATGTCTCTAGCCTAGACTTTTATATGTTTGTGTTAATGTTTCAAATGCTCCTTCAGATTGATTCAATAAATTTTAAAGTTTATCTTGAATTAAGTTTCAGTTTCCAAGGCTCATTGTGAATTTCACCTAAATATCCTAAAATGCAATCTACCATGATAAAATCAAACTTTTCTTTCAATGAAAATCTATGTACGGAAGGGAAGAGAACAAAGAGTATGAAACATACAAGATGCAACAAACAAGTTTGTTAAATTCAATTCCCCTAATGAAACTATTCCAATTCCAATTCACACACAAAACCCTACATGCAATGCAAGATGCATGAGATTTTTCTTTTCAATTCCACTTAATTTTCAGATGAAAACTAAGATGCTTGCCTAATCACTGATAAAAGAAATTATTCAAAATGATGACTGAAACACCAATTCTTTCAAGCAATCAATGACCAAACAATCAATTTTCTAATGACCTAATTGACAAGAATAAAGAAAAATCTAAACAAAATCTTATCAAAGGCACTCAAAACCAAAAGAAAACAAGATGAAGGCTTCTGAGAGACCAAGACACACTCAGGGACACAAGGAGAACTAGCTGGAACAAAGATAATCAGAGCTAAAATCACAAAAGGAAAGTATTTGCATGAAACAGGGGCCAACGCAGGAGTTGAAAGGGAACCAGTGCTATGTAGCACAAGTGCAGAGAAGGTTGGGGAGCATTGCAACATGTTGTCTCCAGGCCAAGGGGAGTGTTGATCAAAATAAGGCCAAGTTCTGACACAAAAAAATCAAATGAATCTCAATGAAAGGTCTTCCTCAGATCAATTCAAACCGAGTGAGGTAATGGATGTTTTTTCAAGAGGTGAAACAAGTAATAGGGACAAGGAAACCATTAAGGGAATGAAATAATCCCCAGTGGAGTCACCAATTTGTTATGCAGAATTTATGACTGTAGACAGAAGTATCTCCCCTAAACCTAGTGGACTCGTCTAGAACAATAGAAAGCAAAGACTATAAATTTTCCCTTAGATAAATTGAAGAATGGAAAGAGGCTTACATGTAATCCGTCGTAAGCTTTTATGTCTTCTCGTCTTGTAAGCTCCAATCGTATCTCTAGTTGTTATAATTAGAACTTGCACATACAATCAACTCAAGCCAAATATTTTTGACATCTATGTAGCATTATCCAATTACTTTATTCAATGGATTAGAAAAGCATTGAAATACATGAATGTAAACATAAGATAACACCTATAGGAAAATGGTATACTTTGTGTATTCATATGAATAGGAGAGAGTTTACAACCAAGAATAGTAGTTGATATCTTAGAGATCTCCCCAAATTGACTTGTCCTTCCTTGTCACAAAGCACACCTCAATATCACCCTAATGCATGAAGATGATGACTCCCTTAGATTCAATGCAGCAACATTAGGGTATGATCAGTCTCCAAAATCCAACCCTTATGTTGTAGATGGTTGTAAATGTTATGAAACCAGCTCACAAAAAGATGGAAAAGATAGTTGAACGCCTTAGAATTCAAGCTCTTCGAGGGGGAAACCTCCTTTACATTACATAAAAGAACAATTCTTGGATGATTCAAATGACAAAACCTCATTTCTATATATAGGAGTCTAAGGGGTCACAATATAACCAAGTTGACCTAACAATAATAATATAAAGGCACAAAAATAACAATAGAGGGATTCTATGGGGCACAGTAATAACAATATGGGGACAATAGGGGCACAACAATATTAATAAGGGATATAACTACAATATTAATGGGGGCATCACTAGTATTATAGGGACCTAACATGCCCCTCTCCTTCAAAAAATTGTTGTCCTCAACGCTTGAGTAGTTCTGGATGCTTCTGTATAAAATTCTCATCCTCCCATGTGGAATCTTCAACGGATAAGTTCTTCCACTTGATGAGATACTCTGAAATGAATCGATTTCGTAGTTTTTGAGTTCTTGTTTCTATGACTGCTTTCGGTTCCAATATAGTTTTTCCTTCCTCGTCAAGTTCTGAAAATATTGTTTGAACTGGGAACTTGTCGCCTATAACCTTCTTTAAACATGAAACATGGAAAACTAGGTGCATTTGAGAAGCTGCAGGAAGCTCCAATTTGTATGCCATAGTACCAATCTTTTGCAACACCTTGTACGAACCATAATACTTTGGTGACAAATTTTTATCCTTCTTAGCTTGCTTGAGGGACATTTGTTTATATGGTTGTAGCCATATGAATACTCAATCACCTACATCAAAACTTCTTTCACTGCGATGTTGATCTGCCTGTTGTTTCATTCTATTCTGCGCCAACACGAGGTTATCCTTTAAGAGTTGGAGAACTTGTTGTTGATACTCGATGTGATGTTCCACTGCTTGAACCTTAGAATTTTCTCTTAAATATGATGTGATGGATGGTGGATGATATCCATAAAGTGCCATAAATGGGGTCATTTTTGTTGCAGTATGGAAGGAAGTGTTATACCACAATTCAGCCAGAGGCAACCATTTGACCCATTGTGTCTGTTTATCAAATACAAAGCAACGAAGATATCCTTCCAAACATTTGTTTACTATCTCCGTTTGCCCATCAGATTGAGGATGATAAGATGAGCTATGAGCTAACTGAGTACCAAGACAAGAAAATAATTCTGTCCAAAAATTTCCTGTAAAAATGGGATCTCTGTCACTTACAATAATCTTTGGGTTTCCATGTAGCTTTTGAATTGTTTCCATAAATGCCGTAGAAATTGTACTGGCTTTAAATGGATGTGATAATGCACAAAAGTGTGCATACTTGGTAAGTCTATCAACTACCACCATGATGACACTCTTTCCCTCAAACTTGGGTAAACCTGTGATAAAATCCATTGAAACCTCCTCCCAATGTTGGCTTGGAATGGATAAAGGTTGTAATAGACCTGGTGTCTTAATTGTTTCAGCTTTATTTTGTTGGCATACCAAACATTCTGCCACAAACTTTTGAATATCTGATTTAAGGCCATCCCAAAAAAATTCCTTCTTAACCTTGTGGTAAGTTTTTAAAAATCCTGAGTGCCCTCCTAAGGGAGAAGCATGCAATTCTAGAAGAATCTTTTGTTTGAGTTGGGAATTCTTACAGAGGTATAAGCGATCTTTGTACCATAATGAATCATTTTTCCAACTAAATGTATCAGATGTACTGGAATCTTGTTGTAACTTTCAAATAATTTCACACATTTCCTCATCATTCTTCCATTCCTCCCTTGCCTCGTTTATCCAATCTGGTTGGATAATAGAAATGGCACAACAATGCTTCCACATCCTCATCCTTTCTTGAGAGTGCATCTGCCACAACATTTTGCTTCCCTTTTTTGTATATGATTTCAAAGTCATAACCCAACATCTTTGTGACCCATTTTTGTTGTTCTTCAGAGGATAATCTTTGCTCTAAAAAGTATTTAAGGCTATCATGATCCGTTTTTACCTTGAAGTGTCTTCTCATTAGGTGGGGTTGCCATTTCTTAAGTGCATGTAATATTGCCAACAATTTTCCTTCTCATAAATATATTTGCATAAATACTTTCCCTTTATTGGACGACTTTTGAAAGCAATGGGTCTTTAATCTTGCATTAAAACAGCACCAATTCCATTTCCGGAAGCATCACATTCTACAATAAAGGTTTTTGTGAAGTCTGGTGTAGCTAAGACCGGTGTTTGGCACATTGACTCTTTAAGATATTTGAAGGCCTTTGTTGCTTCTGGAGTCCATGAAAATGAATCTTTCTTCAACAATGTTGTTAGAGGTGTTGCTATTTTCCCATAATTCTTAACAAACTTGCGATAATACCCTGTCAACCCGAGAAATCCTCGCAAATGCTTTATGGATGTGTGGATTTCCCATTCCTTAATGGCTTTAATTTTGCTAGGGTCTACCTTAACTCCTTCACGAGATACAATATGACCCAGACATTCCACCTCTTGTTCTCCAAAGAAACATTTGGATCTTTTTGCATATAATTGTTTCTCCTCCAATAGTTGTAGCACGCTATCAACGTGTTCAACATGATCCTTCCAAGACTTGTTGTAGATTAGTATATCATCAAAAAATACTAACACAAATTTTCTAAGGAAGGGTTTGAAAATGGAATTCATCAAACCTTGAAATGTAGAAGGTGCATTGGTAAGGCCAAAGGCATGACCAAAAACTCATAGTGACCCTCATGAGTTCTATATGTTGTTTTCGGAATGTCTTGAATCTTCATTCGGATTTGGGATATCCTGAACGAAGATCTAACTTGGTGAAGTAAATTGAACCATGCAATTCATCCAATAATTCATCAATGACATGAATGGGAAACTTAACTTTTATAGTGAGCTTGTTGAGCTCCCTATAATCCGGACACATGCACCATGATCCATCCTTCTTGTGCACCAAGACTACTGGAGCAGAGAAAGAACTTTGGCTAGGTTGAATCATACCAGCCTCAAGCATTTTTGCAACCATATGTTCAATTTCACTCTTTTGGGCATAGGGATATCTGTACAGCCTAATGTTTGGAGGAACACTTTCTGGAATCAAATGAATAGCATGATCATGATCACGTATAGGTGGGATACCTTTGGGAGTCTCAAATACCTTGGAATGATTGTCCAATACTTTTTGGAGATCTGGAGAAATAGATGATTTCAATGTGGAAACATCTAGCGAACATAATTGTGCAATTACACCTCGTTGTTCCTTTTTTAGAAGCTTTGTCATACCGTTAGAGCTTATTATCTTTCTTGGTTTCCCTGCAATACCCCTTAATTCAACTTCCTTTCCTTCTGCATAAAATTTCATGAAAAGTTCTTGAAAGTTAAAAGCTATTGTACCCAAGGATTGTAGCCATTGGACTCCTAGTACAACATCAACACCTCCCATTGGAATGGAAAGCATTGGGCTTTTCAATACATATTTTCCCATGGATAGCTTGATATTATGGCACTTTCCAGAGCAATTTATCATTCCTCCATTTGCAACCATCACTTGACACTTTGGTGCTGGATATAGGAAGCAATTCAATTCTTTTGCTATCTAACAATGAATAAAAGTGTGGGTACTTCCTGAATCAATCAACACTATTACCTTTTTCTTTTTGATTTGTCCCTCTATCTTGATGGTTTGAGGAGTGGTAATTCCAACCAATGCATTACAAGATATGGTCGGATTCATTTCTTCTTTATCTAGGCTTTGTTCCTGGAGTATATCCTCTTCTTCATGAGTCATGCTAGAGCTTTCATGTTGCTTACTAGGTGTTTGTATTTTCTTTCCTCGGGGTATCAATTACCGATAATAATTCTTTACTATTCCCTTTGAATTCATCAAACTAATTTTGCAAACCAAGCTTATGCAAAAATTTAAAAAAAAACTACACACATTTTTTCACTTTGTAGGAGCTTGATATTGAGTTTGATGTATCTCTGTAATTTCGGATCATCCAGTTCTGAAATTGTAAACTACAGTAGCCCTCTGCGTCCTCTTTCCAATGCCACCAGTCTGATCCAAATTGGATTCTCCAAGAAAGCGTTATGCACAATCTCCCAAGCTGACCTGATTATAGACCTTTCCAGAGGAGTGAACTTGTATGAAGTGCCACGTGTCACTATTTTGACCTTTGGCTCTGAAACATATATACAAGAAACTACAATCCGTCCTCTTTTGGTACCTTCTTACAAAATTCCAATCCAATTCCCAGAGAGAAAGTTATGATGATTTTCCCCAGGTCACCTGTTTGGAATGTAATTCAGGAGTCTGCAAAAAGACCAACTTCCTCAGATCATATCTCCGCAAATATAGCACAAAAAGCTCTGAAATTCAAACCCGAGGTTCAGTGCGATTTTGTCTCAAATGGGGTTTTATTTTTTCTTCTGAAACATCACAGAAAAAAAGTTATAGCAACAATTCCACGATGACCTATTTGGAGCAGCAAAACCCTAGAATCCAATGCTCTGATACCAAATGTTATGAAACCAGCTCACAAAAAGATAGAAAAGATAGTTGAACGCCTTAGAATTTAGCCTCTTTGAGGGGGCAACCTCCTTTACATTACACAAAAGAACAATTCTTGGATGATTCAAATGAAAAAACCTCCTTTCTACATATAGGAGTCTACGAGGTCACAATATAACCAAGGCGACCTAAAAATAATAATATAAAGGCACAAAAATAACAATAGAGGGATTCTATGGGGCACAGTAATAACAATATGGGGACAATAGGGGCACAACAATATTAAGAAGGGATACATCTACAATATTAATGGGGGAATCACTAGTATTATAATGGCCTAACAGTAAATTTATAAGAGAGGGATGGTATTTAAGGAATTATTACCCATTTACCAATCTAGGCTTGAGATAAACTTAAAAGGGGAATATGATCTCAAGGGATAAGAGGATAAATATACAAGTTAGGATCATATAGGATTCAAACTTCTTATCAAGGTAAATGGTTAAAAAAACCCCTGGAAGCTTCTAGAAGAGGAAGCTTCAGGATTATTTTTAATTTTCCTGAATTTCTAGAATCAATGCACCCCTAACAAGGGACAGTCTGTTGTTAATCAGCACTGGTGCAGAAGGAAGAAAAATGTTGCTAAACGCAGGTCCCTAAAGGGGCAGGGTGCATTGGGCCTTAAAAGAACTTATTTGAAGAAGTCAAACCTAGAAATTCAGGGATTTGGAAGAGTCATGCTTAGGTATTTGTGTAGGGATGATGACAATATATTCACGGATGTTGATTGGTCAGGTTTGCAAGCCTATTGACCAGATGCAACAAAATATATTATAACACAAGGTGATCTCAGTTGAGCAAATAAATTTTAATACATCTCTATTCTTTTGGTTAATGCAACCAAGCATTGGGGTTTTTAGCAGTTTTCTTTCACCAAGAAAAATACTTGTTGCATGTGTGTTATTTCTTCTTTCATATCTGAGATTTTTGTTCTAAATTATGAATTAATGGCCATAGAGCAGTAGAGTAGGTTTGTGCCTTGTGATTTTGATTAAAACTTCATGAGCAGTTGCAGATCTACATCATAACTTCTACAGATATGGATTATGAAATCATTTCATATTCGGATCAAATTCCCTTGGCTCAACATTATTCTTATTTTCTTATATACTCTCCAAGTCAATCTCGTTTCCACATGATTCCATACAAAGATGATGAATATTTGAATTGTTCTACTGTTAGAAATAATCCTAGGATTTTCTATTGATCTGTCTAACATTTCGTCCTAATACATCGCCAATCCAACAATTCATTTATCTCTTATTATGGATTGACAATAGTGTATTGTGTCAATATAGTTCATCCATTCACAATAAAAATATATATCTTAGTTTTATCATTTATTGATAATTATGTTTATGGATCATTTATTCATAACCTAGATTACTTTATTCTCGAATGTTGGATCGAAACTCTACATATCTGTATATGAACCGATGAGTGAATTATTTGGTCATTCACATAAGTTCTTGATCCCTCCCATTCATCAATTATATTGGTAGGATTCTATTTACGGGTTCATATTAAGTAACCTTGCATTCCACTTTGATCATATATATCCTCAATATATTTTTTCAATACTGGTTTCTAACTCAATGGTAAGAGTACTCGACTTTTAAGTGCGACTAAGATCTTTTACACATTTGAATGAAGTAGAAAACTCGTCGATACCGTCGGTAAAGTTGGGAACTATGACTAATCCACGAAGTATAATGAACAAAAGAAAAACACATGTCGTACAAACACATGATCTTTATTACACCTTATATTATTTCTCAGATACCTCATTGTATTCGATTAGGATCGGATTTGATTCAAGGAATCGAATGGGTAGGGGATTTCTCTTGTATACCTAGATGGATGTATAATATGCTCATCCATTTGAATCAAATGTGATAATCGTGAATAGGATTGAATAAATTCTCGGTTAAGTCGAATGAGTCAATGGAGAAATCTATATGACTTGAAACATAAGTAGATCCAGAGAAACGAACTTTTGTTCCTCGCTCCAATTAAGCGAGTGAGGAATTTCCTTTACTGATAAGAAGTTAAGAGTAGTTTAGTACCTGATATCGGGAGGTTTTCCCTGAGTAGATTTGGGATTTATACACTGACAATGAGTCCTAATTACTCGAGTACAAATGTGTAAGATAAATAGTGTACTGACCAAGTTTATTTATTCCATGAGTCGGGAGAGTGATCAGTTGCCTAGATAAAAATATTTTCATTCTTCCTCATGAAGAATGAGAACCTTGGGTAGTAAATCTATATAAGACAGATCTTGATATCCGTATATATCTCTTTTTTCCTATCTTGTTCCGTCTAGATCACACCATGTATTTTCTTAAAAATTAAGAGGTTATCCTCATGAAAGAGGGCCATAGTTGAGGTTTGAAAATGGATGATTTACATAGATATGGAAGGGAATATAGCTCTTGGTAAAAATTCTTTTTATATCCACTAATTTTTGAGGAAGCACTTTATGCATCCAACAAGTGCTCCCACACAAACTTTGAGTAAAAGCTTGGGGAGATAAGTTGAAAATACGAGTTGAAAAAGTAGTTTTTTTTTTTTTCCCTCTAAAATTTGATGACGTAATCTAATCTTATTTTCTTATTTCCACTATTATTTTTATAATATTCCTTATGAGGCCCATTTTAGACCTCAAAATTTCTCTAATGAGGATAAATTCTCACATTAAAATTATATATCAGATACATGAATACCATAGTCTATTCAACCAGAAACTTTGGTTCCAACCTTTCATCGTTGGATCCAAGATGCACCCTCCTTGCGCCCATTATGATTTGTTCTCTATGAATTTCAAATTAGTTTAGAGAATTTACAAAGATCATTTATTTTCGTCCCAAGAGTAAATACGAGATTCTTCATGTTGTTGTGGAATTATTACGTCTATGAATGTGAATCCATTTTATTTTCCATTCTTAAATGATCCTCTCATTCACAATCGTTGTCTCATGGATATTTCCCTCAGCGAACACTTTTTCATCAAAAGATAAAGCATATTCTCATATTTTCTCATTGAAATTCGTTGAAAAGTATCTAGTTGCTGAAGGGTCCTAAAATTCACTATGTTAGATATGGTGAAAGATCTATTATAACTATAAAGGATATTCTTCTCCTAGTGAAAAAATGTAGATAATATATTATAATTTTTTGGAAATGTTATTTTCATCTTTGGTGTGAACCATATAGGGTTTGTTCTCATCAATTATCCAAGAATTGTTCTTCTTCTCCAAGTTATTTTATAAGGGTTCGGATAAACCCTCTTTTGGTTAGAACCAAAATCCTAGATGTGTTATTCATCGTCGATCTTATTAATGATGAATTTGATCTAATCTAAGTTCTTATTGTACCAATAATTGGATTATTGGTTATAGAAAAAATTTGTGACATATCAGGGTGGCCAATTAGTAATTTTTCTTGGACCAGTCTAACAGAGGATGATATCCTCAATCGATTCGATCAGATTTGGAGAAATACTTTTCATTACTACAATGGATCCTTTGGTTGAGATGGTTTATATCGTATAAAGTATATATTTTCGTTATTATATGCTAGCAATTTAGCCTATAAACATAAAAGTATAATACATGTAGTTTGGAAGGAATTAAGTCCAGAAATCTTCAAAAAACCATTTTCAAAAGAACGAGAATTTTATTCTTAGCCTTTTTCATCAAAAATGGTGGCTCGTTCATAAAGAGAATGAAATTGGAATTCAGATATTCCCTAGAAAAATTCCCTAGCTAATTCCTGGAAAAAGATACTATATCTAAAAATAGAAACTTATTTGATGAGTGAAATTCTCTTTGAGCAATTTCCTCGATTCAGAATCATTTTGATTTTTCTATCCAAGAACTAAAATGATTAGGGAATAGATAAATTACATGGGGAGATTCGTGTGCAATGATAATTACAAGCATGATTTGGGGAGATATTTCTCACTTTTACTGATACTGAAGGAGTAGACCGTCCACTCCATCCAACGAGCTCTAAGTTCGAGCCCTAGGAAAATCAGATCAAATTTTTGATAGGTACCTCTGTCCACTTATTCTGGTTATGGATCCAATCAATTTTTTTTCATATTTTTTTGTATTCATAGGGAATGAACTATCACACTATGGGTTCTCCAAAAAGGTGATAAATAATTCCTATCCCACTAGTATCAATTTCTTAAGAATTCGGTTCCAAAATTGTGTTGCACTTCATTATAGCGAATAAAACAAAAAAATATATATATTGATACAGTCCTACTTGTTTTCATTATAATTGATCTACCATTCCTCGAACCAAGAATAAATAATTTGATGGAGTGTCTAACCATAGATATATCTATAGAGTGTGGAATATATGTAAACAATATAGAGTTTATCTCAAATGCCTTTATATTTTATCCATATAGTATAGATCAGTATCTATCCTGTAGGGATAGATATTGAAATTACATCCCAAATATTAGTTGACATTGATACATGGATCATATTATACTTTAAAATATAAATCCTTATGCTTGGGATCCTCTGATGATTTTATAAACGAATTTGTTGCCATCACTGCAATTATAGAAAGACGTGAAAGCACAAATTTATGGGGGCTTTGGATTGACGGTGAATGGGTGCACTGTTAAGGCACTCCTTGCGATAGGTCACTAGTTCAAATCCCCTGTGGGTGCTTACCTACCAAAAAGAAAACAAATTTATGGAATCGCTTTTGTCACTGGATCACTGGCACTTAAAATCATCTTTATATTGGATGGTTTAGAGTCTTGATTATCCCTACCTTATTGACCATAACCTTTGTATTCATTATTACTTTCATTGCAGCTCATCTGGTAGATATTAATGGTATTCGTGAAATTGTTTTTGGTTCTCTTCTTTATGGAAACAATATTATCTCTAATGCCATTAGTCCTACCTTTGTAGCTATCAGTTTGCACTTCTATCCGATATGGGAAGTAGCTTCTGTCGATGAATGGCTATATAACAGGGTTCCTTACGAGATAATCGTTCTACACTTCCTACTTGGTGTATCTTGCTATATGGGTCATAAGTGGAAGCTTAGCTTCCATATAAATATGCTTCCTTATATTGTTGTTTCATACTCAGCTCTTGTTGTAGTTTCTATTACCATGTTCTTTATCAACCCTATTAGTCAAGGAAGCCTCTCTAATAGTGTGCATCTAGGAATCTTTGTTACTTTCAATTTCATGATTGTACTCCAGGCTTAGCACAATATCCTTATGCATCTGTTCCACATGTTGGGTGTAGTTGGCATATTTGGTGGCTTTCTATTCAATGTTATGCATGGTTCTTTGGTAACTTTTAGTTTGATTAGCGAAACTAATGAGAATCATTCCACAAATTCATATTACAAAGTTTGTCAGGAGGAAGTAACCTATAATATTGTGGCTACTCAAGGTTATTTCAGCCAATTGATCTTCCAATATGCTAGTCTCAACAACTCTCATTTTTACATTTCTTCTTAGTTGCTTGGCTCATAGCAGGTGTTTGGTTTAACTCACTATGCATAAGAACTATGGATTTCAACCTAAATGGATTCAATTTCAACCAATCTATAGTTGACAGTCAAGGTCATGTAATTAACACTTGGGACAATATTATTAATCGTGCTAACCTAGGTATGGAAGTTATGCATGACCGTAATGCTCAGAACTTTCCTCTGGATCTAGACATTGTTGAATCTATTTCAATAGGAAGATAATACTCTGACATATTTTTATCTTATATCGCTTAATTGAAGAATACCAAGCCTTTCAATAATGGGTATGTGTAGTTCACGTGCATCCAGCAGGAATTGAACCTATGCCAATTATGAGTTGGGTGCTTTAACTATTCAACCATGGATGATGGATAAAGATCATCAACATATTCACTTTATAATATGATTATAGACTCAAATCTAAAATTGGGTAGTTCGGGATCGGGACCCAATTACATTATTTCTCTCATAATTGATTCATGTCAGATAATATCACTAGACATTCAAATAACATTTCATTGAATGAATTTGATAATAATCCATACAACTTGTTCGAAAGTTGGGAGTTAGACATCGATCTTGCTTTGATCCCTTATCAGAGGTCACCAAGCCACATAAGAACAAACATTAGCTCGTGTTTTCTTCCTGGAAGAAATGACTGTAGATAGAGACAATTGGTTTATTTTTCTAGGGTGAACGTAGCCAAGTGGACCAAGGAAGTGGATTGTGATTCCACTACACATGGGTTCAATTCTTGTCATTCACCCATAAAAGAAGATAAAAATATGAACTGGATCTGATTCATTGTCATTTTCCTATTTCAGTTAAAAAAAAACTATCCATGTGGTATAATGGTAGTGGTTGATTGACACAAACTTTCCAATTATATTAAATCAATATTATATGATATATTCTATTCATTGGGATGAAAAAAATGGGAAACATGATGTAGGAGCATGAGGCTCGAAGACAAAAGGCTTCGAATTTATTCCAAAAATACAAAAAAAGTTTACAAGCAAAGGAGTGGGATCCTTTAGCTGTCAATTTACAAAGTTCTCTAGATAGGATTTGAGCTAGGATTTAGGGATTGTGTGATTTTATAATTAATTCAAGCTGTTTAGATTCAATTGAGATTCTCGAGGAGAATATCAACCAGATTAGATATTGTCTAAGATTAGGTAAATTCGATCCATTGATTAAGGATCTGATTGTTAGAATGAAATGGTATTTATGTAAGTTCTGAATGATTGTAAATGGATTTTGACTAATTTGGCTTGATTAGGCCATATAAGATTAATTTACAGAAACTGTATCTCTGTGTATTTGTGTATAATTGTTCAATCCCGGAGGTGTATTATTCCTTCAAAATATCTCTGAGTTTTGTTGATTTCCAGTTTGGATTTTGAATTAAAGTATTAAAATCTGTATTATCTCGCCAAACTTGCAATTTTCCGTGTTTTGAAATAATTTGGTTATGTTATAAAAACATCGGAGAATATGGTTTGAGACAAGTTAAATGTAGCGGAGGTGTTAAGTTGGGCAAAACAAAGAAAAGAAAACCTGACAAAATTGTGTTACCCCAAAGGAGTCTAGAATCGTCCGATCTATAGATCCAATAAATCTAATGGTCATCGCGTGCCAATAAGCTCATGTGTTAGTCAAGGAAGAAAAGTGGTTTTATCAGTGACGCTGTTTATCGGGTAAAGAAAAAGTGGTAAGATTTCTTTTGAAATTTTAAGCGATTCCATTAATCGACCGACACATAGCACTCAAATGGAGAGACAAAACCACTTTATCGGGTGGAAAAACATAGCGCAAAATCTCTGTCCAATATCGTTGTTAACCGTTGGATCAAGTGTGTTTTGATTAATGGTCGAGGATCTCCGATTAGTTTTGTTGATCGGGTGAACCAACAACCGATGGATTGAAAGGTAAGATCAACAACGGAGAGTTAGCACGATAATGTTTGTGGAAAAAGCAGACGCAATAAGGAATTAACCAAAAGTTTGAATTCCTGTTGATTCCGTAGAAATTGAAAGGTTATCATATTGCGGGTAAAATTAAGCAGTTCTGCTAATTTAGCAGAATAGCCAATTTTGGAGGTAGATGACTGATACTCCAAAAGAAATCCAAGAAGAAGTTCCACCTGAACTTGCAGAAATCATTTCTGGATTTGAACGATTATCCATTACACCTGCACCCAGACCACCATTTGTGGTATCAGAGCAGCCTACTGACACTGAACAAGATCTCAAGGATCAGAAAAAGAAATCCAACATGGATTTCAGAGTTGGAGGAAGAGGTGGTGGTCGAAGAAGAGGAAGACCAGTTGTAAATGTTGAAGTGTTGGAATCTTTGCAACATATGCAAGCTAGATTGGAAGCAATGAAAATGGTAAGAGATGCAGATGTTGGAGATGTCAGTGAACCTGAAGTTGGAGCTGTAGAAGATGAGGAACCTGCAGATGTAACTCCTGAAATGAGATTCTTTAAGTTAGTATTGAGATCCACATCCAAGCCTAGACTTGAAGTTTCAATCTACACATAAAGCTTAAGCCCTAAGTAATTGATAGACTAGATAAATGACATGGAGAAATACTTCGATTATGAAGAAAAAGAAGAAGGAAAGAAGGTGAAGTTTACTATCACAAAACTGAAAGGACATGCAGCATTTTGGTGGGATGGAGTGCAGGCAGAAAGAAAAAGACTTGGCAAACAGCCAATTAAGAATTGGAATAGGATGGTTCGCAAAACTGAAAAGTAAGTTTTTACCAAGTGATTATCAGCAAACATTATTTAGACAAATGCAGAATCTTAGACAGAGGTCTATGACAGTAAAGGAATACACAGAGGAATTCTACAAAGTGAGTATAAGAGCAGGACAAATCCAAGATAGAGATGAGAAGGTTGCAATATATGTGAATGGTCTCACAATGGAGATCCAAGATGAGATAAGTGTATTGTCTCCTAAAATAGTAGAAGAGGCTTATCAGATGGTATTGAAGGCTGAAGAAAAACTCATGAGGAAGCAGTCTGCCAGAAATAGAGGTACTTTCTGAGGAAGGGGAAGTCAAGGTCATAGAGGAAGGTCTACAACACCTAAAGATCGAGCTAGCAGTAGCTCAAGTCAGCATGCACCACAGGAGGTGATGCAAGTGGCAGAGGGAGTTTTTCCAGAGGAAGAGGAGGCAGAGGTAGAGGAAGAGAAATCAGATGTTACAGATGTAAAAAGCTGGGACACAGAGCTTATGAGTGCCCAGAAAATATAGGAATGAATCAAAGGAATGCAATTGTTGCAAAAACTGAAGAGGAAACAACGAAGGCAATAGAAGAAGAGAATGTACCAGAGAAAGGGGAATCTTTGGTAGTCAACAAAATTTTGTTAAAGCCAGCTAAAGAAATTGTTGAACCAGCACAGAGAAAAACCTTATTCAGGATTGTGTGTAAGGTTCAAGGGAAGTGTTGTCAGATGATAATAAATAGTGGGAGTACAGATAATTTGGTCTCCACGGAAGTGGTGGATAAATTGAAGTTTAAAACAAAGAAACATACAACACCTTACAAGGTGTCATGGCTTCAAAAGGGATATCAATTGGTAGTGAATGAGCAATGTGAAGTGCAGTTGCAGTTGGGTAAATACAGAGACAAAATTTTGTGCAATGTGATACCTATGGATGTGTGTCACATATTTTTGGGTAGACCTTGGCAGTATGACAGAGGAGCTATGCATGATCCAAAGACCCTTTTTTTGAGTGGAAAGGAGTACTTGCAACAGATGGAAGAAGATGAGGTAAGTTTTGCATTGGTTTTCAAACCCAAGGTAATAATTACCTCCACAAAAGTTTCTGATTCAATTGAAATTCAAGAGATGTTGGACAATTATTGTAAAATCATTGTAGATGATTTGCCTGATGAGTTACCACCCATTAGAAAAACCAGTCATCGCATAGATTTGATTCCAAGAGCAAATCTACCTAGTAAAGCAGCTTACAGGATGACTCCCACAGAGAATGAAGAGATCAGGAAATAGGTTCAGGAACTGTTAGACAAGGGACTGACTAGAGAGAGTTTGAGTCCTTGTGCATTGCCAACAGTGTTGAGCCCAAAGAAAGATGGAAGCTGTAGAATGTCCACTGATTCAAGAGCAATCAATAATATAACAATCAGGTACAAATTTCCTTTACCTAGAATCGAAGATTTGATGGATTGTTTGAGTGGAGCTAGATATTTTACAATGTTAGATTTAAAAAGTGGTTATCATCAAATCAGAATTAGAGAGAGAGATGAGTGGAAAACTGCTTCTAAGACCAATGAAGGATTGTATGAATGGATGGTAATGCCTTTTGGATTTTTGAATTCCCCTAGTACATTTATGAGGCTCATGAATGAAGTTTTGAGAGAATTTATTGGTAAATTCGTAATAGTATATCTGGGTGATATATTAGTTTACAGCAGATCTAAGGAGGACCATATGAGACATCTTAATTATGTCTTACAGAAGCTACAAGAAGAAAAGTTATTGATAAATTTAAAGAAATGTTCATTCATGAAGGAAGAATTGGTATATTTGGGCTTTGTCGTTTCTGCTGAGGGGTTAAAGATGGATCCAGAGAAGATCAAGGCTATCATGGAGTGGCCTTCACCAAAAGGTGTCTTTGAGGTAAGAATTTTTCACAGTCTTGCTAGTTTTTACAGGAAATTCATAAGAAATTTTAGTAAGATGAAAGCTTCAATTATTGACACAATAAAGAAGGACAGACAACCATTTAAATGGACCGTTGAAGCAGGAAAGAACTTCCAACTGTTGAAGAGAAAGAATACTGAGAAGCCTATTTTGATTTTGCCTGATTTTAATAAACCTTTTCAAGTGAAGTGTGATGCCAGTGGAGAAGCCATTGGAGCTGTTTTGAGTCAGGAGGACAGGCCTGTAGCTTATTTTAGTGAAAAGCTGAATGAGTCAAAGAAGAAATATTCTTCTTATGACAAGCAGTTTATTTCAATGGTGCAGTCTTTGAAGAAGTGGAGACATTACTTGATGTCTAAGGATTTCATACTGTATTCGGATAACCATGCATTACAGTACATTATGCAACAGCCAAAGCTTAACCAGAAGCATGCAAAATGGGTAGAATACCTTCAAAGTTTTAATTTTGTGTTAAAACATATAACTGGTCAATCAAACAAAGTAGCAGATGCCTTAAGTAGAAAAAGCATTTTAGTTCAAGAAAGTCAAATTGAAGTGTTGGGTTTTCATTTTCTTAAAGAGTTATATGAGAGAGATCTAGATTTTAAAGAGGCATTTAAAGCTTGTAGAAATCTTGTTTTTGAAGACAGAAGCAAGTGGTTGGATTATTTCCTGCAAGAGGGACTGTTGTTTAAAAGAAATCAGTTGTGCATACCAAATTGTTCTATGAGAGAAAATTTGATCAAGGAGAAACATAGTGGTGGACTGGGAGGACATTTTGGTGCAGACAAGACTTATGAGCAGTTGAACTGGTTTTATTTTTGGCTAAAGATGAGAGCTGAAGTGGAAAAATATGTGAAAATTTGTAAATTTTGTCAGTATACAAAGGGAAGGAGCCAAAACACAGGTTTGTATCTTCCATTACCTATTCCAGATAGACCTTGGGATATGGTAAGTATGGACTTTGTTTTGGGTTTACCAAAAACTCAAAGGGGACATGATTCAATTTTTTTAGTATTTGATAGGTTTTCAAAAAAGGCACATTTATTCCATGTTATAAAACCAGTGACGCTACTCATGTTGCTAACTTGTTTTTTAAAGAAACTGTAAGGATGCATGGATTACCTAAGAGCATTGTTTCAGATAGAGATACCAGATTTGTTGGTCATTTTTGGAGGACCCTGTGGAAGAAACTTGGTACTAAACTGACTTTCAGTTCTGCTTATCATCCTCAGACTGATGGGCAAACTGAAGTTGTAAACAAAAGCTTGGGTAATATTCTGAGAAGTCTTGCAGGTGAGCATCTGAAACAGTGGGATCAAGCATTGGCACAGGCAGAATATGCTTATAATGATTCTCTTAATAGGAGTACAGGGCAGATTTCATTCCATATAGTTTATGGAATGCACCCAAGAGGAGTGTCTGAATTGAGAGACTGGGGAAAAGCTGAAATGAGAAGTGCTAAAGGAGAAGATTTTTCTACATAAGTTCAAGCAATACATGAATAGGTAAAACAACAATTATAGGACAACAACATAAAATACAAGAGCATGGCAGATTTGAAGAAGAGAGAAGTTAATTTTGAAGTTGGAGATTTGGTTTTAGCACACCTGAGGAAGGAAATATTTCCAAAAAGGGAGTATAACAAATTAAAGTTTAAGAAAATTGGACCATGCAGAGTCTTAAGGAAATTTTCTGCAAATGCATATGAAATTGAATTACACCCTGATATTGGAATATCTCCAATTTTCAATGTTGCTGACTTATACAGGTATGAAAAGGGACAGGCAGATGATACAGTAGAACATAAGGAAGAATAAGAGGCGAATTGGGTAAAACAATTACCTATAGCAAAGGCATTCCAACCAGAGAAGATATTGGATAAAAGAGTGTTTAAGAAAACAAGGGGACACGAGTATTTTCAGCACTTGGTCAAGTGTAAAGATCAACCAACTATTGATGCCACCTGGTTAACAGAAACCATGCTACAGAACTTGGGTCGTTCTATAGAAGAGCTCATGGACAGGAGCCCATGAAGAGTTTTGTCCTCAGGAGTCTGATGCAGGAGAATGAGGCTCGAAGACAAAACGCTTCAAATTTATTCCAAAAATACAAAAGAAAGTTTACAAGCTAAGGAGTGGGATCCTTAGTTGTCGATTTACAAAGTTCTCTAGATAGGATTTGAGCTAGGATTTAGGGATTGTGTGATTTTATAATTAATTCAAGTTGTTTAGATTCAGTTGAGAATATCAACTAGATTAGATATTGTCTAAGATTAGGCAGATTCGATCCATTGATTAAGGATCTTATTGTTAGAATGAAATGGTATTTATGTAAGTTCTGAATGATTGTAAAGGGATTTTGACTGATTTGGCTTGATTATGCCCTATAAGATTAAGTTACAAAAACTGTATCTATGTGTATTTGTGTATAATTGGTCAATCCCGGAGGCGTTTTATTCCTTTGAAATATCTTTGAGTTCTGTTGATTTCTAGTTTGGCTTTTGAATTAGAGTATGTAAAAGCTATATTATATCACCAAACTTGCAGTTTTCCGCGTTTTGAAATAATTTGGTTATGTTCTAAAAATATCGGAGAATATGGTTTGAGACAAGTTAAATGTAGCGGAGGTGTTAAGTTTGACAAAACAGAGAAAAGAAAACCTGACAAAATCGTGTTACCCCAAAAGAGTCTAGAACCATCCAATCTATAGATCCAATAGATTTAATCGTCATCGCGTGCCAATAAGCTCATGCGTTAGTCAAGGAAGAAAAGCAGTTTTATTAGTGAAACTATTTATTGGGTGAAAAAAAAGTGGTAAGCTGTCTTTTGAAATTCTAAGCGATTCCATTAATCGACCGACACGTAACACTCGACTGGAGAGAGAAAACCACTTTATTGGGTGGAAAAAAATCACGCAAGATCTCCATCCAATATCGCTATTAACTGTTGCATCAAGTGTGTTTTGATTAACAGTGGAGGATCGCTGATTAGTTTTGTTGATCGGGTGAACCAACAACCGATGTATTGAAAGGTAAGATCAACGATGGAGAGTTAGTGTGATAATGTTTGTGGAAAAAGCGGACGTGATAAGGAATTAACCAAAAGTTTGAATTCCTGTTGATTCTGTAGAAATTGAAAGGTTATGATATTGCAGGTAAAATTAAGCAGTTCTGCTAATTTAGAAAAATAGCCAAGTTTGGAGGTAGATGATTGATACTCCAAAGGAAATCCAAGAATAAGTTCCAACTGAACTTGCAAAAATCGTTTCTGGATTTGAGCGATTATCCATTACACCTACACCTAGACCACCAAAACAGGAGGGGTAAAAAATAAAATAAAATAAAATCTTGGATAATGAAATTGGAAGAGATAATATTTTATCAATTTTTATGCAATCCATGGACCAAATCCAATTTGATGAGATTGTTAATTCAAATCCTTTCACACTAGGAGCACCTTGTAAATCTCTTTGTGCTTAGAATTCTCAGTACGTAGCTTTTACATGATCTATGTAAAAGAAATCCATATTTTTTGGTCAAAGGTATAGTAGTACTTACATTATCAATCCTCATATATAATTTCATTCATAAAAGTAGTATTATTGAGAGAAAAAATATATATTCGATGAAACTCTTTCCTATACATAACTTTGTGGAACGTGGAAATGAAACACAAAAAGAATATTTAAAGCCTTTCACTAAAAATTGGCTCATATTTCCACATATTTTCCTTTTTTTTTACTGAAAAGATCTTACAATCGATCCATAGAGAATTCTGATCTCATTAGTTTCATCTCATAGAATCAAGGACCATTCAAAACTCATTCGGAAAATGATGAGAAAGATATCAATTTGAAGATCAATTTGACTCTTAATTCAACCAAAAATGAGTATTGGGAACCTAGAAAATATCGTTGTGAAGATCCATTCACAAGGAATAAAATGAAAATTGAGCAACGGAGAAAGAGATCAATTCTTTGGGATATTTATTTTATTGAAAAAGAACAAGAAAAAATAGAATCATATTTTTCCTCAAAGTGTTTATTAGAATATTATCAGATCTCTTGGGTGAAAAAATTGTTTACAAAATATCAAAGATATACAAAAGAGAATTTCTTTCCTTTGGAAAGGAAAATATTCATTGAAAATTTTACAAAATCAACTCATTATGCTATTTTTACATACTTCCAATAGATGAACCATGTATGGGTGGTCCTAGTGCTACTAAGAATCCCATTGAATTTTCTTATCCAAAAGGTTATTTAAAAGACAAAAAATGTTTTTTCCCAAGATTCAAGGATTCAAAATCTTATTCATTAATGAATAGGATAGTTTATATGGAAGATCAAAACATATTTTGAAATTGAAAAACCTTCCTTGAATTGAGTTATTCCCATTGGCTCCTGCATGTAATATTCTTAGAAAGATGAGTTATATGAACCGATCCAACTATGTTCGATCTATAAAGCAGAATTTTACTCTGCCTTGGAATCTATCTTCTACATTTTGTGATCAAAGCAAAAGACAATATATATTGCACGACAATTTTCGATCAAAAACAAAACAAAAAAAATTGTTCTTGAAATGACATATCAATTCACTCTTTCAATAACTAAGCCTAGTCAGGTTCATGATCAATTTTTGTTGACATTTATTATCACATGAATCCATTATATGAACTCAACAAGAAGGGATCATTGATATCGGATCGGATATTCAACCACAAAGAGAAATTGAAGAATCAATCTTTATGGGTCCTACTGAATATTATTGATAAAGTAGATGATTATTTAGATCAAATCATCAACAAACAATTGAGCCAATCTAATTCCAAATATCACTTGGAGATAGGAACTCCATTTAATAATTATAGAACTGAATATTTTAATTGGTATGAATTGGTTCAGCATAACATTTCCAGACATTAAGAAAATGTATTCAGTAGATTCTATTTTTTAAATAGGTTCAAACACAATTTAAAGGATAAAATTCAAACACATTGGATAGAAAATAAAATATTTAACAATGTAACGAAAGGTACAATTAACCGACATTCAACAAGTTTGAAAAAAATCAGAGGGAATGGTTCAACCATTCTATTATTCAAACGGATAAACATATCAATCAGAATTTGAATGTGTACAAATTGTCCAATCAAACCAAATAGTTTATGAAATATTTGAAACATTTTCTTTTCTAAAAAAAATTATTTACAAATAGTGTTCGATCTAATTCAATCATGTATTAATACTAATCGATATTCAATTGGTTGGTTTGTAAGTCCCAAAAAAAAAATTAGTTGAAACTTTTGTCCCTTTCTGAAATTACTGTAAAGATCTTAGATTCTAAGTTCAATATCATTTCAATGTCCAATTCTAAGTTTGATATTTTCATTTCAATTTTGGATTTTCACTTTCATGAACTCAAAAGTATTATTTATCAACTATTAAATAAGTTGTTGGATCCAATTGGTGCTCTAATCGTTCATTTCAAAACATTCAAACCCTTTATTTTGGATGACCTAATCTTTCACAAAGATGGAATTTCTTGATTGATGAAGGAACAATTGCACCATTTGTTTCGAATGAGATATCGATTCATCCATTGATTATTAACTTACTCACTAATGAAAAGAATCACATGGAATCGTTCAATAACAATGATTTTTCGATGATATCCAATGATCGAGACAATTGGTTGAATCATGCGAAACTATCTTATCAAAGCTCAATGAGAGCTTCTTTTCATGGAGCAAATACACTCCAATTTTTTCATTATTTTCATCATCCTCAACCAAATTATACGAAGATATTACCTTTTGATATGGAAAGGATTTATACAAAAAAAGGAAGAATGTTACATATGGACAATTATTCAATCTTTTTCTCATTCACAATAATTTCTCTTCCTTGCCCATTAATGAAATATGACGCGTTCACTCAGAAAAATAGACTATTTCATTCATCAAGTCACAAGTATCTAACATATTCTTACCTAAGTATTTACAACGAAAACAAAGTGGTGACCAAACTTTTGCATTAATCTTTGATTTGTACTAATCCTTCAATTTACTAACTCGATTGAATCCATTAGTTCGTGACAAGAGATATCTTTCCTCAATCGAAAAGATTTCTACAATGCCTTTAACAAAATAAAAAATAGTCAATTTGGAAAGAACTTTTTGCCAACCTTTTTTCAATAGATCTGGTTCAGAAGAAAACAACTTCAATAAGTGCCTTAAAAAGGGTTTTAGTTATAATGTGGGTCTTATTCAATTTGATCTTATCAACACGATTTATTATTTTCATTGTATTCAAGATTAGTTTGTAACCAAAAGTTTCAAAAACATAATTGTAAACGAAGACATAGATGGGAGGAGGTGGATTGATCCAAAATGGATCTTGAACAAACCTCTTAAGTCTTCAAATACGTTTTACGTATGTGTTAAATGGGAAGATATGTTTTTAAAAACAGTAAAAACAGAGAAATGCAATGAAGCGTAGCGCCTTAAAGAATGCAACAATAATGCTCAGGGGCCGTTGGATCCAAAAGATCAACAAACGGGAGCAAAAGCGCAGCAATGGAGCAGTTTTAACTATCGCATCGGAGAAGAGCCAGCGGAGTGTTAAAAACCTTGGCCATGAGCGAATTGTGATTGTGATCAACGCGATTTAATATGGGCCGTTGGATCGGGCGCGCAGATCAATGGTACAGATCCATTACAAATATCGCATCGCAAAGTAAAGGGAGGACTTAAGCCGTGGGCCCGAAGGCCATGCGATATGCGATTTGCGACTTATCGCATCGCAAGAACCAAAGGGGAAGGACCTTAAGGCTGTAAGCACTTGTATTGTCAGCTGTCAGATCGACATCAAGGATCAACGGCTGAGATTGAATCAGTGATTGGCATCGGTGTATGCTACGGTATAAGGAAAGACCCCTGGGTCGTAGCGATTGCGATATGCCAACAGCGATATTGCGATGGGGCCGATAGTGATACGCCGATATCGGCGATATCGGCAATCGACGATTGGCACAGTCAAAGGAAAGACCCCAGGGCCGTTGCGACTTGCGATAAGCGTGGACCCGACAGGAGAATAAGGAAGATTTTATATAATTTGAAGTCCGGCTTTATAGCTTTGCGGTCATATTTTCTTGTGTTTTCGTGTATTATTGTAATAAACGAAAAAAGGCTATTTTCGGAGTTTTGTTGTGAAGAAAGGTCGGACGGTCGGATTCATCGTGCCCGTCGATCCTTTCGTTCAAACGGCTTCTATTATAAACAAACCAATTCCCCAATTTAAGTAGCCTTGTAACAAAAAATGTTATAAAGCCCGATGAACGAAGAAAAGTGCAGGGGAGAGACAGTGCACGCGGTTCGAGGCAGGAGCTTGCAGGAGGGGCGAAAGCTCATTTTGTCAAAACTTGACAAATTTTATATGGTTTCAGCCCTTCTCGACACCACGAACGCAATGGCACTATCCGTTTCTCCATCTGAGTTCTGCATTTTTCGGCCATTTTCCAGAATGGAGGTATAAGACTCCTTTTTTGTAACTGATGATTGTATTCTTCTTTTTTCATGCCATTTAATGAATGAAGGCCTCCCCATTGATCGAGCAGGGCCCGAAGATGTAGTCCAAGTTGGATGAACTTCGTTATCAAGTCTTGTTGTCTTCTTTCATGATTTATGTGTTTCTCCTCCTTCCTCATGTGTACATTAATTTTTCTCTGTTAAACTACAATTTATGCATGTAATTCTTTAACACATCTATAAGAAAAAGATCTTTGGATCAAGAACAAAAGATTATACCATCACTGCATTCTAATGACCCTGCTAAGAAACAAGAGATGTATAGGTTCTCTCGAATAGATAGTATTATTTAAAAATTGGATTTGTTCAAAACATATATGCCATGGTTTTTTACCTCTAAATGGTGTAAATATCTTGAAAATATGCTTTTAGATACTCTTCCGAAGATATTGCTACATGGCAGTAATCAATTTGTATCTATTTTGCAATATATTAAGCATAATATTATGCATAAATTAAATATCTTGTGGGAAATTTCCCATCCATTATGGGAACCTATACAATGGAAATTGAGAACGAATCTAAGCAATATTTTGATTTTTAGTTTTAGATTTAGAACTAATCTTATGAATAAGTTTTTTTTTCTCCAAGGAAAAATTTCAAGGAGTTTTTCTCTTCCTACAAGGATTGTTTCATAGAGGAAAGTAGTGATCGAGAGAAGACATCATTTCCATTCATATGGGCACATTTGAGATTACTAAATTCTCGAGCGTATGAATATGGGATTCTTATCCATTTTTTCGTTCTTCGGTATTCTATTTTTCAATATTTGAAAGTGATTTATTTCACCTTTATTAATTTAAAGATAGACTTTGAACTCATCAAATATTTAAAGTATTCATCATATGTGATAGAGTTACAAAAACTAATGAATCCTCTCATGCCTAATTGGTGGCTCTATTATATAGGATACAACTCCAGTTCTTCTTATATGAAGAGGAAGATGAAGAATAGAAAACTCAATTTGCTTATAACTATGATAAAAGTTGAACAGATTGTTCTCTAGCATGGATATCTCCAAAAAAATATAGAATCACTAGTTTAGTTTCTAATGACGGGAAAAAACATTTCTCAATTTGAATCAAATTTGACTTACAGTCATAATTTCCTCAAGAATGAATTTGGAGATCAAATCACTGGACAACCAAGACTTATTCACTTATGATATTTTGCATACACTTATCAAAAAGGTCTAATGAATTATGATTTCAATCCATTTTGTTTAGCATAAAGATGGGTATTCCTTGCTTTTTGTCAGAAGATTACCTCTTCACAAGTATTATGTCAAACAAACCCCACATTTCATGGAACCCCTTTCTCACTCCACTCATAGCCATTACTTTCCAAAGGGATTTTACTGGTAGATCTTATCGTAACTGGTTGATCTTATTTGGTCATAATCTAGCACTAGACTCATATGTTCCTTTAATATCTCTAAAGAAGTTCTTGCATGGTGAGTTTTTAAATTACCCTGATACTAAAACTATTCCTACTGATTTTGATAGTTTTTGGAAAGACAAAATGGAACATTTCCATATTACCTTTGAATTGGATAAAAGAATGTCTCCTTGCATAATATGGATTCCAAAAATTCATGAACTGAAGGTCAATGACTTTGCTAACTATTTCTTTGGTTTAGGCTTAAATGGCTCTTTCCTTGGTTTATTACTATACCATCTCTATAGATATGGTGAGAAAGATTCTCTTATAAATATTCTTGTTATTGCTCTAAATCATATCCCCCAAAGAATGGATCCAACTCTAACAACTCCAAATCGATTAAATAGATGATCAATATTTGAATGCTTGTTATCCAACAACGACAAAGGGAATTTCCTATTTGTTTATGTAGCAAAGGGTTCTACTTAGAAAAAGAGTTATCTTGTCCCGCTGAATTTGGATCTATAACCATAGATTCTGATGCATGATATCTAGCAACATTGGTCGATGAAGCCTTAATAATTAGTATTACCCAAAAGAAATCAACTATACACACTAATACAATTCGACCCACTATTTATAGTAAAATTTGTCGTTTTCAATCTATGTATAACTAGCAATTGCCCCTAAAGGTGCAAAGATACATCGAAGGAATAGAAGGGGCATGTGGATTTGATCTAATATCATGTAGGTGTATAAGAAGCCACTGAAGGATTGCATTGCATAATTAAAAGCATTTTGACTAAGAGAGGAAACTGAAAAAATGACCAAAGTTTCTTCATTATTTGAAAAATGGATTATGCATCATTTTTATTTATAGTGGCAAAAGAAGTTTTTAGCAATAACTAGAAGAGAAGCTACCAATAACATAAAATGTTGATAGGTAGTTAAAAAAAATACTTACATATATATGTTGTGGGTCTTCAAAATAGATACATTGTTGTCAATCTTATATTTGTGGTTTTTTATTAAAGACTGCCAATACAACATACATGATAAGGTAGTAGTGGATATGGAATTATTTTTCACACGAAGCAAACCTCTAAATATAATCTACTTATACTAGAACTATTTAATATAAAAAAATTAATGTGAGTTTTTAAAGCAACAATATTAAAATAATTTGTATCCTTAATACAAAACAAGGTAAACCACTCCTATTTTCAATATGTTAGGTCAATAACTTATGTACTTTACAATAACATCAAATTATACAATGTGACACAAATTTCATGCACGCCTTTTAGATGTTATAGTACCTCACATTTATAGTTCATATGTATGAATATGGCACATTTTTAACTTTATTAATGTGTCCAAACAAATAAATTTCAAAATGATCTATCATGATAAATTTCATGAGAACAAATCAATTTCAAATTATACATTAGATCAACATGAGACAAATCAATTTCAAATTGTACATTAGATCAGTAACATCAAATATCAAATTGTGTAGCAACATCAAATTATAGGTTGTTACACAAATTACTTGCACGTTTTTTAATTATGTTAACTAATATTTGTAGTTTATGTATTGACATGTCACATTATATCAAACGCAGTTCTTATGTACTTCATATTTGTAGTTATTATGTATTGACATGGCACATTATATAAAATGTAGCTCCTATCTATTGATATGGCACATTATATCTAATAGTAAAATTTGTAATAAAACCATTTTTCAAATGTTTCCATTTCTTCAAAGTTGAATTCTTAATATGTATAAATTCATTTTATTTTACTGTCAAAAAAAAATCAAAAATCAAAGAGATTTTAACTTTAGCGTCAAAAATTAACCATTTTTAGGCATTTTTCCATGTAGTCGCTTTACATATAAATTCATTTTAACTTAGTGTAAAAAACAAATAAGAAATTAGAGAATTTTAACTTTAGTGTCAAAAAGTCAAACCATTTTTAAAGACATTTTTCCAATTACTTTCCCTTTTTCAAATAGGTGAATTTATTCCTATATATATATATATATATATATCTATATATTTGGTCATCTTGACCTTAGAATTTATTAGTGTCAGTCTTGTCTGCCTATCACCAGTGATCAAATATGCTTTTACCAAGTCTGTTAGGGGTCTCAAGGTCAAATTTTATCATGTCACCAGGTTTTCAGAGTAAAATTTGGTCACTGGCTAGTTTGTCTAGGAATGTCTCTATTCTTTTGAAAAATCTCACATGTCAATCGCCTACTTCACTCAGATGAGGGAATCATAATAAAGAGAATGTTTTCATCATATCAGTCATCATCATTACCATTTCACTCAGTTTGATATCTTCATTAGGTCATTAGGGTTTCAAGGTCCATCCTCATTCCATGCATAAATCTGGCATTAGATGAGTTGTGATAAGCAGCTCTTTGCATAAGTTTTTATGAATTTTCATAAGTTATTCATGGTTACAATATCAAGGTTCTAAAAGAAGAAGTCTCACTATTCAAAAATATAAAGAGAAGCTCAGGTTTCAACTCTCCAAAGTGGCCAAGTTTAAAAGGTGAAAGTCATGTTTTGAAAAGGTATGTGGGGCCCATTTTTATTCAAAAGAAGATCATATTGTGCCTATAAAAGCTCAAAAAGTCCCAAACTTGTTTCATTTACATCCTAACCTCCTTTTTTCATCGAGATCTCCTCTCCATTGGTGAAAAAACACGAGTTTCCTAGCCAAATTTGGACAAAATATCTCGGTGCTACGTTGTGTTTCTGGAGGTGGCATTGCGCTTCCATGAACTGCGCTGCGCTTGTGACAGAGTAGCCCGAAAATCGCCCAAACTCACCCAAATTTCAAATTTGAGCTTGCATTCCTACTTCTTTCTCTTCTAAGCTTATTCACAAGTAAGTATCATCCTTTTGCTCACCTTTTTCCTTTGGCAAAATAAATGCAAATGTAAGTTTTCTTCATCTAGGGTTTATGTGAAATTTCATGCTGCAAGACTAGTGTAAATGATGGGTTTGGTTAGTTATGACATTGAAAACTTGTAAATTTGTCACCTCATACCTCTGTACATGTATAAATCACCCTATAATTCACTAATTAACTCATCTACCCTCAGATTACCTCACCTTTACACAAACCCTAGCTCATACCTATCATTTTGGGCAAATTTCCTAGCATGACTATTTTTCAATTTCTCCTAATCATCTCTTTCTCTCATTTCACTCCATTCAAACTTCCTAAGTTTCTTGCAACCCCTATTCACCTCCCAAAATTCCCCTACCATCATTTCCTTTCCCCAACCCCCTCATTTCATCATTTCACTCATTCCTCATTGTTTTTCCATTTTCCTGTTATCTAGGGTTTCTATCATAATGGAGGGAGATTCTTCACCATCAGAAAGGAGAAAACATCATAAAGGAGGTAAAATCCTGAGATATGAGCCTACCAACTGCAATGAAATCAACTCATCACCATTCATCAAGCAGTGTTTTGAAGATTTCAAATGTCTAGAGTTTTGTCAAAGGGTAGTTGAAGTGGGCTTCCATGAACAGCTAACTGATTTCATTGCCACCAATCTAAAAGGGGAAAGGGCCATCATAGTAGGGGTTGAATTTACACTTTCAGAAGCTGCCATTTCTCTTGCCACAGGGATACCTGATCATGGAGAGTACTAGTTTAAAGGCATGAGCTTGGACCTTAAAAATTATAGATCTTTCTTGAAATAACCCTATAGAGAGGCACATACACACATCATCCCATTTAGTTACCTATTGGAGAAGTATGGACCATTGATGAACGTTGTAATGAATTTTTTCACCTGTGAGGGAAGATTTCCCAAATTGTATGCATATCACATCATGCTTCTAATGCATTTCACAGCGCTAAAACCTCTCAACATGTGTAATTATTTATGTAGAAGGCTTATTAAAATGTCTAAGAAGGTACAAGTGAAAGGCAAAGAACACCACCCTAGTATTTTTCATCACAGCTTGATAAAAATTGTAGTTCTCCATCAACTGGAAGAAAATAAAATGACGTGGGATTCATTCATAGAAACAGCTTTGCAATGGCATGAAACTACTTTTTCAGTTCATCATCAAGACATATCAACACAGCAGGTGGAGGTAGGATCATCAAGCAAGTCAGTGGAGGTTCCCAAGGCACCTAGACCTAAGGTGACCAGAATGTATCAAAGAGGAAAAAGGCTTGTGTTTACTTCTCAAGTTGAGAAAAGGGCCAAGCCTTCTACATCAACAAAACAGGGATCACATGTACAGGATGAAGACCTAATTGAACATGATTTTGAATTGGTGGACTTGGAAGCAGCAAATGAACCTTCAAACATGCAATAGATTATCAAAGAGAAGGATTCTCAAATCAAAGAACTCATGGACAATATGGCAAGAGCAAGGTTCGTCATCTCCTTCCTTGAGCAAGAAAACAATCATCTTAAGGCTAAACGACTCATCATGGAGAAAGAGCAATCCAAGGAGTTGCAGAAAGGATGCAAAGGCAAAGCAGTGTTGGAGCCTAGTGAACATGAGGAACCTAAAAAAAAATTTAGGAAAAAGAGGTCAAGGACCAAGGGACTCAAAAAGGCATTGAAGGAGGAGAAAGGACATAATCTGTTAGATGAAGACCTAGACATGGAGGACAGAATTTCCTTGGAGATCAATGAGGATAGAGAGTATCGGCTAAGTAAGTTCAATGACCACTTAAAACAGCTTCTTGACAAAGCCAACCAGGATAATCAGCTATTGAGGCACATGGAAGATCATTATCAAACCAGAAACATGATATGTAACATCAAGCTCAAGCAGTTGAAAAATAAGCTAAAGGAAACCCTAAAGGACAAAAATGAGAGGGATAACTTAGATATGCTTGCTGAAGCATCCATGAGGGAATGAAATACCTCATTTTTCACTTCATGACCAATTTTGAATGTTTTCCGAGAATTTTTTGTTTTTGGGAATTTTGGTGCCAAATTCAGAAATTGGGCTAGTCACAAAAGTGCATTGTGCTTTTTCCTCAGGGCTTCAAATGACAAGTGGATTACATTTTTGGAAATATAATTATAACCTCTCAAAACCCATTTCATCATATTTCTCAGATAGGGCACAAATTTTGATAAAAAGGAGAAAAAGGGGTCAAAAATCATCATTCTGCCACTCTTTTTGATTGGCGCTGTGCTTCTGGAGACACCTTGGGAGAATGATTTTTTGAAGGCCTTCCCATGGGTCATTTTCAACAATTCAAGGTGTTTTGGAAACTAGACAGGCAAGGCTAGTTGATTGTTTTCTCAAATCTCAATTTGGACTTCAGGAAGACACCTAAAAGTTGGATCAAATTTGGTGCTTTGCTTCTGCAAATTTCTGAGTTTTTATGTAAAATTTCACTATGTAATTTCCTAGTTTTTCAGTTTGACTTGGTCAAAGTCAAAACTCATGATGTAATTGCAGTAGTTCGAGGTTAGATGGTGTAATCATGAATAAATAGACATGATAGGTTGTTTTTATGGTTAATTAGGCATCATAAAGTAAGAAAAATTCAAAACATAGTCTAAGAGAAGATTTTGTATTTGACCTTCTCAGTCTTACCTGTTAGTTGAGAGAATCTTGGAAACAATTCCACCACTTATGAATTTGACTCCTGAAGGTGGGGAAGTTGTTTGATTGAGTCTATATGTATCATTTCTCATTTAGAGAGAATTTTTGGACTTTTTTGGAGAGGCTTGGTACCTTATGTTCTCTTACAGCTAATACAAGAACAGTTGCAGCTATATTTCAGGAATACTTGTTCAGTGAATCTATTGCGTTAGTTTCCTTTCAAATCAGCTTCTAATTGATGAAATCATCTCTCTTTTCATGTTTTATATTATTCCTATGGTTTTTCTTGCAGTTATATAGACAGAATTCTTAGATTTAAGCTCTGTTTATGTGGAAATCATGCTTGTGTTTTTTTCTTCTAAGACTAATGAATTCATGCCTTTAGATGCTCATTATGTTCTCTTAAACTCTCAGACATATTCTACATTGACAACACTTTAAGTTCACCATAACACACTGATATATAGCTCCTATTTATACTTGTCACTGCATACTTGAAGCCTTGACCTAATTACCTGCTCTAATCCCTAGTCCAGCAAACTAAAAACCCTAAATTCAAAAATACTCAAACAAAACTTGTATATCTAGCCTAAAACCAATTTATTTTCAGTTATTAATTGACAAATCTTTAGACGGATCCCTCTCTAGTTCAATAGGGCTAACTACTGAACTTAAAGTGGTTCGAGGTTACCTTTTTCAATTTCCTCCTCAGCCTAGAAAATTGTAGGGGATAATAGAATCGAAACTAATCAAAACACAACGTAAATCTCTGAATCCATCAAAGCAAAACACAAAAAATTACAACACAATTCAGAGAGATTTTAAAGCATTGCAAATTTCCCATTTTTCTCCTCACCAAACAAATATAGGAATTAAAGAAAACAAATCAAATCACAACACAAAGCATGTAGGAATTTACAGGGTAAGTTCCTCAGAAAGAACACCAAAAGGACACCGCTCACAACCAGATCACAGATCAATAGACCAGTATTTTTGACGTGGTTAAAACCCTCAAAGAGGGAAACAGTCCACGGCCTGAGCCAACGCGGCCACTTCAGGCAATTTATTAATCAAAGAATGAAAATTTACATAAGCTTCTCTCATGCACGGATTACCCTACAAATGACCCTCCATGCGCTTTAAATAGAATTCATGGACCAATCGGGTGTCAAGCCACGGATCAAGTGTCGGTAATACCGAGGAGAGAATGAACCGTCGGATCACTACATATCGTGACCGTCGGATTGTAAGTTACAAAATGTACAACAGTAAAGAAACACACTTTACCTAACTCTATACTAGACCAAGTTGTACTTAACTATTTCCTATGTGTCGGAATATCCTAACATCCCCCCTTAAGAACAACTTGGGATAGGATTGAAGGATTTACAAATATGACACAATAGGAGAAGGAAGGAGGCACTAGAGCCTATCCCCCCTTAGTGACAATTTCCTGAACTCCAACCATAAATCGAAGTTTAGTGAACTTCGCCTCTGTGAGAGCCTTTGTGAAGATGTCTGCAACTTGATCATCTGTTGAACAATATTGCACTTCAAGAACATGGTCGTGAATGAGCTTCCTGATAAAGTGCATGTGCAGTTCAATGTGTTTGCTGCACTGATGTTGAACTGGATCTTTGCATAGCTGAATGGCACTTTGATTATCACACCAAAGTGTAGTCGAATGTTGCTGCTGAAAGCCAAATTCTGATAGGATCTGACGAAGCCACAAGGCTTCCTTACTAGCTTCTACGGCACCACGATACTCTGCTTCTGCTGATGAAAGAGAAATGGCACCCTGTTTCTTGCAAGCCCATGTAATAGGTCCTGAACCAAGAGTGAAAACATAACCGACAGTAGACTTCCGATCATCAGGGTCACCAGCCCAATCGGAATCAGTGAAACCAACCAATAGAGGAGATGCTTTGGCACTGTAATGAATCCCAAACTGAACTGTACCTCGAACATAACGAAGTATTCTTTTAGCTGATTTCCAATGACTTTCACGGGGGTTTTGCATGAACCGAGAAACAAGGCCAACAGCAAAGGAAAGGTCAGGACGAGTATGGGTTAGATACAAAATTTTTCCTACAAGTTGACGGTATAAGGTAGCATCAACTTCAGGAGAAGTACAAGTGACTGAGAATTTGACTCCAGACTGAAAGGGAGAAGGGGCTGGCTTACAGTCTTCCATGTGAAAATGACGTAGAATATCACAATCATACTTGGACTGGGAAAGGGAAATACCCTCCTTGGATTGCAAGACTTGAAGACCGATAAAATAGTGTAAGTGTCCTAAGTCTGTCATTTCAAATTTCCTTTTGAGGCTAGACTTCACATGGTTTATAAGGTTGGGATCACTACCAGTAAGGATAAGATCATCAACATAAAGAACAAGGATGATAAGAGAGTTGCCCACTTTCTTGGTGTAGACAGTATTGTCAGAATGACACCTAGAAAAGCCAGATTCTAAAAGAAAGCTATCCATTTTGGCATACCAAGCCCGAGGAGCTTGCTTGAGACCATAAAGGGATTTCTTAAGTCGACAAACAAGGCTGGAGTTTGTTTGTATGAAGCCAATGGGTTGTTCCATATAGATTTCTTCATGCAAGTCCCCATGCAAGAAGGCAAATTTAACATCCATCTGATGGACTTCCCATTTGAAAGAGGCAGCAAGGGAAAGAACAAGGCGGATAGAGTTTATTTTGGCAACAGGGGAGAAGGTTTCAGTGTAGTCAATGCCTTCAACCTGTGAAAAGCCCTTAGCAACAAGACGAGCTTTATGTTTATCAACTTTCCCATCTGGTCCATACTTGGTTCTGTAAACCCATTTGCATCTAAAAAGTTTTCGTCCCTTTGGTAAAGGAACAAGATCCCATGTATCATTTGCCAATAATGAATGATATTCTTCATTCATAGCTGCTTCCCAATCTGGATGGCCTGAAGCTTCTGCAAAGGTGTCAAGATCATAATTTACTGGAGCTTGAGCCAGTAAAGAAGAGGATCTCTCGAACTGAGAACGTGTGCGTCGCTGATCTGTAGGATCACCGACAAGATCACCTGCTGCATCTCAAGTAGCACGAACCCATTTTGGAAGCTCGGGAGCTGAAGGAGGATCCTGAGATGGTGGGGGAGGATTGTCATCCTCACTTTCATCATCTGAAGAAGAAATGTTTTCAAAGGTAGAAGAGATAGGGAGAGGTGGCACATCCGTCGGACTAGGCTCGCAGGCCGATATATTTTCATCAAATTTTACATCTCTTCTAATGATAACATTTTTGGACTTAAATGGAATAAGTCTATAGCCTTTGACATCTTCAGAATATCCAACAAAAGTACATTTTTCACTCTTAGGTTCTAAAGCTTTATGCTTTTTATCTGGAATATGGGCCCACGCTTCACTTCCAAAAACACGAAAGTGACTTACATCTGGTTTGATTGAGCTCCATGCTTCTTCTGGAGTGATATTCTTTAAAGCCTTATTAGGAGTGCGATTTATTATGTAATTTGCACAGTTAATTGCTTCTGCCCAAAAACTAAGACCAAGTCCTTTAGATTGTAGCATACAATTAGCCATTTCCTTTAAGGTGCGATTCTTCCTTTCAGCTACACCATTTTGTTGTGGAGTATATGGAACAGTATGTTGCATTTGAATTCCATTCTCAGTGCAATAGTTGATGAATGTGTTTTTAACATATTCTCCGCCATTATCAGATCTTAACTTAAGAATTTGATGTCCAGATTGTTTTTCAAAAAAGGCCTTGAACGCCAAAAAAGTGTTAAATACTTCACCCTTGAGTTTTAAGAAGTATACCCAAGTGCGTCTGGAGAAATCATCAATGAAAGTTAAGAAATACTTGCAACCAGAGAATGACACAACTGGAAGTGGACCACATAAATCACTATGCACAAGCTGTAAAGGGGCTGAGGCGTGCCAAGAGGCACGTTTTTCAAAACTGTCTCGATGATGTTTTCCGAGTACACATCCGGAACAAACACCATCTCTGCAAGATACCATAGGAAGACCTGTCACCATATTTTCTTTACATAGATGCTGAAGGGAGCGATAGTTTAAGTGACCAAATCGCTCATGCCAAAGTTTGCTCACTTCATCGTTATGAGCAACAAATACTGAGGGAAGATTTGATGACCCAAAGTTGTGAAACTTATACAACCTTGTAGAATCATCAGCAATGCCAGTAGCCAAAATCTGTTTAGGATCTTTTAAGTCCTTGATTACAACATCATGAGGTGAAAATTCAACGATTTTACCTTCACCTGAATGAGTTATCTGATATACAGATAGAAGGTTGCAGGATAAGGTTGGAACACATAATACATCATTAAACTGACCATTGTCTAGATGAATAGTTCCAGTCCCTACAACATTAAGAGATCTATCATCACCAACATATATATTTTTGGTGTTACAATCATTTAAAGAAGAAAACATGGCTTTGTTTTTGGCCATGTGATAAGAAGCTCCAGAATCAATGAGCCACTCATGAGAATGAGAAGAAGAAGATACATTTAATGCATAGCCAGACCAAGATGCTTGACAACCACATGCAGAAAGTGCCATTCCTGAAGATGAAGTTGAAGTTGAAGATTGCCCCAAATGGATGTTATGCTTCTTCATTGCTGCTTCCAAGGCTTCCATCTTTTTAAAGCATTTTGATTCTAAGTGGCCATCTCGATTACAAAAATTGCAATGTCTATCAGTCTTCTTCCCTTTGTTTTTATTTGTCTTATCATTTTGTTGAAATGATTTTTCATTTTGGGGCTGAAATTGCTTAGGGCCCTTGTTTGGTTTAGGACCATTCTTTTTAGGATATGACTTCTTAGGATTCTTTTAATTTGGTTGCTGCTGGGCGGCTGACGCTTTCTTGGAAGAGTTTCCAAGATTAAGAAGACCAAGGTGTAAGAGTTTTTCTTTTTCTCTTATTAAAGAATCACAAAAAGAGTCAAAGGAAGGGGGCTTGTAGTCTTTTCCTTGAGAAATGAAGGCTTCTCTTGTAGAATGGAAGGTGGAAACAAATACAGAGTAGGCTGGTCCCAACTTAGTAAGGATGGAATAAATAAGGTTACTATCTTCTTTCTTAACCTTAACACTTTCCAAGAGATATCTAAGGGTCTTGAACTTGGACAAGAAATCTTCAATGCAAGAAAAATTATTAGGGTCCAATGTAAGCAACTCATTTTCAAGTTGATGGGCTCTAATTTCATTTTTAATCCCAAAAACTTTAGTGATTTGTTCCAATGCTTCATTAGGAGTATCAAGTTCTGCAATATGGAATCTAAGATCAGGAGAAATAGACATCTCTATCAAACCACGTGCTTGATCTTGTCTATTTTCCCATTTAGCAACCTTATCTTCATCCTTCGGTTTCTTCTCTTGGCCTGTGGCTATTCTGTAGAGACCTTTACTTCTAAGTAAATCCTCAATGTAGGACAACCATTGGAAGTAGTTGGTGCTGTCAAGGGTAACTTGGTATTGACTTTCCATTTCAATAGAAACTGAAGCTGAAGATGCTGAAAGTAAGTGTTCCAATGGATAGATCTCGAAAAATTAGGCTGGTTTAAAAAAAACGGCTCTGAAAAAGGCTTCCGGATGAAGAAGTTATGGCTTTTTGAAAAAAAGTTGTTGAAGTTGCCGACGAAGTGCGGGAATGTGCGGAAATGAAAAAGTCCGCCCCCACAAAATGGAGACTTGAACCCAAGACCTCTACTCTCTTAAAATAGCTTTGAACCAATTGATCTATACAAAAAATTTGAGAGAGAGAGAGAGAGGGGGGGCTTTAGGTTGCGTGCTTGCTTTGAGAAAGCTCTTTTTCCCTACAAAACAAAAAACACAAAACCCAACACGGACATGCAAAGAAAACGAACCTTATGGCTCGAAGTTAGCTTTAGCCGAAAAACTAAATATTTTCAAAAATGAACCTTGCGGCTCAAAGTTAGCTTTCGCCGGAAACTAAATATTTTCCTCAATGTTTCTGATTTTCCGAGATCACCCTAAGGCGCAGGGAAAAGAGCATACGCATGAGAAAAATCATTCCTTTCTGTTTCTGATTTGCCCAGATCGCACAGAGTCGCAGGGCAAAGAGAATACGCAGAAATGAAAGGTATAGATCCGGTAATAAAAAGGCTAAATAAACCGAAACCGAAATAAACAGAGAGAAAATAACAGTAAACTGCAAATAAACACTGTATACCTCCAGATCTTAAAAATGACGCAGCTAGGGCTACCGGAAACCTTTTCGCGTGAAACGAAAGGGGTTCCTCACTGGAACAGATGCTCCGAACACAACAGAGCAGTCCTCTCGGCCCGAAAGCAGTCAGAAACAGCAGATCTAGGAAACGGCAGTCGGATGCAGTTCTACCGGCTTCAGATTTGGATCACCAACGGACGCGGCCCTCAAATAGCTCCGATACCATGTAGGAATTTACAGGGTAAGTTCCTCAGAAAGAACACCAAAAGGACACCGCTCACAACCAGATCACAGATCAATACACCAGTATTTTTGACGTGGTTAAAACCCTCAAAGAGGGAAACAGTCCATGGCCTGAGCCAACGCGGCCACTTCAGGCAATTTATTAATCAAAGAATGAAAATTTACATAAGCTTCTTTCATGCACGGATTACCCTACAAATGACCCTCCATGCACTTTAAATAGAATTCATGGACCAATCGGGTGTCAAACCACGAATCAAGTGTCGGTAATACCGAGGAGAGAATGAACCGTCGGATTGTAAGTTACAAAATGTACAATGATAAAGAAACACACTTTACCTAACTCTATACCTAACTCTATACTAGACCAAGTTGTACTTAACTATTTCCTATGTGTCGGAATATCCTAACAAAGCAGAGAGATAAAAAAAAAAAAACAAATCAAAACACAACACAAATCAAAAAGATGGGAGATAATAAAGATATTAAATCATTGTAAAAAAAAAAATCACCTTTGACATTAAAGAGATTAAAGCATTGTAAAAAAATCACCTTTGAGATTAAAAGGATTAAACCATTGTAACAAAATTGATGTTAGTGGCGGTACCACAACTTGCATTTTTTAATAATGATAAAAACCATAGTATATCTTTATAATTTTATTATTTTTCTTCACATCAGTAAATACTTAGTCGTCATTGCACGTGTGCAGTGTGGGTAAAAACTATTTCCACATTACCAATATGCGTCGTTTTATCCCTGCATTGTGTCACCTCTCATCTCATGTTCACTCTTAGAAAGCTCCAGTTACTATCTACCTCACACATACACATTTTTCTCCTTGATATTCATCATTCCCTGTGAATTTTAACAAATCAAAGGTATGATTACTATCAATTCCTTTAGGGTTTTATATTGATGTAGTGAGTTGGTTTTATATTGATACAGTGAATTGTTGGTACTTTGGGTGACCAAAAATTATCAATTCAGTTATTGTTTTATGCATTGCAAGCTATTATAGTTATTGTGGGTGCTCTAAATGTCACTTCTCAAGATGCCTAAAAATTGGTTTTGCAAGGTAAGGAAGAGTTGCATTTTTTTTTCAAATTGACTGCAATTATATTGATCTGATGAGACTGGGGGTATTATAATGATCAACATAAGAAATTGAAAGAAAATGGATTTGTTTTTAAGGGTAGTACTATCAATTTAGTAAGAAATTTAAACTTTACACCCTCTATGGGAAAACTTTGGACCTGTTTTTGGAAAAAATCATATTTATCATATATATTCTGAACCAGTTTTCTCCCACACAATTGTTTATGTCATTTCTACCATTTTTTATAAAGTACTTCAAGAAACTTGTCCTTCAAGGTTTCACCACAAAGAGTAGGATTTTGTTAGCTTAAATTCCAAGTATAAGGGATTACTATTGTGTCGAAATCCCTGGGTATTGCACCCAATGACCTGTTATCATTCCTACTATCTCAGTAGCAATACTAAATTTGATCAAACTATGGTTGTATCCCTTATGAGTTATCCACCAATTTATTTAGGGTCTTATTTTTTTTCATTTTGATTAGAGGTTCAATAATCATTTTCACTGCAGAGCAGCAATTTGGATTTTTTCTACTGATATATGTTATTGTGTGCAGCAACAAAGTTTTTGGCTTACAAAAGCATGTTTGAAGTTAATGAATGCAAGGGCACATATTGGTCCAATCCCCATCCCAGAAATGAGCCATAACAAGGTCTGATGTTTACAGGAGTTTTTATATAATGGGAGCATCTCAAAGGAGAAGATTGAATAACATGGTCAATGGGCTATTCTTCATCAGTTTTGGTGCTTCATGGCCTACATCATAAAGTGAAGGAAGAGATAGAGAGGAGAAGCAAAGGTGCTTCAGCTCCATTACATGAGCTTGATAGAGTGGGCTTGTCGCTCTCATAGATTGAAAAATTGAAGGCAACAAGTTTGAAGGAGAATGCCACTTGCTAAAATATCATTTTCTAGAAGAGGAAAAAAATAGCGCTCGAGGATTGGTTGGGATAAATAGTGTTTGCCCAGCGAAATCCATAGAGGGAACACCTTCGGTTTAATTAGGTTAGATCCGATCAAAATGAAGAAATACCTATCACAAAGTAAGAAAGCTTGCTATACAAAATACGCTTAGAATAAATTCTCCCATGAATCCTTTATCTATCAAAAATAAATTATGGAAGAAAAGGTTTTGTTATTTGTTCGAATGGTATTTAGAAACTTTGATTATTGAGACAACTATGAAGGAATTGATCATACTTCCCCATATTTTGGGTTTCTTAGTCAGATCAGTTGCTCGAGATTCTTGGTCTATATCATAACGAAACAGAGATAATTGGATTCCTTTTGATAGATTCGTTGAGCATGATCTTGATCTAGCTTCTAGTCTTTTACAAAGTCTTATGGTGGAGTTTCCATTTTCTAGGTTAGGAATATGTTGGGGTAAGTCCGATAAGGATCATATCACATTTTCTCCTCAACCCAAAGTGAGAAATCATCTAGATATGCTAAGATGTCTGAAAGAATATCAATTGAATTTTATTCTCGACACAAATCAAATGGATAGGGATATGGATGAAGAATTAATAAATAACGTAGTTTGGACTCCTATGATTCGACGTCTTAATTCTCTTTACAGTAATCAATTCGATCATACAAAAACAACCAATTCATTAGGATCTTCATATCAATCTGGATCATTTAAAAGAGGGAAGATAAGAACATCTTAATTTTCTATACAATATCTGATGCAATATAAATCCCATAGGAAACCAATGCTCCTTTTAGGAAGACAATTTCTTTGGATCCCTTGCTATTTCAAGAGAAATGCCTTGTGTTCTCACACTGAGAAATTTTCGCAAATGAAGAATTGTTGAAAATGTTTTATATTACTTATGGTTCAAGGAGAAAAATAGAAAAACCTGCTTTTTTCCCTAAAAAAATATCCAAAGTGTTTTTCATAGATATAATTCAAAATCAATGAACAATTCAATTTTGGTCATGAATTCATGGAAACCATTGTCTCTTAGACATATATTAGACTTTAAACGCATTCAAGAAATTGGTATCCAATTAGAACGTATGCAACCATATTCTCCTTTATATTCATATCAATGTTGGTTGATCAAAAATTCGAGAGAATAGGTTGACTGCTTCGAATTGTTAATTCATCACTAAAGATGGCTCAGAACCAGTAGTTTATTATCTAATGAATATTTTCTTTGTAATACTCTATTCGAGAGTTATCAGTATTTATCAAATTTGTTCCTATCTAACAGAATGTTATTGGATCAAATTACAAATATATTGTTGGAGAAGAAATGGATTTTTCTGAATGAAATATAACACTCAATTCATACAACATGATTAAGATTTGATATCAGTTGGGATAATTTAGAATTAAGTAAAATAAAATTGATCAAGAAGTAGGGTCGTGGGAATCAATGAGTTTCTACATATGATCCAATTTAAGATCCTATAATGAATCCTTTCTTGGTATTGTACAAAAATAGTAAGTACGTTGGAGGGAAAAAAAAGACTTGATAGATCTTTAAATTGAATATAGGTTCCTCAATCTAATACCGTGACCATGTAAGAGTAAGCATAGTATAGACAAACCAATTCTCATTATTTTAATGAGATATTCTCTACTAGACTATGCTTACTCCTTATTTCCTCTATTTCAGTTCTAGCATTATTTTTTCCCACATTATTTAGAAGAGAGGAAAGGATAGAGTCACAGGATCTGACATGGATATAGTTATTAAGGTTTGGTCATATCTCTCTGATCTTGCAAGATCTTGAGAGGGGTGGTATATGGTCAATCTGTGCATCAATATTCTCAATCTATGTCCTTAATGGAATATACCTCATAATACAAGGGTGGATTAGGAATGGACTCCTCATTAGGTAGAGAAGATATGATCATACCTGCGATCCATTGTCCTATTCCAACAATGTTAACTTGTAGGTAATCATCGGAATACCTCGCATCAACAGAAAATCTATCCCAATTTATTAATAGACCCTCATACAATATTTTACGTTGAATTTCTCGTTGAATAAGCATGAGTAATATTTGTTAGGTGCGTGTTATATTCTTTCCACGACTAGCCCCACACGTTATATGATGCGTTGGGCACAACAAGGGGGTCACAAGGGGGCTGACACCCCCCCTGTTGAGGATTTTTTTTATGAGGACCCAATAATAGTTGGGTGAACCCAAATATGGTGGGAGGACCTACCCATGGTTTTGTGCATGGATTTTGCACATGGTTTTGGGCATGATGGTTTTCTGCCCAAAGTATTTGGTAGATCTGGTCAAGAGAACTACAGTTATGATCTAATCCAAGGCTAATGTATTGGGGTTTATGAATGTTTTGGCATGTATATATATGTATTGTAACATTGAAAGGAACATAATGAAAAATCAATCTGGTAGTCTCAAGTTTGGGATCTAGGGGAAAATATTTGTGTATTTGTTTTATGTTCTCGCCATTGTTTATTTTTCTGCTTTAAGAATTTGTTTGCAAGTAATTTATGTAAAGGGTTCAAACCTACAATATTATGCCTTGAAGAGGAATCGAACCTCCACGCTCTTAAGCACGAGATTTTGAGTCTCACGTGTCTACCATTTCACCATCAAGGAATCCTAAAAGTGAATTATATTCCATTCATATATATATGAAAAATATCTTAATCTATGAATATAGAATATATGTTAGAAATAGTGTATTCGAGTATTGATATCGATTGGTCATATAGATTCATCATATATCATCCAAAATTTTTATTTTTATATTCATTATCTGAAGGATATTTCATATACATAAATAATATGAATAAACATCCTTTCTCTTTCGATTCAGTAGAAACCTAACGAATTGATTATGGTACAAAATAACAATATATTAAGAACAAGTTTGATCCTATCCATTCGCATTACAATGGATCTCCCATTCCTGGAAAGAAGAATAAAGAATTTGATGGAGTATCTAACCACAGATAGATCTATATGAGAATATATACTCATTGCCATGCGTTCAACGACTAAGAGCATTTATTTTCAAAAAAAAAAAAAAAAAAAAATTAATTAAATTAAATTAAATTAATATAATAAATATAAATAAATAAAATAATAAAAAATAAAAATAAAATAAAAAATAAAAAATAAAATGATTGGAATGGTAGAGTTGTTGAAAATAGGATCCCTCACTCCTTTCTCTCATTCAAAACCGTGCATGGGACTCGAACCTCGCGCGGTTCCTAAGTGATAAAGAAGGAATAACATAATCATTTGATTCTTTTTTATATTACCTCCCTCGTGTATGTATAAAACCAAATATATTAAATCAATAGAAAGTATTACCAATTTCTCTTACAGAATAATTTTTTTCATCTAAAAATATTAGTTGTTTCTGACCTTGCTTTACCCTAATTGTGATTTTACTGGAAAAAGTTTAATAGAAAGTATTACCAATCCCTCTTTCAAAATATCTTTGTTCATTCAAAAATATTAGTTGTTTCTGACCTTGCTTTACCCTAATTGTGATTTTACCGAAAAAAATATTTTCAAAAACTTTTTTCAGTAAAAGTGATGTCTTGGTCTGAGTGGAGGTAGGGGTAACAATCCTTTTCTTTCTCTTTTCCACGTCTCCGTAGAGATTTTAGAGATAGAAACATTTATTAAAAATAAATATGGATATCTATTCACTCTATTTTATTAGAGAGGTAATAATTTGTAAAATGAATTGCACTCGTTCATAAGGGTTTTATTGATGAAAAGAAACTGGAAAAAGTTTGGATCCAATTCTTATAGTTATGGATATAAGCGTAATCCAAATTCCTAGAGAGTTATACATTTGTATATCTATGAGATCATTTACTATTTCTTGAAGCTCAATTTGTCCTCTGGATAAACCATATAGCCAAGAAAGACCATAAACCAAAATGGAAGAAATAGAAGAAAAGCAAATGAAACTCTTTCAAACGATCTCAAGGTACAATTGAAAATGAAGTTTTCACTTTGCACTTGTCAAATCATGAACTAGTAATTTCTTTCAATCTCTGAAAAAGTAAAAACAATTTATAACTTCCAATTTTAGGAGATTTACATAATCTTCATGAATGAGATCGAATTTTTCTCCATAATATATCTCCTCAATCCTTAAGGAAGCCTTCCCAAGAGGACTTAGATCTATCTATGATTTATATTTTTTCCTTCTTCTTTTTTCTCTTTTGTTCCAAGAAACATATTGCCTGATCCAGATGGGAATCAATTTCTAATTTCTCAAAATATGTAAATCCACCATATAGATAGGTACATCTCAATGTCATTTATAAATTAACGAAAATGTGCAAAAGCTTTTTTGGCTTATATCATTCTATGTGTCTCTTCCCATATCATTCCCTCTAGTAGCATCCATTAATTCATAACTTAATTTGAAATTCATATTTCGACTCGAACATTTTCGAGATGCCCCTAAACTTTTCCTTGGGTTGATCTTATCTAAGTGGAAACTGGATAAGTCGATCCATTCACACGTCTTGCTTTTACTGTTACATTGGGAGTTACTCTACGTATTGCTTGGCATAGAACAAATAGTGGATTTTTCTTCGTCTTTGGTTGAATTTTTTTAATGGGTCAATAAATAATTCGATAAGCCAATGATTTTCTTTTTCAGTTTTTAAGAATATGGTTAACCACCATATTAACTAATCGATTATGATAAATAAGATTAGATTTTGAAAAAAAAAAATATGCCTTCACCTATGAGTGTGAAATTGAAATTGTGCAAAGGCTTCCAATTTGATCATTTCATATACAATTGCATTGTCTATTGTAAAAGTTATTGTATTGTAGCATTTATTTTATGAAATATTATAGATTAAAAAAAATCATAAAAATTAATTAAATAACTTTATTTTATATTATTATTATTTTTTTCCCCTAGGAAAAAGTCGTAATTTTATTCATATGTTGATAAAATTACATTTTGTAGATGCCCAAGGCATATGCATATGGCTGAACCTGTAATGACAGGCAGCGAAAAAAGAGAAAAAGCAGTAACACTGGTAGCAAGAGTAACTATTCCTGTAAAGACAGGAAAACACAGAGTAACAGTAAAAAGAAAATTGTATGTTCCAGCTGGCCTATTCTTTCCTTCCCTTCTTCTTTTCCACCCGGCGCCATCCTCCTGAGTCAGCAGTGGGTGTAATGATAGCTAGCTGGTTTTCCATTGTGTTCATTTGTGGTTCTTTGTCTGATTCTGAGCCCTCTGAGCTGTGGGTTCTCTTTATGCCACTTACTTCCAATTGTAACTCCTGATGCAGATCTGTGATGATCGGCCCCGCATGAGTGGAAGGGGTATTCGCTGCCTGTGTTTGTTTCTGTCCCGCTTGAGAGGCTGGTTCCCTCAGGTTCTCTGTAGGTTCCTCATTTATGTCCTCTTCTTCTATAGGATCTGTGTTCTGCCAGCCTTTGGGTTTTTTAGGTTGTTTCTTAGTTTTTCTGGGGTCCTTTCGGGCTAATGGGCAGTTATTTTGAAGGTGCCCAGTCTGTAAACAGGTCCTGCATCGGAATGCTGTGTTTTCATAATCAAGCTGCTGTATCCATTGAGTATTATTAAAGTTCAGCGTGATGTGGTCAGGTAGTCCTTCACTCAAGTCCACTTCTACACAAATTCTGGCAAAAGTGAAAATTCCCCTGATGGCTCTTTCATCATCCATTTTTAGGAATTTGCCTAGAGAATTCCCAATGGCGATTAACACTTTGTGATGCCAGAAATGGAGTGGGAGTCCATGTAGTCTCACCCATACAGGCATTTTTGAGACTATCATTGTTGTAGCATCGAAATCCGAGAACCAGGGGGTGGTGAAGAGGCCGGCACTGCCCCAGAACCAAGGGCCCTGATTAATAATGCTGTCTCTTTCCTGTTCTGTGTTAAATCTAACTATGAAAAACCCCTTAGGGCAGAGGTAAATTTCACAGTTAGGTGACCAAGATGAGTAGATCCATTGATGCAGGGCATCTGATTTAGGCCAGAAGCCATTGAATCTGCAAATAACAGCAGTATTGGATAAATCGGTATATATGTTATTTACCTCAGGCATAGTAACTTGTAGGGTTGGTGATTCTGGCTTTTGTTCAACTATGTATGGCCCAGGCAGCTCTGATGGTGGTACTGTTTTGTTTTCCATCTTTTTCCCCTTCACTGCATCCCGAAAAGAGCTGGTGTTTTTTGAGCTGGAACCGCTGCTTCCACCACACAGTCGCAGGTTTAGAATGATGGTTGAATCGCTGGTTATACCGTAGTGCTGGAGTGTTTGGCTGTCCTGTAAACTGTATCCAGAATATATAAGGTTTTGGTATTGAGCTGGGGTTCCAATGTGCTCCTGGATCCTCTTCTTTAATTCGTGTACGCTCGTTCCTTTACTGAGTCTTAAGCAGAAATGTTTGCCTTCAATAGATTTAATGAAGATCTGGAGCAGATCTATGTTGGTGGGGAGTAGGCCCTGATTTACAGGTTTATAAGCTAGATCTGACGGAATTAAGGCACCAGGGCTCTCTGATGTCGGGTCTGAGCCGCCTCTTCTTCGTCCGCCTGGAATTGGGGGGGCAATATTCCGTGTGGCCCCTGCTTGTGCGGCCCACTCTGGCCATTCCATTCCATGTTTACCCTTTAACGCGAACAGAAGGTGCGATTCATGGTGGAAATGCGTTGACAGCTGCAGATCTGTACTTTGATAAAACTCCGGCCTCAGCGCTCCATACTCACCCTTGATCGCATTCAAAAGGCGCGGATCAAGGCGGGATTGCGCTATCAACAGCGGATCTGGACAATGTCGATCTGTTTCCTCGTGGTCGTGACCTGTTACAGGATGGGCAGGTGTTTTACCGTGAGAATAACCCTTATTCAGTAAATGAGAAAAAGAATATGACCTGTGAGCCGAACATTCTTCATCCAATGCTTGATTTATTGCAGAGGGTTTGTGTTCTTGTCCTCGGCAATACCCGATCCGGATCGGCGCATATAGTTCGAGCAGTCCGGCGCTCAATCTCCAGGGTTTCGTAGTTTTCTCTGTCTCCTCGCAGCGCACTGTGACGGCATACCCCGTGTAAACCCTAGCCATCTTTGCTTCAGAGCCAAACCTGTGACCTTTCATATCCCTTTTCTCCTATTTTCAACCTTTCTTTATATTATTATTATTATTAATTACAAATAAATTATTAATAAAATTATTGTATTGGAACACTTACTTTATGATATATTTTGTATTGTTAAAGATTAAAAAAAAATCATATAAATTAATTAAATTATAACTATATTTTATATTATTATTATTTTCTTTATTCTATTGGTAAATCTCTAGAAGATTTGAACCTTGGATCTCTTGATTTTCTCAAGACTCATATTACTTCGAATACCAATTGAACTAGGGCTTAGGAATATTTTATATTAGTTTATTAATAATTCTAATAAAAAACAATATATTAGGTTAGAGATATATACATTTAAAAAGAATGTATCACAATATTTTTAACCATGGAAATTGTTAATTTATAAATAGATATTATTAAAATAATACAAATTAATACTATGATTTATCATTTCTTAGAAAAACCATAAATTATTAATTAAAAATATGGAAAAGACATAATTCTATTTAAAATAAATTTCTATTTTTCTTAATATATTTTATGGAAATTAAATTCCTACCATTCACCTAATAAACTATTAATAATTTAATTAAAGTGCATAGATTTTATTAATAATTTAATTAAAGTGCATGAATTTAAATATGCCAGGTTTCGCTTGGAAAGCAATTCAAGTATAGATTTGAGAAAAAAGATTTGAGAAAAATTAACAGAAATTTTTGAAAATTCAAATTAGTTATGTCATTAAAAAATAAATAGAAGATTTAAATACTCCTGCAATTACATTTTTAGAAGAAAGGATGAAATTGGACAAAGCCTAATTAAAATTCTAAAAACACTATTCCAAAAAAACAGCTCTAAACATAATTAATTTATATTTATTTAGTGTTTTAAATCATTGGCATTGTATAACATTTTAGCTTTTTAATCATAAAATACATTAATTTACTTTTTAAATCATTTGCATGGTATACTATTTTAGCATTCTAATTATAAAATATATTAAATTTTACTATTTTAATTCCGCACTTGTGCTTGACATGATTGAACAATCGGGGTTTATCATCTTCAACGAAGGCTTAAATTTATTTATTTATTACGAAGACCAAGGTTTATTATTATATAAATCTTATAATAATAAAATATCTAGAGTGACTAAATTTTTTATATTTATCACAGTTAGAAAGAGTCACGAAATCTTTTATATTTATCACAGTTAGCAAAAGTCACGAAATTTTATATATTTGTTCCAGTTAGCAAGGTATTTTGTGACTGAACAAGTGTGGTCATTTATCACAGTTTTCAGAGTATAGTTACTTCGTGCCTTTTTGGTTTTGAAGTCTTCAAAACTTTATAAATTCTTAAAATAATGAAACCTATTTATCTAGACATTGGAAAAAAAAATTGTGAAAAAAAAAAATTATTTTTCAAGAAATACCATAAAAATTATTAATCCTGGTATAATAGTTAATAATCCTTGTACAATATTATTATTTTATTATTATTGGTTAATCTAAAAATATTAACAAGATTTGATTTTGAAGTTTCTAAGACTTCAAATTTTCAAAACAATTAAAAACAAATAAGATCAACATAAATTGAATTGACTTTTTCCAAATACAATTAAAAACAAATAAGATCAACATAAATTGAATTGACTTTTTCCACATACAATTAAAAACAAATAAATTGACTTTTTCCAAATACAAGTTAATAATCTTGATACAATATTATTATTTCATTATATTATTGTATTAATATTTCATTTTGTAGGGGTCGCAAGAGGGCAAGGATTCTCTACAATTCCAAAGGAAGGCGTTTAGGGTCTAGGTAACAGGGCCAATAATTAAGTTCTAAAAATTCTAAAAACATTTTTCAAATGCAAGTTAATAATCCTTGTATAATATTATATTATCATTTCATTATTATTATTAGTGTTAATCTAAAAATATTAACAAGAATTTTTTAATTTTCTAAAATATAGGGTTATATCAATTTCGAATAAACATCCATACATGATAAACCTGATACATTTAAGTTTTCCAAAATTAAATAACAAAAAAACGTAAAATTTTAATTAAATCATAACTTTATTTTAAATTATTATTATTATTATTTATATATATATATATACACACATAGAGGAACTAAACATACATACCTCATTCCTCATTTTTTGTGAACTCTACATACTTTGCCACTTCTTCTACCTTCGAAACTGAACATGTGGCCTTTAAGGAACTACCACTTATTCTACCTTTAAAATTAAAATTGTGACCTCGAAGGAAAAAAAAACACATACTCTTAACTATTGGACCCTAGCATTCAAAACTGGAACCAGTGACCAGACTAGTCCACCTATCAAATCAAGTTTAAAACTGAGACTAGTCAAATCTCAATGATCCAATGTTTAAAAAAATACATGAAATAATTAATTTTTAATGAAAACAAACTTCTTTTAAGATTTAAAATCATGATTTCAATCCAATAGAGACAATATGCAAAGTTGTTCATCTATGTACCATATAAAGGTGAATATATCAAAATGGCATCGAGTGAAATACATATCAACAACAAAATACACAATCAATGAGGCTCTAAATGGCCTCCAGAGTCCAAAAAATGCCACAAGTTATGGGGCCACTGACCTACTACAAGTCTACATATTAGTGCTCAACGCAATCACTACTCATCATGAACAAACTCATCACCACTACTATACATGGGATCGTCAACATGAACTATATCAACATCATTTGGTTTAAGACTCTGAGGATCGAGACTCCTCTACAACCTCAATAGTAGTAGTAGTAGTAGCAGTAGCAAAACTAGACATCAAAACTACAAATCATTGATCAACATTATCACTCATAAAACTCATTGATTCAGCACCATTAGAAATGGGATCACCATCAACAAGAGTTACTAGCTCAAAGTCTTCAGACTTAGATTGCTCAACCTTATGATATGGTATAAATTGCAAAAATTTAATATGCCTAACCAATGATTTGGTTTGAGTGAAGCATTCATATCCTCAAATTTATAATATGGTAGTGTTGTAGCTACTACAATCACCCTCCAAAATTTTGCTTACGCTTTGATTTTAAAGTCTTCCCTTCAATCCGTGGGAGCTTATCTTTTATTGTCGTCAAGACTTATCGTTTTATGTCTTGGTTGTGTTTACTTGTTTTGATATTGATATGATCTTTTTAAGTCACAAGCTAACCTTCTGACTTGACCTTGCAGCAGTCCTGGGCTTGCCTCGAGAAACTATGAAATCTTGGAAGGCAAGTCAACCTTGATGATGGAAATTGTGCAATCTAGAATGGAAGCTCAGCCTTGAGCTTGAGAATGGTGCAGTCATGGATGGCAGCCTAGCACTAAGCTCAGAAAATGTGCAATCCATCCCTTGTGCTCAGAAACTGCGCAATGCACTGAGTCAGGAAGTTGCCTAGTTCCCCGGAATTGCACAATCTTCCTTGGCAATGTGCATGGCAAGTTTCCCGAAAAAGCAAAAAAGAGAAAGAGAAAAATCATTCCTAGAAAATAGGGAGTCATTATTAGTTTCTCATAAGGTGGCACAGTAGCTATTTTTAGAAATTTCCACCAAATGTCGTTATTTCCTTAATTTTAGGCATGTGCATCATAAACCCTAATCTGCCCCAACCTATTTAATTGACGCATCTAGATCTCATTTGTACATTCGATCCTAGATTTATAGCATTCCCAAGGAGATCAAAGAGCCTTCAGTGGAGTTTGCATCACTTTTCTGGGTGAATTTTGCTTTTGTCATCTTTTGTCGCTTTTTTGTCGTTTTTTGTCGTTTCTCTTCTGTGAGTGTTGTTTTTCTTTTTTCTCTTCATGGTTGCTGGATTTTTAACTTATATTAGCTTGTAAAAGTGTTGATTCATTTTTTTGTTCACCTTTCACAAGTGTCACATCAATTTTCTTGTTTTTGCATGCCAGTGATCGCCATTTCGGCGACTCTCCTGAGTTTTTGCACTTGATTCGCATTGATCTATCCATACTCAGCCAAATCTGCACTTTAACTTGCATTATCGCTTAGGTATTCTTGTTTCCTACACCCTCACCAACCAAACTTGCACTTCACTTGGCCATGCGCTGCCTTGCCCAACTGGACATTGCGCATTACTAGGGCTCAGTGTTGCCACCTTAGCCATTGAGATTGCGCATTACCAGGGCTCAGTGTTTCCACCTTAGCCACTGAGACTGCGCAATGCGCAGTCTCTCCTTGTCACTGCCCAGGCTGAATTGCGCATTGCGCAGTCTCAAGCCTTAGATTTCATCACCCCACAATGTGCATTTCCCTCAACCTATCTCCCTTCCTTGATCATGAGAATTGTGCAATATTTCTCATTTCCCTCAACTGCTAACACTGCACAATGCGCATTTCCCTCAACCTATCTCCCTTCCTTAATCATGAGAATTGTGCAATATTTCTCATCAGCCCATGTGTTTGCTGCCTAATCTTGCTTTGAAAGTTGATTGCAAAAGCTAATGTAATCTTGCCATGAGTGACTTTACTCCTGTAGGTTTCACAGTTGTTGAGCACTTCTCTCCAGCGGCCATTGTTATCATGGCACCCAAGAGAGCTGCTTCAAAAGATAACGCGGAAAGAAGTACTGGGGAAGCAGTCTAGAATACACAAGCAAACTTTCCAATATATTCAGACACTCAATTGTTTGTAGAAGAGAAATCAAATCTTACATGGCATAAACTAAACGAAGCTTTTTCAACAAAGAGCTTCAAAGAAGATCTAGAGGACCGACAGGTATATGTTAATGTCTAGAAATCAAGGCCACACAGCGTTGCATGTAGATATATAGCCTTCCCATGTGTAGATGTTATCAACGGGATTGTTTCACATATTGATATGAATACTATGACTTTGAGCAATGCTAGCAGACAGAAGCTTGTTATTTTTCTGGAAGCAGATTATTGTCTTATGTACCATTTGCCTGAGCCATAAACACTCGTGGCTTCATACTTTTATGCCAGCAACAACTATTTGGGCACGAAAGACGTTGTTAAAGGTTGGGTGAAAGAACCATCAAAGTTTTGACACACACCCACCAATACTTACAAGACAAAATCTCTCAGGAGGGCCTATCAGTCGTTGATAATCCTAGCTTGCAAAATCTACGATCAACAAATCACTAAGACCTTTCCCTAAAGGTGGTAAATCTTATTGAACCAAGTTGTGGACGAAGGGAAGTCGTCCAACTAGCCAGACTTGTTGGCTCAACAGTTAAGTATCCATGTAGCTAATGCCCTGAATCCTCCAAAGGGAAGGAAAGTGAGATTTTACATGTCTACATATTTACTGGATGCAATCTGTAGAAATTCCTTGTAGATTCAAATTTCTTATGTAATATGCTAAACCAAAAGACTTGAATCTACTCTACTCATTAGTGGAAACAATTAATCAATCGAGAAATCACAACATAAACATGAGGGTTCGATTACAGAGAATGGGCGGAAGGCAATATGGCGCGCACCTTTGAATTCAACCACTAGGGTTTCGTGTTGTCTGCACTCTGTAGGTAATGGCAAAGGAGGGGGGAACCCTGAGATCCCCTCCTTTAGAGACATGGTAACCGGTAAGTTTAAAGAACTGGAAACCTCCTTCTTCACAAATTTAACAACCTACAATGTTTTCCACTCATCAAGAACAAGCAAAGCAGAGAGAGAGAGAAAAGGCAAGGAATAAGAACAAAAGCAGAAATCCAAGCCGCAAGAAAAAAGTTGTCCAAGCTAAAGCTTCAGCGTCAATGGAAGGAATAGAAATGGAGGAAAGACAGTTTCACTCGGGCCAGCAACAAAGGGCAAAACCAAAAACCAAAAACAATTGTAATCTGAAAGCAAAGAAACTTTTGATCCTAAAAATACAAGACCTTGATGTAGCAGCATATAGAGACTACATGTAGGAGCATGTCGTCATATGCAAGTTCATGGGAATCTGACCCACAAAAAAGGCTTTGAACAGATGGATACAAGCAAAATGGAAACCAAAAGGAGAACTCAAGCTACAACTAGGCTCAAAAGGATTCTTTACGGTCATCTTCGACCTCCTGGAAGACAGAGACAAAAATTGAAGGAGGACCCTATTTCTTCAACTCAGCGGGGCTCTACTTGAGATTTTGGAAGGAAAATTTTACCCAAAAAAAAAAATCCAGGAGTTCCAATATGGGTTAGGTTATACTCTCTGCCTACGGATTATTGGGCACCATCAGTCCTCAAAGGCATTGGAGATGAATTAGGAGAGTACATAAAAATTTCAGAAGGCACTAAAAATGGCCACTATGTTTCCTATGCAAGGATATGTGTTTACATAGACGTCTCAGGAGCCCTACCTGAGGCAATAAAGCTAGTATTTAGAGACGAGGTCTGGCTCCAAAGCATCGACTATGATCATATACCATTTAGGTGTAGGAAATTCCACGAACATGGACATCTTTTCCGAGATTGTCCCCAAAACAAAGTACCTCAAAGCAATGAGAAAGCCCACAAGAAAAAAGATGAGCAAGGCTTCACAAAGGTCGTCCAAGAAACAAGCATAACAAGAGAACAGAGATGAAACAATACCAATATCAAGAAACAAGCCCAAACAAATATGAAGCACTGCAAAAAACGCAAGAAGACCCTCTCTCAAACAACAAGAATGAGGAAGAACTGAATGGAAACTTCCAAAACATGGAAAACCAAGAACAAGGGGAGTTGCACTCAGAGCACATTCAAATAGAAGAAGACTACACACAAGAAGATACTGAAATGGAACCTGTACTGATGGAAACCACCCGAGAAAATAATGCGATAGAGGAGGCCTTGGAGGGAATAAACCTCATATCCATAGTTGAAGAATGGCAGAAAAACGGGCTAGCAACAATACCAGAGGAGAAAATTCAGAAAATAGAAGGAGCCTATCTACTACAAGAAGAACTAAAACATAGTATACTCCAAAAACCACCTGAGGACAAAGCAAACAAGGGCATATTGGCGAATATGACAGCAGAAAGATACAACCCAAAATGGCCAAGCAAGAAAAGAGGAAGAAAGACAACGGGACAACTCCTCCAAGAACTTGGTGCAAGACTCCTAAATGAAGGAAAGGTAAAAGCTCTAACCCTTACCCCTCTCCATTATCAATGAATTGCATATCCTGGAACATAAGAGGACTCAATGGTCCTAAGAATAAGAGAGTTTTGAAAATAAACTCATCACAGACAAACATGATATGATACTCATTCAAGAAACTAAACTTGACATGGAGAATCTCAACCTCCTCCGAAAAAATTGCTTCAAAAATTACAGTTACATAGAAAACTCTGCAATTGGTTTGGCTGGAGGACTTATGACCCTCTGGAAAATCTCTCAATACGAGCTATCATCCTCAGTAGCCACTAGACACTCCATCACAATGGTTCTAAAAATAATTGGAACCAATGAAAGTATATGTGTTACGAACATCTACGCTCCCCACGGGGTCGTAGAAAGAATTAGCATGCTTCAAAATATCAACAAACTCTTGGATTCCATTCCCCTGCCTTTCAAAATCATAGTCGGTGACTTCAATATGGTTTTAAACGTAGGGGGGGAAAGCGGGATCCGTAAACTGGAAAATGGCTTTGTAGCCTTTCAATCAACTATAGATGGGCTAAGTCTAATAGACATCCCCACTAACAATAGTATCTTTACCTAGAACAATAAAAGAGGAGGAGACCGCCAAATAGCCTCCAGGCTCGACCGCTTCCTTCTCTATGAAGCCATTTACATGACCTCCTGGGAAATGGAGGCCCAAATTCTCCCCCAATCAGGTTTCGACCTCTAGCCCATCTCCTTGAAAATTCAAATATCCTCAGGTCCAAAGAATAGGCCTTTTAGATTCGAATATTTTTGGCTTGAGCACCCATAATTCATGGACAATGTGAAAGAATTGTGGAGAACCCCAATGCCTCAGTTAGGAAACAAAATGTTTCAATTTCAACAAATACTAAAACTCATCAAAGACAAAATCAAAATCTGGAACAAAGACACCTTTGGCAACATTTTTCTAACAAAAAAGACCTGGAACAAAGGATGGAAACACTCCAACAAAAAATCATCAGCAATGGCATCACCAAACAAATGAAGCAAGAAGAGATTACTTTCCAAAAGAAGTGGGAAGAAAGAGTTTCCCAAGAGGAAAATTTATGGCAATATAAATCCCATATCAAGGCTAAAATGCGGAGAAAGAAATCTAGCCTTCTTTCACCGCTCAATGATACAACACAGAAGACATAATAGAATCTTGGGCCTAAAAACCACAAAGGGGAACATGATCCATAATCATGATGATATTTCTAATGAATTAAATCTCTACTTCAACAATATTCTTGAAGAACCTAGGATGGATAGGTCCAAAGCCATAAGAGAAACCACGAAAAACATTTCGATCATACTAACCCAAGACCACAATAAAATGATCATGAAGAAAATAACCATGCGAGAGGTAGAAGAATCGTTATGTCTATGCCAAATGGAAAAGCTCCAAGACCTGACGGCTTCACATCTGAATTCTTCAATCCTGCTAGAACATTATCAAGGAAGAGGTTGACACTTTGGTGGAGAAATCTAGAATCCACAAATCGGTCCTAAAATCCTTAAACATGGCTTTCCTCACTCTGATTCCCAAGGAGGAAGGAGTCAACTCCCTGGAAAGGTTCAAACCAATCGCACTCTACAATGTTATCTATAAAATCCTTTCAAAGGTCCTAGCCAATAGGATCAAAACTATCTTGCCTCTCCTAATCTCCCCAAATCAATCGGGTTATGTGGAAGGTAGACAAATCTTGGACAACATCATCCTCTCCCACAAACTGCTCCACTCCCTAAAAGTTCAAAAAAAACGGAGTATGTTGATGCAGTTGGACATGTCAAAAGCCTTTGACAAAATAAGTTGGGATTATATGAAAGGTGTCTTAGAAGCATTTGGTTTCAACAAGGACTATATAAAGTGGATCATGTCAATGGTTTCAGGGGATTTCTTTTATATTCTCCTAAATGGATCCCCTTCTATGCCTTTCTACCCCTCCATAGGAATTAGACAGGGTGATCCACTATCGCCTTTCCTTTTCGTCATCATGGCAGAAGGTCTAAGCATATCTATCATGGCAACCTCCTCTTGCAACTCTCTATCCAGCCTCAAGCTCCATGTCAACACCCCTCCCTCCACTCATCAGCAATTTGTTGATGACACTTTGTTAATGGGCCTTCCCACTATAAAAGAAGCCATATCCTTCCAAAAAATCCTATCATAATTTTTAGAAGCTTCAGCCACTTCCATTAACCTAGAAAAATCCATTGTTCTCTTTTAATGCACCCTTAGCAATTCAAAGAAACATTGCTATAACAATGGGATTCCAAAGATGTTGTCTCCCCTCCAAATACCTAGGGGTCCCTCTAACTGATAAACCCCTTGTCTATTCCATTTGGGAAGACCTCATAACCAAGATGGAAAAAAGATTGGCCAACTGGACTTTCCATGCCCTCAACTTGGTTGGTCGATTGGTCTTGGTAAAATTTGTTTTACAAGCTATACCCCAGTACATGTTCTCAGCTCTCGCTGCTCCTAAATCAATCACCAATATCATAAGGAACATCCAATGAAACCTCCTCTAGAGGGGTACTGAAAACAAAAATAAATGGTTGTTGGGTGCCTGGGATAAACTGTGCAAACCAAAGCATGTTGAAGGCCTTGGCTTAAGGGACCATGAAATATTGGGGAAAACCCTTGGGGGCAAAACCTGGTGGTGCTGGTTGGAAAACCCAAACTCTCCCTAGGGCAGAACCTGGAAAGCCAAATATGTCCCAAACCATTCAATTCAGAACCTCATCAGGCTTAATGGGAACATCAAAGGCTCGACCATATGGAACCAAGCATGGGAAAACAAGGCCATCATCCAAAATCATAGCTTTTGGGAAATAGGAAACAGAGAAAATGCTCTCTTTTGGGAGGATGCTTGGCAGCAAATGCTAAATCTAAACAAGGATAAATTCAACCATCTACGCAACACAATGAAAGACAAAGGAAAAAACAAAGTAGCTCATTATTGGAAGCCTCACAATGGCAAGGATAAATGGAGGGAATCACTCGACAAAAATATTGGGAACCTCTGCCCAATGATCTCGACTAGAGAGCATTTGCCAAAGAAATCCATGAAAGACAAATACAATTTGACACAGGGGAAGATAAGATAAGATGGGGGAAGAACGCAGCTAGACATTTCAACCTCAAGGAGGCTTACAACTACATGGAAAACCACGACCAAATTCAACCAGAACAAAAGTGGAAAACTCTGTGGGGAAGGAAACAGTGGCCTAAAATCACCCTCTTCCTGTGGCTCACTATGCAGAAGAAAATCTTAACCTGGGACAATCTAAGGAAAAAAGGCTTCATCGAACCCTCAAGATGTAATCTTTGCGAAAAAATTGAAGAGACAGCCAACCACCTTCTGAATGAATGTGATTACTCTAACAATCTCTGGAATTGGGCGGAAATGGTTTTCAAGGAATCAAACAGGGACATTTCCTCTATCCTCAACACTGTTGAGAATTGGAGAGTCTCTTTCTCATCCAATTCAATGGTGAACAGAGCTTGGAATTTACTCCTAGGTATAATTTGTCGACCTATGTGGAAAAAAAGGAGCGTTGGAATTTTCAGATGAAATTACAGCTGGAAGAAAATATACTGACCTTCATTAAGAAAACGATCAGAGAAACGGTCTCTACTTCCAATCTCCAATTTTCCAATGATACTCCCAGTCAAGCAAATCAACGCATCCTCACTCTCCTCAATATGATCTCCCCCTCTATCAACATTACCCCCATGGCTCAATCAATCAAGACGCTCTAAGTCAATGGTCTCCTCCGGATAAAGGAATCTTGAAGCTAAATTAGAAAATTATATATTACAGAGCAATGGAACACATAAAATATTGCAGAAATATAAACACATAAAAAGAGATGCAAATATACGTGGTTCACCCAATTTGGGCTACGTCCACAGAGAAATAATCAGTCCTTCCTTTTATATTATTTAGCAAATGAAGAGATACAACCTACAGCATATCCGCTATAATTCCCTCTTCGCTCTCACATAATCTCCTTACTCTTTCTACTCAGAATACACATCTACATAGTCGCAATACAATTCCCTCATATATAGCGAGGGGTTGCCTTCGAGGGAAAAAACCCCTAAATTAAACATAACTTATATCGTCAAATTTCTGCCTAATGAACAGCCCAAATTGACTATGAAATTAAAACATTTTACAAGGCAATTTTACATATATTTTTAGCTTCGAGGGAACCCCCCCCCCGATCCCCCGCCACGGGGGGGCTCTAAAGAATCGTCTTCGCCCCCCCTGGAATGTTATAGACATTTTTGTGCCTTACAGCATTGAGCATGAAATGTCCATAATCTAAGGGATCCAAAGTCCCTAAACATGTTGTTCCTACCCCTAGAGGAACAAGGCTAACAAACCACAGCAATTCACAAAAGTTCTCCACCAGAAACTGCTCAAAAACAATTCAATTCAGGATCATTTCAGTGGCTCCACTAGCTGTCTGCGCTGAATGTCAAAGCCAACACTAGCTACCTGCGCTGAATGTCAAAGCCAACACTGGCTACCTGCGCTGAGCGAGAGTTGACATGTGGCAAGTTCATTCCACGAGGTGTCAAAACCCATGAAGCTTCCAAAATCTTCCTCAATGACACTTGCCTCAGAGAATTCGACTGGTGATGAGTAAGAGGTTCCAAATCTCCAAGTGGAAGCAAGAACCTCCAAGTGGAATCAAGAACTGACAGAGGAAGAGGACACTAGTCAGATCTCAATCTGACTCATCCTCTCTCCAAACATCTATATATGGATCTCTCCTCCATGAGATCTAGAGGCTAGAATTTTGTGATTGCAAAGAATTGTTGTTGGTTTGAGATTGGAATCATTGGGTTCTTAATGCTTTGAAGGGGGTGAAGATAGGAATTCCATTTGCTGGGAAGGAGATGCTGGATTGGAGCCCTCTGGGTTGTATCTCTTCCTGAACCTTGTTATTCATCAATAAAGCTATCTTGGTTTCTCCTATATACTGATGTATTTTTTATGTATGATTGCATTAGTATGTTTAGTTTATTTCTAATCCTGAACTAGTTATGAATATGAATCCATGTCTTGTGTAGTGTTCTCTTCTTGTGATCTTGCAGAAACCTCTTGAAGCTGGGCGAGCGAGAAGGCAAGTAGCTGGGAACTCACAAAGAGAAGAGAGACCGGATCGAGGGACAAACTAAAGACACCGGTTAGTCCATCTATCTCTCTTCATTCTTAATTCATAAAGGAAGAATACTAAAATAGCTGTCTCTGTTTGTTGCTAAGGCACTGTCACACCTTAGGTGGATAGGATCGTCTTGCATAGGCATTTTTCCTCACAACAAATTGGCGACTCCGCTGGGGACATCTGTTTAGTCATTTTATTTGTGTTTCTATCATTGTTTGTTTCATAGACTCGACAGCAACAATCGAACTGCATCTGTTATTCCCGGATGCAAAGTAGACAGTTGATGCTTTGATCCAATCACTGGACTTGTCTATGATCTGAACAATGGACTCACAAATGATTTGATGATCCTTTTTGATAGATCTTAGTACTCCCTCAAAGCATCCCTTTGATTGCACCTTGCTTGTTGCTTTTATTTGGCCTAAAACAGTAGATTAAATAGCAATCTGTGACCCAGAACCAGTGAGAAACGAGAGTTTCTCCTTCAGCGCAGACCCTGTGAAGGGATTCTGCATTTCAACGCAGGTCCCGTGAAGGCTACCTACGCTGAATGTCAAAACCTCTGTGTTGAGGTTGCGCTGATCCAGTTTGGCCTTGTGCAGCTGGGGTTCTCTGCTCTGTTTTGCCTTGTTTTGATCTCTGATTTTTGCAGCCTGTAACCAGCATAGGTACCAGTGTGATAACTCCTTTTCTCTGCTTAAATTCCGCCTCCTTTTGTACAAAAATAATGTGAGTGTTTTTATGTGTTTGTGGCGTCATTTACAGTTTTCCTTTGCATGAGTGAAATAGTCATCCTGTAGCCCTTAATTCAGATCTGTTGATTGTGATCTTAGAAGAGAGTTCATTGGTTGTTTGCAGTTGATTATACATTTACTCTTGCTTATTGGTTTGAGTTTGTCTCTTTTAAGTGTCGAAACAAGTAAACTTGTTTGTATTTGTCATTTAAATGCAAATTCAAAGTTGTACAAAAATCTTTCTATGTAGACATCAATACTAAGAAAGCGGAAAACAAACACCTGCATTGTGCATTTGCATTTTGATAGTTTGCATGTCTGATTTAGGAAAAGTGCATTAGAGTGTGCTGGTTGCTCTTTGAGAAAAGATGGTGTCTTTCTTTTCCCTTAGTAGCTAGGATTTTCAAAGTTGAAAAGATATAAAGCTTGCTTATCATCTTTAGACTGCATTAGGAATTGTATCATACATCTCGTGGTGAACCTTGAAAGGCAAACTTCTAAAAAGATCAACCTAAAATAAATTGAATGAACTTAACAACGCTTTGCAAAATAACGCACAACATAGAGGTCTAGGCTAGAGACGTGTTCCGGCGTCGTAAAGCCTGGTGACTGTCGATCTCGTTGATGGTGGGTGATTCCTCTTGAGGGACGATAGCGCCAGTACAGATTGTGCTCCCACGTACCGTCGCATATATATTGGGAGACCCCTATAGGCATAAAACCTTTATCCTTAGGAAGCCGTGTCGGTCGCCCTACTGATCGCAATGCACTGAACACAGCATTCAGGAAGATCGACTGCCCGTACCCTAAAAAGTATTCTGCGGTTTTGCGAAAAGTTTGGCACACCCTCTGCCTAGAACTCCAGAGCAGTTCCTTTTGGCCTTTTTCAGACTCTATAACGGAAAAAGTCCATCCGAGCATTTGTCACTTCGGGCTCGTTAAAACATCGAAGGAGACTAGAGTCATCTTTAGCTTTTTCTCGACTCTTTAAAAGTGAAAAAGCAAGTTGTGTCTAAAGCGTCGTTAAAATTTATTTTAAACGGAACAATCACCCCTATTCCTGCGTTGATCTTTTGGTTGAGAAAATGGAGCACACCAACCAAGGAATTCCCCTTAGTGGAAATCCTAGTCCCTTCTCCTCTTGGAGAGATGTTGGTGCGCCTCATATGGCCACATTGTCGCTTCCAGGACTGACAATTGGTTTGCCGGTCTGGCTCTTCTCAACCAATGTTGTTCAAACCACCACTATTCCTGAACAGTCGAGTCAACAGTTAGACTAGACCAGAGTTGCCCACCAGCCTTCTACTTCATCTAATTCTTCCTCTCCTCCTTCCTCTTCGCTTGACGGAACTGGTAAAACAAAAAACCAAGTTCCTAAGGAGAAGAAGGAAAAGAAGAAGAAAGAGAAGAAGAAGAAGGAGCCGAAAGCGACTGGGGGCAAACAAGTGTCGTCTGACAAAAATCCACACACAGCACTGACTAGGCCTAAATCGCCATGTGTCATATGCAAGGGAGACCACTTCCACAGAGATTGTCCCTGCATCCCTCGGATACTAAGGGACTGGTCTCCCCGTTTGCACAATTCGGTAGCGTCGACCTCTGATAGCCATGTTGACAGCTCACCGTCGACTAGTGAAAGTGAAGTCCCAGGACAGAGAGGGAAATCTAGATTTCCCTGCAAACTGTGTGAAGGCGATCACGCCATCCACCGTTGTCCCTTCTTAGACGAGGCTAAAAGAGTTTTGGAAGATTGCCCGATTTTACGAGCGCAACTTCCTCCTGGATATCAAAAACTCCTGCCAAGTCCTTCACTAGTTGAGAACCCGGCTGGCCCGCCCAGGTGGTCAGCCGAAGCATCTATCAATGAAGATGAACCATCTGAATCCATACCTGACGAAAGTCAAAAGGTTGAGGCGGCAGTTGACCCGGTTTTTCCTTCAGAGGCTCTATCTTCGAATGATACCATCACAGAGGAGAATAAAGACGACACCGTCCAAATTCTCTTCATCAACACAGACTCCGATGAACAAGGGGGCAATTTGCCCATTCCTTTATCGCAGGAAGGAACTTCGTCAGAGTCGTACCCGGCCGTCTATTCGGTCCCACCACCAAGCAACCTAGTTGTCTCGTTCGACTGGAACCAACTAGGCAGACCCCGGTTGCCAGCAAGCATACCATTCAGAATTATCGTTCAAATATACAGAATGGTAATGGCTGGCACTATCATTGATGAGGGGGCATCTGTGAGTATCCTTTCCTCTATTGCTTGGAAAGCGCTTGGTTCGCCAGCGCTTTTGCCTGAAATGAGAAATCTATCAGGCTTTGATAAAGGAACCAGTCGACCTTTAGGGATCCTCCCCAATGTGCCCATAACATTGAAAGGGAAGACCGTTCAAATGAATGTGATGGTCGTTCAAGGACCTTTGGATTATAACCTACTCCTTGGACGAGACTATATATATTGCATGGGAGTCGTCGTCTCCTCACTCTTTAGAGTAATGTGTTTTCCGCATGAAGGAAGAGTGGTCAAGCTCGTGGACCAACTTTCGTTTCCCGGATCACGCATCGCAAATAGTCGTGTACCATCCCTAAATGGTCTATTCACGCAAGAAGTGTCTCAACCCACGGTCCGTCCTCCTGATGAGCGCGAGTAATTCGGGAGGATATGACTGGAACCCAGGGGGCATGCGTCCTGGTTTGTTTCGGCAGGGAAACTTTGGGTATAGAGTAGGTTTCCGCGGGAGAATATGACTAGTATGTACCCCGTTCGTCTAGGAAGAGGGTTATTCTAGAATAAGATTCTTTTGTCAAAGTTATGTGAGTTGGCAGGCTACGTCGCTCACCTTTGTCTATTTCGGTAGACATTGCCGAAGAAGTGTTTTGTTTGAAAGATTAACGAGACAATCTTTGGGTAACCTGAAAGAGGTAGGCCTCTCTCGGTGAAACGAATGTTTTGACGGAAATGGAGTAGGGGTAACCTTGAAATCGTACTTTATACCTGGGGGCATGCAAACCTTTTGGAGTGCAAGCAAAGAGCGGTTATTTATCTGTTTTTTGGGTTAGCCGTTTCCTAACTCGCATAAAGAAAGGATGCAGGGCAAAGGTTTGTGAGATGAAGCTCCATAAAAAATAGAATCTCAATGAGACACTCTTATCATATGACTGGGTTAATCGAGCAGTTTTAGCACACAGTTCATGCTCATTAAAAAATAAACGCAAGATCCGAGCAGTTTTAGCGCATAATTCATGCTCGTTAAAAAATAAACATAAGACCGAGCAAATGTTTCCACCTGTGTTTAAGCTCGTTAAAAAATGAACTATCCCGGTAAATAACCACTGTGAATGTAATATCATCAGCCATTAAAGCCTTGGTCGTGTTTGCACCGTCACCTCCACTTTTCCATTGGCCGATCGTTCACCTCCATATGTTTGTTTACCCATTTTGAGGAACATCTGCGAAGAGTGATTTCACCTAGCCATCCTTGTGACACTGCCGTGATTGGAAAATTCCAACCTGTACCTGGAATCAGCTGCTAACCCTGTTTATCACTCGTTCCTCAAAAGACGAGTCTTCTTTAAGCTCTTTTCAACTGACTCGTAAAATATGAAAAGATTGCCGAGTCCTTGGCCTTCCAGCTCGTTAAAGGGACAGGAAGTGTTATCCCTCCTCTAGATTTTAATCTTTTTGGACCTGAGGGATTATTGCACAAAAAGATCGAGCACTTGTTTTATTCGGCTCGTTAAAACTATCGAAAACTCATCCCTTCTGTATTGTTTTATACTTTTTCGGACTCAAGGGATTAGATGACGAAAAAGGACTTTTGGAGTTAACTTTATGTATCTTTTCAGACTCTCTAAAAATGAAAAGAATCGAGTTATCTTTGTCGTTAGACTCGTTAAAATCATTAAATAGCGACAAACTTGTCTTTAGACGAGAACGAGTTCCACTATCGCTAGGCTCGTTAAAACATAGCGATGAGCTTGCCCGAAGGGCAGGTTATAGAACAAGCATATGCTATCCTCCTCAAGCTTGACAAAAATAAAGAGGTACTGGTCAGCAATGACTGGGGAAAATTGGGAGAAACTAAAGAAAACTTTGATGGTAGCAAGTCGCTCTTGAACATGACATTTTTCCTCCGTACCACAATCGGGTTGGGTTGTTTCATTCACCGGTCACATCCATGGTCTCGCCATACCATCCATATTTGGGGTAATGCTACCAATCCATCGCATCAGTGTCGCCATATGTTCAAGAGAAGTCGTTCAGAAAAGTCAACCGTGTCCCATCCACTGCCGTACATTATCCTTCATCCTTTCATGACCGCCACCCTGAATCATATGTCACAGATTGTTTTCACCTCCATCAAAATCATTAGCTCCGTTCCGTGTCACTGATGTGGGATTCGTTAATGCCCTCCTTTGACGGATCGCTTCTTGTTGACATTAGCTCATTATCCAAGAAGTTGATCTAGGAACAACCCCTTCAGTACTTTGAAGCTTGCATGCCTCAATGGCAAGTTTCTCACTTCCGGCGACAGGTATACATCAATGACCTTCGACCGAAAGATTTTGCGTGGTGTTCGATGCCAAGTCCTTTATTCACACCACGTGAATTGTACTGCAGTACCTTGACGGTCATTATCATTATCGGTGATTCCTCTCGCGCTTATTAACGGTTTGCATCATTGACCGGTAATCAAGCGATGTCTTTCCATGTTCGACTTCAGAACATTTCTCACATGGATCGACTTGTACTTAGAGTGAATATCGAACGAGTTTGAAGACCCCGGATCTAGTTTCATCCATCCGGGCTGCGATATATATTTAGGAAAGATAAAGACATTGACATGTACATCATTGCAGCAGATAATCATCCTACTCAAAGGATGATAATTTCATCAAAATTATCAGTCTACCATCAGACGATTGTCTGTTCTATGTACAGAAAAATGAATTTATAAAGTTGAGCATGGGAATGCCCGCCTCAGCTAGATCATGAGAGCAGTATGAAAAATAATGTATTGTATTGTATCTTATTACAGGTCTCCTCCCAGCATTGGATGAACTTCGGATCCCCCTGATAAAGCATTTCACCCGATAAACAGCGTCATACTTTAGGGGGCAACTGTTATAGACATTTTGGTGCCTTACAGCATTGAGCATGAAATGTCCATAATCTAAGGGATCCAAAGTCCCTAAACATGTTGTTCCTACCCCTAGAGGAACAAGGCTAACAAACCACAGCAATTCACAAAAGTTCTCCACCAGAAAATGCTCAAAAACAAGTCAATTCAGGATCATTTCAGTGGCTCCACTAACTGTCTGCGCTGAATGTCAAAGCCAACACTAGCTACCTGCGCTGAATGTCAAAGCCAACACTGGCTACCTGCGCTGAACGAGAGTTGACATGTGGCAAGTTCATTCCACGAGGTTTCAAAACCCAGGAAGCTTCCAAAATCTTCCTCAATGACACTTGCCTCAGAGAATTCGACTGGTGATGAGTAAGAGGTTCCAAAACACCAAGTGGAAGCAAGAACCTCCAAGTGGAATCAAGAACTGACAGAGGGAGAGGACACTAGTCAGATCTCAAGCTGACTCATCCTCTCTCCAAACATCTATATATGGATCTCTCCTCCATGAGATCTAGAGGCTGGAATTTTGTGATTGCAAAGAATTGTTGTTGGTTTGAGATTGGAATCATTGGGTGCTTAATGCTTTGAAGGGGGTGAAGATAGGAATTCCATTTGTTGGGAAGGAGATGCTGGATTGGAGCCCTCTGGGTTGTATCTCTTCCTGAATCTTGTTATTCATCAATAAAGCTATCTTGGTTTCTCCTATATACTGATGTATTTTTGATGTATGATTGCATTAGTATGTTTAGTTTATTTCTAATCCTGAACTAGTTATGAATATGAATCCATGTCTTGTGTAGTGTTCTCTTCTTGTGATCTTGCAGAAACCTCTTGAAGCTGGGCGAGCGAGAAGGCAAGTAGCTGGGAACTCACAAAGAGAAGAGAGACCGGATCGAGGGACAAACGGAAGACACCGGTTAGTCCATCTATCTCTCTTCATTCTTAATTCATAAAGGAAGAATACTAGAATAGCTGTCTCTGTTTGTTGCTAAGGCACTGTCACACCTTAGGTGGATAGGATCGTCCTGCATAGGCATTTTTCCTCACAACATGGAACCCCCTGGCGACGGGCAAAAATGGGCGGTGAACTGGGGTCCAATGCAGCGATACCTTTGATTAGAGAAGATAATCATTCTCCACACCTAACAACCTGGGGGAAGCTGGCTTCGGAGGTGTATTTAGAAACTCGCAGGGAAAGATTATCTAGGTTTATGCGGGCAACTTAGGAAATTCCACCAACAATGCAGCCGAGCTACAGGGTTTGGAGCATGGTCTGAATATTGCCAAAGCTCAAAGGTTTTGGCCACTGATTGTTGAAGGCGATTCCATGCTTTCCACTCAAGCTTGCCGAAAATTACAACAAGGAAGGATGGTCATCAAAGTATCCGACAACTGGTAACTCAATAAGATCCTTCACAGGATCAAGCGACACATCGACGAAGCCAATGGGATCCACTTCCATGCAATCAGACAAAAATCAAACAGCCTGGCAGACAGGCTGGCAAATGAAGGCATTGCTGGCAATCTCATATAACACTCACTCGCCTGGGCGGACCTGGAACAGAGTACGTTCAAGCAGGATTGTGATTTTATAAACGGTCTAGACAATAGGACTACAGGTCCTCTCATTAATGACATCCCCTGTCCCGCTCCTGATCCGAGACGGTACACCCACTACAGAAATTCATTATGAGCTTCTCCTTGAATAGTCACCCCCATTCTTGGCACAAAGTCGGCACATATCGGTTCATTACGTCCCCTATATGGCACCGTCTATCAAACCTATCAACCAATTTCAGTACCCTCTCCCTCATTATTGTTAGTTTTTGGTAGCATCGGAAGTGCTCTAGCCTTGAAAATCGGTGGAAAATCGGTGGAGAGACTAAGGCACATGAGTTCTAAAGAACCCATAAATCGTTTGGTGAAATTCCACCCGGATTGTATTTTATTAAAATAATTAATATTTTTAATGGGGTTCTTAAGTCTAAACCTAGGAAAATTAAAATAATAATGGGTATTAATCAAAATATAGGTGAGAATGATCTAAAAGTCGGATCAAGCCATGTTTTAATCTTAGCCGTTGATTAGAGACTTAATCTCGATCGTTGAAGACTCAACATGAAAAGTATAAAATGGAGGCTTGGGGTTCATTTGGAAACACACACAAAGAGAGTCTTTGATCTGGAGTTTGATTTCTAGGGCTAGGAAGCTGAGAAATTCGAACTAAGTGATCATTCAGTAGCAGAGGGGTAGAGAAAATCCAGAAGGACTTTCCAGAGAATACGGACAAAGAGGCAAAAAGTGGTTGCAGAGAGGCATCGCATTGGCCGGGAGAGCTAACTTTGGGCCAATCTGGACCCACGTAGCCCTGATGTAGAGCCAGAAGAGCCAACACAGAGAAGAAAATTTGGATGTCACGCAGAATCCAAAACTTTTGGGAACAGTTGCAACTGTCGGAACAGCCGGGATAGCTGACGCAGAAGGCAAAGGAGGTGACGCAGGGCTGACACAAAGCCTAAAAGGCTAACGCAAGCCCTACGCAAGGCCAGCGCAGAAATAGTCGGGGTTAGCCAGTCTTGTGCCAAATCATCCAGAATTCTGCAGGGCAAAGTGAGGTAAAACTCACTCAGATTTTCCGTCAGTATTTTTCTCTGTAAAGGATTGCTAGATGAGAATCCTAGATTTGTATTCAGATATTTCTCCTGCATAATAATAAACCCTCATAACTATTGCACCGGTTTTCCCGCATTGGGTTTTTCCTAGGACTATTGTGTCCAAAAATAAGTGTGTCATATTTGTTATACAGGAAAATGACCTCTTCATCATCTCAGAGGAGGAAGGCAGTTTCATTGAAAGATTGAGCAAGTTCACAGTCATGTTTTCTAGGGTAATGCTCCCTAAGAACCAGAAAGAAGAGTTATAACGCTCCTCAGGCATGAACCAAGGGTGTTAGTCCCTAGGGTAAATCTTTGTGTTGCCTTAGGGGCAGCGTTAGTCAGCTTTGGTGAGTTTCTACAGGTCAAAGGAGTGGGTTGACTAAATAATATCCCACTATTTACTCATATGTCAGCCCAAAAAGTAGGAAACATCCATATTTGACATGTTTGAGGATATTGTTATTCCTAACAGAGTCTAATGAAAAGGGAAAGAGCAATAAATCATGGAAACATCCCAGCTTTTGCCAAAGGGAACTCATGAAAGAGTTGGCAAGGATTAGCCTCTCATTCTATATATTTGAGGCTTGGGGCATTGTGAAAGAGGTCGAAAGAATTAGAAGGATTGCCTACTTACTGTCAAAACTTTGTATTAGACATACTGGTTCACCAAGAGGTTAAGAAGAGAGAGAGAGAGAGAGAGAGAGAGGAGATGGAGGAGTAAGGGAAGCTTGATGCAACTGATGGTTGTAATCACTCTTTCCTATCATTAATATAGACTTGCAGTTGTGTTGTCTACTCCATGGTGTTGATGTTATGATTCATTTACATGTTTATGCAATACCAGTGGTTATGCGTAGCTTAGATATATGGTGTTAGATATATTTATGTATTCTTGTTTTGATTATAAAGGTTATATGTTGTAGTATTACTTCTCGTCTTGTCTATGTGCAGGGATTGATCTAGGATCTAGCTGAGAGGTCTTCCACTCCGCTACATTGGGTTCTCCAACAACAATGCACCAAGATCCGAGGTAAAACTCTTCCCTCCTACTTTGATTATCATTTCATTGATATGGATATGTACATGTCTCTTTGTGCCAACTGCAACTAATCTGATACGTCTACCAAGAATCTAGGGAAGATCCTTGAGGGTATTTCCACCTCAACCACCTGTGCATTAAACCCTATATCAAAATTGGCGACTCCGCCGGGGATTATACTTAGTTCCTGGTTTTCTCCTACCAAGTTCCTGGATCTCTCTTTCTTCCAGGGCCTGTACTTCTTGGTTCCCTTTCTGACCATTCAGGACTATTCAACACCCCTCAAATTGTGCTCAACATTTGTTCTGATCCCAAAAGACTTATTTTTTAGCTTATTCCCCCCTAACGCACCCTAAAAGTGCAACGAGAGTTTTATAACGCTATGTTGGCTTGCAGATAGAGCGTTAGTGCAGTCACTAACTCTCTATGGCCTCTTCTGAAGTGCGTTAGCCAACCAAATCTTAATAAACAACCAGTTCTGTGAACTCCTGGGTTGGGGAAGCTGCCTATAATCTGATCAAGGATCTGCAATTGTGTGTGTTTGTTTGGTTTCCTGCTTCCTAAGCATTTTTTCTTTTTAGGAAAATAGCTTAACTGCTTATGTTTTTTCAAGAAAAAAAAATACAAATTTTTTACAGTTTTTCTGCTTGGTTAGATTATGGATTTTTTTGGTTTTAAAGTTGTTAAAGAGCATTGCATGTCTGTAATTTGCGCTTGTGTTTTACTGTACTGGATGCATGGTACAGATTGATGTATAAATGATCCTCTCCTTGTAGAAATAACTCATTCATCGAAGTGAAATTAAAATCATTTTCTGCATGGTTTGTGTCAAGAGTCCCACAAAAATCCATACGTCAACACCCCTTCCGAAGACATCAACAAAATACATTTAAAATTTTTCTCGTAATAAAATCAATCAGCAACTCTTTTTTTAGTAAACACACATATTAGTATAAGGTAGGATCTTGGGTTAGGCAGTTGTGAGTTAACTGTCCAATATCGTAAAATCGATAGTAGTGTAGTTCAAGAGGGAAATTATGTTGCACTCATACTATCTGGGACCACTCCAATCAAAGCGGAGCTAAATGCGATATAACATTAGAACGTGAAAGAAGGTAGTCTGCCTTCGATTACATCTCCTTTGGGTATTATGTGTATCAGGGATCCCTTCGAGGGTATCGCAGCTGAGTCGGGGACTTAGGTATCTTGCCCACACAGTGTACTATCTGCGTCCATGTCCCTCCCAGTAATCTCTGTAATTTGAGTTAACCATAATGGCCATACCTTTTAGGGACCAACACACGGTGACTGGGGCAGACTTCCCTGGTACTTAAATAGACGAACCTACTCTGCCTTCAGTTTTTGGGAGGGTGCTCGTCTTCACGAGAGTACTTAGCCCCTTAATTCGAGGTTCGAACGAAGCTCAAGAGTAATCATAATTGTACATTTGGCCATCTCTCTTTTTTATCCATTGTGATACTGGTTTTCATGTCAATTAACGGTGGTTATCAGACACATTCATATTCGTTGCTTGTTGATTGACTTTTTAGAGTATTTTTTTATTTTTTAAGTGCCAATTTGTTATCACTGAGACTATAATCAATATCACTATAAAAAAATAGATAAAATATATCAATCATCGTGGCTACATACGTCCCTCGTTGTCAATCTAAGCGACAATAAGGTCTTCCTCCACTGATGGTGGAGGATTCACTGAACCTCGGTGTGCCAGATTACCCATCTTCAGGGAATAAATCTCTAGTATCTAACACTGAATCATTCAATACATCCCAAGACTCAATACTACCAAAAGATTTATTTACTGAAGGTTTTGAACCTCCTAATAATCCTCCTATCACTGATTCGTTGGGACCGCTATTGATTCAACTTGCACTTGTATCTACCATGTATTCCATTGTACCTACACCCACCATTCCATCAACGACTAACGGGTCGTGGCCTTTTGTGGACAATTTTGGTCCACCTCCACTTCCCCAATCGACAGTTAGTATTGCACCGTTGATCGTGAACCCCGCTATCCAAACTGTGCCAAGTTTGAGCAATTTAGTTACACCCAACATGAGCGGAACCCAATACATATCGATTTCTTCCCCTTTTGTGTTTGCTCCTCGAGCTTCGGCAAGCGCTTCAAATAGCATTGTTAGCACGGGTCCCTTCAGCAACCCCTTTGGTTGGAATCCTTTGTTTAGTTCAAACCCCCAAGTTCAAATGCCAGGGGGCATCGTTCCCAACATGCACATACCGGCAAGGGGCATTACAGTTCCCCCTCCATTTATAGGACAAACTGGACAGTCATTGATTGACATGAATCCTCCATATGTCAGTCAAGTGTCGACGACCAACTATGTGGCTAGCGGGATCCCTCAACCCAGTCTCGCTCAATCCATTTGGGCACCCCATTCTCAACCTCAATTGAGTCAAGGGGGCAATTATTATCCTGGGGGAAATCAAGCTTATATCCCCCAACCTAACAACCCATATGGACAGCAACAATATATGATTGTTCCTCAAGGAAACTATTATTCAACAAATCCTATGTATAATGTTGGGAACAATATGATGGGCGGACCGCAAGGACCCTCAAGTCATTCGTCATCACCCTGGTCAGAATCGGGGATACCAAACGCTTTGCCTCTTTTGGCAACACTCGACATTCCCGATCTGTACAAGCTAAACAATGACCCCATCTACCAAAACTTATATTGGCCTCCAATCTCGCACAAAATTCCCACTAACATCCTGAAGTTTGAAGGCAAACAAGGGGAGGATCCAGGTACACATATCACCACCTATCATCTATGGTGCATATCAAACTCCATGGTGGATGATAATATCCGACTCCAACTCTTCCCCCACACCCTCACTGGCAATGTCGCCAAGTGGTATATTGAGTTACCATGCACGTCAGTTAATACCTTTGGTACCTTGGCAATGGAATTTTTAAAGCACTTTCAGTTACCCATCAATTACGAAACTGGGACGGAACTCCGTACTACTTTACGCCAAGACACCTCTACCCACATCTCTGATCACATTCATGAATGGAGACGTAGGAAGAGGCTAGTCAAAGCATCCCTTTTGGATTATCTATTAGCAGATTGGTTCTGTAAATCTCTTCTTCCCTAAATCACTAAGGATGTTGCCTTAGGTGGTGCAGTCACTGAAGACCAATCCATTCATCATGCCCAACACTTAGATTTAATTTATTCGCAGTCTGGCACATTATACGACGTAATCCCCAATGCCCCCAGAACTTCCAATTCTCCCACTACTCAGCAACCTGGTGCACACGTTGATGGTATTATCGACGCTACCTGTGGGTATGTTGTAAAACAACTTAGTGGACACATAGCCTAGTTGTATGTTGATCCCGCTACCCAATCGGTGTCTCTTCCTACCGCTGTAATAAACTTTGGGCAGTCTACACAAAAACCCAGCGGTAAGAATAAGAAGAATAAGAAAAAGACCACTCCTTCGAAAGAGCAGCCAACCAAGTAATCCAACCCAAAGCAGAAAGTTGTTGCGTCACCTGACAATAAAAAGGATAAATCTGTCAAGTTCCCTTGCAAAATCTGTGCGGAAGACCTTATGACACATTATTGTTCGCACCTCTAAGAATGCACAGATCTTCTTGCTCAAAAGGGCATTGGCCAGACCCCTACGGTCCTACACAACCCTTTCCCTGCTCAACAGCAACAGCATCTTATTGCAAACACGCCTCAACCCCCGCAAGGGGGAAATGGCGATTCAAATCATCCTTCAGCTAGTGAAGGACCATCAGCCGTTTATACTTTTGAAATGGTCGATCTACAAATGCGAGCCAAAACTTATGGAGCTCCAGTCGCTAACACTCAGGAAGCTGCCTCGAGTTCAAACGCACCGCCGCCCAACGATATTAATATCGGAAGTTTGGTTGCTAATCCCGTAATTTCCCCCCCAAAAAGGGGCACTTCGTCACACAACACATAATACATCTGCACGTGTTGCCCAGAGCTACAGTATTGTAGAATATTTTGCGCAAGCACCATCAGCTATGTCTGCACTCGAAGTATTGCAAACTTGTCCAACAAAAAGGAAAGCTCTACTTTCGGCTATTGGTGCGGTTGACCCTCAAGATTCCATGCTATCAATATTCGACATGGAGAAATATAAACCTCCCCTTTCCCACCAGTGTGCATTCCAGGTGCAATTTTTTTCAAAAGGACGAGGGGTACATAGAATTGTCAATGACGAAGGCACTTTGACCTGCATCATGTCTACTTCATGTTGGCTCGCCTTGGGTTCTCCAACCCTCTCTCTGTCGTCAAATTCCCTTAAAGATTTCAACGACCATACATTCATCCCAAAAGGTTACCTTGCCATCTATCCCATCACTTTGAGTGGGAAAATGGTAATAGTGGACATTGAAGTCGTGGATCGAAAACTCGACTATAATCTGATTTTGGGTCACAGTTGGACTTACGCCATGACTGTCATCATGCCTACTATCTTTCGCATCATCCTATTTCCATTGGATGGAAGGATGTGGACCAGTTGTCATTTTTCACCCCAGATTACTCCACGTTACCTAGCGACATTTTACCTTTAGTGGGTGGCATACATGACTCTTATGTCAGTATCGGTACCAGTGCTTTGAATGTTTCTTCCCTAGTGAGTTGTTTTCCTCTCTTGTCGCTCGTGGTTCCACAGACGGTTTCTATGGTCTCAACTATTCCTCATGACCCAACCGATCCCTGGATCCTCCCGCCCCTTCAGACATTGACTCTTATGGAGAACAAATGTCATTGTCACCAGTCGAATTGGCCTATCAAGCCATTCAATTTGCATCTAATTCTCCTATCACTTTGGTCATGGCCAATGGTACCATCTCCTCTCCCACAACTTCTCCCTCTAACGATCTCCTCAATCAAGTCCTACCTTCGAACGAAGCTATTCGAGAGATCATGTGTTTAGAGGAGCGACCTTGGGAAAACTCTCACCATCGTGTTTTGATATCTGATTCAGACGCGACAACTATACAAATCATGTCCTTTGAAGCACCTGAGATCGTTCCCTCGAGTTATACAACCATCCAAACTTAGGATTCATAAAGGAACATGGGAAATCTTTCAAAAATGATGCTCATTGATATTTCAGTGAAGACAAGCATCGTGGAAAATATACAAATTGGAGTTGATCGCAATCTTGAGGAAATTGCAAGATTCACATGTCTTTTCAAGGAAGTATGCGATGTATTCGCTTGGTCTTACGAGGAAATGCCCAGCATAGATCCATCTATTGTTGAGCATGAGATCAAGGTTTATGACAATGCCAGGCCTGTCCGCTAAAGACTTCGACTAGTCCACCCCTGCAAAACTAGAGCCATCAAGACTAAGGTGGAAAATTGTTATGTATTGGTTTCATTTACCCGTTCCCTTAACGGAATGGGTTTCCAATCTAGTTCCTGTAGATAAAAAACAGGGTACCATCTGAGTTTGTGTCGACTACTGGGATTTGAAAAATGCATGTAAAAAAAATAATTATCCGACACCGTTCATCGACCAAATAATCGACGATTGTGTCAATTTTGAATCCTTCTCATTTATGGATGGTTTCTCAAGTTATAACCAAATCGCCATAAAACCTGTGAACCAGCACAAAACCGCCTTAATTTTCCCTTGGGGAATATTTTCATATAGGAAACTCCCATTCAGTCTAAAGAATGTTGGAGCAAACATTTCAGTGGGCCATGGACTACGCATTCCATGATATCAGACACATTGTTCAAGCTTACTTGGATTACCTTCCAACCCATTCCAAGAAGCGAACCCAACACCTAGTTCATCTATGAGAAAATTTTCTTAGTTACAGTTTCTATAACATATGTCTGAATCCGCACAAATGTGTTTTCTTTGTCAAGTCTGGATGCCTACTTGGTTTCATTGTCTCCAAACACGGGATTAGGATTGATCCCGATAAGGTAAAGGAAATTACTCAATTGCCCGAACCACAATCCGTTTTGCAACGCCAACGTTTGCAAGGGAAAACAAACTTTTTACAACGATTCATCGTAAACTATGTCGAGCTGGCAAAAGGCTTTATGCACCTACTGAAGAAGGGAGTACCATACTTGTGGGATGATCAAGCCCAACGATCATTTAATGCCTTGAAAGAGGCACTTATATCTGCCCCACTGCTTAGTGCTCCCAACTATTCGCGCAACTTTCTCCCCTGCCTGGCAACCTCGCGATCCTCTATTGAAATGGTGTGGGTTCAAACTCACGATGATCTTAGTGAAAATATGATTTATTATCTCTCGAAAGGCCTCGCTGGGCCCAAACTCCGATATTCACGTGGAACTAATTTTATCTGGGGGAGTCTTTCTTAGCACTGCCACCAACAATATTGTTGAATATATGTCTGTAATTTCACTTCTCACTGAAGCATCATCTCGGGACATCTCCAATCTGCTGGTCAGGTTAGACTCTCAGTTATTCGTTATGAAATTGACAAATCATTATCACATTCGCAATCCAATCTTGTTACATCATTATTTATTTGAGTTTATTACATATGAACACATTCCTCAAGAATTTAATGCAGTGGCTGATTCATTAGAAAACTATGTATTAGATTGACATTTGTCTCATTTATTATAGATACATGCATGAAAGTAAAGATTTACACGGTTAAAAATTTACAAAAAATAAAATAAAACATTTACATCATAAAAGTGCCAATATATATATATATATATATATATATATATATATATATATAATCCATTTTTTTACATCGGAAAAATCCCAAAACTTTGGTGTTTTAAGTACAAAATGGCTCTACTAAGCCTCGCTATGACACCCGTTGGCTACACCATGCTACTGCTAAGAGTCTACTTCTCATGAAAACTCGGAACAACGCTAGCTAACCTCCTCAGAGGAACCAGAAACCGCTCAGGCACACTGACTGTGTGTCGCTACATATGGGCAGGAATCTCCCTCATGGGAAGAGGAGGAACACCCATGCTCAGACCTTTGAGGTTCCTCAAAACCTTGCGGAGACTCTGCGCATCATCTCCATCTTCAGCAGCTACCACACCCACACCAACCCCAGGTAGTCGGTCCCCCCGCCTCACTTGGCAAGGCATGCCCGCAATTCACACTAGTGCCACATCTGTGTCAAGCAAACGCTTCATGTTGGTACTTATTCATCCATAAAATCAAAAACATTACATAAACATTCAAAAGTTCAAAAATAATTTAAGTACTCTAAAAAACCTTTTACCTTGAGGCCCCCACTAAGTTCCAGGTGGAAACATCAACTCTAGATCTCCTATAAAGTCCATTCCTTCATATTCATAACCATCAATCATCAAAATCTAAACGCTAAGCCACTCAAAGAAGTGTCGGATTGGTCCCCCTCCAGTACAAGGAACCAGTGAAGCTCCTCGCCCTTGCCTTGGCTCCCTGGGATCAACTTGGCCCAAGCTCATCCGTGGCCTCATCATGGGAACTCTCTCAAGTAAGAAGGACACAATGAGAGTGCCATACCCAAATTCCCTTTGGGTGCGAATCTTACAGGTTGTCAACTCTGCCTTCAACTAATGAAGAACTCCATCACACCAATTGAATATCTAAGGTTGTAAGAAGTCAATAGCAAGTAACAATTGAGTCTTCATAGCTACATGAGGACTCTTGGACCCCACCAAGCACACAATCATCCACAAAATGGACCTCATGGGCCTTGTCCTGATCCGCTCAATGGGGACCCTGTTTCTCACTAAACCATTGTCAGGTTTGTTGTGGGTTTGGACTAACTCGAGGGTGGTTCGTGGATCTATCCTACCCCCAGTCAAGTTCACTCATGCACCTTTGCACGATAAACCTATAAGAAAGTATATGTCATCTTTGTCGATCGAGAGCTCGTGATCCCCGATCTGGAACACCCCTTGGTGTTCATCCCACCGTTGGATTATCCAACTCAGAAGTTCTTCTTGACCCTTCATCAGGTCAAGCCTTGCATACTTCATCAAGCCACATCTTCACAAAGCAAGTATGCATGTTGGATCATTTAGCATCTGTAGTTCCTCACTATCATGAGCTCTTTCTCTCCAAAAACTCATGATGATGGCTCAAAACCTGCACAAAACCACCCAAAAACCAGTCAAAATGATGGAAAAATCACAAATAAATCATGCAATGGGGTTTGCAATTGCGCCCATGTTGCCTAATGACCCCCCTAGGGCCCACAGGGCGTGCTAACACACCCCTGCAAGTCGTGAAGGGCGTTTAACACTCCTCCAGACCTAGAGGGGAGTTTTAGGTGCATACAACTGATGAGGGCTTCCCCATATTCAAATTTCACCCCTAATGCCACTAAAAAAGGTAAAATAATGCAGGATAAAGATTAGACCATCTACATTGAACAAACGACACGTTGAATGGTCGCCTAGATTGCTCGTAATCGCTTGGGGAAGATTTGCTCCTCTTTCACTCCAGAACACTTTCAGAGAACACAAATGGTGAAAATGAAGGCTCCCAAACCTTCTTATAGTCACTCTGGAGGTATGACTCACCTTAGTTAGTCATTGAAATAGAATTTTTTCATTCCTATGTTGTTTATCATACACCATTTTGATATATTGTCAATATTACTCATGCTTTGATGAAGAGATTTTAGTGCTAAGTTGTAGAAACGAAGATGTTCGATTCACTATGAGCACTTTTTTAATGGGATCTTTTCTCGCTCTTGAATTGAAAAATCCCAGAGTTTTCGTCATCGGGCTCGTAAAACTCTTATGATAATTATATGAGCACTTTCTTGTTTGGGACTCTTTTTTGCTCTTAAATTGAAAAATCCCTGAGTTTTTCACTTCTTCGGGCTCATTAAATCTACGAAGAATGCATGAGAAACTCTTCTATCTCTTTTTCCTTGCTCATTAAACTGAAAAGATACTTCGAGTTTTCTTCATTTGACTCGTTAAAATTTGATGAAGATCTATTGATTTTGTCTTCATGTGACTCATTAAAATTTCATGAAGAATATCGAGTTTACTCTGTCCCCTCGTACTCGTAAAAAAATGAGACAAACATCTATTGAGCATAGGTTTATCACTTTATCCGAACTAAGTAGACTAACTTACGGAAAATGAACTATGTCGGGTATACTATTAAACCTTTGTCGCACTCGGTTAACAACTATGACAAAAGGACCCCCTGGTGCTCTTTACGATCTTTTCAGTCTCTCTAAATATGAAAATACCGCCGAGTTTACCCGTTTGGACTCGTTCAATTTAATCAGATGGGAAAAATTGGACAACACAATTGCTTTATGTCTATATTTGGAAAGATTTTTTGGCAGCAATCCTTCCCTTGAACATGGCACACCCTCAACAAAAACATCCTTTGTCGTCCTCTCAAAAGAACCTTACTGTTATCACCAAAATAGGACCCTGATAGGCTACTGATCAGAATATCTCGGTGTAACTATTTCAAACCAATATTTTAGCTAAGGCTTAGCCTCCTCAGCGTGAGAGGGCTCTCTCAAAGGGTTAATGATTTAGATTAAAGATATGAATAGATGGCTAACTCTATGGTTTGTAATTGTATATGTTATAGGTTGAAAGATGAAGGCTGGCTACCATTGGGCTATGGAGTCAAAGTATGTTTCAGTACCACAGCAAGATCAGCTTAACATGAAGTCAGGGCATAGAGAGTTTAAGTGCAAAAATGAAAATACAAAACAGTGAAACATAGTTAGTTTATCTATGAAGGAAGTCAGAGCATCATTTATGAGTTCTGAGTGTCATAAGTAAACACCACTGCAATGTAAGTATTGAAAGATGCCATCATAACAAGAACATACAAGAACTCTTCATGAATCTTGAGTTGTCTAAGTAGAAATCTGCGTTAGGTTAAAAATATACACAATCTGCACATAGAGCAGCAGCTGAGCCAAAAAGTCTCCAACCCTTTGCTAATTCGACCTCTTGCTCTATATAAATCATTTACAATTAGGATTCCATCATCCCTCATCAAGAGAATTCGAATTTTCCATCAGTGACACCTATTCTAACCATAAAACAAACCATTAATTAGAACTAGCTGTTAACTAGGAGTGCTAGTGACCTAATACAACTAGGAGTGTAACTCCTTATCATGATACAAAAACCTTATCTAAGCATTTAAAGCATTCTTTGACAAATTTCAAACTCAAGAAGTCGAATTTGATGAAGCCTCCCACGTGGTTATCTGACTGCTGAAGACAAACCCTAGAAATTATGGAACATGTTTTCGTGTTTTTAGGTTTAGGATCCCTGAAAATGGCACGTGGGACAGAGCCTTTATCTCCTCATCCATGACACATTTTTCGAAACTGAAGGAGGTTTTTGTATTCCATGATGTCTAAAACAAAAACCTCTCTTGGGTTTTTAAAATACTTCTCCCGCTGTCCAGAATCTATCCTTGAAAAACACGTGTCAAACAGGAAAAATCCCTTCTCTGAATTTTGGGTTTCAAAGAAAGCTTATTATCTCGCAACTGAAAACACTTATAAAGAAAGTGAGATAGGTTTTTGTAGCTGGAGAGTTTATGAAGAGAAACCTCCTTCCGAATTCCAAAATACCTTTTCATGTGACCAAAAACTGATCTTGAAAAAGACTGCTAAAAACAGAAGACCAAGCTTGACTTTCAGCAGTTTCGTAGCACAAGTTTAACCATAAATTCCTCCCACCTCAGAATGAATTTGAAGAAACTGAAAGAGGTTTTTGTATTTCAGCATGTTAGGAAGAAAAGCCTCTTTCAGTTTTCAAAATTGAGTTCTCAGCTGCTCAGGAAACCTTCTGGAAGTTAACTAGTAAAAACAGTTTTTCTGTTGAAACAGGCTGCTTCAGGGGTTTCGTAGCGCGCTACGAAAACTCCTAGTTCAGTGATTTCGTAGCGCAAAACTGGTTTTTTACACTTTCTGCGCTACGAAAACACCTAGAGTGAGTTTTTCACTATGAAAACCTTGACACAAGTTTGACACATGGAATTTTAGGTGATGTGGGACCAGTGATGGGCAAGAACGAAGTGTTGACCCTATTTGACCATACCAACAAGACTCTTTTATAGATCTTAGACACGAAAACAACCATGGAAAGACTAGACCAAGACTAACATGAATCCTTTGGAATAAAACTGATGTCAAAACACATGGTGAGGCTTTTAGGACATGGAATGAGGCTATGAAACTTTTTGGAAAAGAGAATGACACTTGTTGAGATGAGATGACTCAAAACCAACAAGACTATGACTAGAAACAAGGCAAACTTTCCAAAGCTTAGAAACAAAAATTTTAGGGTGATAACACTTACCATCCTATTACTTTAGCCTATATACTCTAATGTTTCTGCATCCTTGTATCCTAACACTCTTTGGTGTTCATGAGTCTAGATTTGTCTGGTTAAACTTTTGTGTCATGCCTTCTATTGTTCAAGGGATCCCTTCATCCTATGTTTCCTATATCAACCGTCAATCATATACTTCCATCATGCCCTCTGTCAATTTGACCCATTGCACAAAATTTATCTTCAATAAACAATCATTCTTGTCCCGTTTTGTGTCGACTAATGTAGGACACATTATTTCCTACATTTTGACAGATCTCTTCCTATCGACTTCAACACTTTATCTAGGAAGCAGATTCAAAAACATATCAGTGACTTGGAACTTGCAGGCATTAGTGGCAGGCTACCTTGTGTTTAATCAGGGGTTTTCATTATTGGCTCCTAGTTGAATGATTCTATGAGTGTTCGACGATAACATCATTATTCACACTCGCTAGATTGTAATGCCCATCCTGGAGACCATCATTGTTATCGGTGGTCATCCTCGCGTCTTTTAACAGTTTTCATTATTGATTGGTAATCAAACGATTTCTTACATGTTCGACCTCAATGCCTTTATTCACATGTCGAAATATGTTGTTAAGATGAAGCAGCGATCAAGGCCTTGGGTAGAGGCTTACATCACTCAGTCTTGTTTCCTCTCCCAAGCTGCGTATATTATTTTTTGAAGACAGCTTGTTAAGATGATCCTATTATGACACAAGTTCAACATTGTGCTTATCAGTGGACTGTTGGAAATACTGAGAGGGGGGTGAATCAGTATTTATTTTTCTCACTATTGTTTTACTAGTTAAATCATATATGTTCAGAACACAAAATGAACAGCAGGAATAAATGATTTTATTAATATAACTGTGCAGTAAAATAAATACAATAAATAGAATGTCACAATTGGTTGCCAAGCTCCAACTTGGACTTTGGTGAGGCTCCAACCTCCTGAGCACCAACTCTATTTTGCCAAGACACCAATCTTGGATTTAGGAGCACCAACTCCCAAGGACTTCAATCCTTTTCAATTCTGAGGCTCCAACCTCTTTGGTATACACTGGTGTGTTGCTGCGCTCTTTTCAGCTTCCACTGCTTCTGCTGCCCCCTTTTTCTTCTGCTGCTTCCACTATCTCATGCTCAAGTTATGCCATCCACCAACAACACTGCAGTTCTCTGTTTTTGCTGCTTTTATATGCTCCATGCCCCTGTCCATTCGTTTCCTCTTACATGCTGGCTCTTTGGCTTCCTCCTCACTTGATCGCTTTGACACTTCGGCTTCCATTCCTTTGCTTCTTCTGTCTATACACGTGTTCCAAAATCTGAGTAGAACAAACCCAAACTCCCCTTTCTTAAATAAAACTCGGCCCTTGACCTGTGGTTAATACCTTACAGGCTTTATCGAGGCGTTTAATCACCCATCGGAAGCCACCACCCGAGCGTTTTAATCAACCATCGGAAGCCACCAACCGAGCCTTTAATCAACCATCACCGAGCGCTTTAATCAACCATCGGAAGCCACCACCCGAGCCATTAATCAACCATCACACAGGCTTTAATATATATCTTAACCCCGCGGCCATGTATCATATAATACACGGAAAACATTATAAACCCCCGCTCTAATTCAAATGTTGAACTTCAATTATTAGGCACCCGCCTTTACAATTTCGGCGGGTCCAGATTTCGCAACCATAACAAAACTCTTAAGGCCTGACCTCCGATGAGGAGCGGACCCGATGCTCTTTTAGACTCCCTTCTATACTGGTTTCAGATCCGTCATATCGGCGGATTCGTATCGGCGGGATTGTTATAATAGAACGGGTTTGCGGATCCGATCTCCCATTCAACCATCCTCTATATAATTTCGGCTCCGGATGATTTCGGCGATCGCTACCTCCACTGCTCCGATGCGATACAAGAGTTCTGCAGACCCGATATGGTTTTACACTTCACTTGATAATAGTTTCGGCTCCGGATTTCGGAGCTTGCACCTTGCACAGTGCCAACATTCTGGATGCGATATATTATAGACTGTTTTTAATAAGTCCATCGGGTCCATGCCTCTATCGCAATCGGCAGATTATAGCGCCATCCCTTATGACTTGCGATCACTGCGGATGCGATATGATATTAAGCCACAGCCTATATCCCCGTCGGGTCCGCAGCCTTATCGCAATCGGCGATCGGGAGAGTGTCATGCCTTTGTGTGTTGTTGCGATGGGCGGATGTGATATAGCATTCAACCATAACATAATTTTGCATCGGGTCCGCATTATTATTGCAATCGGAGGTTTCAGTGGTGGCACATAGCTGAACCGCCGATTAGCGATGTCGTCGATATATATATATATATATATATATATATATATATATACATATATATATATACATATACATATATACATATACATATACATATACATATACATATATATATATATATATATATATATATATATATATATATATGCCTTTATATATAAACTTCTCCGCCGATAGTGTGTTTGTAATATGTGCCCGCCGATAGTTGTGAATGCATATATATAAGATTTTTAACCGCCGATAATGTTAAAGCATGCATACATGGGTTTTACAAGCCCGATAACATATCTATATGAGTTCTGCTCCTCTTGGCATATATATATGTGGCTCCTCCTATAGCTCCTCTTTGCTCCAATGTGGCTCCTCTTGGCATATATATGGCATATATATATGTGGCTCCTCCTATAGCTCCTCTTTGCTCCAATGTGGCTCATCTGGCTTGGTCTGCTCCTCTTGGCTCCGATATGCTCTGTCTCCTCCTCTTGAATATTGCCATATTGACATTAATGACAATCTGTGTCCAACATGGACACGATCGTCATATCTTTGTTGAGAAATCACTCTGACATAGATATTGAACATGGGAATGCCCGATTGACGACATGATTTTAGATTTTAATATATGTGGTTGTATCAAGTTTCTCATAATCCCAAAGCTCTGATCCTCTCTCTTTTTTCCAACACGACAATTCTAAAGTATTTCGAACATCATCTTCGTCTCCGATCTCACACTTTAGGGGGCATCTTTTATACAGGAAAATGACCTCCTCATCAACTCAGAGGAGAAAGGCAGTTTGACTGAAAATTTGACCAAGTTCATAGTCTTGTTTACTAGGGTAACACTCCCCAGGAACCAGCAAGAAGAGTTATAACGCTCCTCAGACATGAACCAGAGGTGTTAGTCCCTAGGGTAACTCTTTGTGTTGCCTTAGGGGCAACGTTAGTCAGTTTTGGTGAGTTTCTGGAGTTCAAACGAGTGGGTTGACTGAATAATATCCTACTATTTACTCATATGTCAGCCCAAAAAGCAGAAAACATCCATATTTGACCTGTTTGAGGATATTGTTATTCCTAACAGAGTCTGATGGAAGGGGAAAGAGAAATAAAGCATGGAAACATCTCATCTTTTGCCAAAGGGAACTCATGAAAGAGTTGGCAAGGATTAGTCTCTCATTCTATATATTTGAGGCTCAGGGCATTATGAAAGAGGTCGAAAGAATTGGAAGGATTGCCTACTCACTGTCGAAAATTTATATGAGACATATTGGTTCACCAAGAGGTTAAGAAGAGAGAGAGAGAGAGAGAGAGAGAAGCTTGATGCAACTGATGGTTGTAATCACTCTTTCCTATCATTAATATTGACCTGTAGTTGTGTTGTCTACTCCATGGTGTTGATGTTATGATTCATTTACATGTTTGCGATACCATTGGTTATGAGTAAACTAGATATATGTTGTTAGACATCTTTATGTATTCTTGTTTTGATTATCAAGGTTATATGTTATAGTATTACTTCTCGTCTTGTCTATGTCTACGTATTGATCTAGGAGCTAGCTGAGAGGTCTTCCACTCCACTACATTGGGTTCTCCAGCAACACTGCACCAAGATTCGAGGTAAAACCCTTCCATCCTACTTTGATTATCATTTCATTGATATGGATATGTACATGTCTCTTGGTGCCAGTTGCAGCGAATCTGATCTATCTGCTAAGGATCCCAAGAAGATCCTTGAGGGTATTTCCACCTCAACCGCCCATGCATTAATCCCTATAGGACTATGTATCTTGTTCTATGCTCTATTTTTTGTTTCATGAGATCAAATATTTAATTAGTGTACACTGCAGAAGAAATTTTCTTTAGTATTCAGAAGAATCACTGAATGAATGTAATTTAAATATCAAGTAGGTGAACTAGATTTAGATTTGTGGTAGGGGTTCCTTCGAGTCTAGGAATTTTCACAATTATAACATTATACCTCCTTTTGGTCGCAATCGATGGCCACACCACGCCATCCCACTCCTCCTTGATTGCTCGCCCCTATGTATACCCCTTCCCCTCAGCCCTTCCTCTCCATCAACTCTGCCCCTTTGCCTTTTCTTTCACTGCCCTGCATTTCACCCCTTGTCCTTCTTTCACAGCCCATACTCTGTTCCCTGATTCTCGCCCCCTCCCCAGAATGGCTTCAAGGCATGGCTCCAACTCTACTCCCTAGCGCAATCATGGTCGATATCATAATTCATCTAGGTGGGATAGCGCCAGTATGCAACCAAGAACCAGAGCAAAGCCCTCGGCGAGATGCTCTGCACTCAATTATGCCATCTCGGTTAACCCAGCGACCTAGGAGAGAATCAACAACTTGGAAACCCAAGCGCGCAACATCAGGCGTAGAGTGACCACGGAAGCTCTGGATTCTTGACCCGGGCCTTACCAAGGCTAGGGAAAATCTCTACAGTCGCACTATTGAATTATCATGGTAGCTGAAGACTATCTTGGGGCTCGCCCTTCAGGAGAAATCTGAGAACAAAAAGGCTCTGGAAGAAAAGATTGACATGCTCACAAACAAATTCAGAGTGTATGTGAAATTAGTACACCATCAACGTCTTGTCACTCAGGATTCGTTGCATTACACCTTGCTCAAAAATCTAATGGCTAGTGGTGAGTGATCTCCAAGTGTCAAAAAAATAAACCGCAGGCACCTCTTCCAACCTCCAAGTTGCAATTGAGACTCAAGCAGGAAGTACGCAGGAAAAGACTATAAGCTCGGACGAAGACCTTGGGGAGGTAACTGCATAATGTTAAAAGGTATGAACTCCCTTTTTGATATGACATTAATGTTACCTATTCCAAAGATATGGAGATTTACTTCTCTCACCGGCTTGCATGATGTCAAAGTCAATCGCATGGTGTTTTGCACGTCTCTCAATCAACGCATCACCAGCTCGAGGGACATTTTTTGCACTCACAGAAGCTATCCTTCCTCCACCAACAGATCAAATCCTTCTACTCAGCTCAGGGGAAGGAGCCTTTTTTTTTATTGTTGCAGATGTGAAATTAGAAAACCAACTCAGTCAAGGAGGAACATTTTTTGTAAAAATCAATGTAAAAATCTCTTCAGCGAACATAAGAAATCATGTTTTGTATCATTTGTGAAAAGAAAGCTTGGCTCTGGTGCTGGAGCACTCTGCTCGCGCCATCCATTTCAGTTTGTAAATATTCTACTTTAAAGAAATAGAGTCTACCTTATTTACAACAAAAAAAAGAATAAACATGAGACATGATTCAATCATGAATGCTCAGAGATTTATCTAAGGGGAAAGCTTGTTTCTCAAAACCCCTTCCTATATGTATATTTCATCAGATCAAAAAATAGAGAAGAAAATGCAATGCTTGTTCAACCTGAACAATCTCTGCACAAGTTAACTCACAAGCTGACTTTGGCCAATACTTAGCCGATTTTGTTGCTTGTCAAGCTCGTATTTCCTTGCGATGTTTCTCAAGGAATTAGCCCCTTATTAATTAGGGAAATTTTCATCCCGAATTGTGCAATCATTATAGGCCCTTCTCTAACTACGTGTACCACCTGTACAACCCGACGAATTATACAATTGATAGTGCACTGCCCTTGAACTCAAATCTCAACTGGGTAACTTGAATTTCATGTATGCATGAGTTAATTATAGTTGATTTATCAATTAACTGGTTGAACACATGAAGTTTCACCCCACTACTAGACCTCCTACTAGTCACTCCAACAATTGGAACTAGTTTAACTGACATTAACTCAGTTTAACTGAATTACACTATTACAATTCAACCTAGGCTCCTAAAATTTTGGAACCACTCTACATGATTCAAGTTAGGCATTCAACTCGAATCAACTGAGCCAACTAAGTGAAAATAACTTAGTTCACTGATTATTGTTGTCTTGTGATGTGGGATTACAATTTTCTCCTAATTTAGTTCAAGGGTAAATTAAATCAGAATTTTCTTGTTGCCATTTTCAACACTCCCTCTCAACAAGAAAGGGATTATCAGCTACCTCGATCCTGCCTCTATGGAACTCGAATTTTCATCTTGACAATGTCTTTGTCAAAATGTTTGCATCATGTTCCTTTGTAGGAATGTACTCCAACAATATGATTCTCCTTTGCACACAATCTCATAGATGGTGATACCGGATGTCGATATGCTTCGACCGATCATGAAAAAATAGATTTACAGAGAGTTTGATATAGCTCTGATTGTCATAGTAAATCACAATCGGATCCATCATCTGACCAAATAACCCAACAAGAAACTTCATCATCCAGATAGCTTCACAAGCTACTTGACTAGCAACCATGTACTATGCTTCTATTGAACTGAGTGCCACTGATCTCTACTTCCTGTTGTACCAAGAAACTGTTGTTGACCCAATACAAAAGATGCCTCCTGATGTATTCTTCCTACCTGATGGACTACTTGTCCAACATGCATTTGTGAAGCCTTGAAGCTTCACTCTCTCTGTCTGTTTGTACCAAAGACCAAACTGGGTGGTTCCTCTGAGGTATCTCAATACATGTTCGGCTACCTTCCAATACAGTTTGGTTGGCTTAACCATTGCTTGACTAAGATGGTTAACTGCATAACACAAGTTTTGTCGTGTTTTCACCAAATACAAAAGTGAACCCACAAGTTGTCTATAAATAATGGCCTCCAACTCTTCACTTGAAGTGGCATCATCTTTCCTCCAACTGCCTGTTAGAGGAGTGTCCATGGGTTTTCTACTCTCCATGTAGAACTTCTTTAGTATCTCGTTGACATATTTTCCCTGAGAGAAAAACATTTCTCCATCTCTTTGCCATACTTCCAAACCGAGGAAATAATGCATCAGTCACATGTCCTTTATCTCGAATTCTCTTGCAAGATCCTATTTACAAGACTTGAACAACTTCTCATCACTGGTTAAAATTAAATCATCGACATATAATACTATAATCAATAATTTACATTCAACCACAATATGGTAAAGGTTTGCATCTGCGTCACTTTTGGTGAAGTCTAACCTGGTGAAATAGCTTTCGATCCCGGTGTACCAAGCACGAGGTACTTGTTTCAATCCATATAGTGCTTGCTTGAGTCTACACACATGTGAATCTCTATCGAAGGTCTCAAATCTTTTTGGCTGCTCAATGTACACCTCCTCCTCAATCACTCCATTGAAGAATACATTTGTATTCACATCCATCTGATGTATCTTCCATCTCGTCTGCACTACAAGAGATAGAATTGACCTTATTAAAGAGTACCTTGCAATTGGAGCAAAGGTCTCTTCATACTCAATTCCCTCCACCCGAGAGAACCCCTTAGCCACAAATATGGCCTTTTGTTTCTTGATGCTTCCATCTGTTGCTTTGTTCACCTTGTAGATCCACCTAGATCCTACCATTGACTTGTTCTCTGGCCTTTGGACAACTTCCCAAACATTGTTTCTGACTATGGAATCATATTCCTCTACCATGGCATCAATCCAAACTAGCTTTATACACTACTTCCTCGAATGAAGATGGTTCTATCTCAACTAGCTCACTCATCAGAGCCATGTACCTAGTGTACTGATCTGGTGACCCCTCTTCCTACGTTGTGATGTGGTTGCTCCCACATTCTCTTTAGCATCATGCAATAATCTATCAGCTTCCCTCGTGCGCTTCCTTCCATCTCCAGATGTATTTGCAAGAGTGGGTGCTTCCAATCTCTACTCTTCTGCTTGTAGTTGCTCCACAACATCCTGAGGCTCTTCCTTTGGAGCCAAAAGCTCATAGGTATTCAACTGAAGCTCCCTCTCAAGAGAACATATCATGGTCTTCTCTTCATCGAACTTCACATCTCTACAAACAATTGTCATCCTATGATATGGCGAGTACACCCGATAGTTGTGAGATGTATCAGTGCACCCCATAAATATGCCCAATCTAGTTGTCAACTCTAGCTTTTTCCTTGCATCCTTGGAAACATAACAGTAAACTAATGAACCAAAGATCCTGAAGTGTAACACATCTAGTTTCTTCCCTGAAAAAACTTCTTCTAGTGTACTCAACCCAAGAATCTGATAAGGACTCTTGTTTTGCACATATATAGTTGTGTTGCATGCTTCAGCCCACAAGTGCAATGGTAGGCCCTGATCATGCAACATTGCTCGTGAAACTCCCACAATACTTATGTTCTTCCTCTCAGCCACGCCATTTTTATATGGGTTATGGGGTGCTATTAACTCCCATTGAATGCCTTCTGATGCACAGAATTTATTGAACTCATTCGACACATATTCACCTTTGTTATCGCTCTGAAAAGCCTTCACTTTCCTACCACTGTTTTTCTCAACAAGGGCTTTAAATTCACAAAATTCGGAAAATCTCTGGTCTTTCTTCTGCATGAAGAAAATCCAGCACTTAAGTGAGAAATCATCTACAAATATAACATAATATGTGTGCTTTTTCGTGGAGGTTGTCAAGAATGGTCCACACACATCTTATTGAATTCTTTCAAGGAATGCTTGTGCTCTAATGTCCTTATCATGAAAGGTAGCTTTGGTGTATTTCCCAAGTGTACACCCTTTGCATGTAACTCGCTGCTCTAGCGCACCCTTAGGAAGTCCTGTAGAAATATGTTGCATAATCTTCAAGGTTCCATGGTGAAAATGGCCAAGTCTCCTATGCCATAATTAATTGATGTCTCGGCTCTGCACCTTCTCTTCTTTCATGCTCAAAGCAAAGCAGTGTTCTACATCCAATTTGTAGAGGTTCTTCCCCAAATCCTAATCCGCTTCACTTGTCCTGTGGCGATATTTATAAGGAAATTTTTTCCTTTTCTAAATAGCACATCGTAGCCGCGATCCTCCAACATAGCAACTGAAACTAAATTCTTCTTCAGACCTAGAACATACATGACATCTTTTAATGTGAAAGGAGAACCAGACTCCCTCTGAAAAGTACTATATTGATATTGGTTGTGTTATACCTTCCATCATCTCCAATCTCGATGTGCATCTGGAGGTCCTTCTCCTCCAAGTCACTAAATAATTCTTTGTTGCCCATTATATGGAATGAGGCTCCACTATCCAGATACCACACATTACTCGTCATCGATGTCACCATGCATGCAATGAGTGTGAAATCCAACTCGAATTGTGAAGTTAGAGCTTCACCTATTGCTCCTCCTAAGGGCTTCTTGTTGGCCTTATTGTGCGGACACTTCGTAGCATAGTGTCCTAGTGCATGACAATGAAAACATTTAATCTTCGACAAGTCTTTCTTTTTTCCCACCTGACCAAAATCTCCTTTGTATTGGGATTTCTTACCTTTCCCTTTCTTTTCCTTTCCATCCAAGGCGCAGTTCTCCTCATCATCATGCTTGGATGAGGTTTCATCTCTGGTATTCCGCCTTATCTCTTCTTGCACCAACTCAGACCACAATCGCTCCCAATTTGGTAGCTTCTCCCTCCCATTTATTGAATCATGGTAGGTGTATTAGCTCTTGAGAAGGCCTAGAAGTGCTAGGCTTACCATATCATCTTCAACAACTGTAATACCAACACTCCTAAGTTTATCCCGACATTGGGTGAACCTGCTCAGGTATTGTGGTATTGTGTCACCCTTCTCCATCTTGATATTCTGAAGCTTTTCCTTCAGTGACAATGTCTTGTGGTCACTGTTGTTCTAAAACAAGTCTATCAAGGCCTGCCACATTGTATATGGAGTATCATTCCCGTGGAGATTCGAGACAATATGATCTCGAACTCCTTCCATTATTATCCTCCTCACGTTTGCCACACATTTCTTCCACTCTGTCAAACTTTGAGCACCGGTTGTTAGAGGCTCATAAATATCATTGTCTATGAATTCCTTCAACCCGTTTCTTCCAACACTGACTCCATCATGTCCTTCCAAGCAATATAATTTGAGCTACCCTCAAGGGCATACTCGAGTATTAATCCATAAAATGAAATCATGTTGGCTCTAAAGAATGATTCAGCAAATTTGATTCACCTGCAAAGACAAACTTGAATTATTCTCTTCTATTGTGATTCTTGCTCTGATTCCATGTAGTATTTTTTTGTAGATTCAAATTGCTTATGTAATATGCTAAAACAAAAGACTTGAATCTACTCTACTCATCAGTGGAAACAATTAATCGATCGAGAAATCACAACATAAACATGAGACAAGATTCAAACGCATATGCTCAGAGAGTTATCTAAGGGGAAAGCTTGATGCTCATAATCCCTTCCTATATGTATATTGCATCAAATCAGAAAATAGAGAAGAACATACAATGCTTGTTCAACCTAAACAATTGTTGCACAAGTATAATCTATCTCATTGTCTTACAAGTTTCCTTTGTCCAATACTTAATCAATTACGCTGCCTACCAAGCTTCTATTTCCTTGTGTTGTTTCTCAAGGAATTATCCCCCTATTAATTAGGGAAATCCCCACCCTGAATTGTGCATTCCCTATAGGCCCTTCTCTGACTGCATATACCACATGTACAACTCGGAACATTATACAACTGATAGTACACTGCCCTTGAACTATAATCTCAACTGGATAACTTGAATTCCATGCATGGATGAGTTAACTATGGTTCATTTATCAGTGAATTGGTTGAACACATGAAGTTGCACCCCACAGCAAGACCTCCTACTAGTTCCTCGAACAGTTGGAACCAGTTTAACTAACATTAACTCAGTTTAACTGAATTAAACTATTACAACTCAAATTAAACTCAACCTATGCTCCTAAAATTTAAGAACCACTCTACATGACTCAAGTTAGGCCCTCAACTCGAAATAATTGAGCCAACCAAGTGAAATTAACTTAGTTAACTCATTCTTGTTGTCTTGTGATGTGGAATTACAATTTTCTCCTAATTTAATTCAAGTGAAAATTAAATCAGTGTTTTCTTGTTGCCATTTTCAACACAATCTGCGCACACAATTCATTCCCTGTCATGAACTGGACTTGGACACCTCGAGATCATGTCGTGCACATCCACTGCAGATTGCTCTCGGATTATAACCACAAAGGAGTTATGGAGAAGTTAACTGACCACTTCCTCATTCCGCTATACAAGAAGATCTTTGAGGAAGAACCACCTTGCATGTCACATGGGGCAATGGAAGCGATATCAGTAATCGTAGATTGGTTTGCCTCATCGGATGGCACCTTTCTTAGAGTGTTTGGCGATCAAAAGTCGTCGCATCTTTTGCCAAGGTATGCCACCAACAAACTTTTCATGCAAGAAGTTTCATATAATCTCTCCACAGGGTTGTCAACAGCGTTGCATGGGAAAAAGAAAGCACCTTGGCCAACTCTTCCTCTGCAAATTGGATTGTATGAGATCAAGAACTTGAAAGTTGCAGATACTGAAAGAAAGGCGATATAGAAGTTTCCATTCGATACTCAGGAATTTAATCCATACGATCCCCGTGGTATTTGCAAAGACCACTGTGCAAGAATTCACTTCCAGTGGGTCAGCGGGAAATTTCACTGGCCGGAGGAGGATCCATGGAAGAATTGTTATAATGCCTCCAAGTACCGCGAATCAGTCATTTTTGCAAGAACTTCACAGGTGACTCCGCATAAGGAAGATACTTCGAAAGCAATGCCAACAGAAGGGAGAAACTCCGCACAGGATAAGGGAAAGAGAAAGGTTGCTTATAGTCCAGGGGCAAAACGAAGCCACAAGATGAAAGTGAATCCAACGATTATGAAAGCAGCTTTAGCGGCAGAGATAAAGAGGAAACAGAGGATGTAGAGAGCAGAATGGAGGAAGAGGGAAGAGCACAGGAGATTGGAGGAAGAAAAGTAGAAGCAAGAACAAGAATAGAAGCATAAGCACGAAGAAGAAGGGAGGTGAAGCGCAATAGCAAAAGAAATAGCGCAGAAACAAGGTTAGGAGCAAGAAAAATTCTGGCAACCAGCAAAGGAGAGCGAACAAATGCAAGACACGGAGCTTGCTCAACAGATTGAAGAGTCGATAGAGATCGTAGGCATGGAGGAGGAACTAGAGCCGCAAAATCAAGATTTCGACCTGATGCCTAGCACATAGCAAGTCACTAGTCAATCTCCACCACCTCTAGCAGCAGTGTCAGCTCCAGGCGAGGAAGAGGAAGTTGTTCCTCTTAATGATGATCCGATTATGGACACGTACAATTTGTCGTATAATGAACTCCAAAAGAAGATTGTACAAGCGTAAGAAGCATTTTCTAGATGACCTTGCATCGCCTACATTTATTAGAGAAAGGGTGGTTGTCGCAGACACCAGGAAGAATCCCAATACCATTGTTTTAGCCAACTTGGCTTTTGCAAGTGCAGCAAAGTCGAACATTGAGTATTTGATGGCCGAGAACAAGCAATTGGCAAAGAATTTGCAAGTTGACAGGCAAGAGGTTGAGCAGCTCTGCACAGTGGCTCAAAATCCAGCGTTTGCACAAGTCCATCTGGAGGAAATGAAGGCAACAATACTGGGTGAAGTATCAACACTAGGAGAGACCATGCAGAATCTCTATGAGGAGCTTGTTACCATGCATAACGCAGTTGTCCACTTGTATGGCTTGCAGCAAAAATGTAAAAATTGTCAAAACTCTCAGGGACGTACAAGTTGTCATCATTGTCGTGTATGAATGGTCAATGCGATACAAAGGGGCACCAGTTGACTTGGGCAAGAAAATGAATCAACATGCGGAGCTAGAGAAAGCAAGAATGTGGATGTTGATCCATAACAACAAACAACTCACCTCGTTCATTGGTAACATTCAGGCCTCGTATGCACAGGTATACAACAGCTTGGATTTCTTGGTGAAGTCCCACAGGATCCCATCAGTTGGCTCACTCACTGAAGCCAAACCCAGGAACCAAGTAAGCAACTTAGACAAATTGCCACCAAGGAAGATTTGGAGGTGAAAAGACAGAATATGCAGAACTACATTGGTGTACCTATCCAAATCAAGACAATGTTGCTCATGATGTATAAGGAAGTTCAAATTGGGTCCAAATCATTGTTCTTGGATGCCATGGAGGCTAGATTCTGCTTCCAGCTAGGCACCATCACACAATGTGGGCATGTCATCGCACAGTACCAAGCTTGGCACTGATACATGACCGAAAGACATTAAGTGGAAGTTGTTGAGCTTGAGTTTCCCCAAACTCAAGCATGATAGTGTTTTGTCTTATTAGGTTGTCTAGTTGGCTCTACCCAATTTTTTCATATATGGGTACGAGTGTATTGTAATATTATTGTAATTAATTTGTAATTGGAAATCCAAGTGTCAATATTGGAATGTGAAAAGTCATGATGTAATGTAATGAGTCATTTTGTAAAGAAGTTGCAGAGTCATGGGGAAGTCCAAAAGTCACAAAGGGGAGTTGAAGAATCACCCCCTTGTTATAAATATATCCTCATAACTCATGTAAATGGTTTTTGGGAGCCAAGATTTTGGCTAGGATTAGGCTTACAATTAGGAGCTTGGGAGTTTGCGAAAGCCTTGGCTTCTCCATAGCATATAGGGAGTATATTTCTTTGGAGGAGATGGTGATATTGACTTCACGTTCCACTGTTGGGGCTAGCGGTACGTCAATGGTACATGTATGATTGGAACTTTCACTTAATAAAAGCTCAGAGCCAGCATGTTTTCATGCATATGTTGTGAATATAGTAGGACTATTCTTGTTATGTTTGTAATGTATGTTATTTAACTTATGCTTGTGCTTATGAACTAATTCATTTGCATTAGTACGAATATTGTTGAATGTGTGCTGTTGTTTAATTCATCATTGTTAATTTGTGAACTATTTCGCAAATTAGCTTGTGATATCATTTATCCTTGTGTTCCTTTCAAGTTATGTATTATTACAGAGTAACAGTCCAAAAATAAATATCTAATTAACTGTCCTAATTAGCATTAAATTTAAATCAGAGTGGCACTTACCTGTGGTAGAAGTAGGCTTACCGCAATAAGGTTTTGGAGACGACTCTCCACCCAACCGTAGGCTCAATTGTGCAACGTCTTGCTACAACTGGCCACCCCCGAACCCTCAATCAACATACTACTGCCAGTGACTCCTAGGTCTTAGTATACCATTCTCCCAAGAGAATGAAAGACAGAATCTCGGAAAGATGGAATGCAAGAATGCCTCTCATCTTCCTCACCATCTATTAAATAGAACAAAACATTGGAAGGGGAACCACATGCACACACTCCATGTGTCTGCATGCAACTTTTTTCTTGTTTTATTTCTTTACTTTTCTTTTGATTTTTAGCTTTCTTGTTTTATTTCTTTACTTTTCTTTTGATTTTTAGCTTTCTTGTTTTATTTCCTTCTTTTTGATAGTTTTCTTGTTTTATTTCTCTTTATTCTTATTTAGAGCTTTAATATGGTTATTACTATTTTTATTTTTATTATTTTATTATTTATTTCTTTTTATATAATTTTTAATATCATTTATTATTTAACACTTATGATTTATTATTTATTATTAAGTGATTTATTTATTATTATTCATTATTTTTATTGTTAATTATTATTTTTGTATTATTTTTATTATTTATTATTATTTTTTATTTTTTATTTTTTATTTTTTATTATTAAGGGGAGGGATATTACAGCTTGTTTTCATGCATATGTTGTGAATATAGTAGGACTATTCTTGTTATGTTTGTAATGTATGTTATTTAACTTATGCTTGTGCTTATGAACTAATTCATTTGCATTAGTACGAATATTGTTGAATGTGTGTTGTTGTTTAATTCATCATTGTTAATTTGTGAACTATTTCGCAAATTAGCTTGTGATATCATTTATCCTTGTGTTCCTTTCAAGTTATGTATTATTACAGACTTCTAAGGGGCTCACTCATTTTCCCTTTTGTGCGGTGGAACCTTCATGCATCGCAGTTGACTCTCCGCATGGTCACACACTTGTTCTCATCAAAGTCATTATACATCACTCTATGTGCTATTGCAGTGAAGGTACATCATTAAAACCCACTACATCGGCAACCAGGTCATATTTTGAATGTGAATCCTACATCAAATGGTGTGAGGTCTAATTGAGACTTCATATCGGGCAAATCCCCTAAATGTTGGCGGGTCCAGCACCATCAACAAGTAAAAAAAACTTAGCATGTCTCACTGATTATTTTCCTTCTAGTGAAGGGTGCATTTTTGTCAAAGTCGTGGTAGAGGAGTTCAACAATCAATACCATCAACATCAATAAAGTTCAACAATCAACACCACCAACATCAAGCTACTTGAAGGCCTTCATGCTCTTGATCAAATGTCGGTCTCATATACTCACACAATGACATAATCAAATGGAAACATTGCAATCCCCCAAATCCTAAAATCCTAAAAACTATTAAGTCTATTGAATTTTGAGTGAGATCTAAAATTCTAATTCCTCCATATGAAATCCAATGAGGTCAAAACCACTCTCAAACATCTTAAGTTATTTCATGGTAATGTTAAAAAATTAAATAACACGATGAAAATGAAAAATAAAAGAAATGTCACTTTTACTTTAAAAATTTAACATTACCATTGATTGCCAACATTGTTAGGGTTGAGATGTGTGAGGCAAATGAAAGGGAAGGCATGCTTTTAAAGGCTTGGATGGGTTGTTTTTGGAGGAACACAACCCATAGTTTCCATTAAAACCGCTTCAAAAAGCACAAACCCACCTTTTGTGGGGCATGCGGCCTACCTGGCAATAAACCAGTCAGTTTACGAAAGAACTAGCCGATTTATGGGAAAATCAGCTTGGTTATGGCCAATTAGACCCAAAAACCCTAACTCGCAAGGTTCAAAACTAGTTTTTCTACCAATTGGGTGGCTCAGCCTAATGAACCGCTATCGGTTTGACCGGTTTATGGTTCAAACCGACCAGTGTTCAATACTATGATTAGACTCACTCAAAAAGCACACTATAACTATTGCATGTTTTTGTTTTCTAGCCAAAATTCGGAGATTGATTTTTGAACAAACTTGTAATTTCTTGTTGTTTAATATATGTTTTTGAATAGAAAAATGGATATAGTGCCCTAAGAAAACCCCAATCAAATTTATGATTGTAAATAATTTCTGCTGCATTTTTTACAAAATTGACAAAAAGCCTCCCACAAAAAGGCAAAAACATCTAATAATTAAACTCCACTCACTCTTAAACTCATAACTTTCCATCAGTTTTAATAAAATAAGTTCTTTAATAAATAAAAAAATGAATCCATGTATCATCGGGAAACGAAGAACTGTGGATTTTCGCCATGGCGTTCCCTCCCCAGCACCAGGAGACACAAGCAGGTTCAGCGCACTTGATGGAGCCGAGCCCCGTATCAGTGGCTCTGCTTTACAAACCTGCAGGAAAACTGAAAGGAAAAGTGGCTGTGGCGACGGACGGGGATTCGGGCATTGGGAGAGTGTGTTACCATTTCGCTTGGGAAGGCGCCACAGCTGCCTTCGTCTACCTTTCACCCACCGAAGAAGCAGACGCAGAAGAAACTCTGCTGAAACGCAGAGAATACAAGACTGCCGATGCCAAAGACCCCATGAAAACCCCAGTTGCAGATTTGGGATACGACGAGGCTTGCAAGAAGGTGGGGTTTTATATTCTTTATCATGATTCTGAGCTTTGGTATTTTACAGCTATAAATCCCAAAATAGAATCAGTATTTCTTGGATACGGGTTACAAGATTTTAAAGAACATGAGAAGAATTTCATGAGAAGGCAAAATCGAACCATGGCCGCCGTCCAAAAACTGTTTGTTGTCCACGGCGCCGAAAGGGTTGGTCAGATCTGCTTCGCAGATGTGAACCTAGCCCCTACGCCCAAGCGGCCTCGCAAGTTTTATGGGTTACTGATAACAGGTGGCAGCGAGGGCTCTGGAAGCCGGCAAACACTGAAGGAAGCGGACGCAGATGAAGACAGAGCACGAAAATTACAAGGGTCAATGCAAAGAACTGGATCAGGCATTACATCCATGGCAGATTATCAGATACCCAGATCTGACATTAAATCACCAGATCAGGCGCCCAGAAGAACAGGGAGCCTAAAAAGAACCCAGATCTGTGGACATGCAACCGTTCTACAGCGACCTCAGAAGGGCTCGGACCTTAGGGAAGCAGACTTCACACAACTCTTTCTAAAAGCACCGGAAGGAAGAAGTTACTGCATAAGATTATGGAAGGGCAGCAGTATCCCAGAACTACGAAACAGAATACAAACCCTTCTTGGCATCCCCGAACAAGGGCAAAATCTGATCTACAAGGGACGCAGTCTAAGGGACCACTACACCCTCCAGGAATACAATATAACTACAGATTCAACAATCATCATAAACCTTCGTCTGAGAGGAGGAAGCACTGGATCCAGCTCAAAGAATACAGGCTCCTTTAGGGACGTGGTGAAAGGAAAAGGGGAAAACAGTAAACCAAAACCAGGTCCAGCACCAGAGCTACCAGGTCCCTACATAGTGGAACAAACACTGGAATCCCCAACGATCCAAGTAACTACGCCAGAGGTACCTGATCTACACACTGATCTAGCCAAACGCGTTGTTATATGTAGATTTAATGGTTTCTGGCCAAAAACAGATGCACTGCATCACTGGATCTTCTCAACATGGACACCTGACTGTGAAATTTACCTTGTTTCAAAGGGGTTCTTCATAGTCTGTCTTAAAACAGAACAAGAACGCGACAATATTATAAATCAGGGGCCTTGGTTCTGGGGCAATGCTGGCCTCTTTACCACCCCCTGGTTCCTTGAATTTGATGCAAATACTATGAAGGTAACAACAGTACCTGTTTGGGTAAAGCTACACAACCTCCCTCTCCATTTCTGGCACTACAAAGTTTTATCAGCCATTGGAAATTCTTTGGGGAAATTCCTCAAAATAGATGAAGAAAGAGTAAACCAAGGAATATTCACCTATGCTAGAATCTGCGTAGAAGTGGATCTAAGTCAGGGGCTACCGGATCACATTACATTGAACTATAATAATACACAGAGGATACAACCGCTTGATTATGAAAACACAGCATTCAGGTGCCTAAGATGTATGCAAACAGGACATCTCCAAAACACCTGCCCACTGGGAAAGAAGGACCCCAAAGAGAACAAGAAACAACAGAAAAAGCCGAAAGGATGGCAGCACACCAATTGGAGGGAAAAAGAGGAAATGCAGACAGAACCTACAGGAAAACAATCAAAACCTGATGCACCAATGGAACAGGAATACACACAGGAAGGAAATGCCCCAGACACACAATTGGGGCATGAAAATATGAAACAGCAACAAGAAATACAGTTGGAAACAAGTGGCATCAAACGAACTCATGGATCTGAAGGCTCGGAATCCGACAAGGAACAACCAATAACCACAACAGAAAATCAGCTGGCTATCACTGCACCAAACTCCAACTCTGATGGCTGGCGAAGGGTGGAGAAGAAGAAGGGCAGGAAAGCATAGACCAGCTGACATTCTTTTTCTTTTATTTTTATTACTGTGTAATCTCTGTTCGCCTGAAAATACAGGGACAGTCATCTGCATATGCTTAAGCATCTACAAAATGTAATTTTTTCATATTATGAATAAAATTACGACTTTTTTCTACGGGAAAAAAAAAAAAAAAAAAAAAAAAATTATTTAGATAATTATTTAAATTTATGAAAAAATAAAAGCATCTTCCAACTCCTCGAATCTAGAAATCCAATCTCCCTACTTTGAACGCGAGCACTGCGAAATTTGGATTTAGAAGTTTAACATAAGCATTAACCACCATTTGGGCGCACATTCGCTGGATTTGGAAGTTTAGAGTAAATATTAACCACCATTTAAGCAGACACTTGTAGGATTCCAAAAAACCAAAAGCAATAAGTCATGTTGCCAACAATTTAACATAACTATTCAGCAATCATGACAAAGAACAAGTCTAGCTAGTTGGCCCACACAAATCATGTTGTGAATAGGTCTTCTACCAAGTTGGGCCCACAATTATAAGATTTGAGTTTTTTTTCCATTTTAAATCATTAATGTTGTGGAGCGAATCATGTTAAAATTGGGTGACAAATCATTTCGATCCTTGGGTCCTCGGGAGTTCGTTTACAAAATAGAATTTTTTATCATGATAATTACTTGTGATTTATTTAAATGTTTCTTTAGAGCATTTATTTCATTCAATTATGTCATCAAGCAATTATACATTTAAATATGCAAGAAAGTAGAGATCATTGTATACAAGAGACACAAGAAATTAGGCCAACGACCAGGGCAAAACTCATAAGGGGAAAACCCAACAATACTTCCTTATAGAATCAATTCAACAAGAGACATTTAATTCATAGACAAATTGTCCAATATAATCAACCTCCATGTGCCAAGTCAACTCTCCAAAGTTTCCAAGACAAGATGTCTCAAATCTATTCACAAATAAGTCTACAATAAAGTTTGCTTCAAGTCTCAAGAGGGACGAATTATGACCTCCATCTCAACCATAGAATACAGACGTCATCATAGAATATAATGCCATAGGACTTCACTTTGACTTTACATATTCGTGCCTCAGAACTTCATATTAGGATCAAATATTTGTGCTTCAAAACTTTGCATTAGGATTAGATACTTGTGCCTCAGAACTTCACCTTTCATAGCCTCAAATAGACCACACATTTCAGAGATGTATATGCATATTTGAAGTGCCAGTTTCGGAGGATACACCTGGGCTATTTATAGCCTTCTTAGTCATTTGAAAGGGTGCCATATGAAGCAGAGTTGACCTTACGCATGGAGAACTGACTTGGCAATTTGGAGGATTATAAAATTCAATTCAAAATTTTTCTCTTTAAAATATCCATCCTCCTGGGCTATTTATAGGCTTCTTAGTCTTTCCAAAGGGTGCCATATGAAGCAAAGTCAAACTTACGCATGGAGAACTGACTTGCCAATTTGGAGGATTATAAATTCAATTCAATTTTTTTCTCTTTAAAATGTCCAAATGGGACATGACAAGAATAACTTTTTCTATCAAATATTTTTTCCTTTTTGAGTCATTACAAAATCACAATTATGAAGACCAAACCTAGTTACAATTTCAACACTCCCTCTTAACTAGGGAGGTATTCATAATGACTATCAAGATGTTTTCAAGATGACAATACTATATGGAAGGATTATCAAGATTAAGATAAGCATCATCATCAATATCATCACTAGCATCAACCACATTGCCATAACCTAGTCGGTACCCCTGACATATGGCACATGTGCATTGTTTGGTATCCACCAAAACAAGCTCACTCTAGACAGCGATCGGAGCACAATGCCAAACAACACACTCACTCTAAAAAGAGATCAGAGCACGATGGTGGGAGGCTCCTGCTCACTCTACAAAGATATTCGAGCGGGCCTCTAGGACTATTCTCCAACCAAGGTCTAACTAACATAGGGAGAGTTCATCAAACCATTCTTCAATCGGACCATTCCTCAAACCAAGGTCAAAGTGACACAAGGAGAGTTCATTCTCCAACCAATGTCAAAGTGACACAAGAAGAATGTTAGTCCATCAGAGCATTCTTCAACCAAGGTCTATGTAATCAAGTCAAAGTACATTACACAAGAAGAATGTCAGTCCAGGATGCTATCTAATATGTCAAACCATTCACCAACCAAATGACATAGGGAGAACTTCTCCAACCAAGGTCAAGATGGCACAGGAAGAATATCGAACCATTCTCCAACCAAGGTCATGAAGACACAAGGAGAAAGTCCATTTCATCAGCTCTCCCTCTCAATGATAGAGGTAATCTCCACATTCCCAAGCTAAGTCAGTAATTGTACTTCTCAAAACATCCATGACCATCTATACCATGTTTGTAACACATGTTGGAAAACACATCTTGGCTTGACCATAGACTATTCGTGTTTCCTTCACTAGATAACAAATGCCTTTCAGATACCCACAATGGATGCTCCCTCTCACACTAACAATCCATCATCCAAGAATTTGAGGTCATCTTTCTCTGGGGTCATAACAGGGTTTCTTACAGTTCCCTTTGGAGGCAATACCTTCTCCACGATTGCTCCCTCTGACATATGAGTCCTTTCGTCATAGACAAATCATATCGAATCATCAACTGAGGTAAACGTCTTGCCAAAATCCTCTCCCTTTTACTGAGAGAACCTTGTAAAATGCATGCTAGATCTTGACTTCTCTTAAGCACAAATACTCTAAATTGTTTGCTCCCTCTAAACTTGTTTATACACATCGAGAAAGTCCTCAAGCTTTGTTTCATTCTTCTAATTCTACATTCATTTGTTGCCTAGGCCTAAATGCCATTTGTCATCAACCTGCAATCCTCACCAGGAGGTCGTGAAAGCACTATTATAACCACACAAAGAATTCAAAGACGAAAGGCTAACTAACAGTAAAATAATAATAGTAATAATAAAGCAAGAGAGATATAAAATACTTATCTTTTGAAGCTTATGGTGGGATAACAGCTCCCTCTTGATCTTAGACTTCACGCATCCATCTTGCAGATCAACCTTGCCATCTCCTCACAATCTAGGGTTTTCTTCTTTCAATGGAAACGACTAATCTTAGGGTTTTATTCACAAACCCTATGAGATTTTCTTATTCAAGCCCTTTTGGTTGCTAAGGTTTTCAATATACACAAGCCCTAAGATCTTTATGAAATCCTTCATGGTCATTACTCAGTCAATGATCATTCTTGACTTTAATAAGAGCTTGACAACAACATTTTATCTTAGCCTCTTGGAATAAACTTCATCATTCTAGACCAAACATCTTATCTCAGCACCTTATCTTGTTAAGAGAGAGACTTTGAACTATAGAGGAATTCTTTTCATTGTTATCGAACTTCCTTCATCATTGTGAGTTTTCTTTAAAGACAAAGACACGCTAGTGAAAGCAATCCTTCAACGCTGAGCATTTCAAAATGCCCAATCAACAATGCAACATTTCCAAGGAGAGGCACTTCAATCTTTCTAAGGGTCACATATTCTTATGGGGCTATGTCTTGTAATGTTGTCATATATCAAGACAACTTTCATGTGCATACTCACATATCAAACTTCAAACCTCATATCCATCCTTGATTACCAAAGAAACAGTCTCATGTATTCAATCTTATAACATATCTTCCAGAAGTATGAAACACTTCATCATTATTAGTTCAATCCAATCTTCACAAGTTAGGACTTCTCTTGCAAATGAAGTATTCTCCACGCTTTATGACGCCTTGATCAAATCACTAAAGTGGTTACCAATAAAAATGCAAGCTCACTTTACTGAATTTCTTGTTCTCTTGAACAGCGTTTAGTATTTGTGGATTTTTTTAAGTCGTCTCTCGAGGCTTTCAAAAATTCTTCAGCCACTTGTCGTCATAGTATAAAATGGAATCAATGAGATCGGTCGTCCTTTCAAACCTACTGAGGTTCTGAGGCTCGGTACTAAGAACAACCTCAAGTCTTATTCACTGAACATGGTTCGTATAAGATTGAAGGTTATTCTTCACAGAGATCTTTGTTCTACACACAAAGATTGTGATTCTTCGTTCTGGTTATAGAGATTATGAGAGTATGATACTTTGTTCTGGTCATTGAGATATTTGTACTATGCTTTGGTCACTTGTTCCAATTACAGAGATCAAATAAGTTCGATGTTTGTCACATAAATCACTTTGTTCTTATCACATAGATTAGATATCTTGTCCTATTGTTCCTTCATTTTGGAGTATGATCTTAGTGCTTCTTCCCTTTCACCATAGCTCTGCTTCCATGTTGAAATTCATTTGCAAAATAGAATTTCTGATCATGATAATTACTTGAGACTTATTTACATGTTTCTTTATGTTGACCTAGGTTGTCATTGATGTCAATATGGCAATATTCTAGATACTAGATGATGACATGAAACCAAGGGGAAGCAAAGCAAATCCATGAAGAGCCAGAAGCAAGGCCATCAGGATAGCCAAGCCATAAGCAAGAGGAGTTAACAAAGAAGGCATATCAAAGCATATTACAGAATATCAGAGCAAGAGAGGCATATCGGAAAAGGTAGAAGCCATCAAGGTATGAAGGTATAAGAGGAAGTCTTTGAAAAACACTGCCAAGCCAGAGGAGCCACACTGGAGCAAGAGGAGCCATATCGGAGGAGCATTACATGTAATATATGCCCAAGAAGAACCAAGAGGAGCTACAGGAAGAGCCATAGATATATATATATGCCAAAACAGAGCTATCGGAGGCCAAAACCCATATATATATATATATATATATATATATATATATATATATGTTTTTGCCGCTGATAGTGTTAAATGTGCCGCCGATAGTGTTACATGCATATATATATATATATATATATATATATATATATATATATATATATATATATATATATATATATGTTTTTGCCGCTGATAGTGTTAAATGCATATATATATATATATATATATATATATATATATATATATTGGCGATTCGGCGATGTGCCATCACCCCAAACCCCCAACAGCGACATATATATATATATATATATATATATATATATATATCGACGATATGATAATCGACAGTTCGGCTATGTGCCAACACCCCAAACCCCCAATTGTGATATATACATTGCAGACTCGACGACAACATTATGGAAGGTTTAATGTTATATCGCATCTGTAGGAGGATCGATTGTCAACCATAAACGATGCCATGGGCTCGATGTATAAAGGACCACCGGAAGCCTTGATTGCCAATTACGATTACACATCTGGACTCGATGGGTTTATAGACCCCACTGTATAAGGTTTGAGTTCCGCGCATAAGGGATTTTCAGTGTATTGGCGGGTTTCAGTGTAAAGACCGAAATACAATGGAAAAGCCCCGAAGCGATAAAGACCAAACCTAAAGCAATGATAGATGCAGGTAAAATGTTTTTGAAGTCCACCCTTGAGCACTTTAAGCCTGGTTTTCTCATATATTCCTGTGTATTTGAATATATGCATTGCGTGGGGTTTTAAGGCCAAAGATGCATATAAAACGCACCCAATAGTTCAAGAGGCCTAAACGATAGTTCAATACGCTGAATCATGGCGATTGCGATTGCAATTGGGACGTGGCATCTCCGTTAAACTGTAAAGTCCTATGTATGTCTATGATGATACAAAAAAAGGAGCGATGTTACAGTTTTAACTTCGAATATGTGTTCTCTGTGTACTATTCGGTCCTCACCATTGAATCAACGTGTCTCAGGAGTGTTGGTGAGTACGAAGAGACAGAGAAAGCCACAGCGACCAAGGAGGGAAGCCGAAGGATCAAGCGATGCGAAGGAAACTACAGAGACCGAGGAGGAAGCCAAAGAGCCAGCAAAAAGAGAAAACCGATGGACAGAGGCATGAGGAATGCATAAAACTAGAAAAACAGAGAACGGAGTGGTGTTGAACGTTGTTGATACAGTTGGAGGAAACAGAGGCAGCGAGAGGGTCCAGCAGAATAGAAAAAGGGTCGACGGACCAGCATGACAAGAGATAGTCGAAGGGCAAAAGTAGCCAGCAGAGAAACCAGCAAAGAAACAGTCATGTTGAAGCATTCACTATGACAATAAGAACATATGCTTGAACAGAAAGTTGGTTCTTATGCAGAGCTTAGTGCAGCGAACAATGGACTCACTAAAGCTGTGTGGAGACATTTTCAGAGGTCATGAAGGATATTGGAGACTTTGTGTGGACAGTATGAAGAGTCGTAAAGACTCCTTCATAAGAAGACTAGTTGTCATTGATGTTGTAGTATGGAGACTACAATGAAGCTATAAACAGACAGAACTCAGTAGAGAAGAGTTCTGAGATTAGAACATTACTATGAAACATGCCTTGACAAGATTGGGTTGGAACCCTTGGGATTGGTGCCTCGGAAGTAAGAAGGATTAGAGTCCTTAGGGTTGATGTCTCAGAAGTAAGAAGGATTGGAGTCCTTGGGGTTGGTACCTCAGAAGTAGGAAGGTTTGGTGTCCTTGGGACTGGTGTCTGAGGAACTGGAAGGATAGAAGTCCTTTGGAGCTGGTGCTCCTAAGTCCAAGATTATTGCCTTGGCGAAACAGAGTTGAAGCTCAAGAGGTTGGAGCCTCACAAAAGTCCAAGTTGGTGCTTGGCAACTAATTGCAACCATCTATATATTGTATCTATTTTATTGCAATGATTATATTAATAAAAGCATCAATACTTGTTCATCTTGTGTTCTGAATATAAATGTTTTAACTGGTAAAACAATAGTTGAAAAAGAAACACTGATTCACCCCCCCAGTATTTCCAACACTTTAGAGCATTTACTTTAATTCAATTATGTCATCAAGTAATTATACATTCAAATATGCAAGAAAATAGAGATCATAGTACACGAGACAAGAGACACAAGAAATTAGGCCAATGGCCAATGCAAAACTCACAAGGGGAAAACCCAACAATCCTTCCTTCCAGAATCAATTCAACAAGAGACATCCGAGTTATAGACATACTAACCAATATAATCAACCTCCAAGTGCCAAGTCAACTCTCCAGAGTTTCCACTATGAGATGCCTAAAATATGTTCACAAATAGGTCTACAATAAAGTCTACTTCAGGTGTCCAAGAGGGCCAAATTATGACCTCCATCTCAACCACAAAATACAAATGTCATCATAGAATATAATGCTTCAAAACTTCATATTAGGATCAAATGTTTGTGCCTCAAAACTTCGCATTATGCTCAAATACTCGGGCCTCAAAACTTCGCCTTTCATAGCCTTAGATAGACCTTGCATTTTAGTGATGTATAAGCATATTCAAGTGCAAATTTGGGAGGATACATCTAGGCTATTTATAGCCTTATTAGCCATGCAAATGGGTGCCATATGAAGGAGAGTCAACCTTACTCATGGAGAACCGACTTAAAAATTTAGAGTCTTATAAAATTCAGTTTTCAATTTTCAATTTTCTTCTCTTTAAAATGTCCAAAAGGGACATGACAAGAATAACTTTTTTTTTCAAGTAAAAATTTATTTTTGACTCATTACAAAATTATATATGAAGATCAAATCTAGTTACAATTTCAACAGCCAAAAGCTCTGGCTATGACAATTTTCCATCAATCATTTCTCCACTTTGACTTGGAGGGCTTCTCTACCTCGAAGATCACTAAAGGTCCACTAAAGGGGTATTGCTTGTTTCATTGTTGTATGGTTTGTGATTGAATTTTAACAAAAGTCATAGGCTTAGTTGTCCATTTGTCAAAAAAATTGCACTCACTCAATGATAACACATAACACCAAAGTCCCTATAGGAGGCCAACGGAATGGAATTCCATCCAAAGTCCCTGGAGGAGGCCAGGGGAATGAAATCCTTGAGAATTTAAAGACTTTTAGCTAGGTAGGTTGTATCCAAATACATCCTTGATGAGCATAACCTCTCTGTCATTTTTTTTCTCAACCATACTGAAACCGAAAACCCCATCTCCTTGCCATCTTTTTTCTCAACCATATTGAAACCCCCACAAAACATAGGGTGTAGGCTTTTGGGCAATTAATCAACCAACAAACTCCAAAAATGGGCCTTTTCTCTGCGTTGTTAGAGATGGACAAGGCCAACGTTCAATCCTTTGAGCTCAAGCCCACTCCAAACAAGTCATTGTGATGGCTCCATGCCCCTATTCATAATAACAAAAGCAACATTGGGTACACTAATGGTAGCAACACCCCCATTGCAATCCATACAATTAGAGGTAAAAGCAGTGCAACCTAAACATATAACACTCAAGGTTGTTTTGAGCAAGAAACAATAAATCTTAATGTCCTATAAATAGAAACTCTATACATCAAGCATCCAATCTATAATCCTTTAACTCATGAATTTTATACAGCGATTTTTGTAAGTGTGAATTATATATATATATATATATATATATATATATTATTTTCTTTTTAAATATTCACCAATTGTTTACATAAAATAGGTAATATTTATCAAAATTTATATTAATAGTAATTATTGATTGAATACTCACATTCATACTCATATGAATGTTTCGGAACTTAAATAATTACCCCAAAATGATGTATCAACACAAAGATGGTCGTTGGGTTGGGTTGAACTAACGTTTCATGAACAGGCCAACGCTTCCCAACCAAAGTCCATATGCTAAGATTCAATCCCCGGCATCCAATTTTAAATAGACAAAGAAGAAAAACATAGGAAACCATACAATAAATTTTCGTCCAATGTTTGATTGCCCATGAAATTATAGTGGCTTCACTTCAAGAGTCCACTGAAGTGAGAGATGAGTACAAAGCTTTTTAATTTCAGATAGCATGTCTAGTGCATTCTTAAAAAGCACAAAGGACAATAACATTCTTTGACTTCTTTATTAAAGAAGTCTTACCTTGCCCAAAGAAGTTTTCTAACATGGCACGGGAAGACATTTTTCCACCATGGTCGCTTCCTTGAAAGGAAGCCGAACAGTAGTTGCAGGAGGTGAATTCCTCAACTGCCTGCAAATATGTTACATCACTCTAAGAGATCACCCTATGAGTTGCTGAGAGTAGTATAACTGATGTAATTTTTGGATCCATATACAACCAAAATCAGTGTATATACGACCCCCCACCCCAAAATTTGGTGGTGGTCAATTGCATTAGAAAATAAAAACCTGTCCAACCGAAAGACAGCGAATTTATGTATCTGCTGCATCTCAACCAAATCCTTAACTTTTCCACTTTAATCTAGTTGTTTCTTTTCAATTTTGTACCGTAAATTTTTCATAGTTCTATTCCAAAATGACCTCTAAGAGGGCTGCTCAAGTAAAAGACTACCTACTATTTATTTCGCAGCCAATTTTGTTGCGGTTACTGTTGCCAACATATCAAGTAAAACCATAACTTCAATTGAATAATGAATGACCACACATTATTGTTTCTTAGTTGTAAAGCACAGTTTTATAACAACATCTGAAGGGCAGAATATCATATTTAATTGCAGTGAAATCTGAACAATCTTAAGAAAACAGCAACAACAATACAATGTAAATCTAGAGGAATTTTTTATTGAACCATCTCATGATATGTATCATATGTTTTCAAGGTTGTGGATGAAATTTTGAAGTTAGGCAAAAGAGTTATATGAACTTCAAGGAGACCCACAAGGAAGTCAAAGGTTAAATGAGAAGAGAAAAGTCTAGTGAGACAAAATATAAGCTCCTAAAGCTCAATTCCAATAAAGGTATACCCCGCAAGAGGACAAATATAGTTGCCATGTTAACAAGATTTAGAGTAGAGAAGTAAAGTGATTTGCACCAAGACCAAGGTCATTAAGAGGATAGAAATGCCTTCAGAGATTTGCTTTCAAATTATTAAAATGCAATTAAAGACCACACATTTGTTGAGATACTTGTGCATAACTAATCTCCGGTGCAGTCAGCTACCTCAAAATCCCTATTGCTAATTGTGTCACCCCGGCATTCTGCTGATTGCCCAGACAATATTCAGATTTTGCTTTAGATTGTTATTGGGGAAGAATTTGTTGGGTTTGATTTATTGTGGCTACTCAATCAAAGAGATGGAGAAGGGACACAGGAGGTTCTTGTCAACACCTTTGGTGTTGCAAATCATCTGGCTGTGAAAAACTGATTGCAGAGACAGCAGAGCATATATAGTTCCTAACAAATGTATTGATTTGGGTGCAGGCAATAGATGCATAATTGCATCTAATTTTCCAAGCTGCCGATCAATTACAGTTACTTTGCAATAATGTACACTAAAAAAGCTTGCCAATAGTACAAAAGTTTGTTTCGATAGACCAGATTGATGACCAAATCGGTATAATAGTTGCATGACCAAGCCCGAGCTTGTGGCCACTGCCTTGACAAGCTCCGTTTATTTGGATATACTGCAATCAATAAGATATGAATAATAGAAGTTTAGCACTGCCAGAGTTATTTGACATGTGCAGCATCAAGTTGAGTCAATCTGTAACAAGTGTAGCACCCTAAATAAAAGCCTTCAAGGAAAAAGAATATTTGCATGCACAACGCTAAAAAAGGATTAAGAAAACGAAAAAACATTGCAAGCAGAAAAATCAAGACTGGAAGACAATATACCTTGTAAAAAGGATGAGGTTGCCTTCATCCCACTACCTTTACAAAAATGCAGTAGAGGAGCTTTCTATTTCCTCTTCTTGCTGCAGCTTTCCTATATACATGTCATTGACCTCAGCCACGAACGAAATTATCCCAAAAATCATTTGGTTCCTCATTTTCTCTAACCACCTGTAAATCACCATCAACAAAACAAACAAAGAGAATAATATGAAATATTTTTATATCGTTTGCAAGATCTGTTCTTGAACAAACAAAAGCTTCCTACTCCAAAAATTCAAACATTAGAGTCAATATATCTGCATAATTTTCAGAAAATTAAATGCCCCAAAAATCAATATAAATGGCATGAATTAGTTTCAAACTTCAATAACCAGAATCAGAGAGCAACTGAACACCATTAAAATTGGTATTAATGCTTTGGAAAGCCAAAAAACTAGTTCAAATGTAATGTAGCCTAACAAGGAAAAAATTTCAAACCCTTTGCTTCACCCTGACCCTGAAACAAGAAAGGTCCAAAAACAATAAAAATAACCAAAGAGGAACACAGTTGAGAAAAGCAAAGTTCTTTTTCATGTATTTTCTCATTTATATTTCTCGAACTTCTTTTACCAAGATGGTGTGGATTTAGGTCATCATATGAAAGGTATTTGGAGTATAGGGTAACGAAGTTTTCTCTTCTTACTAAATATTCCTTTCATGTTCCTCAGTAACTATTAACTAACAGATCTCGAATATTTTGGGCATAATTTTGTATCCCACGACAATGATAGATATGCGAGGGGCACAAAAACCATGTTTAATTAACAAAATCAAGCATTTCAAGTAAAATAAGGAAAAATATTTCAAAATACTAGTACATACCTTGATAGGAATATCTCGTTTCAGATTCATTTGCTCCAGGAAATCATGACCAATTTGTACCCAGTCAATATCTCTTAACTGACTTCTATGTATGCTACCATCCACTTGAACTATTTCTTTCTCAACCACCGAATTACAACCTACCCACAGATAGACTACCTTTGAACACTCTGCATCCCCACAAGCTTTGCTTGGTGCTAATAAAATGAAAATTGCTTTAGAATCAAGATAATCTGCATCAAACATGTCAATTTTTTCTATTTTGGGCCACTCATACAAAATTGGACACTTCCATTCATGGTCATTGTTCTCCTTCAATGTACTTGCATGGGGTGACTCATTGTCGAGAGAGGAAAGATCAGAGATATCTTGGGCAGGTGATGAAGCTTCTAACATTGAAATGTATAGCTGATTTTGCCCATTGTATATTTTGCCAGGCCAAGTATCTTTATTCTGTACAGTTTCCTTACTTTCTGAAAATTGTTTCTGCTCCTTTTGGCTTACTCCATGACACACTTCATCACAAGCTTCAAATAGGAATTCTGAATCTCCATTTCCCGTAATGCATTTCTCTTCAGTGACACGAAAAGGAGCATAAGTGTCTACTGGTGTACCATTTGAATTCAAGTTAGGATCATCAATTAATGCTGGTAGCTCTAAATATGGGGAGTTACCTCCTCTACGCTGTGCCAAAGAAAAAGGAGAACCCTTGGATGGAAAAGAAACAGACTTTGCGATAATTTGGAAAGGAGGGTTGGACCTGACAAAGGGATCAGATAAATTTGAGACTGGAGATGGCGACTGAGATGACGAAAAAACAGACCAAGCAGAGGAACAGGGTGATGAAGTAAATGAAAGAGATGATGGTGACGGCGAACAAGACTTAGAGCTGATTATTGAATCTGGAGCAAGTGAGCTGGGAGAAGGATGAGAAGAAACAGATATTACAGGATCTGGAGATAAAAGTTGTGTGTCCTTGTGACCACTCAATGCCGAAACAGCTACGTTGCCAGTTGCTTTTGAAGCTGTAATGAACTCTTTCACACTGCCACTCACAAATTTGCGTCGTAGTTTACCCCAGCCACTTTCTCTTGCTGGAAGGTGTGTTTCAGTTCCAGAACCTGATATTGAAAATGGTGGCAGAACCCCTCCTATAATCGCTCTCCTGAACAGCTCAAAATCTATATCATATGATTCTACCCTCTTGTTTCCAACACCCACCCTGCGTGCTGCATCAACATCCTCTTTGCCAGAGTTAAAGCTTCCTAAGACATCTTTCCCCACACTATTTTCTGTCTTCTCGTAATCATCAAATAAGAGAGGGGCTTTCGAAAGAGCATCCCAGAATTCATCAGTTTCATGCCCTTCCTCAATAATAAAAATTGGACCCTGAGCTCTTTCATATCTTACAACCTGCGAAGCAGCATCCTTTCCCTTCTTTTCCATTACAGGGTCACAGATTCGTCCAATCCACACATAAATTGCAGATGGTATTTGTATAATAAAAGCACCTCTGGAATCCAATGCATCTGCACCAGGTTTACTCACTGCTTTTGGAACTAAATGTAAAGAATCATATGAAGAATGAGGGGCCATTCTATACATCCTTAGCAAAGAGCTAGGACTCATTGGAGCTGCATGTACCCTTTTCTGGCACTGTAATAATTGGCAAGCAAAACCCATGTTTGGATTTGTGATACCACGGGCCGCTTTAACATACTGAAATGCATCTTCAAAGCTCTGACCTTTTCTCCACATGAGATATGCAATTACCAAGGAGGTTGAACGGGACACTCCTTGGCAGCAATGCACGAGAACTCTGCCATTTAGTTCTCTGACCTCCTCAAAATAGTCAAATACATCATATAAAATACTTGTGATGTCTTCGGAAGGGCTATCTTGCAACCACAGTGTCTTGTACACCAAATCTGACTTGAAATATTCTGGACAAACAAAACCGACACAATTCAATACGTGAGTTATGCCATTCTCACGGAGGACCTCTCTATTTTTGGCAACAGCATCACTTCCCAGATAGATGTGTTCTGCAACCCTTGAACATTCCTTACTGTAAAATGCAAATTTATCCCTCTTCAGCAGTGACTCTGTCGGCAGAGTATTTCGTTGAACTGATCCTAAGTCAAGTTTAATGCCTGGGCTATTTATTTTTCCTGTATTTCTCTTGGCCCCAGGTGTTGTAGGATTCGGCCATTCTCCAATGTCGTCGGATCCTGCTTTAGGCCATTCTTCCAAGCACCTCCTCGTGATTGACAGAGGCTGCAATGGTGGAAGGGATGACCTGGCTTTGCAACTTTGCTGTGATCGAGGGGTTAGTGGAATGGGGGTCTCTCGCAATATGTTGTCATTTCTCTCGGCTGAATGCGGAGGAGGCTCTAGCCTCTCAAAATTAATGGGGTCATCTCTTTGTGATACAAGCCGAGTGGACCACGAGGCAGATTTGCAAAATGTTTTACAAACTCTAGGAAATTGACGACCTCCCTTAGTATCCCCATCTGCACCTTCACCTAACATGGCACTTTCTTCAATGCAACTAGCACAATGCCTTTTTTTGCTATCTTGGTTACCAGGGAACATATAGACAATGCTTCTTGAATTTCGTTTCTTGCCACAGCTTATCAGTTGCACGGACTCTGATGGATTGGAATCGACATAGGAAAATTTTGCAGAATGATCGATCTGATAGTTGAGTAAAACCATACTCTATGGACTTGCCCAAACAAGGAATGCTTTGCATGGGCAAACATGTGTTTATGGGATTCGTGTTTGTCTTCCATAACCCTGCAACCAGGACCAAATTTCACAAAGCACGCAACTATGAATATGCCCTCTTTCCTGAAGTAAAACTTCATTGGCGAAGTATAGCAGCATATAAGTTATTAAAGACAAATATTATAAGGCTAATTTCTCTAACATTTCGACAAAAATTAGCTAATTCAAAAATAAATATCTGTCCAAATTTCTATAGTTACAAAATTATTTTCCCAACGCTATAAAATACATAAAATCCTTAAAAATGAACATCTTACAACATCTCTTCTGTCATTTATAGCTCATATCTTGAGAATTATAGGGATTCACTTACAAGGAAATTGTGGATTCTTAATAATCTCCCTGCATGGTAGTCTTTCTTTTCAAAGCCATTAATTTACGCAAAATGTCTTTCCATCCAGCCATAATATTTGCATTAAACCAATAGCCCAAAAAACTGAAAATCCTAGAATTAAGTTGAATATTTTATAATATTTCTATGGGCTAATGTTTTTTTAATAGAAACACCAAAGCTTCAGTTAAATGACCAATGATTCATATCATTGTTTTCATGTAAAAACAGTTACTAAAATTCCAAGCAGACCTGAACCCCAAACTTGCAGGTCAATGCTTCGTTAACTAGTAAAAGTTTCCCTATAGGGAAAGCTTGAAGGACAAAAATGTGATAAATCAAATCCACCGCATCAAACCTTAAAGTTTTGCATGAAGGCTTCTAAAGGAATTTTGAGAGAAAATGCACACAGAGAAGCCTAAATTTGCTGAAAAAGCGTTTCTGGAAACCAATAGACTAACTCCATGTACCCCTAACGTTTTGATCAAGAACCTTCTATGGACGAATTTAACAGTTAACAAATTAAAGACAATATTAAGAAAAAATCGCAATAATTTTTACAAATTTGCAGTATAGTCACTAAATGCAATGCACTATATACGCAAAGTTTTGCTTCAAAACTTCTAGATAACCAAATTAAGGTTTAAATCCATAAGTCAAACCTGATTTTTGTTCGGACAGAAGCTTTCACAAATTATAGTCTACGTACACCGCCTGATCCGCAAAGATTTGCTTGAAAGCCTCTGGGAAACAAATTTACAGACAATAGCACGAAACGAACCGCAAATTCTCATCACAGAGGCCTGAAATATTTTTCGAACAAAAACTTTTAGATTAGTATGTCTACATGAACAGTATGAAGGCATAAAGATTTGCTCGAAAGCCTCCGGCAGTCAATTTCACATAATAGAAAGCCCAACACAAACCAGAAACTTTACCCTCGAAAAAGACTTTTTTTCGCACAAAAGATTTCAGAAAATTATTGTCTAAATGTACCGCATGAATCCATAAATATTTAAATTGAAGCCTCGGAAGACGAATTTAAATACTAAAAAGCACGAAACGAGTCTCAGATTTTCATAACAAAAGCATTGAAGGAGCAGCTACCAATTATTATACAAAGCTCACCGAATTCTTTCACAGAAAACTAAATACTTATCTCGTATTCTGCTACTTTTACGAAGTCCTCTTTTTTATTTTACAAATATTTAAATAATTTCCTCGTTTTCTTCTACTTTTACCGAGTCTTATTTCACATATATTTAGAAAATTGTCAGCTACTAATTTATAGTCAAAACATATCCTTTTTTTCTGCTACTTCTACCGACTATTTCACAGACACTCGAATAATTATTCAAAAGACTTCGTCCGCACAAAACTTAACGGGGATGCTGTGCAGAAGGAAATTATTGACAAAACACATGGACCTCATCCCTCTTTTTCTGAGTATTTGCAAACAAGCTGAAATAAAGGTCCAAAAATTTTCGTTTGAAAAATACCTACCCGCCAAATTTTACGCCGACCTCTCCGCGATTCGAAACTGTGACCTGGTCTCCTACGATCGGGCCACTCAACAGTCCACTGCTGGGGAGGCGCTGGAGTTACTTCTGGATGCCGCAAAACAGCCGAGAGAATATGCAGAGGTGGGAGCCGGTGAAGAAGTGTTCAAAGCACGGTACATGGGGCAAACCCTAGAGCTCTCTAACCAGAGTTAGAATTAACCGTGGGATAAGGGTGTGGGGTCAGGGCGGGTCACAGCCATCCGTGCCACGTCATTACCGTCAATCACATGCATCATGCATGTGCATTCATCAATGCTTCGGGTCGGCCGTGCCGGCACTTCTTCCCGGCCGGCCGACCGCTTGCCGGAACCTTCTCCCAATAAATAAAAATAAATATATTTTATTCCTTTACTATATCATATAATAAGGAGATTTACGGTGGTCTTTTGAGTAGTTAAAAAATTGCAATTGCGGTAATATTTGGTTTAGTTACTAAATTGCAATTGAGGTAATATTTGGTTTTGTTCATGGAATTAAGGTTAAAACTAATCTTTATTTGGTTTATTTACTAAATTGCAATTGAGGTAATATTTGGTTTTGTTCATGGAATTAAGGTTAAAACTAATTTTTATGGGATCAATATTATATTGAGACATGATTAATTTCATTAAAAGTAGTTTTAATTTTATGGAATTTAATATTGAAAATTATTTAATTTTATTAAAGATAGTGTTTAATCATAATTATTAAAAATAAATTTTATTAGCTTGTAATTTATCATATATAGTTGATTAAGAGTTAGTTTTTTTTATAAATATGAGGAAACATGCTAATGCTAATAGTTTAAAAGAAAAGTATTTGGTGAGAGGGGAAGTTTGTTTTTTTTTTTTTATCATGATGAATCCGTAATTGTTGTAGTAAGTTGGGCAAAGTTCAAGATCAAACCTACTATAACATCAAGAATATATCTAATAGCTCATAAACTAAGTTGGCACTATAACACCAAGATCCCCATATATGCTAGGAATTTATGACTTAACAAGAGTTTATGCATTTATGACTTAACAAGAGTCTAGACTCCATGAGGCTGGGGGAATCTTATCACCACGAGACAAAGATGTCCACCCATAGGATTTGAAACCAGGTGGAGGGGGTAACATCCATTATGCCAAGCACTCGGTCATCCCATGAGGAGACAGAAGTTTGTCTCTTCTTAACCATCAACAAATTAAACATTAAGTGTATTCGAAGTAATATAGACTTTTATTTCCTTGCACGGGTGATAAGGGTGGTGAGGGAGGTGAGGTCATTGTCACCTTGAACAATGAATTGGGATGATGTGGCTTGTTGTCCCCCATGCAAATGAAGGTACATGTTATCAATGTGTGGTTGTGTGGTTTTAATGGACATTTCCTCTAGTGAATTCCTCTTTATGTGAGCTTGTCGATTCACCCTGGCACCCACCCATTCATAGTCGGTGCTTGGATCTCTATTGCTTTGACTCATGATGAAGTTATTTTCCCTTTAGAAATTACCCCTCTTAGTTCAAGATTCCTCCTATGACCTACCTTTCCTTGAAAAATTCTGAGATGGTGATTTTAGTTTTTTCATTCCCCTTTATGAGTTGCATGACTGACTATGTTAGCAGGTCTTATTATAGATGTTTTTATTCAGTATAGATGTTTTTAATTCTCGAATGTGACTGAGTAACATCTAGTCTTTATTACTCAGTATAGATGTTTTTAATTCTCAAATGTTTTTTACATCTAATGTAATTATGTTTTTTTGTCATAATGTTTGTTATTACTCTATTGTAAGGTGTAGATAACTAACCAAATGTAATTTATGAAATATTTTTGGATGATGCTTAAGCATTGAGTATGTAATTTATAATAGTTATCATTGTTGCGGCAGGGTATAATGCATTTGGAAATGTGTTGGCATTCAAGTAGATTGATCGTTGACCAAAAAATAAACGCCTATGTTATATATATATATATATATATATATATATATATATATATATATATATATAGAGAGAGAGAGAGAGAGAGAGAGAGAGAGAGATATAGATATATATATGCTTTTGATTGGTTAATTGGCTTGTGGCCTTATTGTGTAATTATAGTTTCGTCGTTGCTTGGGTTGACAGGCTCGAGCATTTCTATCAACAATTCAACATGATTTGTAACATCTCCTCATGCTCCCTCACACCCCTGCTTTAAAATAAATTCCCTTATTTTCGGGCATGATGGTCAGTGTGTCAATTCATCCATCGATGTCAATCACTGACATTCGCATGTGTGAAGGATGTCATGACATCTCCACTCTCAAAGCTTCACCGCCTCTAGCCATTCATGTCATCCTTTTCCTGTCAACTCACACCAAATTCAAAACACAACAAGGATTGAATGTTTGTACTACAACCCCTTTTCTTGGTTAACTTTGGTTTTAAATCTAAGTCAAACATTTCCTGTAACGGAGGGTTTGGCCCTTCAATTTATGCCATGAAGTTTATTTATATTATTGTTTTATGATTTAGACTTGTGTCATAAATGGAATCAATCTTAGGCTTTTAAAAGTAACAAACTTTTATCATACCTGGTCTACACAATCTCTAAGAATTGGGATTGTAGCAAATATTGTAGATAATCTTCGAATATCCCTGAGGTTTAGATTCTACAAGCATGTTATAACTTGGAATAAAATAGAATCCTTATCATCCTGATCTTTAATGTAAACATTGGGTTTTGCACAAATATTTTAAGTAATCTCTTAATATTCCTATGCTTTAGATTATGTAAGTCTGTAATAAATTGGAGTATTCACATAAAATAAAATAAAAAATAAAAACTTATCTCAAACCTTATTTTCCTAAACTTTTATGTAAGAACTATAATTATAGAAATTTCTATAATAATTACTTCTTGTTATTCTATAGCTACAAAATATGTGTTTTTTTCTTCATTGATTTGGTTTAAATCTAATTATATTTGTATCATAATTTAATAAATCATTAACTCATATTACTAATCAAACACATTAATTTAAAGAAAAAACACTCAATACTCAAAATATTTGAAAGCAAACCCCCGATCAGGATGAGGGAAGTGGGGAGTACGATCAGAAGGATAGCTCAAGGGAGAGGTTGGCCAAGCCGGCCACCAACTACCCTCACAATAATTCAAAGGGACGAGGTGGCAGCATGCATGCCTGAGGGAATTTCAAGGCAACGAGGTGACAGGGGAATGGAGGAGAAGGAAGGAGGAAACGGTAGCGGAAGTGGGATGGGACGCAAAACAGGTGTGAAAGGGTTAATGAGGGTGGCTAAGGGGGAAGGAGAGAACAGTATGCAGCGAAGGAAGGTGGCGAACGGAGTTGAACAGGCATCTGATCCTCCAGTGGCTAAGCGAAAGTCCGGGTATGTTTTCTTTGTCCTAATCCCTGCATCTCTTACGATCGTTCATGGTATGATGGAGGAGGGGGGAGAGCCAGAAGTCGCTAAGGGAAGGCCACGTCTAAACAGGCCCGCTAATTACCCTGTCACGCACAGTAAGGGGGCGGAAGGGGGAAAAATGGGAAATGCAGAGGAAGAGACGGTTCAGTTTGGGGCAGAGGTCTGTATGGTAAGGAAATGCGAGAACCAGAACAAGGGCTTAACGGGGTATTGTGAGAATGGGGCAAAGGGACCGCCTGAGGGAGTCAAACATGCAATCTGGGTGGGGGATGAGACAACTGAGGGCCCGCCCATGTTTAGCCCAAGGGCAGAGAGACCAGGGAGTATCCAGACCTCTGGGAGAAACCGGAGTAGAGAGAGAAAGCCCAGTGACAAAGATATGCAGGTGTTTGGGATAAGTGGAATTTATGATAAACTAACTTTTGGTGCTGATCACTGTCAACAGGAGGCGGTAGAGGGAAAGATGGCTCGCATGGGTAGAGGAAGGGGTCGTGGAGGAAGAGGGCAGCAAAGCCAGCCAGGCAGAAATGACCCGACATCCTCCACACCAATATATCCGAGGCGTAGCAGGAAAACCATGAGGATGGCGGTCCAAGAGGCGGCCCGTGCATACAAAGAAGGAACAGACACTGACATTCGTCAGCTCATTCAGGAAATGGAAGACAATGTCATGGAAGGAGACTCTGAGCCCGAGATGGAGGAATGGGGAGACATCATTCCTGACCCGGGGCACACCAGAGGAAGGATGACACTCTACAAGCAAACCTTGCACGTGTATTGGGTGCTGAAGCGCTTACTGGCCAGGGCGTTGGAGCAGGTGGCGGGCGAAATGGCTGAAATCGCCCAAGGAATGCCAAATATAAAGAAAGACATGAAAAACCTGCAAATCATCATGATTATGCAGGACAGCAAGCTGGATGAAATCCAACAACAACTGCAGAAGCTATCTCCAGCACCAGGGGACTCGGCGGCAGCACAGGCAAAGGCGGATGGTGACAATGAAGACCGCAAGGATTAATTCATGTAGTTTTTCAGTATGCTTTTTTGAGGATAGCTTTTATTTTCAATAGTCTTATGTTAGTTTGGAACTTGATTAGTGACTTCTGCTGCGAGGTTTACTTAGCATGGATTGAAAGACTTATTCATTTTTGCTACTAGATGGCTTATAATAATTTCAGGTGGCCAACAGACTTGGTTTCCCATATGGGCAAGTTGAGGCCACCAAACTGTTGTATATGGATCAACTTGATTTTATATGAATAGAAAAAGAAAGGCACCACCACAGCTTACAAAAAAAAAAATTGAAAGCAAAATATATATTTTTAACCACCTTTCCCTATTGCAAAGGAAAGGATTTTGGTCTAGTGATACTTATTTCTAGTTTTTCATTGCTGGTCTTTGATATATTATAGTAAAATTGTGTTCTAGTCAACTAAAATTAATTTACGAAGGGGAATGTTTTTAGCAAGAGTTAAAAGGAATAGATTATGTCAAATCAATTTATCTAAAGAGAATTTACAAATGATTATCAATAAAAGAGATATTAATTTTTATATAAATATTTTTTCCACTTTCAAAGATTAAAAGGTTCAACTATAACTTCTAAAAATATACGCCCAAATCGTTCTTAATAGTTTTCCAAAAAATATTGAAAATTTTCACGAAGTAGAAGGATGCTCAACCATTATTCATACAAATTCTCACTTGAGTAAAAAAATTCACAAAAATATATCATTTTATCAATAGAGGGATGATCTCTCTCTTCATGTATGTCTTCATTGTTTTTTACTCCAATTTAACTATACTTACACTAAGTGAGAATGTAACCCTTTTTCAAATATAACAGTTAGTTCATACCTTTCAAAGTTTAATAATTAAATTAAACGATAAAGAATGCTAGCTATACGACCTTATTGGATGATACTTAAACATTAAATCGATTATGATTCAATGAAAAACACTCTTTTAAATTATCAAAAACCTTGAACATTGTTGGATGTACAATTTTCTCCAATGACTTGAAAATGTTGATTTACATTATGAATGACTTCTCAAACCATGTTGTGATCTTTAGCTATTAAATCAATCAATACAAACAAATGGATATATATAAAAAATTCCGAACTTAACATGTATTTATTGCTTCATCGAGTGCAATTATGATTTGGTTTAAGAGTGGAATAATTTGTGATATTTACCCTAGATAATAGTCCTAAATTATTGTGATTTTGCGAAATATTATTTTTCCAATAACCTGAAAATGTTAAATATGGTTGGACATCCATTTAAATTAAGTTAGGATTTTTTTTCCATCCACTTAACTTTTGATAGTGCACACAATATCATATATTCACATCAAATAAGATTACATATAAATACATTTAGTGTTGTCTCAAGATAGGTAGGCTATCTTGGACACACAATCACCTGGTCTCTATATCAATCTACAAAGTCTAGTTGAGATCAAACATAATAAAAGAATATGTTGGTGTCCATATAAAGGAACAACCATCCACCGGAATGCATGGGTGCTAACCGCTGCAACCGTCACTCTTGTAGGATGTTCTTTGCATGCATGGTTCTGTCAACCATTATAACTGCATACATGTACCTATACCTGCAAATCCCCCTTGATACCATCATCATGGGTTTTATCGACTCACCCTCAATCATGCATTGTGCTCAGCTAGAGATACGCTAAGACCTCTAAGAAAATGTATTTCTCCTGTGAGTAAGGTATGTCACTCCTGACCACCTTGACTTCGAAATTGTGAGCACTGAGGCTCCTATGTTTCCACTAGGTCACTGTAGCCACGAAGGCTCTGTAGGTAAATCAGGCTTACATTCCACACTCCAACTCTTGGAGTTACCAGATACATACATTATAAAGACCACTACAAAACATCCTAAACTTGCTTACAATTAATATGTGTGACTCATAATACATCATGCTAGTGAGTCTATTCCACAAACTCACACTAACTCACACAAACTTTCACTTAGTTGTCCATCATCATTTAATTTCCAGTGTCATTGTTGCACTTCAACCTTATTTCCACCATGGAGTATCTTTGCATCCTCTTTCTTTTTCTGGTTTAATTGTTGTCTTGGATTCACCTACGCGATTTGTTAGAGTAGCTAATTCTAACAAAACCACTCCATTGAGTTAGCTAGGCTCAATGCTTCTAATTCCAAAACATTTATAAATACCACATTTTACTTTTCTTTGGAGTTTCCAAGCATGCAATCATAATCATTTTAATAAATTGACATTTCTACATTGAGTTGATCAGGCTCAACGTATTTACCATCCCAAACTCCAATTTTGTGAGGTTGACCTAATCTTTTAGGATACTCGCCTTTATTTCTTGCAGTTGTTGCAGCCTGCTACCTGTTTGAAGGATGGTAAAACTGACAGCTCATGCCTTTGATATTATTCCTTTTATTTACGCGCTAAAACCAGATGTAATTAATCACAAGGGTATTAAGTTTTAACCCGCCAATAAATTCAAGTCCAAGCTTCTTTCCCTGTCCAGACTCGCCTTCGGTGAGCCTTGATCCTGCTCCATATCCCACTCTATCCCTTTCAATTTTTCGTCGCAGGCCTTGGAATCGACGTCACGGGTTCCATTTTCATGCACTGAAAATTACTCCCACTCGAATGAAGACCACCACGACGCCTAAGATGCAACGAATTTCACATCACCGGCCTTCCCTGGCCCGACACATTTTGCAGCAGGGTATCGCCAATTAGTCCCTTCCCTCCTCAAGCAGTGCATCTTTGTGGCCTCTACATGATTAATAGATTTCTTCTACACAGGTCCTCTTTCCACGAACCTTTACACCTAATGACTACTTCTTTTGCATAGCAGAAACATAACAAAAATTGGTAGAAATTGATTTCACTTTCACGTCGGGTTCACCGTGATCCGGTTCTGCCCTCCATAGGTCACGCAACCTAGTAGGAAGGCCACCAGACGCGAAGGAGGCAACAACCAGCATCCACACTAGATCCACAATACCACAGATCACCAGATCAGCAGATTCTTGGGTCGATCTACAGCTACGAGTGCTGCCACTACAGATTCAGCGATTTTGTTCGCGAGCACTGACTCAACAACACAGCAACTCGACCTCAATCATTGGAAAGTCTGCCTCCTTGCCAGCGCTTAGCCTAGAAGCAATCAGAACTGGCAACTCCAACAGCTCTTCCAAGAGCATTTCCACTTGATCTTATAGCACTTCCAAATAGTTTCCAAGCGGCCTCTACTTGCTTTCAGATCCCAGCAGCCACACCACCTTCACAACTCATGCATATATAGATGGACAAACAAAAATTAAAAACAATACAAATATACTATGTTATTTCCTCATCCCACGAGGGGCCAAGGCCTAGGCCCTCACGAGCTCTGATACCAACTTAACTTTTGATAGTGCACACAATATCATATATTCACAACAAATAAGGTTACATATAAATACATTTAGTGTTGTCTCAATATAGATAGGCTATCTTGGACACACAATCACCTAGTTGAGAGAATATCTCAACCACACACCAATCTAGGAATATCTAGATATAACAACCCTAACGTATAGGAACAGGCTCCTCACATAGAGAGACACAATTGAGACAAGTAGGAATTACATATTCCAACGCATCCAAAACTTAACAAGTATATATTTAAGTTTTATAGTTCAACAAAGAATTAAAAAATATGATGATTCTTAAAGTGTATTATAAATTCTTAGGTAACAATTCAATTCAAAAAATTTTATCATAATAATATGGAGAAGTAATTGCGAATAAAAAATTGTTGATGTATATTGTATTCTCAGTAAAATATAAATATAAATATGAGTAAATAAATTTATTTAAGTGGATGCGATGATAGGATTTTTTTTAATTATGTAATTCAAATTTTATTTTATAACATAATATTTTTTTAAATCAGTGATTGTGTTTAGAGGTGCTTTCCAATTTAATATGGTAGAGAAGTTGTAATGTTTTGTTTTGGCTTGCTTTGTTTAACATTTTGACTTAGTAAAATTATATAAAATAAAAATGAAAGTAAAATTAAAACTAAATAAAATAAACTAATAATTAAAGTAAAATAGTTCATTTAATGTTGGCAATTTTTTGACTAGATTTTGAATATAATATTTTTATTTTTATTTTTTTATTATTATATAAAATTATTCATTTTTTATTGGGCTGAGAAGTGTAGAAATTAATAGAAATTTTCTACTACTAATGTATTCGAGCAGAAAAAACAAGAGATTACAAATTTCTTTTAAAATTCTGTGGAATGGAAATCCCAATTTGAAACACATGCAATGACATGCAACCATTAAAACATCACAAGAACACAATGATTTACAAGGTAACCCAACTGGGAAAAACCCCTATGTTGCTTTTCATTAATCAGATGAGAATGAGAAACTATTACAATGGCTTGCTTCATATCTGAAGCACGGCCTGCATTGTAAACTTGTTCTCCTGCTTATTGTCCTACTCTAGCCAACACTAAGCCAATTCAAGGCCCCGACTTGCTCCTATTTCCTTGTGCAATCCTGGAGGAAATTAGCTCCTAAAAAGTAGGAATTTTCTCCTATTTGATTGTGCAATTCCCAAGGAATTATTCACTTGCTTAATAGTCAAGCCTATACACTCAACTAGTATACAATTGATGTTTACAATGTGCCTTTTCCTCCAATCCATCTAAACAATTCGAATTCCATGCATGTATGGGTTATTTTTAGCTGACTGACTAGTTTAACTAAGAGATCACTGAGTTAACAACAATTCTACTGCTCAACTGAGTCAACTAGGTACTTGAGCTTAGTTAACTGAGTTAAATTGAAAATAATTGAACTAGATTGTTAAATTTTAGCAATCACTACATGCACAACTTTACTTCTAGCATATAACTAAAATTTATTGAGTAAATTAGTAGACAAATCCATGTCACACAAGTTAACTGCAATGCAAGTCATCCTGCTAATGTGGAAAATCGAATTACTGAATTTGTCTAAGGCACAAGTCAAATTTACCCTCTCTTGCTACTCTTCTAACACTCCCTCTTAGCAAGAAAGGGATTTTGCACTACCCCTGCCCTGCACCTGTGGAATTCTAATTTGCCTCTTGGCAATGCCTTTGTTAAGATATATGCATCCTGCTCCTCAGTTGGAATGTATTGTAGCACCGTAATTCTCCTCTGCACATAATCCCATAAGTGATGGTACTTGATATCAATGTGCTTGGACCTATCATGAAATACTGGATTCTTAGAGAGTTTGATACAACTCTGATTATCACAATAAATCATTGTCGGGTCCATCTCTTGACTGAAAAGACCCACAAGTATTTTCCTCCTCCATATAGCCTCACATGTTGCTTGACTTGCAACCATTTATTCATCCTCCACTTAGCTATGTACCACAGACCTCTATTTTTTGCTATACCAGGAAATAGTTGCATACCCAACACTAAAGATAGCACCTAGAGTACTTTTCTTCCCAGATGGACTCCCAACCCAATCTACATCAGTGAAGCCTTGGAGCTTCACTCCCTTTGTCCTCATGTACCATAACCCATACTCAGTTGTGCCTCTGAGGTACCTCAACACATGCTTTATTTCCTTTCAATGCAGCTTGGTATGCTTCACCATGGCTTGACTCAACTGATTAACTGCATAGCATATTACAGGCCTTTTGTTCACCATATACATGAAGGATCCCACAAGTTGTTTGTAGATGCTATCATCTACTATTTCTCCTGAAGAATCACTCTCCTTCCTCCAGCTTGTATCTAGAGGTGTGTCGATAGGCTTGCAGTTCTCCATGTGAAATCTCTGAAGTAGTTTAGAGGCACACTTCCCCTGACTCATAAACAGCTCACCATAACCTGTCATACTTCCAGCTCAAGGAAGTAATGCATCAATCCCATGTCTTTCATTTCAAATTCTCTTGCAAGGTCCTCCTTGCAAGAGTGGATCAACTGCTTATCCCCTGTAAGTATCAAGTCATCAACATACAAAACTAAGATAAGCAACTTGTCATCTACCACAATGTGATAAAGATTAGCATCTAATTCATTTTTGGTGAAGCCCAATTCACTAAGATATGTGTCGATCTAAGTGTACCATGGTCGAGGCACCTATTTGAGACCATACAAGGATCTCTCGAGTCTACACACATGTGTCTCCCTATCATATGTCGCAAATCCCTCTGGCTACTCTATGTAAATTTCCTCGTCAACAACACCATTGTGAAAGGCGAGCTTCACATCCATCTAACAAATATTCCACCCTATCTACGCAGCCAATGCTATAATGGTTATGATTGAGGAATATCTTGCCACTGGTGCAAAAGTTTCCTCATAGTTCACTCCCTCTACCTATGAGAAGCCTTTGGCTAGAAATCTGGCCTTGTACTTCTTAATGCTCCCATCAATTGCATGCTTCACTTTGTAGAGCCATCTGGAACCAACCACTGACTTGTTCTTTGGCCTTGAAACCACCTCCCATACATTGTTCTTCATGAAGGAGTCATACTCTTCCACAATGGAATCAACCTACATTGGTTGAGAAATTTCTTCCTCAAATGAAGAAGGCTTTGTCTCAATGAGTTCTATCATGAGAGCCATATACCTAGTGTACCTATCTGGTGACCTCCTCTTCCTGCGCTAAGATGAAGGAGCTCCCACATGATCCCATTCATCCTGTACCAATCTGTTAGCTTCTATGGTTCTCTTCCTCCTCTCTCTAAAAGATTCTGGTTAAGTGGGTGCCTCCTATCTACTCCTATGCATGTGGCTACTCCACAACATCTTGAAGCTTTGTTTGAGGCTCCTCCTTTAGAGCTAACAGTTCCTCCTCCGATGGGATACTAAGCTCTCATTCTAGATAGCACCTCATAGCCTTCTCCTCATCAAATTTGATATCACTCCTCACTATTGCCACCCTAAGTGAGTGAAAATACACCCTATAGTTATGTGGTGTCTCTGTGTATCCTACAAAGACTCCCATTTTAGTTGTAGCCTCAAGTTTATTCATATTATCCTTGGAGACATGACAATACACAATAGCTCCAAAAATTATGAAATGAGATACATCTGGCTTCCTCCCAGAGAAAGCTTCTTCAGGTGTGATCATGCCAAGTATTCTATGAGGGCTCTTATTCTGCAAATAAATTATGGTGTTGCATGCTTCTACCCATAGATGTAATGGCAGCCCCTGATCATGCAACATGGCTCTTGTTACTCCCACTATGCTTTTGTTTTTCCTTTCAGCCACCCCATTTTGTTGTGGGTTATGGGGTGCTATCAGTTCTCTTCTAATACCCTCTTTGGCACAAAAGTCCTTGAAGGTGCTAGAAACATATTCTTCTCCATTATTAATTCTCAGGGCTTTCAATTTATGACCAGTCTCATTTTCAACCACCAATGCCTTGAAAACAATTTTTGAGAAAACTTCATCCTTCTTTTGCATGAAGAAGATCCAACATTTGCTCGAAAAGTCATCAACAAAAATTACATAATGCATGTGTTTTGTTGTAGAGGCTGTAGAAAATGGTCTAGATACATCAAAGTGGACTCTCTCCAAGATTGCCTATGTTATGCTATCTCGGCCCTGGAAGGTGGAATTGACATATTTCCCCAATGTGCATTTCTTTCAGACATCATGCTCGTCAAGGGTGCATTTCAGGAGACCAGTGGTAATCTGTTGCATGATCTTCAAGGCTCCATGGTGTAAGTGTCCCATGCGCATGTACTAGAGTTCTCCAACATCTTGACTCTACACTTCTCTTGCCTTGCTACTCAGTCCAACAAGCTTCCACCCCAAGTTTGCAGAGATTCTTCACTCGAACTCCAAACAGTTTCACCTTCCCTGTAGCTACATGTCTCGGAAAGGCTTTCCCCTTACTGAAACAACATCATAGCCACAATCCTCTAATACATCTACAGATATCAAGTTCTTCTTCATTCCATGTACATACATGACATATTTCAGATGAAGATGGGAGCCCAACTCCCTCTAAGAGGTTATGATACCAATTCCTTTGGTATTGTAATGCCCATCATCCCCAAGTTCAATATGCAACTGGAGATCCTTCTCCTCTAGGCTACTGAAGAAATATTTTCATCTTGTCATATGGAACGAGGCACCTAAATCTAGATACCACACACTCTCCATTACAATGTTCCCCATGCATGCAATGAGAGTGAAGTCTAATTCGAATTGTGAGGCAAGTGCTTTACCTCCTGCTCTTCTTGAAGGCTTCTTGTTAGAATTTTTGGGCAGACACTTTGTTGCACAGTGCCTAAATTCATAGCAGTGAAAACATTTTATCATGCTTAAGTCCTTCTTCTTACCATTGTTCTAGCTGGTCTCTGGTTTACTTTGGGCCCTCTTGCCCTTTCCTTTATTTCCCTTTCTAACCAAGGCAAAATTCTCTTCCTCATTAGATTCAGATGTTACTCCATCTCTAGTTTTAATTCGAATTCCTTCCTGCACCAAATTGAACCAAAGTCTCTCCCAATTTGGCAATTTTTCCCTTCCATTCACAAAATCCTTGTAGTTGTGCCAAGATTTTGGAAGGCCTAAGAGAGCTAGGCTCGCTAGTTCTGAAGAGGGAATATTTTCTCCAACTCCTCAAGGCTCATTTTGGCACTGAGTGAACCTAGAGAGGTAATGTGGAATGGTTTCTCTCTTTTGCATGCAGATGTTTCTGAGCTTGTCCCTCAGTGCCAATTTCCTAGCATCACTACCATTTTCAAATAGCTCAATGAGGGTATTCCACATAGCAAAGGGAGTCTCCTTTCCATATAAATTTGAGACTATGTGGTCTCTCACACCCTCAAAGATGATCCTCTTGACTTTGTGATATCCTTCTTCCATTGGGATAACTATTGTGCATCTGATATTGTTGGCTTTGGAATGTCAGTTCTAGTACACCATTATCATCGGGTATTGTTTCCATCATGTCCTTCCAGGCTATGAAATTCGAGGTTTCCTCAAGGGCGTACTCTACTCTCAATCCATTGAAAGACCTTTTCCTGCACGGAAGAAAATTGCGTCACTAAATTTTCAAATCAAAATTTCTGAAGGAAATGATCTATAGACTGGTTTCTAGTGTGATTTTTGCTCTGATACCATGTAGAAATTAATATAAATTTTCTACTACTGATGTATTCAAACTGAAAACAAGAGATTACAAATTTCCTCTACAATTCTGCGGAATGGAAATCATAATTTAGAAACACATGCAATGACATGCAACCATTAAAACACCACAAGAACACAATAATTTATAGGGGAACCCAACTAGGAAAAACCCCTCACTGCTTTTCATTAATCATATGAGAATGAGAAACTAATACAATGACTTGCTTCATATCTAAAACACACCCTACATTGTAAACATGTTCTCCTGCTGACTGTCTTGCTCTAGCCAACACTTAGCCAATTCAAGGCCCCAACTTGCTCCTATTTCCTTGCGTAATCCTGGAGGAAATTAGCTCCTAAAAAGTAGGAATTTTCTCCTATTTTCTTGCAGAATTCCAAGGAATGATTCACCTGCTTAATAGCCAAGCATGTATACTCAACTAGTATACAATTGAAGTTTACAATGTGCCTTTTCCTCCACTCCATCTAAGCAATTCAAATTTCATGCATGTCTAGGCTATTTTTAGTTGATTTACTAGTTTATTTGAGATATCATTGAGTTAACAACAATTCTACTACTCAACTGACCTTCAACTGACTCAACTAGGTACTTGAGCTCAGTTGACTGAGTCAAACTGAAAATCAATGAACTGGATTGCTAAATTTTAGCAATCACTGCTAAATGGAAAATAGAATTACTAAATTTGACTAAAGCACAAGTCATATTTACCCTTTCTTGCTACATTTCTAACAAGAGGTGCTCTCTAGACCATTATGCTAGAGATGTGTAACGTAACGTAATGTAATTTAAACATTTTGACTTGGTCAAAATAAAATTAAAACTAAAATATGGTAGAGATGTGTAACTTAATGTAACATAATGTAATGTAAACATTTTAACTCGGTGAAAATAAAATAAAAATAACCCTATAAAAAATTATTTAAAAAAAAAGACACATGGTATTAGAATCCATGGTATTGACCCATGGTATTCATGTCGAATATAACATATTTAAGGGGGGAATTAATGATGATGATGATGATTAACGTGCACTAAGACCAATGCAGTTTATTGGACCTTAAGAAGGTAAATGATTAACTATGACTCTTTAATATTTTATTTCTCTGATAAAAAAGAAGGGAAAGAAGTGCTCCAAGATCACTATAGTTTCGCTCACTTAACAAGTCAGGAAGGTTAGAGCTGTGGAAAATGTTTTTGAAATGAGAACAGATGTGAGTATGAGCCAAGAAATGTAAGAGAAAGTGTTTTTTATCTTCAACCCCCTTAGTATCACAAAGGTGATAAATTTTTTCATCCTGAGTGTTTTGGGAATAGATCAACGCTTGGTTTCACTTCGAATCTCATGAGAATTAGTTCTAATCTTTGCAATTTTCATTTTATTCTTAGTATTGGTTAAGACAGAGAAATAATTATGGTCAGCAAGAGTGGGGTTGATCTTTTTCTTGTAATACCTTAGCTTCATTTTCCCCTCTAGCTCCTTATCATCCCATAATATATCCTTAAATTTGACGTAATAATATTTTTAATACTTTCCTTATTCCCCAAGATGATCTCCTCCTTTATCCTCCAATGTCGAGCTAATATTGGGCATCATTATGCCATCCATGCTTGAGATGAAGGTGGGGATGTTGGCTAGAGTTGGAAGCAATTTTGGGAAACCTCTTGGTTTCCATGTCATACAACTTCTTTTTGTACATCAAATAGCTAAACATATTCATGCTTTCAATGGGTGAGAGAATAGCTTCGATCAATAGGATAGGATAGGGAATATTTCCTTTAATATTGAGGTTGTAGGTTATAAATTGTTTTTGAATCATCTCGATCTTCCTCCATGACTCTCTAGATATACTGCAAGCCCAAACCTCACATCCATATAAAATAATAAGGGTGACGAGAGTCTCAAAGAGGGCACTTTTTTTACTCCAAATCTAGAGATCAACCGACTTACAATTATTTTCAAGCTCATAATAAGCTTTCCAACCTCCAATAATATTTTTCTAAATGTTATAATTCCATTTGATTTGATGATGAATGTCAATACCTAAATATTTGTCCCCGGATGCGGGTGACACAAATGAATTAAATGATATTCATGACAGATTGTAAGACCAGGTACTGCCAGCTGCAGGGCAGCGTGGCTTCCCAGGTTCTCACCTCGCGCAAGAGGGATAGCATTATTAAGGATGGATATTGCAGGATTTTTGCATTAATGGAGTGCACTGTTCAAAGCAAAACTGTGGTTGTTATAATCATGGTGATCCTGTTTGTTCTCTTCACACCTCGCGCTCAGTCTTATTGTTCCGGGCCTTGGTTTGATGTGGTTTTTGGTGACAGGCAGAACTCTGCAAATAGAGGCAAGCTCCGGGCCGGCTCTCTGTCTTTCTGGAAGAGGTACTATTATGCTAAGGTTCCCCACGACAGGATTAGCACGGCTTTAAGGGGTAAGCTTTCTAAAGCTCTTGAATTTAGAACTGGATGAGTTTCTTCTCTGTCTCGGGCATTCTCTGTGCGTTTGATTCGGTCTCTATGTCAATCATTTTATCCCCCTGTCGTTGTCTCTGGTTTCTCTGTGCCTTCCCCTTTGCTCTTCATAATGGTTCGCCAGGGTGGGAGGAATCGTTCCGGGGGGCGACGTGGTAGCGGCAAACGTTCGACCGCTAGTCATTCTGTGGACCATGAACAGTCGCCTATCAATCTTCCCTCCTCTCATGTGGATGTGCCTCCTCTGAGCCCTGTGCGCAAGCCAATTCCAAATAGTGCTTTCCAAACCACACATTTCAAATTCCAAAGCAATCTGAATAGGCCTCTGATTACTGCTCATATCACTATAATCCTTTCGGAAGAAGAAAATCAAATCTCTCCTCTATCATGCATGGCTCCTGATCCTTCTCAAAGAAATGAGCATTTAATGGATGAGGGAAGCCAGGAGAATTGGATGAATGATAAGTTTGGTCAGGATGAAATTCCCAGAATCATTCCGCCTCTTGAAGACATAAATCCAGTGGCTGGGGAAGGGACTTTTGGAGCTACAAGTCATTCCTTGGTGAACCCAGCAAGCGAGACGGATGGCAATGAAAATTTGAGGATTGGCAGCACGTGTCTGGTAGTGGAGAAGACTCCTGGTGAGGATGTGGAAGTTTAACGCCACCTGGGTTGGTTTTTCTCCCTTTTTGGTTTTGATATCGCTCAGATGACTACTTCCAGGCATCTCTGTTTACAGTCAAGGTTCAGCATCTTCAACCTGTTGTTTTTGTTTCCCTTCAGGGCAGTGGTTGTTTAATTACCGTCTGGTTTGCCAAGTACTTAGGATTTCTTGTTGTCATGTTTCTACCTACGTTCTACGGGTCTATCTCTGGGTTCTATATCTGTCTTCTAGCTCTTTGTAACTGGTCTCCCCAGGTTCCTTCTGTACTGGGGCAGTTCTGTTGTGTTGAGTGCTCTCGGGTTCTGTTCTCTGAGGCCTCAACTCCTTGTAAAATTATTCCTCTTTTCAGTTAATAGATTTTAGTCTTTGCAGAGAAAAAAAAATACCTAAATATTTGTAGGAAAAAACCTGCTCCAAGTAATTGTTATCATAAGTGAAATTACCATGGTTGATCTTTTTAGGATTTAATTATCATGAATTTAGTCTTGTCGGTATTAACCGTTATACCCATCCTGGAATAGTAATCATGGAGGGTCTTAAGTTGCTTCTCGAGATCATTGTGTTTTATGGATAGAAGAAAAACATTGTCAGCATAAAGGAGGAGAGTAATGACCATACTAGCGAGCTCGGGGCCGCTGCATGCTATCGTTTCCAAACACTCTTTTAGCTTATCGATGTAAATGCCAAAGAGGGTGGGGGATAGGGGACACCCCTACTTAACCCCAATATTTCATTTAATTTCTTTAGACCACCCCTAGTTGGTTTTAAGATTGGAAACAACATTTCCTAGCCTAATCTATCTTAGTTTGATGTTATATTTAGATGCATAATTAGCAGTAGAAAATCATGGCGTTCAATCCATGTAGCCTGTAAAGGTAAAACCTTTTTATGCATATGTACGTGCTAAAAATTTGTATGGATCTGTAAGGTGGCCTTATGACTTTTTGTATGCTTTATTTCTATTGTTGAATAGAAAAAATACCTAACGTGTATATACACATAGAAGCTTAAGAGCTTTGCATTTCATTTGTTGGTTAGGACCTTCACCCAACTTTAGTAATCAACCACTTACAGTGCTACGCCTACCCTAACGACATTAATTATGTTGTATATCTTAGGGTTTGGGGTTACAACCTCAACTTTCTTATCTAGATTCATTATTTTAAGATATGTAGGGTCCTAAGCAGTGGATCAGGCCCGAGAGCTTCAGTTGTATGCATTAGCAAGAGGCTTGAGACGAGAGAATTCATCAAAAATCCTCTCAAGGGTTGTCCTTCCCTTGGCTGAGAGTAGCACGTGAGCAGTTCGAGGTGAAATTGTTGCATTGTTGGGGTTTTGTTCAAGGTGATTAAGATGTTTTTAATAAAATCTACCCTCCAATTTTATAGAGTTGATTCACTGGCAAGACCAGAAATATGGGAAGAGAATACTCTATAATTTATGAAAGTGGATTTATGTGATTGTGTATCCCTACGTTTCCCATGAGAATGTGAGTACTTTGTACATTCTCTAGTGCAACTTCTACATGGACAGGATCTGGAGTCAACTCCTGTGTTTCCCACGTGACTGTGGAGAGTGAAGAAATGATCACGGGTTGTAGATGCTTGTGGCCTACCATAATTGGCTTGACTTATTCATTGCGCTTCTGGAGGCTATTCAGTGATTCATGATGGTGTTTTTGTGAAGATTAGGGTTAATCGGGATTGTGCAATGTACAGAAAATAATTGCTTCTTCATTCTAATGGCCTCTTTGATAATCACTTTAATATAATATATGTAATATATTCTCTTAATTTTTTGTGTAATGTTGATTCTATAGAGCTCTAATGGATCTAGCATGGTAAGTTTAAAAATGAATAAGATTGACTATGAAAGTGAGTTGGGGTGAGTTGAGGAGGTGGGAGATATATTAGGTGAAATGTAATTATTAAATTTTATCTAATATTTATGCCCACCTCCATCTACTTTTTACTAGGTTATATTTTGTAAAATCTAATACTATAATATTACATTTTACCCAATATTTCCCCTCAACTCGTCCACTTTTTATTGTAATTTTTCTTTATATTTGAAGTTTAAAAGTAAACAAACTCAACTATAAAATTAATAGAAGTGAGGGGAAATATTGAGTAAAATGTAATATTTAGGCTGGGGGTGACGGGAAATATTAGGTAAAATGTAATAATATTACATTTTAATTAGTATTTCCCCCACCCCTGGCCACTTTTTATTGGGTGGGGGTGGTAATAAATATTGGGTAACATGTAATACAACAACAATACATTTTATCCAAAATTTCAACTCACCATATCCATTTTTTATTAAAAAAATATTTATATTGGATGTTCATAAGTAAACTTAATTCCTATATAAACACTTGATCCCAGTATCAAAGAGATGTTGTAATATTTAACATTTCGACTTGATAAAAATAAAATTAATTAAATAAAAATAAAAATAAAAAACATAAAATTAATAATTATATTTGTATTTATATATATAATTAATTATAAATAATAATTAAACCAACTAGATCAATCTTCACTCTAGATCTACCAAGCGCTAAGAGGTATCAAATTTCTTGAGATGCAAACCTCTTTTAAAGTGAAAAGAGAATTGATCCATCTAGACTCTTGGTAGATCTAGAGTTAAGATGGATCTAGGCTAGTTAAATATCCTTATTATAAAAATTATTGACAAAATTTTTAATATTTTTAAAAATTAATTCAATTTAAATACTCTCTTTAAAACAACTAAAAGATCTTCCCTGATGGGAGTGGCTAAATAGGCGGCAAATGTGATCAGGGGGAGGGGCACTCGTCGCCTCACAGACTTTCAAGGAATTTAAGAGGGGTTGGTGTGGCCTGCTACCCCCATGCATGAAGCGTGTGAAGGATCGTATTGTTTACAATGGCTAGTTGGACTGAACTCTGGATTATTCATATGTGGTTTCCTGGCAGAGAGGTGGGATTTTATGCTCATGTTTGTTTTTTCATGGGGTCGACATATGATTGGTGCTATGGAAGTTAGTGGATTTGTTGTTTATGCCTCTGTATTGCTTCATTGTTCAGTGTCGACTCATTTCATATTAAACAATGCGTGGGCCCAATGGAGCTAGTGGTTGTGGCTAGTAAAGTCGGTCACAGGTCCAATCACAAGACAAGAGGTTGTAGCTACTTACTATTCAACTACCTCCCCAAATAATCGAGGGAATATTCAGAAACTTGAGAAACTTGTTTCCCAGGATTGGCAGGGTTACTCATATTTTAAGTATTGGAGGAGATTTATAGTTGGCTTCCTGACCCTAGCCACACCCTGGGAAGAAGGAAACAATACATGAATTCTAACTCTCCACTAACAACTAAAGACCCAATTAGGAAGAGTTTTAAGAGAAAAACAAGAGGATAAGAATGACATCATTTCTTTTCCAAATGATATTTAATTAGATTAGTGGAAATAATGGGAATGCCTAAACAAATTGGAAGCTTGCTTAGCTCAAATGGAAAGTAGTATCCAGTGTGAGTTTAAACGTACAGTGCCTCCTGACTTGAGTGCAAAGGATCTAGCTCCAAGGACATCATCGAACACTTGAATTAGCTACCGTGTTTTTCTTATCTATTAGTTGTCTTCTTTTGGGTTTATGTTATCACTGTTGTTCCTTGTTTCCAACAGATACTCTGAGTTTTCACATACTGTCCAATAACTCTAGTTTCCAACGTGGTAGAGTGAGACTGATATATTTTGACTATCAATGATGTAATCTGCTTATTAAAGTAATATATATATATATATATATATATATATATATATATATATGTATATATATATATATGTATATATATATATATGTATATATATATATATGTATATATATATATTATCTATATATATATATCTATATATATGTATATATATATATATATATGTATATATATATATATTATCTATATATATATATATATATGTATATATATATATATATATATATGTAGATAATATATCTACATATCTATATATATATATATATGTAGATATATTATCTACATATATATATATATATATACATATATATATATATATATATAGATAATATATATATATATATATATATATATATATATATATATATATATATATATATATATATATATCCAACCTATTATAAATTTAAAATTGATTTGTTAAAAATTTTAATATAAAGGGGAAAAAACATCCTCTTTGACATTATTAAAAACCTTTGAAATGTTACCTATATAAGGCTTAGAATTTGGGAAATTGGCCTTTTCTTAGCATCTACAAATCTTGGGGAATAGGCCTTTTCTTAGCATCTGCAAAGCTTGGGAAATAGGTTTTTTCTAACATTATCATAGTTTGTGCTCCATTGTTGCCCTTATTTGCAAGAATTTTGAATTTTATGTTCTTGCTCAAGATTGTTGTGAACAAAGGATTTTAGGGTTATCGTTTAATCTTATTGTGAAATTATGTAAAATAAAGTGTTTGATCATTCTAATAAAATTATGTTTAAAATGGTGGTAAGTTGTAAGCGTTGTGGTTTAGTGGTGCAAGATGATATACATATATAAATTTGATTGAATATAGGTATTTATTAAGTTTTAAATTTTATTTTATTTTTCAAGATTTTTTTTTTAATATTTTCAATAGAAAAATATACAATGTGAGGATCTGATAAGTCCTAATCATAAAGTTTATCTAAAATAATGGATCTTAATACTAAGTTGAAAATCAATATATGACACAAAACACAAAAAAAAAAACCATAAAGGTATAAGCTTCTAGGTTTGAAACTCCATGGCCATTGTCTTGTGGCCATCCACAAATTCATAGATATTAAGACTATCTAGGAGACATTCAATAGCTTCCTTGAATAGTTGGTTAGCCTTCATATCGAGTTCTCGTAGAATGTTTGCACGTGAACCATTCCAACGAACTCATTTCATCTTTGATGTTATGTAAAATATGCTCAAGTGTAACATACCCTCCCCCCTTATCTATTTTTTTATTTTCTGTTCAAATTATATCTCCCTTTGCCTGCCTAATTCAAGGAAGAGATACATGGTAATATATCCTTCTGGATAACCACACATAGTATATTAACTTGTTTCAGTAACTTGTCTCAGTTTAGTTGTCTTTAGCTATCTTAGCTTGTTTCAGTTTTGAAGAAGAACTCACTTCAATATCAAAAGTTGTGGTCAGTCTAGCATTTTCTTCTGATGCAGTGGCATCAAAGTGCTCATCAAGGATACCATGAGATCCTTAAAGTTGTTGTGTACACACAAAGGAATGAAGATTCAACAATTGGATCTATTGGTTGTTGCCAATATAGTATTTTACTTTGAATCCGATTATAGATAACTCCAGTACCAACATTTGATGACAAGATTACTCTAGAAAATATTTGAGCATGTGATTGGAGGATAGTTTTATGTAGTTTTGGGCACTCGATAAGCCAAAAACACCAGTGAGGAGTAGTTGTTAATCACCAACAAATTTTACCCAACAATTAGGACTATTGTTGGCAGGGCCGCAAGCACAAATTATGGCAATAGTTCCATACTTATTCTGGCATGAAATGACCAGTTTTAGAGCTCACCGGATCTATCTACAATAAGTTAAGGCACATAGTAAGTGTGGTTATTTGGTCTCTACTCGTCCAACAATATATGCTTTACTACTGATCCATAAGGTTATATTTCTCTTATCTCCTATGTGTCTCATTCTCATAAAAGATCTCAACTTGAGCATTACATATCAAATATGTTTGTGATGAAGTTTTTAAGAAGTGTTCAAAAAGGAAAATAAAGTAAGGCAATTTGGAGGGAAAAATAAGGCACATTACCTTTAGACTTGCTTCGACATCCAAATTTCACTTGCGTCACCATTCTCATATCTGTTCATTTTTGAAAATGATTAACCTATTGTCTAGGCATATGATTATAACCCCCTCACGATTTGAGAAAGACACCTTACCATAGGCACTGAGCAGTTGAGAACTTATCATTATTCATCACAAACATAAGAGGAAAAATATTAAACCCATACTAGCTACTAGGACCAATTGTGATCAGACTGAAGATTGGTTATGGTAGCATTTGAATAGTATTTTACGGTCCTCATATAGACAAGTGTCAAGTGTCAACCACTATACAATCCTTCTTATTATGCTTTGTGGGTTGATTTAGTTGCAATGGATAATAGATAACTTTGATGGCAAGACATGGTGATATTGAGAAATGTAACTTAAATAAATATTCTAGCACAGGTTTGTTGTGTGATGTGCGAGAATTTTTTGAGACATTTCTAAGATTTTATTTTGAATACTAAATGATAATTTCTAAGCCAAGTACCCAACTCAACTCATTACTTGTCAACTAAAGACACACAACATTCCCAAGGCTCTTCTAAACTAGGATCTTGGTAAACTAGGCTCTTCTAGCAAGACCCAGTCGTCTAATGACTTACTATACATCTTGAAGTATATCCTCATCATCTCCTCTTGTGGCAATTGATAACCCAACCAACCAACATTTAAATCTTATGCATAGGGTTCTATAGACAATTTCCAGGCTAACTATGAGTTGGATTTCATACCTAAGCTCTCTACTATGTGTTCCAATTTTATTGCACTCATTAAATAATATTTTGAAATGCTTCATTCTATGTTTTATCCAAAGGCCTTCCACTAGAACTTGAACTCCTATAAATCACTTGTCAACACTTTTCTATATTACCCAACAGAAGCACCTTTGTGTATTACTTAATAGCTACAGGGTTTAGGGCATCAAGTTTTAGCTATATTTTATATAATGTGTAACTCACATGCTAATCATAAACAATAATTTAGCATCAGACAAAAACCAAGCCAGAAGTGATGGTGGGACAACCACCATAATGATGGGTATTCTTGTAGTTGAATTTTTGAATCAATTCTTATATAGCTTAGAGCTTGCCTTCTCTCAAGGTACATGAATGTCGACCTCTTTTTTCTTCTTCCTTTCGATTTTGAGTTTTCAAAGTTTTGAGGCTCAAACATAATACACGTTTATTATGTGGGCACTTAGATATTAAGAAATCACATTCTCCATGTGTCTTCAAAGGTCCATAGCATCTGCTAGAGGCTAATAAAAGGTTTATCCATAAACTACTGCTAATGCTTTGAAATTATTGGAAAACCTCACAAGAATAAGCTCAAACTTATGCACTTAAAGATTACAGGGTCTATGTCTAATACACCCCACACACATTTACTGAAAATCGTATTATTCAACCCATCATATTGAAAGTCATATTGTGCAAACAAAATTTACCGTGATGGTCAAAACATTGTTTAAGATGGTAGGGAATCTTGGAAACCATGCTCCAGATAAATTGTGTTAGCATGGGAATCACTCTTCATCCAAAAGCTACTCCAGGGTGAACTGTCTGTAATCTAGGATGGGAAATTTAAGCATCATATTCCTTTAAAAGTGAATTTTCATCTTTTATGACGATAGTCAACCATTGTGCTCTTACTTGTTCCATTATATTAAGAAATGGGCATAATTTCCATTTCTAGGTTTACATGTTTGAAACTAGCATGTAGGGATTTTTATGCATTCCCAATTGGTGAGCCAAAAACCTATAAATGCAATGGTAAAAACCACAAAATCATCTGCCAGTCAGAATACTATGAATGACCTAGGAACTAAAAGGCATATAGTTGAAAATTACAACATGTGAGCGAAAGAGTTCAAACTGATAAAGGATAGAATTGGCAACTTAGGCAGGGACTACAGTTCTCCTCCCAACCCTAGACTGCTGCAACCAAAACATCACCCCTAGCCTGATTCCAGGGCAAGGCTTCCAAGGGCCACTTAAAGGCAAAGACAGAGTAGTTGAATTCCATAGTTCTGGTTAAAATTTTGATGGTTGGAAACCAATTGTGTATGTTCTTTCTCAAATGTCTTTGTCTTCCCTTCTGATGTTCTTCTGATTGCCCCTCAAGGCTGATCCCCATCCTTTTTTAAGGCATTAGGCTTTTGTAGGAATTTGCAGGGTAAGTTCCTCAGACAGAACACCAAAGAACCCCGCTCACAAACAGATCACAGATCAATACACCAGTATTTTTGACGTGGTTAAAACCCTCAAAGAGGGAAATAGTCCACGGCCTGAGCCAACGCGGCCACTTCAGGCAATATATTAATAAAAGAATGAAAATTTACATAAGCTTCTCTCATGAATGGGTTAACCTACAAATGACCCTCCATGCTCTTTAAATAGAGATCATGGACCAATCGAGTATTAAGCCACAGATCAAGTGTCGGTAATACTGAGGAGAGAATGAACCGTCGGATCACTACATATCGTGACCGTCGGATTGTAAGTTACAAAAGTACATAGTAAAGAAACACACTTTACCTAAATCTACACTAGACCAAGTTATACTTAACTATTTCCTATGTGTCAGAATATCCTAACATCCCCCCTTAAGAACAACTTGGGATAAGATTGAAGGATTTACAAATATGACACAATAGGAGAAGGAAGGAGGCACTAGAGCCTATCCCCCCTTAGTGACAACTTCCTGAACTCCAATCATAAATCGAAGTTTAGTAAACTTCGCCTCTGTGAGAGCCTTTGTAAAGATGTCTGCAACTTGATCATTTGTTGAACAATATTGCACTTCAAGAACATGATCGTGAATGAGCTTTCTGATGAAGTGCATGTGCAGTTCAATGTGTTTTCTGCGCTGATGTTGGACTGGATCTTTGCATAGTTGAATGGCACTTTGATTATCACACCAAAGTGTAGTCGGATGCTGCTGCTGCTACAAGCCAAACTCTGACAGGATCTGACGAAGCCACAAGGCTTCCTTACTAGCTTCTACGGCACCACGATACTCTGCTTCTGCTGAAGAAAGAGAAATCGCACCTTGTTTCTTGCAAGCCCATGTAATAGGTCCTGAACCAATAGTGAACACATAACCTGCAGTAGACTTCCGATCATCAGGGTCACCAGCCCAATCGGAATCAGTGAAACCAACCAATAGAGGAGCTGCTTCAGCATTGTAATGAATCCCAAACTGAACTGTACCTCGAACATAACGAAGTATTCTTTTAGCTGCTTTCCAATGACTTTCATGTGGGTTTTGCATAAACCGAGCAACAAGGCCAACGACAAAGGAAAGGTTAGGACGAGTATGGGTTAGATACAAAAGTTTTCCTACAAGTTGACGGTATAAGGTAGCATCAACTTCAGGAGAAGTACAAGTGACTGAAAGTTTGACTCCAGACTGAAAGGGAGAAGGGGCTGGCTTATAGTCTTCCATGTGAAAATGGCGTAGAATATCACAGGCATACTTGGACTGGGAAAGGGAAATACCTTCCTTGGATTGCAAGACTTGAAGACCAAGAAAATAATGTAAGTGTCCTAAGTCTGTCATTTCAAACTTCCTTTTAAGGCTAGACTTCACATGTTTTATAAGGTTGGGATTAGTACCAGTCAGGATAAGATCATCAACATAAAGAACAAGAATGATAAGAGACTTGCCCACTTTCTTGGTGTAGACAGTATTGTCAGAATGACACCTAGAAAAGCCAGATTCTAAAAGAAAGCTATCTATTTTGGCATACCAAGCTCGAGGAGCTTGCTTGAGACCATAAAGGGATTTCTTAAGCTGACATACAAGGCTGGAGTCTGTTTGTATAAAGCCAATAGGTTGTTCCATATAGATTTCTTCATGCAAGTCCCCATGCAAGAAAGCAGATTTAACATCCATCTGATGGACTTCCCATCTGAAAGAGGCAGCAAGGGAAAGAACAAGGCGGGTGGAGTTCATTTTGGCAACAGGGGAGAAGGTTTCGGTATAGTCAATGCCTTCAACTTGTGAAAAACCCTTAGCAACAAGACGAGCTTTATGTTTATCAACGTTGCCATCTGGTCCATACTTGGTTTTGTAAACCTATTTGCATCTAACAAGTTTTTGTCCCTTTGGTAGAGGAACAAGATCCCATGTATCATTTCCTAATAATGAATGATATTCTTCATTCATAGCTTCTTCCCAATCTGGATGGCCTGAAGCTTCTGCAAAGGTGTCAGGATCATAATTCATTGAAGCTTGAGCCAGTAAAGAAGAGGCTCTATCGAACTGAGAACGTGTACGTCGCTGATCTGTAGGATCACCGACAAGATCACCTGCTACATCCTGAGTAGCACGGACCCATTTTGGAAGCTGAGGAGCTGAAGGAGGATCCTGAGAAGGTGGGGGAGGATTGTCATCCTCGCTTTCATCATCTGAAGAAGAAATATTTTCAAAAGTAGAAGAGATAGGGAGAGGTGGCACATCCGCCGAACTAGGCTCGCAGGCCGATATATTTTTAGCAAACTTTTCATCTCTTCTAATGATAACATTTTTGGACTTAAGTGGAATAAGTCTATATCCTTTAACATCTTCAGAATATCCAAAAAAAATACATTTTTCACTCTTAGGTTCTAAAGCTTTATGTTTGTCATCTGGAATATGGGCCCATGCTTCACTTCCAAAAACATGAAAGTGACTTACATCTGGTTTAATTGAGCTCCATGCTTCTTCTGGAGTGATATTCTTTAAAACCTTAGTAGGAGTGTGATTTATTATGTAATTTGCACAATTAGTTGCTTCTGCCCAAAAATTAAGACCAAGTCCTTTAGATTGAAGCATACAATTAGCCATTTCCTTTAAGGTGCGATTCTTCCTTTCAACTACACTATTTTGTTGTGGAGTATATGGAACAGTATGTTGCATTTGAATTCCATTCTCAGTGCAAAAGTTGATGAATTTGTTGTTAACATATTCTCCGCCATTATCAGATCTTAGCTTAAGAATTTGATGTCCAGATTGTTTTTCAAGAAAGGCCTTAAAGGCCAAGAACATGTTAAATACTTCACTCTTGAGTTTTAAGAAGTAAACCCAAGTGCGTCTGGAGAAATCATCAATGAAAGTTAAGAAATACTTGTAGCCAGAGAATGAAACAACTTGAAGTGGACCACATAAATCACTATGCACACGATGTAAAGGGGCTGAGGCGTGCCAAGAGGCACGTTTTTCAAAACTATCCGGATGATGTTTTCCGAGTACACATCCGGAACAAACACCATCTCTGCAAGATACCATTGGAAGACCTGTCACCATATTTTCTTTACATAGATTCTGAAGGGAGCGATAGTTTAAGTGACCAAATCGCTCATGCCAAAGTTTGCTCACTTCATCGTTATGAGCAACAAATACCGAGGGAAGATTTGATGACCCAAAGTTGTGAAACTTATACAACCTTGTAGAATCATCAGCAATGCCAGTAGCTAAAATCTGTCTAGGATCTCTTAGGTCCTTAATTACAACATCGTGAGGTGAAAATTCAACGATTTTACCTTCACCTGAATGAGTTATCTGATATACAGATAGAAGGTTGCAGGATAAGGTTGGAACACATAATACATCATTAAATTGACCATTGTCTATATGAACAGTTCCAGTCCCTACAACACTAAGAGATCTATCATCACCAACATATATATTTTTGGTGTTACAATCATTTAAAGAAGAAAACATGGTTTTGTTTTTGGCCATGTGATAAGAAGCTCCAGAATCAATGAGCCACTCATGAGAATGAGAAGAAGAAGATACATTTAGTGCATAGCCAGACCGAGCTGCTTGACAACCACATGCAAAAAGTGCTATTCCTGAAGATGAAGTTGAAGTTGAAGAGTGTTCCAAATGGATGTTATGCTTCTTCATTGCTGCTTCCAAGGCTTCCATCTTCTTAAAGCATTTGGATTCTAAGTGGCCATCTCGATTACAAAAGTTGCAATGTCTATCAGTCTTCTTCCCTTTGTTTTTATTTGTCTTATCATTTTTTTGAAATGATTTTTCATTTTGAGGCTGAAATTGCTTAGAACCCTTGTTTGGTTTAGGACCATTCCTTTTAGGATACAACTTCTTAGGATTCTTTGAATTTGGTTGCTGCTGGGCAGCTAACGCTTTCTTAGAAGAGTTTCCAAGATTAAGAAGACCAAGGTGTAAGAGTTTTTCTTGTTCTCTTATTAAAGAATCACAAAAGGAATCAAAGGAAGGGGACTTGTAGGCTTGTCCTTGAGAAATGAAGGCTTCTCTTGTAGAATGGAAGGTGGAAACAAACATAGAGTAGGTTGGTCCCAACTTAGTAAGAATGGAATAGATAAGGTTATTATCTTCTTTCTTAACCTTAACACCTTCCAAGAGAAGCCTAAGGGTCTTGAACTTGGACAAAAAATCTTCAATGCAAGAAAAATTATTGGGGTCCAATGTAAGCAACTCATTTTCGAGTTGATGGGCTTTAAGTTTATTTTTAATTCCAAAAACTTTAGTAATCTGTTTCATTGCTTCATCAAGAGTATCAAGTTCTGCAATATGGAATTTAAGATCTGGAGAAATAGACACCCCTATCAACCCTCGTGCTTGATCTTGCCTATTTTCCCATTTAGCTGCCTTATCTTCATCTTTTGGTTTGGTTTCTTGGCCTGAGGCTATTCTATAGAAACCTTTACTTCTAAGTAAATCCACAATGTAGGACCACCATTGGAAGTAGTTGGTGCTGTCAAGAATAACTTGGCATGGACTTTCCATTTTAACAGAAATTGAAGCTATAGATGCTGAAACTAAGTGTTCCAATGGAAGGATCTCGAAAAATTAGGCTGGTTCAAAAAAAAAACGGCTCTGAAAACGGCTTCCGGATGAAGAAGTTATGGCTTTTTGAAGAAAATTTGATGAAGATGCCGACGAAGTGCAGGATTGTGCAGAAATGAATGATAATGTTAAAAAAAAATCTGCCCCCTTTCCAAACTTAATCTAATTAGCTCAGCAAAAAGAATACTTGAACTCAAGACCTCTACTCTCATAAAGTAGCTTTGGACCAAGTGAGCTAAACTAAAAGTTTAGTAATTTGAGCTAAACCAAAAGTTTAGTAATTTGAGCTAAACTAAAAGTTTAGTAATTTTTGGAAAAGAGGAAGGGTTTTTTTTTTTTTTTTTTTGGTCGTTGAAGCTTTGGGCTGTGTGCTTGCTTGAGAAAGCTCTTTTTCCCTACAAAACAAAAAACACAAAACCCAACACGGACATACAAAAAAAAACGAACCTTGCGGCTCAAAGTTATCTTTAGCCGGAAACTAAATATTTTCCACAATGTTTCTGATTTTCCGAGATCACACTAAGGCGCAGTGGAAAAGAGCATATGCATGAGAAAAATCCTTCCTTTCTATTTCTGATTTGCCCAGATCGCACAGAGTCGTGGGGCAAAGAGCATACGCAGAATTGAAAGGTATAGATCCGGTAATAAAAAAACAAAAGGCTAAATAAACCGAAACTGAAATAAACAGAGAGAAAATAACTATAAACTGCAAATAAACACTGTATACCTCCATATCTTAAAAATGACATAGCTAGGGCTACCAGAAACCTTTTCGCGTGAAACGAAAGGGGTTCCTCACTGGAACAAATGCTCATAACACAATAGAGCAGTCCTCTCGACCCGAAAGTAGTCAGAAACAATAGATCTAGGAAACGACAGTCGGATGCAATTCTATCGGCTTCAGATTTGGATCACCAACGGACGCAGCCCTCAAATAGCTCTGATACCATGTAGGAATTTACAGGGCAAGTTCCTTAGACAGAACACCAAAGGACACCGCTCACAAACAGATCACAGATCAATACACCAGTATTTTTGACGTGGTTAAAACCCTCAAAGAGGGAAACAGTCCACGACCTGAGCCAACGTGGCCACTTCAGGAAATATATTAATAAAAGAATGAAAATTTACATAAGCTTCTCTCATGGATGGGTTAACCTACAAATGACCCTCCATGCTCTTTAAATAGAGATCATGGACCAATCGGGTGTTAAGCCACGGATCAAGTGTTGGTAATACCGAGGAGAGAATGAACCGTTGGATCACTACATATCGTGACCGTCGGATTGTAAGTTACAAAAGTACATAGTAAAGAAACACACTTTACCTAACTCTACACTAGACCAAGTTATACTTAACTATTTCCTATGTGCCAGAATATCCTAACAGTTTTTAAGTTTTTCTCATCATTGGTTGGCCTACCAAATCTTGCAATCCAATCATCATCATGCCACTTTCCCTTCTGCTCGCCATGTGTCAATATTCATGGCTTGATACAAGCAATCAAATATTCCTCAAGCAACCCCCCCAACCCTAGAATCAATGTCCCTTGCCTCAACCCTTATGCCTATATATATATTTTTTATCTTTCAAAATTTTACAAGTTTATATGGTGAAAAATAATTGGGGTTTTCACATTAAAAGAGGGCGTAACGATGTCGATATGATCACAAACCCAATTCACCACCACTTTTGAGTCTCCAAAGATCTGAATATTTTTTTATTCTTGAAATTTGCAACATATATTAGTGTCCAAAGTGTTGTAAATGTTGTCATGTTGTTTGTTTTTCTACCACACGAGTACCTAACATGCATATAATGATGTTTATTTGTGTATAAAAATGCTCCAACTCCATGTATTGGGGGGGGGGGTGTCCTTCCCTAGCACCATTCAAGAATCCCCACAGGATTTCTTGATCAATGCTTGACATGACTAGAATTCTAGTTTTTTCCCTTTTTGTTTCAATTTTGAATGCTTTGTAAGTGGAATCAATAATCCCCATAACAAACTAGAATGGTATTAATTTATCTAAAATAACCGAGTTTTGAGCCCAATAGGCATAATGAACAATAATATGGCTAGTCTTGATACACATAATATGGCTGTCATATTTGAAGATGTCCAATAATGTATGAATGTTTTTGTTGATATGCATGGGAGAGTAGACAAACCTATAGTTTCCCTCTCATTTTACAATTTTCTTAGAACTAAAGACATATGGCAAGAACAACCAACACTTAAGAATGAGGTTTGTCTTTATGTTTTTGCTCATCAAGAAGAGGTGATTTTTCATGTTTTCCAAGATCTTGTTGCAAGTTTGTTAGAATCATCAGTGAAGATAGATCTTGTTGTGTTCAAAAGCACAAGATTTCGGTTTCAATTGGAGTTTGATTTGCCACTCTCCTAATGTTTTTTGTCTACTCAAAGAGGTGTGAGAAGAATTCCAGTGGGTATCCATCTCATTTCATGGTCACACTAGAAATTCTATATCACTTGATTAAGCATTTCATTTAGTAGGTTAGAGTAGGGTAGAGTGTACAAAAGGCTTTTTGGGCAAGAACATAGTTCAATATTCTGTATGTGCTTTTAGATTACAGTAGTAGTATTTTAAGATTTTAGTTTGGGGCAGTGTACAATTTGGGTTTTCAGTGGATTTGGTCACAGGTCAGTTTGAATTTGGTTCAGTTGCAGAGCATGTCAATTTGCAGTTTGAAGTTGATGGGTTGGGATCATCCCAATGGATTAGGCACTTGGTCTACGTGTTCTTTGCTACCTCACAAGGAGGAAAACTTCCCCACTAGAGCGAGTTGTTATCTCAGTCTAGCTTCAGAGTATAAGGCTCAACAATTTTACATTTTTATTCAAAAAATTCAGACGCACTAAAAATTCAATTGTCATCACTAATTTGAAAATGTCAAATAAAGGCACTGACAGTTGGATTGTCAACGCAAATTCAAAAAATATCAAACTAAAGTGTTGACGAGTCACACATCAGCAAAGAACCAGGTACCAAGACAAACGAGCACTGCCAAATCAATTACCAACAAAACCAATCGTCGAACGACAGATTTCAAGGTTAAGAAGAATGGGAGGGAAAATATAAATGTAGATATTCTATTAGAAGCACTAAAAACACTTAGTTGAGATTTTTGAACAATCGCTATCAAATTATTTGTCAGCTAATTTTCCTATGTTTTGTCAATGGGCGCTGCCAAAATAATCGTCAGCACAACTGAATCAATGATTATCACATGGTTGTTAACTCAGTTAAAGCTACAAAGGTAATTGGTTTGGGCTGGAGTTTAATTTTTTTCTTAAAAACTCAGGCGCGCTAACAATTAACATGTTAGTGCTAATTTAACGAGTTCAAACGAAAGAATTGACAAATCAACTGCCAGTGTGACACTCTGGTTTTTCATGTTTTAGTTATTATCTTCAAGTGAAGTTTCCAAACAACTGGAGATGAATTTTTGAAAACCAAAACAGGTTTTTGGAGGGAACGAACCAATTAACGAAAACCTCCTCAGTTTTCTAACAACTATCATGGTTTGAGAGATTCAAATGTAACTTTGAGGCCTATTTTTCTAGATTTTTCAAATTTTAGTTTCCTATAAAAATGCCAAGTCAACAGTTGAAGGCCATCTCATCAAATTCTACTTGGGGATCAAATACTATCTCCTCCTTGATTTTTTATTTTGTTTAGTAAGCTATAGATAAATGAAAAGGGTTCGAGATCCATTTTTTTATTTATCTTGAACAGTTTGTAAGTAGTCTATAAAGACTATCATTTTTGTAATGTACAGGTTTGGAATTTGAAGAGAAAACCTATTATAACCACGTGCATTTGATTAATTTAAGAACTTTTGGACAAAAATAAAAGGGTTTTGTGCCAAAGATTCATTTTTCAGCATTTCTCGTTTGTTTCTTAGTGTTTTTTTCTTTCTTTGTTATTCATTGAGTGTTTAAGCTTCTCATCTGAATTAATAAGTAGATCTATAATTCATGTCACAATGATCTATATCCTATATTCAGATATTCACCTTTCATCTGATGAGTTAAATACAAATTCCTCATTATGATGCTATGTTTTTAAAGCTCTAAGTGTATTCCTCTTCTTTCTTTCATGCTATAGATGATTAATGTCTAGCATATTGTTGAAATACATGCCTTTGGAACCGATAATCCTTATAAACCAAACTCCAAAGATTCTTAAATCAGGGTATTTGACTCCATTTCCCAATGGTTTCTTCCCATACTCCAACTAAGTTTAGAAACTTCCACATTAATTTGGCCACATAGCATATCACAAACCTTCTACCATTATGACTTAGGGTAGTTGAGTTTGACGAGAGTTCCCTCTACAGGTTGAAGAGCTAACTTTCAATCTCAAAGTGGTTTGAGGTTACCTTAGTGATATCCCTCCACAACCGGGGTTATTTCTGAGTGATAACACATGTTATCCAAATACCAATAATGGGGAACACATTAGTTAATTCCTTACAAACAATGGAGGAGTTTGAAATAGAATTCCTTGGATCTCAAATCCAATTGATCATTGATTTCTAGCAAAATATTTGTCCCTGATGGCCCTACTCAATAGGAATTTGTTGTTCAAAAGGCACCACAAACTTTGTGCTACTAAATACTAGCTAAATAAATCTATATACTTTAAAGCATCGACCTCCTAAAAGTTTGAGTTTTGCAATGGAAGTCCATTTGACCAAAGGGATACCTTCCAAGGATCTGTTGTCGACCCACAAGAATTTAAAGTTGAGTTTATGATTTTTCTGAAGGATACTTTTTGGGATAGTAGCAATCAAGGTTCAATAAACTGAGATGCTTTCAAGCATCAATTTAACTAGGACTAATCGACCTCCCCTAAAGAAAGGTTTGTTCACTCATAATGAGATTCTGGCCTTAATCTTCTTAATAATCCAAAGCATATCCACCACCTTCTATGCATTTGATCCAGATTTAAATAGGAATGCAATAAATTACATATATAACCATAAATATAGAGATGCAATAGAAATAAAAATTCATTACATTAATATCAAATACTGAAATATGCTTACAAACAGAATGGAAACAAGACTAGATTAGGCGATGGTAGCTTATTTCTTAGAAGAGATGTGGCAGCTACATGCCTCTGAACTTAGTTACAATGAGGCTCAAGGGCCTTTTTATTATTGAACAATAATAGAAAATGCTAAACAACCAAAACCCTAACCCATGGAGATGTAACACCAAGAGTTTATGGGCCCTGTTGGGGTTAGTTGGGCAGCCAACTTCCTAAGGTCATAACTTGGTCATATTATCTTCATTTGATGCATATGATACCTCATTGGAAAGATATCTTCAAGGACTATGGTTGTGGATGCGATTTGATTTGATTTTATCGAGGGATTTTGCCAAAAAAAACGTCGTTTAGGGCCTCAAAACGGCCTTGGAAGTTCAAGACCCAAGAAACTGCCAAAAATAGTAATTTTTGCTACAATTAAGGAAACTAAGAAAGACTGAAAGAAAAATGGTGAGGGTCCAAGTGGAATAGGTGGGTGGCCAGCAATATCCCTAGATCTGTCCTCCCCCCTTAGAAAGCAATGGTTTCCATTGGGTTGAGTTCCTCCATGAGACTAGGAAACTTCTGCTAAACTTAGTCCCTAGTGAGCCATTTGCCTTGGTGCAGGAGTTGGCAGACTTTGACATCTCGATATAGCTAGATCTTCTACATCTGTGTGTCCGTGATTCGATCAGTTGCAACGTGTTCCATGCAGTCTACATTTAACTCTGTTCGTGTGAGTTGTTCTATAATGTCGAATGTGTCAAGTAATGGTGGAAAGTATGGCTGAAGGCGATCCACATTGAACAGTGGGTGCAGGCCAAGGAATGGGGGAATGCTGAGCTCAAAAGAATTATCTCGCATAGCGTTGGTGATGGTGTATGGCCCATATCAAAGTGGGTGAATCTTGCGGCGAGGCCCAGCGAGGCGCTCCTTCTGCAAATGTAGCCAAACTTTGTCGCCCACCTGGAACTAGTGTGGCACCCAATGTTGATCATGCCATTGCTTGTACTTAGCATTAGCTTTGTCCAATATGTCATGGACTTGTTGGCGAATGTGTTGAATGTGCTCAATGAAGTTATTTTCCTTGTCGTCTTCGAACTAGACATGAGCCAAATCTATCTTCCAAATGGTATGGCCACATCAATGGGACATAGTGGCTGGAATCCCAAGCCCACCTAAAAAGGGTTGTGGCCAGTCGAGCTGTGGAGAGTCTAGTTATAGATGTGCTGGACATAGGGGAGGCTCTCATCCCATGTGCGTGGATGCTTTGAGTTGTACATGTGTAGAATGTGTACGATCATCCTATTGACGACCTCTGTCTAGCCATCAGTTTGGGGATGGAAGCTATGGACTTAGTGAGCTTGGTGTTTAATATATACCAGAGACTAAACCAAAATGTACTGAGGAACATGCTGTCATGATCTGAGATGATAGACTATGGGATCCCAAAGTGTACCCACACTCGTTCACAGAAGAGTTTAGCAGTGGCTTCTGTTGTGATATTCTTCTTGCAGGCCGCCATAATGGCCATCTTCGAGAATCTGTTGACAACCATAAAAACATAGTCATTGCCATGCTTAGTAGAAGGAAGGCCCGACATGTAATCCGTGGAGATGGATTGCCAAGTTCGACTAGGAGTAGGTAGTGGAGTATATAAGCCTTGTTTATTGATGGTCGGTTTGGCGATGGCGCAAGCAGTGCAGGATCTGATGTACTTCCCAACATCCTGTCGAAGATTTGGCCAATAGAAATACTTTTGTAGTGCTGCCATCATTTTCTCGACCTCGAAATGCCTAGTGACCCGACTATAGTGCACTTCCCAAATCATCTTGGCATGTTTGCTTGAAGGAACACAAAGGTGTCCCAAGTGGCATAACAAAGCATCCTAGAGGTGAAAATCTAGAACTTACTGACCCTCCAAGAGTGTATGGTATGTGTGGTCAAATTTTGGGTCGCTTTTGTAGAGAAGTGGCCAATCAGAAGTCTCGTGCCCACAAGAGTTGAGCACGGTGGTTAATGCCATGATCGGTGGTTGATTGAGGCAATGTGCAACATTATTGGTGCTGCCCTTATTGTACTTGATATTCAAATGGAACTGTTGCAGGTATGTAGACCACTTCTGATGGCGATCATTCGGCAACTTCCCTTGCATCTGTATGAACTGCAGGGGTCGGTGGTCTGTGTGGATGACCGTTTCCTTCCCCAAAATGTAATGCTATGGTTGTTGCAAGTCTGGTAATGTGAGCACTGGTGCAGAGAAGATGTGATGTTTCAACTCTATGAATGTCTTCTGTTGAGATTTAGACCAAAAGAATTTTTCTTTTGCTCCTCCCTTGGTGATTTGACTCAAAGCCAAGTGATATGAGAGAACCCCAACACGAACCTGTGGTAGAAATTGGTAAGACCCAAAAAGCTGCGGAGTTCTGTCAAAGTGGTTGGGGCTGGCCAATCTTGAATGATTTGGATCTTGGTTAGATCCATATGCACCCCCATTCATCAATAATGTATCCCAGATACCGAACCTGGGTCATGCCAAAAGTGCATTTCTCCAAATTGGCACACAGCTTGTGTTGCCGCAATGTTTGGAGAACCTGTCAGATGTGGTGGAGGTGATCTTCCCAACTCTGGCTGAAGATTAGTGTAGAGTATCCAAAATGTATTCAAAATATCATCCACTCTCACCTTTATCATGGCCATTTCACTCACATGTCGCAACTCCGTGACCATATAACTTTTCATTAGCCTCCATTTTTATAATTATATGGGTTCCATTTGTGTTTTCCAAAAGTTAATGACTTCTAGTATTATAAGTGAATTAAATGGTTAAAACTTATAAAAAAATACATATAATTGCTAATAATTAAAAGTGGGTTGAGTTTCATGACATGTGTAGGTCATTTGGAAGCTTCCAAGGCACCCTTATGTGGCCTCCAGTGCTCAAATTCGAATTCCCTTCAAGATATGGAAGAAGATTTGGATAAAGGTCCAAGAGGATATGTGTCTCATCATTACCTATTTGAGTTGTAACTCTATGAGATTTTCTAGGGATCTAGGGAGAGAAAATGGACCTCCATTAATGAGGTAGCTTCTTATGTTCTTTTATAAATAGGAGAGCCTTCTCCTTTCAAAGGCATGTGTAAAGTTGGAGATACTCAGGTGGAATGTTAAGATTACTTATAAATGGAATTTAGATTTAGCACCATGCTCATGAGTGATATTCACCTTGATTGGTAATGCTTGCACTGGGAGCCTCTCAACTTGCCAACTCTCATGATTTTGGATTGGCCACCTATAATGTGTGAGATTTATTGTTTTTCATATATTTAGATTTATTGTTTTTGGATTTTTTGCTTTCATAGATTAAGATTTATTTCTTTCATATCTTTTCCTGTGTGAGAGGTTAAGAATGATTGTTTTTGCTTTCATTTCATGTCATGTGGTTTTGATTATTCATTTCATAGGATCCTGATTTGATAATGCACACATGATCCCTTAGAGTAGATTTCATTTCATGCAATTTCAATTCCTGCAAGTGTTCAATTAAGGTTTCAATTTCGCGCGTTGTACTATAATTGTACTATAATTTCTTTTGAATTGAGTGTTGAATTAGAATAGGTGAATTTGGTTTGTCGTTATTTGGTTTTGCAGTTAGATTGATCTAAATTGAAAGTTAATTTCTATCATATATAGTGCACGCACACTTCGCAAGTTTTATGAAACCCCTGGGTTGACAATTAAATGATAGGTAATTAATTTGCCTCAACAATAAGGATGTCATCCAAGTATACCACTTCAAATCAATTGGTGAATGGTTGCAAGGTGTCATCCATCAACCTCATGAAGGTTGCAGGAGCATTCATCAACCCGAAATACATAACCAACCATTCGAAAAGGCCCTCCTTGGCTTTCAAGGCAACCTTCCACACATCAGAGGGTTCGATTGGTACCTGGTGATATCCAAACTTCAAGTTAATCTTGCTGAAATATTTTTCCCCCTTGAGTTGGTCTAGAAGGTCATTAATCTGTGGGATCGGGTACTTATTCCAGACAATGATGTTGTTCAACACCCGATAGTCAATACTGAGTCTCCAAGTCACATCCTTCTTCTGTACCAACACGATCGGGCTCCCACAGGGTGATGAAGTCGGTTAGATGTGACCTTTTTGCAGCAACTCCTGAATCTACCTCGTGATTTCATCGTTTTACGAAACAGAGTGCTAATAGATTTGTCCATTGAGCAACGACGCACCTGGGGTCAGATCGATGAAGATGTCCTCGTACTCCTCCATGACCTTATCCATCTGTTGTTGTCGTGCGGAGGGGTCATGTCTGGAGATTGTGGCCATTGCCTTCTTCTTTCCTTGAGGGTGTATCACCAGGAAAACAAATTTCTTGGTTTTGAAAATGAGCTTACTGCATTGTTTTATAGTAACCAGAGAGATGGTAGTAGGCGATGCTACCTCCGGTATCCTGTACAACTTATTTCCCAATGTAACAATAACAGTGCGAGGCCTTGACTCATACATAACATGTCGCTTCCACAAGTATGGTTGGCCTAATAATACATCACAAACATCAAGGGGAGGAACATCACATAATAACTCATCCGTGAAGGGCTTGATGTTGTGTGGAAGGCGACATTGTTGGCTCACGCGAAGATCCCGTCCTTGGTGAAGCCACCTGATGGTGTATGGTTGTGGGTGTACTGTGGTCAATAAGCCCAACCGCTTCACGACCTCTGCTACAATGAGGTTCTTTTGGCTCCCGTTGTTGACAATGAACCGCAATAGGGAACTCTTTACCCACATCTGGGAGTGGAAGAAATGCTCCTCCTCTAGATCTTCGGGTTCCTCCTTTGGATGTTCATGGTGGAAACGGTGGCGTTGGGCTCTGCATCAATGATATGCTTCCCTTTGTCATTCCCCTTGTAGGGTTTTGACTCAAAGTCGGAACATTCATCTGATTCCAAAGCCTTCAGCTCGGCCACTAGTGATTTCTTGGCCTAACACTCACTTGTGTTGTGAGTGGAGCTCTTATGGAACTCACATCACTTTCCCGTGTCCTTCTTGGGCTTCATAGTGTTGTCCTTTACTTGTGGCTTTGGCGGGTTATCCTGGGTTGTCTCTCCTTGGATTTGTCCTTTGTTCTGCAGTTTGGGGGCACCTTTCCCTTGCTTCGGATTCACAGATCCAAAGTCTCGCTTTTTCTGTTTAAACTTCTGCTCAATATTGATAGCGTATTGATACGTCATACTGAGCAAGGAGATGTCTAGGAACTCCATCTTGTCCTGGATGTATCTGTGTAGGCAGTCGTGGTACTTGGCGTACCAAATGTTTCTCAGAATCCTTGATACCCAACTTCATGCGAAGGGTATGAAAAACATTGGTAAACTTCGGCACATCTTGGTCCCTACCCTGTCGCAGCATGGTGCACTTTATGTATTTGTCCTCATAGCTCCCGACATGGTAGTACTGCTCTTTGATGGCATCCTAGAATGAATTCCAAGTGGGAGCGGCTGGAAACAATGAGGTCATACTTTCATCCTTCTACTCACAGTAGGTTTCCCACCAGTCCTTGATGTGGGGGTGACTTTGAGAAGAGAAAAAGTAATATTTTCTAGGTTGGAAAAACCATGAACAGAAAAATATCCTTCTAGTAGATTTCACCATTTATCTACGACGTATGCATATATTTGGCCCTCAAATATGGGAATGTCAAAGTTTATTTGTACCTTAACAGGTGTGGAGCCTCCTGTTACACAGTAATTTGTCACCATCCCTGTTACTCCTCTTGTCGTACCTTGGAGGACTCATCCCGGGAGTTATAAGAAGTGACAAAGTCTAAAAACACTTACATTATGTTTCCCTGAGTATGTACTCCATGTTCCCTGAAGACACCTTCTGCAGATTATCCCTGAAAAGTGCTCTTTTTCCATTGGCGCAAGTCCACAGTATCTTACCCGCGCCAATCATGGAGATCCTCAAAAGAGGGCGCGACCATAGGCGCTATGTCTTAGAGCAACAGTCGCGCCAACCAAGTTTAGTCATGCTTTTTGCCTTAACGCACGTCCGACTGTTGTTTCCTTCATTACATGGAGCTTTTATGAGGATAAAAAATCAGCTTTATGTCGGGCTCTATCCTATCTCCATCTTTAATGGCTTTTGGGGATAATGTTAATCCACAAAAGGTGTCCCGGTTCATCGTATCCTCCTCCTTTCTTCATCTATATAAGCTTGTCATTATGCATTGGACAAGCTAGTGATAGTAGTGATAATCGTTAGTCATGGAGTGTTAGATGTTGAGTTCTTGAGTTCTTGGAGGAATGCTAGTGAGTGCTAGAGAGGTTATGATGCCGAAGAGGAGATGCATTGCAAGACACATATAGTTACTCGCCCAGCCAGGAGAAGGGTCAACGTCAGAACAATGGTTGTAACTTTTCCTGTTTATTATTAATTGATGAGCGACTGCTATTATAGTTCCAATCTCATTGTCTATTATGGTGATGTGTTGATTTATTTCCTTTCTGACTGAAATATAGTTGTGCCTTGGTAGTTTTTATGTTGGTATCTGTCTCTTCCTTTGCATGTGCAGGTGTTCGTTTATGATCTGTTGGAGCGAGGGAGCGGGGATATCAACTCTGCTTCAATCATAGCATTGGACTCCAGGTTGGTCTTCTTGATTCACCTTTGATGCATAACTAGGAACTTGCGTAGCAGCGTGGTTTGATTGTGGCTAGTTCTGTTATAGGCTAGAGGGATCGCCTCTGTCCGCAGAGGGGATTTACCTGACCAACAATTTGGCGACTCCGCTGGGGAGTAGCTATTTGATTTTTGTCTTGCATGTTGATTTTCTTCTGCTTGCTTGACTGAATGAGCTTCCTGAGTCAGTTTTGAGTTTATTCTTTACTGTTTGACCCATCTGAGCACTGTCAACCCGACCTGAGGTCGTATCATTTATTTTTTTTAGTTGGCAAGCTTAATTGGCGCGGTTATTTCTCTGACAGTTGCGCCAGTTGGCGCATGTTGCTCATAGGCAACTCGCGCCAATCCTGTGGTAGCGCAAGTTGCAGGCTGACAGTCGCGCCAGCTCTGTCAATTTTGCCTGTGTGTGGGTGGAAAGCTCTTTCAATCTCTTTTTATATCTCTTACAGCCTCTGGAACTGTGTTGAACCTCTGCTTGACTGGTCTTAGCCTTTATCCCTCAGTTGTTTGCTTATTTCTATTGATTTTCGACTCAGCCCTAGGACATCTAGTGACTTTGCATGTCTAGCCTTCTGTGGGAAGTTTCGGTCTCTTGATTATCCAGTCAGCTTGTTGGTTGTGTTCTGCACCTATCCAGTGCTTTGTTAAAGCTTGATCTTCTATACTCTGAGTGATTCACTTCTAGCCTCTTTGGATTTCACTCGATTTCATTCGAACTTAGATTACATGGTTCAGTGAAAGTCTTTTGTGTTTTTTCTTGCTTGCATGGTTCTTTTTGGTGTTTCAGAATTGGTTCTATTTCATTGAGTGAACTTGGATTGTGCATATCTCTTAAAATTTGTTTACATGCATCATGCCATCTTAAAGGAAAGAAAAACAAAAAATCTTTTGCATCATATTAGTTAGCATTTATTGTTATTTGTTGCTATTAAAAAGAAAAAGAAAAAATTTCATTTCTTGTTATTAGCTGCATTAGGATCTTTGTTGTTTGTTGAGTGATCACTTCGTTTGTGTAAAAATCTCAACCCTCCTGTAGATAGAATTCATTGAATCAAATGATATAATTTTGGCATATAGTTTGCATTTAAGAAGTTTTTGAGATATCACATACGGTAGGACCAAAAACTGAAACATAATCGAAGATAAACTTTAAAATGAACTCAATGAACATAACAACGCATTGGAACATAACGCAAATACTCTAGAGGTCTAGGTTAGAGACGTGTTCCGGCGTCTTTAAACCTGGTAGTTTATCGTCGAGTGGTTGGGTGATTCCTCCACGGTGAAACGATAGGTGCCAATACGGACTGTGCTCCCACGTACCGTCGAGTATATATTGGGAGACCCCTATAGGAATAAAGCCTTTATCCATAGGAAGCCGTGTCAGCCGCCCTACGATTCGCAATGCAGTGAACACAACATTCACGAAGATTGACCACCCGTACCCTAAAAAGTATTATGTGGTTTTGCGAAAAGTTTGGCACACCTTCTACCTAGAATTCCAGAGTAGTCACTTTTGATCCTTTTCGGACTCCCTAAACGAAAAGGTGCCTGTGAGCGTCTTGTCACTTCGTGCTCATTAAATATTCGAAGGAGACTAGAGTCATCTTTTATCCTTTTCTCGACTCTTAAAAAATGAAAAGGTTAAGTTCAGTGTCTTAAAATTTATTGGCCACGATAACATCTACCCAATTAGATTTTGTTTGCGTTAGCTTGAGTAGGATTATTTCTCGTTCAATGGCAGCCTTCCCGGTGCCCATCGGCCAAGGTGTTCCTCCTGATGGGAACCCTCGTCCATTTCCTTCTGTTGGAAATGTCGGTGTTCAGTATATCGCAACATTGTCTTTGCCTGGGTTGACCATTGGTTTACCCGTATGGTTGTTTTCAAACTCGATGGTCTCAAGTGTGGTGACCCTTGTTCCGCCACCACCTCCTCCACCCGAACAACACCATGTTGATTCTAAGGTGGACCCCTTTCCTTCTTCGCCCATTGCTGCGTCCTCATCTTCTATTTCGCCTGGTGAAACCGTGGATTTCACTAACCAGGTGGCTAAGAAAAAGAAGAAGAAGACCAACAAGAAGAAGTCTCCTAAGGGAAAGGTCGCATCTACCACGAAAATATCTGAAGTGGAATCCCCTTCTGCTCCTCCGTGGAAGGCTAAGTCTCCTTGTCGATTATGCAAGGGGGACCACTTTCTTTCTGATTGTCCTGGTATTCCCAGGATCCTCGATATATGGTCCCGTGACCCGACTCACTCCTTGTCGTCGCCAATCGACGATACCTTGTCAGTTGGTAAGAGAAAAGGGAAGGTTCGTTTCCCTTGTCGACTTTGTGAAGGTAATCATCTCCTTCGCCTTTGTCCATTTATGGATGAAGCTTCCCGTCTTTTGGCAAGTCTGTCAGCTCCCTTACCCAAACTACCTGCTGGATATCGGCGTCTCTTTGCAGCTGCAGATCATCTCTCCACTAACCAAGTGATCAAACATGATTCCTCTTTGGTCCAGACCTCTCTTCCTGAACCTACCTGTGCTCCGCCTGTTCCAGACCAGTCCCTGGTCGGAACAAGTGTTGATTTATATTCATCATCTACACACCACTCTACCATCAAAGATGAACCATCTGAGTCCAAACCAAACGAAAGTCCACAGTTCCAAATTACAGTTGACCCGATCTTTCAAAAGGTCCAGATTACAAGTGACCCGGTTTTGCCTACAGAGGTTCCATCTTTAGATGATCTTACACCTGAATCCAAACCAGACCAAAGTCAAGAGGTCCAGATTACAAGTGACCCGGTTTTGCTTTCAGAAATTCCAGCCTTAGATGATCTTACACCTGAATCCAAACCAGACAAAAGTCAAACAGTCCAGATTACAAGTGACCCGGTTTTGCCTTCAGAAGTTACCTCCTCAGATGATGTTATCACTGCAAAGAATGAAGATCCCACCGCCCAAATTCTATTTATTAACGTAGATGATCAAGTGAGCATCCCTCTCATTCCTTCGCACCAGGAAGAAAGTCCATCAGAATCATATCCGACTGTCTATCCAGTCCCACCTCCAAGCAACCTAGTTGTTTCCTTCAATTGGGATCAACTAGTTAATCCTCGGTTACCAGCCTCCATACCATTTCGAATTATAGTCCAAGTCTACCGCATGGTTATGGCCGGTACAATTATTGATGAGGGATCTCCTGTGAGTATCCTTTCTTCAACAGCTTAGGAAGCACTTGGTTCCCCACTGCTTCTGCCTGAGATGAGAAACCTTACAGGTTTCCATCGAGAAACCACTCGACCTTTAGGAATTGTTTCCAATGTACCTATCACATTAGAAGGGAAGACTATTCAAATGGGTGTCATGGTAGTCCAAGGTCCGTTAGATTACAATTTACTCCTTGGACGAGACTATATTTATCGCATACGTGCTATTGTGTCCTCACTCTTCAGAGTGATGTGTTTTCCGCATGAAGGAAGAACGATCAAAGTCGTAGACCAACTTTCCTTCCCCGGTTCGCACTTCACATATAGTCATCTACCATTCCTAAATGGTCTTATTTCCACAGGAAATACCCCAGCACCCACCCCGTCATTCTGATGACGGCAGCTCACCCGGGTGCGTAACTGAAGCCCGGGGGGCATGCATCCTCCTTCAAAATCGAGTCTTTCCAAGTAAAACTTCATTCCATCCACTCCGTGAATGCCATGAATCTTGGGGGCATGTACCTCGATTTGTATGATCATGCTGGGGGCATCTAGCTCGATTTGTATGATCATGCTGGGGGCATTTGTATGATCATGCTGGGGGCATGCAAAAAAAAAAAAAAAAACTTTTTAACAAGCAAAGTTCTCCATGGTTCAAGCTTGTTTAAAAATGAACCCATTTACATCCCGTGATTGCCTTTTATTCTGCTAAATTCTGCTAGATGAGCCTTGGTTGTTTCATTCCATCGCCACCATCTTTTTGGCCGATCATATGCTTTCACTTGGTTGTTTCTCCTTTACTGAGGAACCGCAGCAATGAGTGGTTTTATTAGCCAGCCTCTTAACCTTTACATGTTTCGAGTAAGTTCCACCATTACCGGAACCAGTTGCTATCCTTTATACCACTCGTTCCTTCAGGACGAGTCGCCTTTACGCTCTTTTCTGACTCGTAAAATATGAAAAGATTGTCGAGTATTTTTCCTTTTTGACTCGTTAAAGAGAATAAAAATGGAGGTCCGCTTTCAGCTCTTTTTCTGACCATTTAAAGAGGAAAAGATTTCCGAGTCACTCCTCTTGACTCGTTAAATGGTAATAAGGGGCGGTCGTTTTAAGTTCTTTTTGTCGACCGTTAAAACATAAAAAGATTACCGGGTTTTTGTCGTTTCAAACTCGTTAATGGTTACGAAACGACGTGGTTTTGACCGCTTTTTTACTTTTTCAGGTCGAAATCACTAATTATGAAAAGTACTCCTCGATCGTAATGATCGGGCGGTTCCTTCGGGTATTATTTTATACTTTTTCGGGCCCGAGAGACACAACTTTACGAAAAAGGACATCCTTGGAGTTTCCTTTTCTGCTGTCTTTTCAAACTCTCTAAACATGAAAAGACGCCGAGTTCTTCCTTTGTCAGACTCGTTAAAACTTAATGACATCGGATTTTGTCACAACACAAGCATATGCTATCCCCATCAAGCTTGTTAAAAATAACTGGGGTACTCGCCAGAAATGGCGGGGGGAAAAGAAAATTTTTGAACCATAATTATTACCATAACGGCAGTATGTCGCTCTTGAACATGGCACTTTTTGCTTTCGTGTCCGGGGTGGGGATATTTCATCTCATATCTTTCACTTGCTTCCATGGACTTGGGTACCCTATTTGACCTCTCATCCACTCATTGCCTCATCATCATGACCTTTGATACATTGATGTCAAATACTGCCAATTCCGTTAATGTGCCACCGATATGTTCAAGAGAAGTTGACCTCTGCAAAGAAACAACCTCCCTCTGATAGTTCGCACAATCTTGATTCACAACATTATCTCTCTGTCTCGTGTCGATGATGTGGGAAACATTATGGCCCACCTTCGATCAAGGTCACTCCCTGTCGACTTCAACTCATTATCCAGGAAGTTGATCTAGAGACTCCTTTCCGATGCCTTGGAGCCTGCATGACTCAATGGCAGGTTCTTCGTGTTCGACGTGAGGTTTTCATCATTGGCTTCCGATCGAATGATTCTATGGGTGTTCAACTTCAGATCATTGATTCACACGCCGTAGATTGTACCTGTAGTACCTTGAGGGCCATTGTCATTATTGGTGGTACCTCTCGCGTCTGTTAACAATTTCCACTATTGACTGGTAATCAGACGATGTTCATGCATGTTCGACTTCAGCTCACATATTCACATGCTTGAACTTGTACTCTTGTTCGGGGCGGGATGGAGCGCAAGACCCTGGATTGTGTCTGTTGTAATCCAGGCGTGATTCTTGATACTTGACTCATTCACTGGATGGCTGCGACCATACCTGAGTCAATTCATTGATCCTAACCAGATGGCTGCGTCCATACTATGGATCTAGATTATTTATGTACTCTCTTATGGATGGATGTGACCATACCACGTACATCATGTAATTGAACTATCAGTCATGTCTCTTAATACAGATCCTCGGCGGCAGTAACTATATGTGCTCTTATGTGTTCTTGTTAGGTCCCTATACTACTAGTGTAACCCCTTATTGTTATTAGTATAACCCACTTATTATATTGATGTACCAATGTAGTGCCCATATAGTTACCATTATGCCCCTATACTACTAGTGTAGGGGCCTAACAGTTCTTGCGTGTTCTTGTAAAGCATTTCACCCCTCTCCACCTCTCAGACTTCATGCTTTAGGGGGCATCTGTTACACAGTAATTTGTCACCATCCCTGTTACTCCTCTTGTCGTACCTTGGAGGACTCATCCCGGGAGTTATAAGAAGTGACAAAGTCTAAAAACACTTACATTATGTTCCCCTGAGTATGTACTCCATGTTCCTTGAAGACACCTTCTGCAGATTATCCCTGAAAAGTGCTCTTTTTCCATTGGCGCAAGTCCACAGTATCTTACCCGCGCCAATCATGGAGATCCTCAAAAGAGGGCGCGACCATTGGCGCTCTGTCTTAGAGCAACAGTCGCGCCAACCAAGTTTAGTCATGCTTTTTGCCTTAACGCACGTCCGACTGTTGTTTCCTTCATTACATGGAGCTTTTCTGAGGATAAAAAATCAGCTTTATGTCGGGCTCTATCCTATCTCCATCTTTAATGGCTTTTGGGGATAATGTTAATCCACAAAAGGTGTCCCGGTTCATCGTATCCTCCTCCTTTCTTCATCTATATAAGCTTGTCATTATGCATTGGACAAGCTAGTGATAGTAGTGATAATCGTTAGTCATGGAGTGTTAGATGTTAAGTTCTTGAGTTCTTGGAGGAATGCTAGTGAGTGCTATAGAGGTTATGCTGCCGGAGAGGAGATGCATTGCAAGACACATATAGTTACTCGCCCAACTAGGAGAAGGGTCAACGTCAGAACAATGGTTGTAACTTTTCCTTTCTCATTGTCTATTATGGTGATGTGTTGATTTATTTCCTTTCTGACTGAAATATAGTTGTGCCTTGGTAGTTTTTATGTTGGTATCTGTCTCTTCCTTTGCATGTGCAGGTGTTCTTTTATGATCTGTTGGAGCGAGGGAGCGGGGATATCAACTCTGCTTCAATCATAGCGTTGGACTCCAGGTTGGTCTTCTTGATTCACCTTTGATGCATAACTAGGAACTTGCGTAGCAGCGTGGTTTGATTGTGGCTAGTTCTGTTATAGGCTAGAGGGATCGCCTCTGTCCGCAGAGCGGATTTACCTGACCAACACCTCCAGAGTGGCTGCTGGATGTGGATGTGCCACCGATGGGCAACCGTTGAAGGATCTGGGCAAAGTTATCCATCATCGCGTTCCTTTGTTTCTAGAGGGCCTCCTCGAGCAATATTTTGATAGGATCTCCTACTCCCTCATCTTTCTTTTCATCCCCCATGGGTGGCCGTCAGGGTTTGTGAGGCTGATCTTGAAAAGGTTCAACCAAATTGAGCCTTAACTCCTTATATCCCGACCTAACTGGGGACATGCAAAGAAAAACAAAGAAAGAGGAGACCGCTTTGACACCACTGATCTAGATTTAAATAGGAATTCAACAAATTATAGATATAACCATAAATACAGAGATGCAACAGAAATAACACGTCATTTCATTAATATCAAATACCGAAATATGCTTACAAATAGAATGGAAACAAGACTAGCTCAGGCGATGGCAGCTTATCTCTGAGAAGAGATGTGGCGGATACATGCCTCTAAACTTAGTTACAATGAGGCTCAAGGGTCTTTTTATTAATGAAAAAAAGAGAAAATCCTAAACAACCAAAACCCTAACCCGAGTAACACCAAGAATTTATGGGCCTCGTTGGGGTTGGTTGGGCAGCTAACTTCCCGGGGTCGTAACTTGGTCATATTATCTCCATTTGACGCATATGAACCCTGTTGGAAATATCTCATTGAGGACTACAATTTTTGACAATGAATTTTAAAGGAATTTTACCAAAAAACGTTGTTTGGGGCCTCAAAATCGCTCTTGAAGTTCAGGACCCGAAAAAATGCCAAAAATAGTAAATTGTGCTACAACTAAGGAAACTAAAAAAGACTAAAAGAACAATGGTGAGGGTCCAAGTGGAATAGACAGGTGGCCACCAATATCCACCTGGATTAGCATTAGGCTTAAGGAAGAAGCCGAAATATTTGAGTCATTCTTACAAATATTTATATTGAAAATACAATGGTTGATCAAGAAAAGTCTTAAAAGGAGAAAATATATCACATGAGGTAGTAGTATATTCCTTTCATTAATTTTCATGCCTATGACTGGTTCAAATCAAGAGAGTTGTCTTTTATATGTGAAATATTAAAACATGAAGCCACAAGAAAAATAAGTAACTCATCAATGAATAAGAGATGTGAAATGGTCACCAAATTAGAGATCTTGATGCCCCTTAAATCATTAGAAGGTATAGCATGTTATATCAACTTACTCACGACTTCTGCAACTAGAAGGAAAAGAAGAGGCAACAACGGACAACCTTGTCTGAGGCCTCTTGTTTCCTTGAAAAAGTTAGAAGGGCGCTCGTTTATGAGAACCGCGAAATTGAATGAAGATATACATCCCATATTTCAATTAATAGTTTTTAGTCCCGTGCCCAACTGATGAGACATAGTATGATTTTGAAAATAGATTTTGAATTAATGGAAACCTACTTGCACTTTCCCTTTGAAGATGTTCACCATATTCGCTTCTCTATCTTCAATTTCCCATATGGGATTGATATTTTTCCTAAAGTTTGCAAATTGATGGAAGAATTTATTGTTATTGTCCCCCCTCTTTAATCCATATGGCTATGCTTTTAGTCGCTACAACTCATCTTTCGAGCTAGCAATTATCTTTTGGAAACTTTTGCGATCTTAAGGACTCAAGTTATTCCTCTGAAAAGGCACCTCAAACATTTGAACGAAAATGGAGTTTATTTTAGATTCAACTTCTTTTAGAGAAGCCTCTTGTTTATGTTTAAAATATTTACTCCAATTTCATTTTCCTCTTTAAAACTTAAGGTTTTGGGAGAATTGTTGAATATATGGGATAGACTCATCATCTTTAAGTTGAGTCCTATTGTGTTCTACTAACTTAATGAATTCATATTCCTTTAACCAAGAACAATTTAATTTCAATGGCGTAAGGGGCTTATCCTCGTCAGTCTTAATTCTGAGGAGAATTGGGTAGTGGCTTGATATCCCACCTGGATTCACCCATGATTTAAGAAGTAGAATGGTGGACATTATGGATTTAAATATGAAAAATATATCGAGTCTTATTGAAACTGCCTCTTTGGGGATCAAAGATTCCGCTAGGTAGGAGCTAATTTGATGGGTTGTACATTAACCAAATGGAGAGGTTAAAAAAAATGAAAGAAATAAGATTCCAAAGGGTTTGATCTTGAATTTTCCCCATAGAATTCACTTGTGGAAGAAGTGAAATTCAAGTCACCTATGAGGATGAAAGGAGAGTGAGACACGATACAAGAGACTAGCATGTTGTCCTAAAAGGACTTCTTGTCCACTTATGGACCATAAACATTCAAAACCTTCCAAACCATATATAACTCTTTGATTTCTAGTTCCATTGATGTAACATTTTTTGTGTGCAGTGGAATCAATCGCCTTCAAAGAAGGTTTCCAAGCATATATCCAGCGCTTAGACAAACCACCTTATTTGAGAGAACAAAAAGACCAATTTTTTAACCATGGTTCAATAACAAGCCAAGCTTTTTCTCCCAATGCCATATTTCTAGCAAGAGAACAATGTTAAGATTATGGGCTGTCAAGAACCTCTTGAGGGCCAAAGTTTTAGGGTCCCTCCAAACCCTCTTACATTTAGTGAAAATAGTATCATTTTTTAACTCCCAAAGGGCCTTTTTTTGGCTCCAAGAACCCCCTAGTTTTACGTCATCTTTTGCTCTTTGTCGAGCCTTAGATAGGAACGACTTTCTTCCAACATGTCCAACTAAAGGGGCATCCTCTGCCATCCCATCTTTTGGAATATCACCTTGGGAGGATTTGATCCTTGATTAAAGCTCATAGTCCTTTTATTGTCCACCTTTTTCTAATATATATCCTCTGTCTTGTCAGTTCGATGTACTTTCGAGGATGAAGAGGAACCCGAATTGAAAGAATTAGATTTCAAATGAGCCACAATAAACTGGGGGGGCAGATTGAGAATCATGGAGAGAAGTAACATATGTTAGGGACGTAAGGGGAGAAAGAGCTTTATCCAGGGTAGTGCCAATGACTGAAGTAGGCTCAAAAGAGGAGAGAGAAACCATGTTTTTCATATCATCTAATAATGTAACATCTAGCATCGACAACACATAATCAATTGTGTTCATATTAGGAGGGATTTCAAACTTCATACTTATAGGTGTCAACGCTCATGAGGAAGTGTCAATCTGCACTTTTGTTGCTGGACATGAAATTAGACTTTTTTCCTCTAGAGCTAAAATATAGTTGATGATGTCTATTATGGTGATGTGTTGATTTATTTCCTTTCTGACTGAAATATAGTTGTGCCTTGGTAGTTTTTATGTTGGTATCTGTCTCTTCCTTTGCATGTGCAGGTGTTCTTTTATGATCTGTTGGAGCGAGGGAGCGGGGATATCAACTCTGCTTCAATCATAGCGTTGGACTCCAGGTTGGTCTTCTTGATTCACCTTTGATGCATAACTAGGAACTTGCGTAGCAGCGTGGTTTGATTGTGGCTAGTTCTGTTATAGGCTAGAGGGATCGCCTCTGTCCGCAGAGCGGATTTACCTGACCAACACCTCCAGAGTGGCTGCTGGATGTGGATGTGCCACCGATGGGCAACCGTTGAAGGATCTGGGCAAAGTTATCCATCATCGCGTTCCTTTGTTTCTAGAGGGCCTCCTCGAGCAATATTTTGATAGGATCTCCTACTCCCTCATCTTTCTTTTCATCCCCCATGGGTGGCCGTCAGGGTTTGTGAGGCTGATCTTGAAAAGGTTCAACCAAATTGAGCCTTAACTCCTTATATCCCGACCTAACTGGGGACATGCAAAGAAAAACAAAGAAAGAGGAGACCGCTTTGACACCACTGATCTAGATTTAAATAGGAATTCAACAAATTATAGATATAACCATAAATACAGAGATGCAACAGAAATAACACGTCATTTCATTAATATCAAATACCGAAATATGCTTACAAATAGAATGGAAACAAGACTAGCTCAGGCGATGGCAGCTTATCTCTGAGAAGAGATGTGGCGGATACATGCCTCTAAACTTAGTTACAATGAGGCTCAAGGGTCTTTTTATTAATGAAAAAAAGAGAAAATCCTAAACAACCAAAACCCTAACCCGAGTAACACCAAGAATTTATGGGCCTCGTTGGGGTTGGTTGGGCAGCTAACTTCCCGGGGTCGTAACTTGGTCATATTATCTCCATTTGACGCATATGAACCCTGTTGGAAATATCTCATTGAGGACTACAATTTTTGACAATGAATTTTAAAGGAATTTTACCAAAAAACGTTGTTTGGGGCCTCAAAATCGCTCTTGAAGTTCAGGACCCGAAAAAATGCCAAAAATAGTAAATTGTGCTACAACTAAGGAAACTAAAAAAGACTAAAAGAACAATGGTGAGGGTCCAAGTGGAATAGACAGGTGGCCACCAATATCCACCTGGATTAGCATTAGGCTTAAGGAAGAAGCCGAAATATTTGAGTCATTCTTACAAATATTTATATTGAAAATACAATGGTTGATCAAGAAAAGTCTTAAAAGGAGAAAATATATCACATGAGGTAGTAGTATATTCCTTTCATTAATTTTCATGCCTATGACTGGTTCAAATCAAGAGAGTTGTCTTTTATACGTGAAATATTAAAACATGAAGCCACAAGAAAAATAAGTAACTCATCAATGAATAAGAGATGTGAAATGGTCACCAAATTAGAGATCTTGATGCCCCTTAAATCATTAGAAGGTATAGCATGTTATATCAACTTACTCACGACTTCTGCAACTAGAAGGAAAAGAAGAGGCAACAACGGACAACCTTGTCTGAGGCCTCTTGTTTCCTTGAAAAAGTTAGAAGGGCGCTCGTTTATGAGAACCGCGAAATTGAATGAAGATATACATCCCATATTTCAATTAATAGTTTTTAGTCCCGTGCCCAACTGATGAGACATAGTATGATTTTGAAAATAGATTTTGAATTAATGGAAACCTACTTGCACTTTCCCTTTGAAGATGTTCACCATATTCGCTTCTCTATCTTCAATTTCCCATATGGGATTGATATTTTTCCTAAAGTTTGCAAATTGATGGAAGAATTTATTGTTATTGTCCCCCCTCTTTAATCCATATGGCTATGCTTTTAGTCGCTACAACTCATCTTTCGAGCTAGCAATTATCTTTTGGAAACTTTTGCGATCTTAAGGACTCAAGTTATTCCTCTGAAAAGGCACCTCAAACATTTGAACGAAAATGGAGTTTATTTTAGATTCAACTTCTTTTAGAGAAGCCTCTTGTTTATGTTTAAAATATTTACTCCAATTTCATTTTCCTCTTTAAAACTTAAGGTTTTGGGAGAATTGTTGAATATATGGGATAGACTCATCATCTTTAAGTTGAGTCCTATTGTGTTCTACTAACTTAATGAATTCATATTCCTTTAACCAAGAACAATTTAATTTCAATGGCGTAAGGGGCTTATCCTCGTCAGTCTTAATTCTGAGGAGAATTGGGTAGTGGCTTGATATCCCACCTGGATTCACCCATGATTTAAGAAGTAGAATGGTGGACATTATGGATTTAAATATGAAAAATATATCGAGTCTTATTGAAACTGCCTCTTTGGGGATCAAAGATTCCGCTAGGTAGGAGCTAATTTGATGGGTTGTACATTAACCAAATGGAGAGGTTAAAAAAAATGAAAGAAATAAGATTCCAAAGGGTTTGATCTTGAATTTTCCCCATAGAATTCACTTGTGGAAGAAGTGAAATTCAAGTCACCTATGAGGATGAAAGGAGAGTGAGACACGATACAAGAGACTAGCATGTTGTCCTAAAAGGACTTCTTGTCCACTTATGGACCATAAACATTCAAAACCTTCCAAACCATATATAACTCTTTGATTTCTAGTTCCATTGATGTAACATTTTTTGTGTGCAGTGGAATCAATCGCCTTCAAAGAAGGTTTCCAAGCATATATCCAGCGTTTAGACAAACCACCTTATTTGAGAGAACAAAAAGACCAATTTTTTAACCATGGTTCAATAACAAGCCAAGCTTTTTCTCCCAATGCCATATTTCTAGCAAGAGAACAATGTTAAGATTATGGGCTGTCAAGAACCTCTTGAGGGCCAAATTTTTAGGGTCCCTCCAAACCCTCTTACATTTAGTGAAAATAGTATCATTTTTTAACTCCCAAAGGGCCTTTTTTTGGCTCCAAGAACCCCCTAGTTTTACGTCATCTTTTGCTCTTTGTCGAGCCTTAGATAGGAACGACTTTCTTCCAACATGTCCAACTAAAGGGGCATCCTCTGCCATCCCATCTTTTGGAATATCACCTTGGGAGGATTTGATCCTTGATTAAAGCTCATAGTCCTTTTATTGTCCACCTTTTTCTAATATATATCCTCTGTCTTGTCAGTTCGATGTACTTTCGAGGATGAAGAGGAACCCGAATTGAAAGAATTAGATTTCAAATGAGCCACAATAAACTGGGGGGGCAGATTGAGAATCATGGAGAGAAGTAACATATGTTAGGGACGTAAGGGGAGAAAGAGCTTTATCCAGGGTAGTGCCAATGACTGAAGTAGGCTCAAAAGAGGAGAGAGAAACCATGTTTTGCATATCATCTAATAATGTAACATCTAGCATCGACAACACATAATCAATTGTGTTCATATTAGGAGGGATTTCAAACTTCATACTTATAGGTGTCAACGCTCATGAGGAAGTGTCAATCTGCACTTTTGTTGCTGGACATGAAATTAGACTTTTTTCCTCTAGAGCTAAAACCTCAATATCATGCGAAGGACATTTTCGAACCTAAGTCTTTTTTAGTAACTTCAACCCTCAAGGGTTCTTGTCACACTAATCTAAGAGGTGGCCTACTTACGCTTGCAAGCATAGCATCAGAATGGAATTCACCAATAATCCATAATATGCGTCCATTTATGTCATCGAAATACCAACTCAACCTCCTCTGCCATACCATCTTGAAAATCAACTTCAACATTTATCCACACATATCTGTAATCAATTTGTGTTAGACAATTCTCTTTTAACTTAACAAATATTTCAATTTTATTCCAAATAACTTTCATGACTTCCTTTAACTAAAACATCAGGATAAAACTAAAACCAAGAAAGATGACCCATACTCAACTAGAACATCATGAGAAAACTAAAACCAAGAAAGATGGCCCAAAGAGTAGACATTGTAATTAATTTATTTAAATAATATAAATTTGTTAGAATAATGTTTTTTTTTTTAACTTATGAATTTGATAAGATAGTATTTTTATAGAGTAATAGTTTAACTAAATAAAAGCGTTTGCTAATTTGGTGTATTAAGATGGGTCTCTTGGTTTCCAAGTCTATAGAAAGAAAACCCATACAGAAAGATATCTTCATGCAAATTCCCATCACCACCCTAAACAGAAGATTGGCATCATTAGAACCCTAACTACCAGGGCGACCAGAATATGTGATCATGACCATTTAAATGATGAACTCAACCATGTACACAAAGTGTTTGAACTAAATGGCTACAATAGAAATACCATTAAGAAAGTCATGCACCTATCTCTAAACAAGAATAAGAAGGACATGAAAAATCAAAATTTATCAACCCCTAAGGTCTCCCTTCCATACATAAAAGGCACCACTGATAAAATTACTAAAATTCTAAATAAACATAACATCAATGTAGCATTCACCCCTCCTAACACCATTAGACAATTATTCAAGTCAGTCAAAGATGCCATAAACCCTAAACTTCAAAAAGGTGTTTATGTGATTCCTTGCTCATGCGGTAAGGAATATATAGGTGAAACGGGTAGGTCTCTTAACACTAGAATTAAAGAACACACTGCTGACTTAAGAAGAGATAGGACCTCTAAATCGGCCTTAGCAGAACATGTTCACTCTTCCTCTCATTACATCTGCATGGAAGATGTCAAACTGATTAGAAAAGAAGACCACTGTCTCAAAAGGAAAATTAAAGAAGCCATAGAAATAGAAAAAAGGAAGAACAATTTGAACCGGGATGATGGATTAAAACTAAGCAACACATGGAAACCTTTACTTGAAACTCTTAAAAATCAATAATTAGCCCTTATCCCTTAAATTAACCTATTCCCTTCTCTCTTAAAAGCATCATTATAATAATTAACAATAACATCATTCATATAACATCCTCCTTAAACATTCAACATCATAATCATAAATTAGTAAGTGTTTACTTCACACAATCAGTTGATAACATTAAACAAATTAAATTATTTCTAGGATTGATAGATAACATTATAACAAACCTTCCCAGATGCGGGTGGAGATCAGGCGTGATAGCCAGGTGTCGGCGGTGGCAAGTCACGTGGGCGGTCGTATGCCCGGACATGCCACGACGCACCCTACAGCAGAGACCATAAATACGATGGGAGACTCTGCATACTCGGCTTCAATGTTGGGTTTATGGTTGGTTCGATGCGCATTCATTGTGCAGCTCGGTTCGAGGCTTATGGCGCCCGTTATTTACGCTCCCCCGGTCGCCTGGATTCATACCTGCAAACATTCCAAGCAGAGGATAGCGGAGGAGATTCTGAGCACAAATTCTCTGTGGGATTCTGGTTCGAAGGTTGACTTGACGATGCCGCGGGAGAGGCCAAGGATGGGCAGTCGCAGGGGTGGTTCACGGGGCGGCTCTGCCACCCAGCGCCCTGTCAATTCGCCCTCCTCCTCGGCGGAAATTGCTTATGAGCACATTAGAAGCTCAAACAGACCTGTAGTACGCGGAGCTATGCGTGGATGGGGAGAAATTCCGGAATGTGGGCATCTGGAGCACCCAGCTGTTCGTTACCGAATTCCTTGTACGCTGGAAAACAATACTCTGATAGTCTCAGTCATGGTGGAACATTGCAATAACCACAGAGGTCCTCAGGACAATTTGGGCGCGCCGGTGGTCGATATGCAGGTCCCTGCAGTCGATATGCGAGGGCCTCCCCCAACTCACGCTCCCCCAGCCACTCAAATGGACGAAGTAGGCCCTAGCGTTCCGGTTCAGAGAGCGTTGAGCGCAGAAATGAGGGTCTCACAAAAGCTTAAAGGTCAGGTGAAGGATGGGGAGGTCTTGCAGAAGCTTAAAGGTCCGGCGAAGGAGGAGCCCCAAACGACCGATGAGGATTAGCTCCGCTGTCATCACGCTCAATGCTGCCAGGAAAGCAACTCTTTTTGCTCCTTGTCGATATACTGTGCTCTTTGTCTTTCAGTCTATGTGTCGTCCATATCGGACTTTGTATCCACTATGTCAGTCCACCGTGTCAGTTTGTCGGTTTGTCAATCCACCGTGTCAGCTCACATATCCACTGTGGCGGCTTCTAAGTTTACTGTGTTGAATCATTTTTGTAATGATGCTACTCTGAAGGTTTTTCATGAAGACAATCCCGCTGAAGATGCAGGGCCACAGCCCTGGTGTAACTTTGATGTAAATTTTGATTTTTGTAATATAAATTAGCATAGATTTATGGAGAAAAAAAAAACATTATAACAAACCTATAAAGATTTAGTAATTAATTAAAAATTGAATAAATTAATCAATTAATTAAAATTAATAAATAATTAAACATAAAATAAAAACAAAAAAATAAAATAAAAATTAATTATAGACATATTAACAAATAACAAATAATAAATTTAATTTAATCAAACAAATTAGATAATTAGTTAAAAATATTAATAAAAGTAACTATACCTAATTTCACATTATTAAAAAAAATAATAAATAAAATAAATAAATAACAATTTTAAAAAAAAAATTACCAATAAAATCAAATAAACAGATTATTAAAATAAATTAATAAACGTATCAATAAAGAATAATTAGTAAAATTTATTAATTTATCAATATTCTTTTAATTAATTAATTAAACTAATTAATTTATAATAAGTAATAAATCAATTATAAATGACAATAGTAACAGTGAGAAAAAGAAAGAAGATGCGGAAGCCGCGTAGGTTTATCGTGCGTTCAGGGTTAGGCTAGGGTTTCTGTAACCCTGCAGACGCTGGTAACTCGCCGCTCCGTTTACTCTCCATCGCGCACTTCCTCCGTCAGCTACACTACCGTTCCTGTCGCCGTCCGGGTTCACGACTCTCGGGGGTTATACGTTACCTGAAGCTGTGTAACGCACTCAACTGTGGCGGTTTCTCATCGAACCTACAACCGCTACATGTCGTTTTCGCCGGGATTCACTGCTCCGCAAAGTGCTCACCGTTCCGAGACGCAGATGACTATGGAGGACCTGGAGACCGTTGATTACTCTGCTGACCCTTTGGAGGGGGTCTCCATCTGGCGAACCCCCAATGCCAGCTCAGAAGGTATGTATTACGATGACTTCTCTGGGATTTACTCACAGTACTCGCATGGTGAATCTTCCAGATCTCTGCCGGTGGTCCTCCCGGATGAACCCCCCACCTGGCCGGCACTCTCGACGCCTCCCCACTCCCCGGCGACCCTAGGTTTTGTTGCTGGCAGCCTAAACCCTACCCCAGGGTTAGCCCCTCAGACTGTCGGTTCATCTCACCGCCTTCCTCACAACCCTAACCTGGTTCTATCCTCTTCCGGCCCCTTGGGTTACCTCGGTCCCTCATCAGGCTGTTTTACTTCCGTACCCCCGCTCTCGGGCCCCCCTACTGGGTTTACTCACGATTTCCCTGCTGGTATCCCTGCCACCTTCCATCCCTCGGCACCATCTCATTTCTCTCCTCCGGCATCTGGACATCCGCAGAACCCTATCCCTCCCGGCGGCCCTAGAAGGAAATCAAAGTGTTTCAAATCAAGAGAAGTTGATTATTTCCTCAGACTGGAAGAGGACATACAGTGGGGCGAAGCGATGGATTTTGCAGATCGGGTCTTGGTCGGGCGCATCAGGGGTCGCAGCTATACGGCGGCACGATTGAAGGCATGGGCTACCGAGATTTGGGGGCATCACTTGGTAGATATCCCTTTTGTGCAGACATTTGTGAGGGGATGGTTTGCACTGAGGTTCGCGCGTGCCGATCACACAAACTGGGTTCTGTCCTCACATTGGCACTTTGACCATGCGCCTGTGCTCCTTAAGCGATGGACACCCTTGTTTGATCCTGAGACAGAACAGATTGGGGTCGGACCTATTTGGATTCGACTGCCCGGACTCCCTCTTCAATACTGGTCTGAAGAAATTTTCAAGCGCATTGGCAATGCACTCGGAACTTATATGGGCTATGACAAGTCCTATCTACAGACGGGCATGATGGCTTATGCCAGGATTCTCATATACATGGATACTAGGGGAGGACTATATGAGTACATCACTATTCAGTGGAAAGATACGGCGCGACGACAGATTATCGACTATGAGGGTATCCCATATCGCTGTCGCAGATGCCACAAAGTAGGGCATCTCTACAGGGATTGCCCGCTTCTTCGGAAATCGCAAAGGAATGAGAAGGAAGAGGTCGCTGATATCACCCGGTCGACCCCTCTGGAACAACATCCGGTACAGCCTCCTGAGACTCATCAGCGCACTCAAGGGGATGATGCACCTCAGGAAGGATCAGGGCCTGCAAGTATAGAGACTGAAGCACCTACCCCGGCACCGCCAACGTCCTCAGAGGCTCAGGAGCATACACTGACCCCTCCGGCGGACTCAGCGGTTACGGGTATGTCATCTCCTCCTATCTCTTTGTCATCTTATGCATCCTGCACTACATCGGTCTCAACACACTCTATTCCTCCTGTAACACATTCATCACTCACTCACTCTCATTCATCACTCACTTGCTCGATCCCGCCCCCTCCTCCTTTGGCTCCCCCCACTTTGATCACTTCGACCTCGGTACTATCCAGGCCATCTCCCCGTTATTCCCTTCGTCCTCGAATCAAAGACCGAGGCCCAGATGTTGTAGGACTTGACCCTATTAGTCCCCCCACCTCCCACAAGACCTCACGAGGTCGTCCATCTCGTATTACTAAAGCAAGGCATACTGCGGATGAGGAGGTCGCCCTCGGGCGACAGCAAACCATTTTTGGGGCCCTTAGAGCGAAGGATGGCCCTCCCCCTCCCCCCTCATGAAGTTCCTCTCATTCAACTGTAGAGGGTTTGCTAGTTCAGCCAAAAAACTAGCGCTCAGGAGGTTGCTAACCTCGGATCGACTGGATATTATTTTTCTTCAGGAGACCCTCTGCCAAGCAGACCATCTCATACACTCTCTTACCTCTTGGCTCCCGAACTGGACATTCCATGCACTTGATGCATCAGGAAGATCTGGAGGCCTGGCAATAGGGGTTTGTAACAAGACAGTGGACATCTGCAATTTTTGGGGAGGCAAAGGGTTCATAGGCCTTGATATATATGATCATACACTTGAGAGGGATCTCCGCATTATAAATGTCTATGGACCCTGTTCTGATCGAGCTACATTCTGGAGATCCCTTCTTGAAAGGGGGCTCTTTCAAGCGGATAACATTATATTGGGGGGGGACCTAAACTTCTCCCTGGGCTATTGTGAATCCTGGGGGCATATGGCACAAGTGGATACTCTCTCTGATACCATCTCCTCCCTATTAGAGGACCACCACTGGGTGGACATCCCCTCTGCTAGACTACAGTATACCTGGACTAATAATAGGAGTGGAGATCAGAGTTTGGCCAGAAGACTCGACCGCTTCCTCATTAAAGAACAGTTATACAATGATCTACCCAGAGCTCGTCAATGGGTAGGATCCGGTGGCTTATCAGATCACAGACCTATCTTCCTGGAGGCAGATGGCCTCACTCACAAAATTAAGAGCCCCTTCAAATTCAATGCTTCCTGGCTACAAGATCCTTCATACATTCAGCTGGTCCATGAATACTGGCAGAACAACCCTATCCGGGAAGAAGAGGAACTTTCTGCAGGCTTTGTCAGGAAGCTAACAGAACTCAAGCAGATTACTAAAAAATGGGCACATCAGAAGCGGATCCAGGATAACCACACCCTCAAGGAGGCAGAAAGGATCATCACTGAGTATGAAAACTCTACATCAGGAACTTTCAACACTCCGGAGAGTAAGGAACAGTATAACCTACTGCTTGCTAAACGATCTCAAATATTGAAGGAAAGAGAAGAAAGCATGAGATTGAGAAGCAGGGCTATTTGGCTCACTGAGGGAGACAACAACACAAAATTCTATCACAAATTTGCCAATGGTCGAAAAGCCATCAATACTATATGGGAATTAAAGGATGATCATGGCCTCACCATCTCTAACCAGCAGAATTTGGCCAGGCTTGCCACTGAACACTTTAGAGGTATCTACAAGGCGCCAGGGAATGTAAACATACTGGAGATCATGAGAGTGGCTGAACTCTTTCCCAGATATGTGGACCAGGACAATTCGGAAGAGATACTGAAGGAGGTGACCATGGATGAGCTGGAAGCCACATTGAAATGGTTTAAAAAGGATAAAAGCCCTGGCCCTGATGGATGGACCATTGAATTTTACATCTCTTTTTTTGACATATTGGGCCATGATTTATTGAGTATAGTGGAGGACAGCAGGAGAAGAGGTCGGATATCATCAGCTATCAAATCCACCTTCATCGCCCTCATACCTAAGACTGATGATCCGATCTCCTTTGATGATTTCCGCCCCATATCACTCTGTAACTGTCTTTACAAGATCATTGCTAAGATTATTGCAAACCGCCTCAAGCCCATCCTCTCACAGCACATATCTTCTGAACAGTTTGCCTTCTTACATCACAGACAGATCCATGAAGCCATAGCTACAGCACAGGAGCTCATGCATACTCTACAGATCAAGAAGCAGAAAGGAATGATACTCAAAGTAGACCTCTCTAAGGCATTTGACAGAACAAACTGGCTGTACCTTAGGTTGCTGCTTACTCATCTTGGTTTCCCATATGATTTTATCAAATGGATGATGAGCTGCATCACTGATGTATCATACAGTGTCCTCCTCAATGGAGAAGCTACTCCCTTTTTCACTGCTGAGAGAGGGCTCAGGCAGGGATGCCCTCTCTCTCCGCTGCTCTTTCTCCTTATTATGGAAGGACTGAGTAGGATAATCTTATCCACCAGAGATCGACACCTAATCACTGGCATCAAAATAGTGGATAATTTCTTCCTTACTCACCTCTTATTCGTTGATGATATTCTCATCTTCCTGAATGGCAGTATCGGTGACTCCTCCACTTTACATAACTCCTTCCTTCTTTTCCAGCAGGCCACGGGGATGCAGATCAACAATAATAAATCCACTATTACATCAGTTGGCTGCTCGGCACATGAAATCAACTATGCCTCACAGCGCTTCCCTTTTGTCACCTTGGAATTATCGGATGGAATAAAGTATCTTGGTTTTCGATTGAAACCATCTGGCTATAAAATTGCAGACTGGTTATGGCTTATCTCCAAAGTAGAGAAGAGGCTACAAGTCTGGTACCACAAATACCTCTCGAGAGCGGGCAGACTTGTACTCATCAAAGCGGTCATTGAAGCCACACCTGTGTACTGGATGGCCCTTGCTTGGATTCCAAGGGGCATCCTGAACAGGCTCCAGAGCATATGCTGCAGATTCCTTTGGAAAGGACACCAGCCGGGGCGTTTATTTGCATGGGTAAAATGGGAGACCATAACTAAGCCTAAGAGCTGGGGAGGATGGGGCATAAAGAGGCTGGCTATTTTCTCTAAAGCACTGGCGGCCAAACTCGGATGGAGTTTACTCACAGCAGACAGTCTCTGGACCCGGGTGGCTTATTCCAAATACATTAAGCCTCTGTCCATATTAGATTGGATTTGTACTAGACATGGACACAATAATCATTTCTCCAACATCTGGAAAGCTGTCATTGACTCAATTCCCCTGCTTCGAGATGGCATCACTTGGCGGATAAAAGAAGGGAATGCAGTTCGTATTGGAGTGGACCCTTGGGTTGGATGCGGGAATACCCACAGATTGCCAGCTGATCTCATCCACCATCTCCATGACAGAGGCATCACACACATCAAACACATTGGTGACCAAGCAAACTCCTCTTTCCTCCAGCAGGCTTGGTTATCAGCCAGAGCTCTAGACCTGCCTAACCAATGGACAGATGATTGGAGGGAATATACTTCTGCTCTCACACAAGCACAAATCAGACTTACGGAGGGACCAGATGAGATTATCTGGGCACATGCAAAACATGGAGTATACTCACCTAAGCTGGGATACCTCAGACTTATGGAGCCACATAAACCACCTGACATTCATCCCACCTGGAAGTCGATATGGAAATTCAAGGCCGCGCCCAGGACGAGACTTCTGATGTGGAATATTATCTTTGATAAAATACCCACAGGTTCTAATCTCATGAAGCGATCCTTCTATGGACCCTTTCGCTGTCATCTATGTCTTAATGCTGATGAAAGCACAGAGCACCTGTTCCTATCCTGCAGCTCGACCATTACCTTCTGGCAGTCAATATCATCTCATATCCCGCATTTGAAGGAATGGCATGGGAACACCCTACAGGAGGCTTGGTCTAACTGGTGCTTAGAGCATACAGGCAAGGCCAAGAACCTACCTCTGCTGATTTGTTGGGCTATATGGATCGCCCGTAACCAATCTATCTTCCAACTTAAATTGCCACACTGGCCATCGATCATTCTTCACACAGTTGCTGATTATAATTTGTTACCTGATGAGGACCACACCAACCCACCGAGAACTCTCAGACCTATCCCCATTGATAATACAAAGCCTTGGGCCTTTTTTGATGGCTCTGCCCAAGATGATGGTTGCGGGGGGGGAGCCATACTACACATAAACGACAGACACTGCTACAAGATACAAATTAACTTAGGCAGAGGCACAAACAACTTCGCAGAACTCAGCTCAGCCAAGCACATCATTCATTTTGCTATCCTTAAACAATGCAGACATTTACAGATTTTTGGTGACTCCAAAGTTGTTTGCAATTGGCTCAATAATGCATCACATTGTCATGCTTTTGCTTTGAGACATATTCTTGACGAAGCAAAGAGATTGATCACTTCCTTTGAATCTTTTGTCTGTCATCATATCTACAGGGAACAAAACACCACTGCAGACCAGCTCTCCAAAGAGGCAGCGCACAGAATAGGGGAGGAATGGTGGATCCAAGAGGAAGTCGATGGCACTTTTTATCAGTATTATCATCGCCCTTTTGATGAACAATTGGAATGATGGGCTATAAGCCTATATTCACATGCAGTTTTTTGCTTATTACAGTATGTAGATACAGCTGAACAGTACATCTTTTTGTTTTATTACAGCAGTATATATTGCTCTCTGCGAAGAGCCAGCATAAATTTTGAACATAGTTCTGACTTATTTTTGAATGCTCCCTGCGTGGAGACTTTTTGTATATAGCAGTTATAAAATGAACTCGACAGGCTTAAGCCTGCATTTGAATATGCTTCGGCATCTGCAAAATGTAATTTTCTTAACCTTAATGAAAATTACGACTTTTTCCCAGGGGAAAAAAATCAATTATAAAAAAATAAAAAATAAATAAAAATAAAAAATTAATTAAAACATTAAAGCAAATTAATAAATATAATTAGGAATTATATAAATAATAAAATTAATTAATTTATCCCTTTAACCTAGTAATCAATTAATTTATCCTTTAAATAATAATAATAATAATAAATTAATAATGATAATAATAATTAAATTAATTAATTAAATAAATAAAGTAGAAACCTGTAAAATAATAGCCGACCTATTTTCTTACATATTTTCTTTAATGTCCTATATATATAACCTAAATTCTAACTCTTGGATATATCATTAAGATCTGAAATATCTATTGACGCATCCCCTGATGATGGACTCACTTAAGTAGTCCGAAATGCTGGGTTCTCAAAACTCTATAACAAGTCATTCCTCTTCTACTAAAAATGATTTGGGTTTAAATATTGGTGAGCTTTTTCCTAAATGTTATTATTCATTAGATTAAGCGTGATTGAACTGGCCTTTAATATACAAATATATTAAGCTAATGGCTTTGGCACATACCAATAAACCCTGAATGTATATTAAGCTAATGGCTTTGGCACATACCAATAAACCCTGAATTTTGTGATATTTAATCTCTTTAGTACCAGTAAACCCTAAATTTTGTGATATTTAATCTCTTTAAACAATCTATAATGCATTTGGGTTGGTTGGAGTACATTTTTCCAAATACTTTTTAAATAAATAATTACAATATACACGTATTACATTTCTTCATTTAAGTGAAATACAAATTTTTTCTTCATTTTAAGTGAAATACAAATTTTGGCTCGTTCATAGTAGATGTGAAAAAGCATTTAAATATCTTTAAAACCTTAAATTCATTGTAAAGGCTAATGCTACATTTTTCTTTTTCGTTAAAAAAACTTTACTTCAAAGAAAATTGGTACATACCCCTTGATGAACTGCCATTCAAGATATTTTGTCTTGCTAGGTAAAGATGGAAAAATGTACAACTCTCGTCAAGATTCAAATAAACTGCTGACATTTGATTTTGATTTCTCTTACAATTAAGACTTTAAACTTCCTTAGTGCATTACCTTACTCTTTCTCTCTTTTTTGGTGGGAGATTTTACTTTTCATATTTTTTTGTTGGTTTACTCTTTCTCTCTTTTTAGGTGGGAGATTTTACTTTTCATATTTTTTTGTTGGGTTAGTTGTTAAAATAAAATTGTAATCCATTATAAAAATTGGAAAAAAAATCAATACATAGTTAGTAATAATAATGAGGTTTTTTTGTTTTTTCACATTTGAAAGTCATTATTAAAATTGGAAAAAAAATCAATACATAGTTAGTAATAATAATGAGGTTTTTTTGTTTTTTCACATTTGAAAGTCATTATTGTTAGTTATATGTTAAAACAAGCGGTTTATAATTTTTATTAAAAAAAAAATCATGTAATTAAAAATTATTATTAGTGGTTTATAAAGGTACAATTGTTTTTTGTGTAGTCTAGACATTGATTTTTTGAACATTTTTTTTTCTCGGTAAATGCTAATCTATTAAAAAAGTGAAAAGATATGTACAAAGATCAGAGCCTCAAAGGAGGCCGAGGCCAATCCTCTAGCAAAGACTCAGGGATTTTACAGTAGGTGCTGTTCACTGGATGAACAATGCAGACCTTGAGAAATTGATTGCTATCCCTAACATTTTGACAAAAAATATCCGGACTATGATACGCCCATCCTTCAGTAGTTTCAAAAATACCGCCCATCCTTCAGTAGTTTCAAAAATACATTGATATCTATCAAGACTGACTGTATAACAGAAAAAGAAGTCTGAATTGTCTAAGACTGCTATAACCATCTGAAGCCTAAGACAAAAACAGACACGAGACTTAAACTGTAAAACCATAGACACAGAGTCAAAAAACATAACAAGCACCCGGAGTCGAATCAGTCGGCTTGACTTGGAGAGGCCTGCCTTTCTTCCTTCACCGGACTTGGAGAGGCTACCCATGTGACATAGCCTTCTTCGTCCAACAGCGGTTCTCCAGCCGAATCCGTTACCAGGTGTAAATTTCCAGAAGGGAAATGAGCTGGTTCTCTGACTTTGTCTTCTTCCATGGCCTGAGCGGGTTGCTGAGGAACATTCGAAGCAGGGGCTCCCTCGTTGATGAAGTCCGGGTGATAAACCAACCCCGTCATATCTCCGAGCAGAACGCCTTCATTCTGAGAACTGGGGGAAGCCGGAGGGGTCGAGCTGGGATGGTGGGTTTCCTCCTCAGAGATAAACACAGAAAAATTCACTGTAACCGTCGGTCTATTGAGCCGACTCTGGAAAACAAAACTGGAAGACTGGTATGAGCTGTTTGGGTTGGCTCTCTCCTGGTCAGACTGCGGAGAAGAGGGCTGAGCCAAAGCAATTGGGGTTAAATGCCGGGGCTCTGAAGGCGAGGGGCTTACTCTGATACCAGAGCGACCACCCCTTCGTGGAATACCTCGACTGCGAGGCATTGAGGGAGCACCAGGGAAACTGAGAAAGGAGTTGAGACGGAGAAGAACCGGTGGAGCAGGGATGCTATGGAAGCCCGAATTGTTGCAGAGCCAAGCGACTGAGGCCACAGGAGGGACAAGATGAACGATTTTTTGAACATTAATCTAGCTATGTTTTCTTATTAGTTTTGTAAAGAATTTGGCTATAAATTTAGAAGATCTGTTGCAATTGCATATATCAGTTGCTAAGAGTGTACAATCAAAGTGGATTAGGAGTTTTTTTAAGGCATTGGATCTATCTATGCATTCAAAATTGCAATTTAATCAATAGAAGATTGTGATTTCACCAACAATTACATTGCTATATTTTGGTGATAATTGCCTTAAAAAGTCTAAAAAGTCCAATGTTTAGACTAATCTACAATCTTTCACTCCTGTAAAATGTCTTTAGATTTTGGGTCATTAACTTATTTCCTTGCATTTACGAAAATAATTTCTTAACAATTTAGAAACAATGTTAAATTTTATTGTTTAAATAATAAAAATCATTTCCTTAACACACACAGACACACATATAGAATGTTGATTGGATGTAACTGAGTGGTTGGAAGAAATGTTGTATTCTTTTCATTTAGGTTAAATTACTACATGTGACATAATGAGTATATCCTTTTAATGGCCCATGAGGTGTAAATTAGTTCATTTGAGTGTGGTTTAGTCCTTGGTAGGTCTTGAGTTCAAAATTCATGAAAGGGGCTAAGGATGGAAGCCACTCTGGGTTATTAAACTATCCCAAGGGATTTCCAAGCTCTACCAAGTCTCTCACAATCCTAATGATAACTTCCCACTATGGGCTGATCGTTCTTCTTCCATCTCATAAATAGGTTAACATGGCGTAAACTCAACATAATCAAAAGAAAATTATATATATATAATAACTTTGAACCTTATTGTTTAAAAATTCCTTAAAAACTTAAATATATATATTTCTTTTTTATATATAAACATTTTTTAACCGAATATAATAAATTTATTAGGTATGTTTCAAATGAACACATCACTCATCATCCCCGCTCAATTATAATCTAACATCCCCACTTAATTATAATTTAACATTGATTTTCTTTTAATAAAGTAAAAATAAAAATAAAATTATTTAAAATACATTTTATAAGAATAATTTGAGCCATTGCTATTCACCAATAAGTTATTTCGAAGTAGTCCATTTTTATTTATAAAAAATAATAACGCAATGCATATTGATATCTTAAGATTATATCATAAATACTATTTATTATGTATATATAGTTACTATATATATATTGCTTTACTATATATAATAGTTAATATGTTTTAAGATATTTAAGTTATGTGTTTTATCATCATAATGCTTTACATAGTTATATTAGGATTTTGTTATATATGTAAGAATAAGCCATATCCAACCTGCAATAAAGTCATAATTGATGTGATAAAGAGCATAAATGCCCTTCAATCCAAAATACCCTTGGCTTCCAACACAACCATTCTCTTTGATGTGACATTTATTAATGTATCACAAGGTACATAGAGCTAACCTAATGTCAGTGATAGCATTTTCTTTTAATGATGGTTGTGTATTGAAAAGTTATAACTCAATGAAAGGCATTTTTTCCAACTTCTTGAAAACCTTGAATATTGTTGGTTGGATATACAATTCTTTCGAGCAAATTGGTGTTGATCAACATTGTTGGATGTCCATTCAAAGTAGATGGTGATCTTTTAACTATTAAATCAATATAAAGAAATAAACATATAATTTTTTTCCCTTAATATCCACGTGTATTAATAAAATAATTAGTCGAGATTAATAAAATAATTTAAATAATAAATTACTGAAATAATTAAAATAAGAATAATTAATAAATATTTTTATTAATTATAGTATAAATGTATGAGTAAATAAATCTATTATTATTTTTTATTTAAATTTAATATTATTATGTTTATTTGGGGTAGTTCAATTGGTGATAGTTGTGGAAATAAAATTTCGTTTTATTAATCAAAAAATTTGAGTTCGAATGTTATGCTATCCCCAATCAAAATAAAAAATTAAAATCAAATTTACAAAAAAAATTCATATTATTATAATATAATACTTTTCATAAATAAATAATTAAACATTATATTTATCATAAAATTATTAATTAAATTTCAAATTTATATAAAATTCAATTCAGGTAATATAACGTCTTTAATATAAAGGACTATTATATATTATAATTTACATTCAAACTACTAAAAATATTCAATTCAAGAGTTTTTTTTTTAATAACATTATTGAAAACCTTTGATACGTTGCTCTATATGGCGTTTTCTATCATTGTTAGAGTTGGGTAAATATAAAGGCTTCTTCTTTTACTAGCATTTTGTGCTTTCCCTAGTTAGGGGAATTTGCTTTCCCTTGTGCAAAGGGAATTTACTCACATTATTAGAATTTTTTTGTTTTCCTAGTATAAGGAATTTCCTTCGGAACAATCCTTATTTACAAATAATTTTATGGTATGATGGATTTTAAAGTTATGGTTTTAGATTACTTTGAAATAATAGAAAGATGTTTAAAATGGTAGTAAGTTTAAATAATGTTGTGGCTTAATGATAAAAGATGATGGTATGTTTATTTAAAGTTTAAATTTTGAGTATATGAATAGACACTTGAGGTCACGTGTAAGTTTTAAGTGAATTTGATATAAAGTGTTGGTTACTTATTATGTTTTTGGGTAACTCTTCAAAAGGGGGATTTCCAAAGTATTGAGTTATGCAAATAGTGGTAATGATTTGATAGGGTCATATGAGAAGGCTAAATTTGGTGGGTATTTTCCAAAGTAGTGAGTAATGCAAATAATGGCAATGATTTAATATACTAAAGTTAATAAAGGTAAAATAAGACCAAGGTCATGGGATAGGTATTCAAGCTGAATGTTGGGCAAAACATCCTAGTGGGTATTCATTTCGCTTAGTTATGGCTAGGGGAAATTGGCAAAGGCATGGGAAAAGACAAGAGGCATTAATTGGCATTTTATTTTATGAAAATAAAGGAAATTAGGAGAAAAGGAAGGTGAAAGGTTGCATGTAAGGAGGAAATTGAATGGAAAACAGAGGCCTGATAAAAAGGCTTATGAGGATCAGTTTATGGCTTTAGTAAGTGTTACCTTTTGTCAATTCAGTTTTGAATCTCTCCCTTTATTCTCTCTACTCTCTCACACTCTCACACACTTAAAGTATTCTTTGAGCACTTTAGCATTAGAGGAAGGAAGGAAAAGAAAGGACAAGAAAGCAAAAGGGAAGCAAAGATCAAGTAAGGAAGAGCGGGATCAAGTGGCTACAACGGGAGTACTTGCAGGTATCGAGTTGCATGTATGATTTCCTTGCTAATTTTTCCATGCATGGTACATGCATGTGTGTATTTGGTTCTCTTGTTGTCATTGGCATGGGTTTTTCTAGGTGTGACACTGGTTTTCAGCGTTGCCTTCTCATTTTCAGATAACCACGATGTGATGGGGTTATTTTACTTGGTTGAGCTGGATTGTTGGATGGTTTTGAAACTAAGTGGGGTGGTCTCAGGAAAAATCACAAGGCCTAGGAATCCCTTGACTGGTAATGGTGGGATACATGGTAAATCTTGGTTGTGAATACCCTCGTTGGGCCTAGGAATCCCTTGACCAGTAATGGTGGGATACACGGTAAATCCTAGAGGGTGGAGACAGATAAATTCCTCATGGTTTAGGTGGAGAGATCTGGAGGCATCCATGCTTATATAGGCCTAGTGATCCTTGGACCGGTATATGGTGGGATTATGGTAAATCCTGGTAGTGTATGTTTCTTGTTTGGGCCTAAGAATCACTTGGCGAGATTGCGGTAAAGTCTAGTTGTATAGATGAGGGTTTCGGGCCTAGGAATCCTTGACCGATATTGGTGGGATATACAGTAAAGCCTAAGGAAGCCTGGTCAATTTTTGTTGTGAGTCCCACATTCATGCTTGGAATATGGCACGATGGTGCTTAGCTAAAAGAAAGATTTGGTTCAATCCAATCTATGGTCGGGTGATACATGGAAGTCCCTGACTTGGTTTGCATTTGTATATGTTAATAAGAGATATTTTCCTCTTGTGTTCCATGTGTAAATGTACTTGTTAATGTGTTCCATCATTGTTATTATGTTGGTTATAAGCATGGTTTATGAGGGACTTGGGTTATGAATCTCATCATGTTTTGATTAGTAAATGAACTTTTAATGAATGTATGACCTAATATATGATAATACAACTATTGTGAGAGGGCATCAAACCTTCTTGACAAATCTCAGATAAGTATGAGGTCCCTATGTTCAGATGTGTTTATATGTCCTATACATTATGTTCAGATGTGTTTGATGATATGCATGTCATGGATGGTAGGGGTCATGTAAAATCCTTGTTCAAGTGTTTGCATTAGTAGCCTTATTTCATTGTTATTTATCAATTCTGGAAGTTTCATGAAGTTTTGGGCAGAGGCCTGAGTCCTAGCCCTAAAAAAATGGCTCTAAATTCGGGGTCGTTGGTATAGAACTACCTAAAAAGGGTTGTAGTTGCATGGGTTCCTTGTTGTGGGAGCGACTGGAGAGTTTTAGTCACTTGGAGGGCTTGTCATGGGAGTGACCGACGGTTTAGCTCAACAAAAAGCAAGTTAACTTAGGGGTTGGGCACCTAGAGTGGTTGGTTAGTCCCTAAGGGTCCTATAGCTCCTAAGAAAGGTTAGTTTTGATTTTGGTTTGCCGATTCCACTTCCTTAACTGTACACAAGCAGTTGAATCATATCATAGTAACTCTTCGTCACATGTTTACCCAGTAGGCTGATTAACTTGGGTAAATGTGGGAGGAGAATGTTACAAATTGGTATCAGAGAAGGTTTTGTTCTCTTTGGGTGATGTCTAATTTCTATTCTCTTTGGGTGTTATCTGATACCATAGAGTGGTATCAAAGCATGGTTGCACTCTCTTTGGGTAATATCTGATACCGCATAGTGGTATCAGAGCATGGTTGCACTCTCTTTGGGTAATATCTGATACCAGAGAGTGGTATCATGGCATGGTTCAACCCTTAGATTGGATGGGGTGAATGTGGTTGTCATGCATGCATGTAGGGTGTATATGTGTTTCTTGTATATGCATGGTGATGGTCATTGTTATAGTTGTGTTGTCATGTAGAAGTTGATGATGTTGTTGTTGGGATGTGCTTATCATGAATGCATGTCAGTTGTATATGCATTTGTTATGCTTGCCAGTGTCTATATGTTGTTGTGCATGCATTTCTATGGTTATGGTTATGAATGCATAGTAGGTCAGACATGCATTGTAAGGTCATTGTATGTAATTTGTTTCATCATGTTCTTGTTGGTTGTTATGATGCTAATGTGTTGGATGAGATAGAGCAGGAGATGCAAATCATCAAATCAAGGTTGCAACACTGGACCTCGGGTTAAGAGCAGATCGTCATATAGATTTGTATGGTGGGTATGCAGATATGTTGGTTAATGGTTGTTATAAGCATTAGGGTCATGTACATGTCTGTCAATCTATGGTTGTTGTGGTTACATGTATGGTAAATGTTAGTTAATCAATGTGATGATATGTACATGCGTCAATTAGTCATGAAGGATATTAACTTGTTGTTATGTGCATTGTGGTCATATGCATGATGATTATGGTCATTTTTCTTAGGACCTTGATGTTATATGTATCATGCTAATCTGGATTGGTCTATGTAGATGATTGTGGTTATGATACTCAGGTATGAGTTGATATAATTGTGATAATGTGTCGCACTAATCTAGACTGACTTGTGCAAATGTGATAGCCTCCCTTGAGATACTTGAGGTATGGGTTTGATTACATCTTCTATTTGGTGTTTTATAATGTCTTCTAGTTGATTTATATAACATGGTACAATAATAGTTTGTTTGAATGTTTGATTAATTGCCTGATATGAGTATGTGTCTGTAAGATTGCATGAAGGAATGATCTTGTTTTAAGATGGTTGCACTAAAACATTATGTGCCGAGACAACTAATATGCACTTGAATATAAGTGAGTGCTAGTTATAATATTATGATTAATGACTATGAATTTATTATGACACGACCGTTAGTCTTGGTAAAGGTTGATTTCAAATTAATATACATGATCTCTTGATCTTTGGAATCTGTGAATGACATGTGTGAGTAGTTGCAGGGAAACATGCTTGGCATTAGTGTGACAAGGTAACAATTGATTTGTTTATATAACTTACAGTTGGGTGATGTGATAGTACATAATAACGCTCAATTGCAACAGGAAAAAGGTAAAAGAAAGGAATTGGGTGAGAATTCCTTTGGCTATGTTTGGAAATCACAATGCCAAATGAATGAATGCTTTGCATGAATATAGGAAGTCTTCTTAACCTAGATTTTATCTAACATTATGTGGATATCTGTTATATTCCTAAACATGTATTTAACATGTATAACAACAAGTTTTCAGTTATGGTTGGATTCGTCAAGGGAATGGAGTCCCTTGAGAGATGATATATGTACGAGTTCAGTTATAGATCAGCGTGCTAGGTACAACAAGGTAATGTAACTGGTATATTGTTATATTTATTTGTACATTGACAGTTGTGTGGTTATGGTAATATGATGCAAGGGATTGCATGGAAAAAGAGATTTCCATGAAATCTTGAAGAAGGTTCGGGTTGAGCTTTCCCTTGGAAGCATTGGGAACCCATGGGGAATTGATTCATGGTGTTTTTTTGCTAGTTTTGTGCTTTTGGTCTTTTGTGATTTGCTTGCACTTGATTTGTAGTGTTGTTTGTTTTTGACGCATGGCCATGCTATTTTGTTCATGTTTTGATTAGTAAATGAACTGTTAATGAATGTATGACCTAATAGATGATAATGCAACTATTGCGAGAGGACATCAAACCTTCTTGACGAATCTCAGATAAGTATGAGGTCCCTATGTTCAAATGTGTTTATATGAACTATACATTACATATTTATGATGTGTTTGACAAAATGTATGTCATGGTTGGTAGGGGTCAGGTAAATTCCTTGCTCAAGTGTTTGCATTAGTAGCTTTATTTCATTGTTATTTATCAATTTTGGAAGTTTCATGAAGTTTTGGGTAGAGGCCTGAGTCCTAACCTTAGAAAAGTGGCTCAAAATTCAGGGTCGGTGGCATAGAACTACCTAAAAAGGCCGCAGTCGCATGGATGCCTTGCCGTGGGAGTGATTGGAGAGTTTCAGTCACTTGGACGTCTTTTCATGGGAGCAGCTGGGGGTCTAGATTAGCAAAAAGAAAGTTGACTCAGGGTTTGGGCACTTGTAGTGGTTGGTTTGTCCCTGGGGTCCTGTAGCTCCTAAGAAAGGTCAGTTTTCTTTTTGGTTTGTCGATTTTGCTTCCTTAACTATACATGGGGAGTTGAATCATATCACAACAACTCTTCATCACATGTTTACCTCAGTGGATCGGTTAGTTTGGGTAAATGTGGGAGGATGTATTACAACCTATAAGAAGCATGAACAATGCCTTCAAATTAGAGCCTTATTCCAAGTGGTTAGAAGATGTATATTTATCTCAATAGAAGCAACATTTGTGATTTATGGGCTGACATGTGTCAAAATAATGCCTATTGAAACAAAAAAAAGCCTATTCGAAAGCCATAGAAGAACACTCTCCATTTCATGAATATGTTGAAACAAACAGGTTAAAAGGTGTTGTCATATGATACAATGGATTGTATCACAAAGGATAAGCTTATAGATATATTGGAAAGGCTATAATTGATTGTTGTAGCTCTAATGAATTGTGTACTTGGATACATTACAAAAAAAACAACAACAACAAGACATTGATAAGTGGCCTTATGGAGCAAGGGCTTCAATTTGTGAAGAGACTAGAAGGATTTTGGCCCAAAATTGTGGTGTGAATGTCATTAGAACCATAACAACATAACATTGATAATTTCATACCTATAGCACAAATCATTCTAGATTGTATTTGAAGGGCATTGTTGGGACATTTGTTGTAGCATATTGCTTACCCACAACTTTCTTATCAGGAAGTTTTGATCCCTAAATGGTACCTATGGTAGCAAGCATCCTATTTCTTCTTCATGATTTTCATAGCAATGACTTCTTTCCCAATAGTTCAAGGTGAAGTAATCTTATAAAGTGAGTGTGTGTGTGTGTATATATATATATATATTGGGATGTTGAAGTTACTTGTATAGAGCCAACCTACAATTATTGTTTGAAATTAATTTTGCAAGTAAGCATGGAACATGGGCAGCTTGTTTATAGGGGTAAATTATGATATACATTCAAAATGGTGAATGGAGCAAACTTGTCCAAAGTGATCGCACCCTCCTTTGGAAGCCTTGTGTCCACATGTAAATAAAGAAGTTGGGTCCCCTTTCAAGGGCTTGTGAGGGAGATTACACCATTGGAATAATTAAGGATTATTGGATGCATGGAGATGCTTTTGGGATTCCTATGCCCACTTTGAGGGTTACATGGGTAGATTTAATGACTTCTTGGAAGTTGTACTAATGAAGGGCCTTTTGATGTTGGACGTCATGTCAAAGTCCCTTGTACCCTTCATTTATGAAGAAGGATTGTGTTTGAGGGCCCATGCCGCTTGATTTTTGTACATATGGCATGGAAAACCCACATCTTGTATTTTGGATTAACTTAATAGCGAAGAGGGCCTTTGTCCCCTCCTTAGGCTAATTTAGGGGATCTTAACTTAGAAAATATAATCTTATTATAATAATGAGTTGAGGTTCTCTCATATAAATACGAGGAACTCTCCCCCCATTCTCATGTGGTGTTTTGGGGGATAAATCTCATCGGTTGTCTAAAATTTCATGCAATTCTCATCTTGTAAATTTGCCATAGATATCTCAAGTTGAGTTGACTTCTTAGCATAGATTTTATGGTGTGGAATGTTCTCTTTTTGTGATGAATGGTGTTAGGGTTCCAATGGAATGTTTGGCTCATGAAGTAACATGTGTTTATATTTATTCTATAAAGGATGAATGGTATATCGATTTTCATGGTTAAAAGATTGAATTAGTAAGAGAACTTGGTTTAGCACTCTCACCCTTGTCTTGTGAATCTCATACATGATCTCTCTTGAAAATATTTCTCCTTGATTGAATTCATGTGCCCATAAATTCATTAATAAGCTAAGGCATTGACCCTTCATTCTCTATCTCATTATACCTTTTGTAAATCATTAAAACCATTTTGTTGGGGTTCCCTCTCCAAGTTCAACTAATAATCCCTTAATATTGTGTGTTTGGGGAACCTATTTGAGCCTCTATTAGTTGAGCCTAACCTTTAAATTGAGAAATAGGAACCTTTAAACTTGAATCTCAAAATTACCAAACCTCGACAATCTTATCCCAAGGAGAACCCTCCTTTAGTGAGAGGATAGATGACCAGAAGTGAGAAGAGGGGTGGTGAGGTGACAATGGATCCCTTTGACGTGCATTCGGTCTCACACTTGAGGTTTTGGACTTTATCTTGGGAAGTGCAAGAATTCATTATAACAATGCCGTTATGTAATAAAAATTTACCTAAATAAAAGTACTTATGAATGTGTTACATTGTGGTCTTGCATTAACTTAAAATAATTGATGTGATAATGACCTAGATTTAAATATTGATAAACATAATTATAAATACAACTATTGATGATATTGAATATTGCCAATATAACTTTTAAACAAATCACTGTAATAATACTAATAAGTACACTACAATATATTTTAATAATACTAATAAATACACTAAAATTTATTTTAATATATGAAAATAATCAAACTTATTTGAAAATTAAATTCTTAAAAATATGGATTTCCTTTAATAGAAAAAAAAAACAAAAAATTGTATATAACTATTAATCTACTATTCCACAATAATTTTAACTATGTTAATAATCAATTATAATATTTTTGACTTCTTTGAACAATCTCAAATACATTTACACTAATTCAGGAAAAGGCTTGGATTTGAATTATCTGCTGCTCCTCGCAATTATCTGCACCTTGGGCTTTTTCTTCACATTTCTAGTGCCAGAGACAAAGGGTAGGTCGCTCGAGGAGATCTTCGGTGAAAACAAAGACATTGATCAGGATGATAGTTTCAGTTGCAATCGTAGAACCACAGCTGTGAGCAGAAGATACCGCCTATGTGTTCTACTGCATCACGCCAACCCAAATCGCATCTTCTTGCAGGTTCTTCTCATGCGCACTTGCAGTTTTAATAATTCTGATCCGCACTCGCTGTTTAGGTGAGATCTGGTTAGTCACCGACATCTAAAAATTTTGAGTGAATAAGTTTGTTTGCACATTTTGGGTTCTAGATCTAATCTTCTGCGGCTAGGTTCTAGATCTAATCTTCTGCGGCTAGATCTAGATCTAATCTTATCTTCTGCCTTATTTCTTTGCGACTGGGTTCTACAGGCAAGTAAAATATGGCTTCTAGCTTCATGAAAATAGCTGTCGGCTCATCCGCTTCTAGAGGGCAAGCTCCTGCCCATATCGTCAGTGAAGCCCCAGCTCCCACTGTCCAGGTGGTCCAGGCCTCACTTGATGAGGCTTTGAAGTTTTCCGAAAGTGCCCTAATCTGCCGGTTCAATGGTTTTTGGCCACTGACAGCTCTCCACAATTGGATCTCGGAGGTATGAAAGCCTGTCATTTCTGATGAAATTAATATCTACCCTTGTGCTAGGGGTTTATTTATAGTAGATTTTGAAAATCCTAAAAGCAGAAAATTTAATCTAGATTCCAGCCCTTGGTTTTGGGAAAAATCAGGCCTATTCATGAAGCCATGGAACCCATCATTCGATCCCTCTACAACAGTCATAACCTCAGCACCAGTTTGGGTGAGATTGCCAAGCCTACCCTTGCATCTGTGGAATCTCTCCTCGCTAAAAGCCATTAGAAATGCAAATGGGAAATTTTATTGCAGGTGCCCAGAAACAAAGAAATATGCCAGAACCACCTATGCACACATCTGTGTGGAAATGGACTTCAACACCGGATTCCCAACTGAAATAAACCTAACAAGTAAAGACTATGTGTGGAACCAGAAACTCGATTATGAAAGTGTCCTCTTCATATGTCGATCGTGCTTTGAGACAGGCTATCTAGCCAAAAATTGCCCAAAAGCCTCCCAGAAAAATTCTACTAGAAAAAACTGCCACAGATCTACATGGTGGGAAGGAGCACAAAAAAAACACTACATTGTCATCAAAGAAGAATACTCTAGAGAAAACTCTAAATCACAAAAAATAGGGCAAGAAAGAAACAACTCTCAAGACAAGCAGGGAGAAAGCCCCGCCCAACAAGTCAACAGTTATGAGGATTCGAATACCGCACAAAATAAATCTTCATTTAACAATAAAGCAGATCTCCTATACCAAACTTCTTCTCCGACTATCTTCAAAAGGATGAACACAATAGGTCGCGAAGCTAAGACATCAATGTCCCAAGAACCATAAGAGATGAAGGAGATGCAAGATAAAGGAAGTTGGAAGACCGTAGAGGAAAAAAAGAAAGCTACGACACCAATCTCGCCAAGAAAGACGAGGAGCTAGATAATTAAAAACTAAGAAAATTATAGGTCCGATAGACCAATTTGGTCTCAGTGGACATTAACCACTGTCATCATCATTATCACTAATTAAAATATTTCTTTAAAAAAATCCATATTAAAAGATATGGACAAATTACTTATATATGTTCTATATATATATATATATATATATATATATATGTTTTGACATGTTCTTGTTTTTTTTTTTTGACAATAACGGTTATTTTTATTTAGGGCGGCAAACTAGCTGCCGCATGCTCTTACAATACAGCGATGACAGAGAAAGATTCTCGAGGGTAGCTGTTTGGGTTTGCTGTCAAAGAAACCAGAAGGCAGATCACCGAGAAAGGTTCGTCTCGCTTTAGGAATATTGCCAGCCAGATAGGTGATCAGAATCAGTGGATTGATCGCTTCGCCTACTTTGACATGATGTCCTCTAGAGCTGATTGAGGTGCTGTAGGACAGGGCGGAGCTTCGCACAAGGGCCAGAGGACTTCCCTGGGCAATTCCTGTTCGTGCAATACATAAGAGCATCGGTGCTATTGATTGGTGGAAGATAATGGTTATCCACGTCTACTTTGGAGAGGCTGCTACTGTAAAGGAGGAGCTCCATTGCAGGGCCCATATTTAGCATCACACAGATATACAGGTCGAGATTGCAGCCTTTCGGAGATGAGAAGCTTTGATAATGATGTAAACGGCCTTCAGATTTGAGAGCAGAGTAAAGGTCAAAACTGGAACTGAGATGCCATCTTGAAGGTCCTTTGTGGACGCTTGAAAAACAGGTCACCGACAGGAAACAGAGGCCATTGAAAGGAAGACTAACAGAGAATGAGAACAGGCCTGAGACCACAGTTTTAATTAGTTTGAATATACATTGAGTTTAGATCCCATAGAGTAGGGTATTGAGGAGAAAAGTGATAGCCCTAAGATCAATTAGGAAAGGAAGTCCGATCAGCAGAAACATTAAGGGATGGAACAGGGGGATTCAATCGAATTGACCACCAGAGATCTACGTTTACAGAGGGAGCCAAGATTGGCCTCCATATCAGCTTGAGAGTTGAGATTCCTTAAAATGTGGTAGAAGGAGATTTTACTGAACTTGGGCAATAATAGCCGGATTTTTTTGATAATAGTGGCTAAATGAACCTGATGGGGGGTCTTATGAGAGATCAACGCCTGGATGATAAGTCTAGAATCTCCAAAGACAGAGAGATAGAGGATATTTCTATTAATCGCCAGATTCAGCCCCTGCCACAGTGCGAGAGCCTTCGCTCTGTTATTGGTTTCAATGCCCAGACCCCAGTGGAATCGCAATTCTGTTGAACCTCCAGGTCGCAGTAGAACCCCACCACTGCCAGCAACGCCAGGGTTTTCTTTAGAGGCCCCGTCGAAGAATAAACAGTGATCGTCCAGGGCCGATCTCCACTTAATAAACTCCAGTTCCTCCAGCCTAATCTCCGAGTTGGCATGGGCGAAAGCAGTAGGAATGGACCTTTCCTTCAGATTTGGAACCAGTTCTTTAAGCCATTGCTCCTCCTCTTTGACCAGACTCGTTTCATTCCTTGGGGAAGTATTGGCTTCCAAAGCCTCGCCCAGCAAAGCTTTGATTTTAGAAATAACTCTTATAGAAGTGCAGCTTTCTCCTCTGAAAATTCTATTATTCCTTTCCAACCACAGCTTCCAGCATATGAATTTAGGGATCCACATCCAACTTGTTTTAAGAAGACTTTTTTTTTCAAGGCAGAAGGGAGATAAGCTGGCCCAAGTTCGGAGCAGAGAAGGAATGCTATCTGGGAGATCAAGTTTAGCTGGACCTAACATCAATACTCCCCTCCAGACTACTTGAGCAAAGGGGCAAAGCAGCAGCAGGTGATTGACAGTTTCTTCATCAGACAAGCAAAGGGGGCATCTGGAAGGCCCTTCCATCCCTCGTCTACGCAAATTATCTCTGGTAAGAATGCTTTGGTGCGCAACAGTCCAACAGAAGAAGTCAATTTTGGGGAGAGAGGGGAAATCCCATATAAATTTCCATTGAGCTGGGTTAGGAGGAGCATATGGGACAACCATAATTCTTTTATAACCTTCGGAAGCAGTGTAAGAGCCTGAGAGGGAGCCCCAGCCTCTTTTGTCTTCAGAAGTGGCCTTTGAGGGAGATTTGCCTTGAAGCAGATCTAACAGTAATGAAGCTTCCCCTTGCAGCATAAGGGGGACCTCCCCCAGATTCCAACAATCCCAGAGTCTATCAGGAGCATCCTTCCAGTTTGAAATATCCCACAGAGTGTACAAATTGCAGGACTGAAGCCAATCTTTGATGTTTGCTAGACCTTCCACTTGATTCAAAGGTTGATCACCCAGAATCGAGTCTTCCCAGATTTTGATTTTTCTCCCATTACCAGGGATCCAGTAAAGATAATGGCTGAATTGCTCCCTAGCAGAACTGCAAAGATTGAAGATCGGGGATCCTTTTAAAGATCTTGGGGGCTTATCCAAGCATCTCAAGCGTTGCCCTTGGAAGTATTTCTTCCAAATGACTCTTTTACTCCAGCTAGAGTTTCCAGAGACTAAATTCCACAGGATCTTGGATCCCAAAGCAAGGTTTTGAGCAGCCAAGTTACGCAGGTGGAGGCCTCCTTCCAGAAGTGGTCTCTTGAGAGTTTCCCAATTCACTAAATGGAGCCTTCTATCGTTGTTGTTCCCACCTTCCCACAGGAATCTTCTCAACAGACTGTCCATTTTACTGAGAAAGGTTTTGGGGGCAAGGAGAACAGAGTGTTGATATAGAGGCATACTTATAAGGACCGATTTCATAAGGATGACTTTCCCTGCATTATTCAGCCAAGAGGCTCCCCAAGCTTGGATTCTATTCTTTATGTTATTGAGCAGTGGCAGCCAATGAGCAACTTTAGGCTTAGATTTGAAGATTGGGATCCCGAGGTATTTAAATGACTCCCAATTTCGAATTCCATCCATTTCTAAAAGCCTTGCAATATCTGACAGCTCCTTGATCGAGCAGTTCCAGCCATAGATAGAGCATTTTCGATAGTTAATTTTGCTGCCCGAGAACAACCTGTAAATGTCCAGCTCCTTCTTGAAGGATCTGGCAGAGATTATGCTGGCTCCTCCAAGCAGCAAGGTGTCATCGGCGAACTGGGCATGATTAATGTCTTTCACCTTGTGAGTAGATCTGAGGCCAGGCAGGGTTTGATTCTGCTGATTATGGTCGAGTTGGAAACTAAGCACATGTTGGGTTGTGTTATATTCTTTCCACGACTAACCTACGTAGTTAAATGGGGGGTTAGAGGGGGGCGGAAGCCCCCCTTCGTTGCGCCGATTGCGCAGCGGGGGGGTCACAGGGGGGGCGGCAGCCCCCCCTGTCCGGGGGAGTGCCCCGGGAATTTTTTTTTTTGGACCCTATATTAGGTTGGGCGAACCTACCTATGGTTTTGTGCATGATTTTCGCACATGGTATTGGACGCGATGGTTTTTCGGTCCATGGTATTGGATGCTTTGGCATGTATAAATATGTATTGTAACATTGAAAGGAACATAATGAAAAATCAAGCTGGTAGTCCCGGTTTTGGGATCCAGGGAAAAATCTCTGTGCATATGTGTTTTATGGGTTATGCTCTCGCATTGTTTATTTTCTTTGTTTAAGAATTCGTATGCAGGTGATTTCTGTACAGGGTTAAAACCTACATTTGGTATCAGAGCTGTTTTGGCTTCAAGGGGACGCCTTTGTTGCTGAGGGGTTTCGCTCGGGCCTGTGGTAGACCCTGTTCAGTGGGAGATCTGCGAGATCGATTCTGGTGGTGAAAGAAGATGGCGAGCAGTGGAAAGATCGAGATTGAGAAGTTCAATGGTCAGAGTTTTGAGTTGTGGAAACTCAAGATGGAGGATCTGTTGGTCGATAAAGATCAGTGGATCGCGGTAGATCCGGGTACTAAACCATCGGGAGTGACCGATGAAGAATGGAAGAAATTGGATCGGAAGGCAAAGAGCACAATACGATTGTGTGTCTCAGATTCAGTATTGCTGAATGTATCAGGGGAAGCTACGGCAAAGGCTTTGTGGGTCAAGTTAGGGACTTTGTACCAATCTAAGTCTCTGGTGAATAAACTGTTCCTGCGAAAAAAGCTGTATAACCTGAGGATGAAAGATGGAGACTCGGTGACAGAGCATCTGAATGCGTTTACTACTGTGGTAAGTCAATTATTATCTGTTGATATTAAAATTTCAGATGAAGATAAGTGCACCAGTCTATTGTGTTCTCTACCAGATTCGTGGGATAGTCTGGTTATTGCAATAGGTAGCAATGCAACTGCTTTGCAGTTTGATGAAATAGTCTCAGCCTTGCTGACGGAGGAGATGAGACGGAAGAATATGGACAACCAGAATGGTGATGCCTTGTCTGTACGAGGACGGTCCCAGAACAGAAACAAAAATAAGTCATCGAGTGGGAGATCTAAATCTAGAGGGAGATCTAAATCTCCAGGAAAACCTACAAAAGTGGTGTGCTGGAAATGCGGAAAGGAAGGGCACTTCAGAAGGGATTGTAAATCTAAAGCTCCTGATAAAGGAAAGGGATCTGATGATGCTCCTTCTGCAGAGGCGAAAACCACCTCAGATGAAGGTGGGGATGTGTACTTGGCTTCTTCAAGTACACATGTAGATCATGAGGCATGGTTGATTGACTCAGGTGCATCCTTTCACTTCACTCCCCATAGAGAGTGGTTCTGCGAGTATGAGAAATACGATGGTGGTGATGTCTTCTTAGGAGATGATAGGAAGGCTAGAATCATTGGTCGGGGAAAAGTAAAGTTGAAGTTGCAAGGTGGAAGGGTTAGAACACTTCCGGGTGTTCTACATATTCCTGCATTGGCCAGGAATCTGATTTCTGTAAGCAAGTTGGATGATGCAGGTGTAAAGACGGTGTTCGAGAAAGATACCTGCAAGATGGTTCGAGGAGCACTGATATTGATGCGGGGAGTTCGGACTGGAACTCTGTACAAACTGCAAGGTAGCACTGTTGTTGATGGGTGCAATAGTTCTATGGTTCCTGAAAATGGAGTAGAAAATCTAGTGGTCTCTGTAGAGAAGACCATGTTGTGGCATCAAAGGCTTGGACATATTGGAGAGAAGGGCCTTCGAATAATTCATGGTAAAGGTATGGTAGAAGGTATGAATGATAGCTCTCTGGATTTTGATTTCTGTGAAAATTGTGTGTATGGGAAGCAGAATCGAGTGAGTTTCCCCTCTGGTGGTAAGAGGACGAAACAGATATTAGAGCTTGTGCACAGTGATGTGTTTGGACCTGTGAAGGTTCCATCACTGGGTAAGTCTGTGTACTATGTATCATTCATAGATGACTTCTCAAGGAATACATGGATATATTTCCTTAAGAAGAAATCTGAAGTCTTTGATAGGTTTAAAGAATTTAAGGCTCTGGTGGAAAATCAGACAGAGAAGAAGATAAAGGTGCTGAGGACAGATAATGGTGGAGAATTTTGCAGCAAGGAATTTGAAGAATTTTGTAAGAAGTGTGGTATAGCACGGCAGAAGACTACTCCATATACACCTCAGCAAAATGGAGTCGCAGAAAGAATGAACAAGACGTTGATGGAAAGGGCAAGAAGCATGCTCAGTGGTGCCGGGTTAGGACAGGAATTCTGGGCAGAGGCGGTGGATACTGCACGTTACCTGATCAACAGATCACCCTCATCAACGTTGGAGGATAAGACTCCACAAGAAGTATGGACTGGTAAGAAACCCTCTCTTTCACATCTGAGGGTATTTGGATGTGATGCATATGTACATGTTCCAAAGGAGAAACGAACCAAGTTGGATAGTAAATCTGAAAAGTGCATCTTTATTGGGTATAAGGATGGTTTAAAGGGTTATAAGCTTTGGAACCCAGTCACACGGAAGGTTGTGTACAGCCGAGATGTGGTGTTCAGAGAGGTAAAAGATGTTATTCAATCTGAAGTCCAACCAAAGGAACCTGAGAAGATAGAGTTTGAGCCAAAGGAGGAAGAATCAGACTCTGCAGCAGAGGAGGAATCAAAAGATGAAGAGCCACAAACTCCGGCTGTGAGAAGATCAGGTCGAGAAAGAAGGCAGCCAGAAAGGTATAGTCCATCTGCTTTCAGTTCAAATTTTGCTTTGTCTGTTACTGATGATGATCCCAGAACTGTGAAGGAAGCAGTGGATTCAGAGGATGGAAAACTCTGGAAAGAGGCCATGGTTGATGAAATGGCATCTTTGCACAAAAATGAGGCTTGGGATCTGGTAGAGTTGCCGGCTGGAAGGAAACCCCTTGGTAGCAAATGGGTGTTCAAGAAGAAGACTAATGCAGAAGGAAAGGTGGAGAAATACAAAGCTCGGTTGGTAGCAAAAGGTTATTCCCAGGTGCCGGGAATTGATTTTGGTGATATTTTTTCTCCTGTTGCCAAGGTAGCTTCTATTAGATTACTTTTATCTGTTGCTGCTGCTTTTGATTTTGAGGTAGAACAGATGGATGTGAAGACAACATTTCTTCACGGGGATTTGGAAGAGGAAATCTACATGAGGCAACCTGAAGGCTTTGCGGTGAAGGGTAAGAAAGAACTGGTATGCAAGTTAAAGAAGTCTCTGTATGGGTTAAAATAGTCACCAAGGATGTGGTATCAGAAATTTGATACATTTATATGGGGACTTGGCTTCACCAGAAGTAAAGCAGATCATTGTGTGTATTTTAAATTAATTGGTGACCGTGTTATTTATCTGGTCTTGTATGTGGATGATATGTTGCTGGTTGGAAATGACAAAGAAATTATCCAGGATTTGAAGACCCAATTGTCCTCCAAATTTGACATGAAAGATCTTGGTGCTGCAAACTATATTTTGGGCATGGAAATTAAAAGAGATCGGGCAAAGAGGAAGCTCTGGTTAAACCAGAGGAAGTATGTCGAGACAATACTTCGGAGGTTTAATATGCAGGATAGTAAACCGGTGAAGGTTCCTATTCCTGTAGGTGTGAGGTTATCTGCTGAACAGTGTCCTAAGACACAAGAAGAGGAAGAGGACATGTCCCGTGTTCTATATGCAAGTGCAGTCGGTAGCCTGATGTATGCAATGGTCTGTACTAGACCAGACATTGCACATGCAGTGGGAGTATTGAGCAGGTTTATGTCAAAACCTGGGAAGGAGCACTGGACAGCAGTGAAGCGGGTTTTCAGGTATTTGCGTGGCACTAGTGATTATGGTTTGTGCTACCAAGGAAGACCAGGATTGGACAGAGTGTTGGATATTCATGGTTTTGTTGATGCAGACTGGGCTGGAGATCTGGATCAGAGAAGATCTACAAGTGGGTATGTGTTTAACCTATTTGGAGGTGCAGTCAGTTGGATGAGTAAGAAACAATCTGTAGTGGCACTATCAACTACAGAGGCAGAATACATGGCAGCCACTCATGCAAGCAAGGAAGCGGTTTTGTTGCAGAGATTGTGTTCAAGTATGGGGTTAGTACAGGGAGCTATAAGAATAGACTGTGACAGCCAAAGTGCAATTTTCTTGGCAAAGAACCCTGCTTATCATTCAAAGACAAAGCACATTGATGTTCAGTAGCACTTTGTGAGGGATATGATAGAAGACAAAAAGGTGTTGCTGGTAAAGGTGGACACTTTGAAGAATACTGCAGATGCATTGACAAAATCTGTGAGCTCTGAGAAGTTCTCTTGGTGTAGAGAAACAATGGGTGTTTCAGGGCTGGAAAAATGACTAAGCTCTCCTGTGGCCCCTTGTGGAAAGAAAACAACAAGTGGGAGATTGTTGGGTTGTGTTATATTCTTTCCACGACTAACCTACGTAGTTAAACGGGGGCGGGTAGCCCCCCTCTACGGGGTCCGGGGCAGCGCCCCGGGAAATTTTTTTTTGGACCCTATATTAGGTTGGGCGAACCTACCTATGGTTTTGTGCATGATTTTCGCACATGGTATTGGACGCGATGGTTTTTCGGTCCATGGTATTGGATGCTTCGGCATGTATAAATATGTATTGTAACATTGAAAGGAACATAATGAAAAATCAAGCTGGTAGTCCCGGTTTTGGGATCCAGGGAAAAATCTCTGTGCATATGTGTTTTATGGGTTATGCTCTCGCATTGTTTATTTTCTTTGTTTAAGAATTCGTATGCAGGTGATTTCTGTACAGGGTTAAAACCTATAGCACCGAGGCCTGAACAGCATAGAGGAGTGGAGACAAAGGACATCCTTGTCTAAGGCCCCTAGAGGCTTGGAAGAAGTCAGTAGAACGACCATTGACCAGTGGCGCGATCCATGGTGAGGCAATACAGGCTTTCACCCAGTTTATGAAGTCTGTTGAGAAGCCTAACTTCTTCATCACAGTGAACAAGAATTCATGTCTCACCCTATCAAATGCGTTAGCCAGATCGAGCTTAATCACCATATCTTTCTTGTTTCTTTGGCAACTAGAGTGAACTGCTTCTTGCACCAGCACAATGTTGTCCAAAATCTTTCTTCCTTTTATGAATCCGCCTTGATTTTCAGGGATGATGTCTGGCAATATGTTCTTAAGCCTGTTGGAAATTATTTTGGAGACCAACTTGTAACTGGAATTGCACAGGGATATGGGCCTCAATCTATTGAAGTCTGAGGCGCCTTTCTCTTTTGGATCAAGGCGAGAAAGGCCGAGTTGATGCCACCGCCCAGCTTTGCACAATTCTGGGACTTTCTGACCATTCTCAATAGATCTTTTTTTATTGTTGACCAGCAAGTCAATAGAAACCTGACAGAGAACCCATCTGGGCCTGGGGCTTTATCAGGCTCCATGCAGTCCAGAACTTTCTTAAGCTCGTCCATACTGATCGGAGCTGTCAACATGGCATTATCCGATTCCTGAACGCACTTGGGAATTAATTCAATCGGGTAGGCATGAGGATCAATAGGTGGTTCTTCAGGAGCCGAATAAAGATCTTTGAAGAAGGAGTAAGCAGCTCTCTTAATGCCATTGAAATCCTTAACCACAGTGTTTTGGTAATGTATCTCAGAAACTGATTTGAAATTCTTTCATGCTTCGGCTTGCTTATGAAAGAAGCTGGTATTTTTATCTCCGGACTGTAACCATAGATTCCTAGACTTCTGTCGCAAAAATTCTTCCTCCTCCCTGCTAGATCTATGAACCTCTTTTTGAAGCTCGACTTCTTTTTGGAGAAGACTTTGAGATACAGGACTATGCTCCATATCTAATTGATGAGCAGCAAGACTGTTTAGAGTTTCTTTTCTTTTGGCAGTAGGGGTTTTCAATCTTTTAGCCCACTCCTTAAGGCTTCTTTTTAGGCCCCTGATTTTCTCTTCCCACACAAAGAAAGGGGAACCTTGGACAGGCCTATTCCAGGATTCAGAAACCACCTCTTGGAATCCGTCTTGCTGAATCCACAGAGGACTGAAGCGAAAAGGAATGGGGCCTAGATTACTATCCAGGGAGAGCTCGAGGAGGATGGGCTTATGATCAGAAGTGAGATTTGGAAGAATTTTAGAAGTGGCCATAAGACCGCATATCAGGAAAGTAGAGTGGACAAGGAATCTATCCAAACGGGCAACAATGTGATTGGGGGCTAATCTTTTGTTGGACCAGGTGTATTTACCTGAAGATGGTTTAATATCCTCCAGATCCCAGCCCAACATTATATCTTCAACCCATTCTCTGGCAGGGTCCCTGACAATGGAGCCTCCCTTTTTCTCATCAAGAGCAAGGGTGACATTCAGGTCACCTGCAATAATGATATTTCCAGGATTTTGCTCTGAAAGAAATGAATGAAGTGAGTTCCAACAAATTTTTTTCTCGCCTGGCAATACAGGAGCATAAACATTAAACATACTTACTTGTTGACCAGAATCTTTGTGGAGGAGCTGAGTGAAAAGCCAATGGGGGCTACTTTTTTCTTGAATAAGATCATATATGGCGCTATTCCAAAAGGTGGCTATTCCACCAGAAGCGCCTCTTGCACTAACCGCTCTTCCATGACCTTTTTGCCAAAAAACTTTACTAGATTGGAGGAGAAGAAGATCCTCCAGCTTTGTCTCCTGGATGAGGAGGATTTCAGGCGAGTATATTCTCACTATATCTTTCAAGGCTTCCTCTTTCAACCTGCTACCTAAACCTCTGCAGTTCCAGGAGACGTATTTCATTATTTACTGACTTGGGGGGTTGAGGCTCCTATTGGAGCCCTGTTACTCTTGCGCCCAGATCTGGTATTCATCATTCCTTTGAGGGTTTTTTGGGAACCTTGGAGGACATCTATATAAGTTTTTTCCTCTCTCTGTTTCTTCTTGGATTTCCGCCCCCTAGTCGTCTTGATAGGAGTGACTAGCGAGTTGTCAGTTTCAGAATCTCTCTCTTCTGATTCTCCCTCAGAGTCGGAGGCTAGACTGATGTGCTCTTCATTGCCTTCATTTCCCCTCTGACAATCATCAACTGGTGGAACAGTTGATTCGACTTCATTTTCTTTCACTTGCTTCACCTTATTTTCTGTTTCCTCTTGGGTCTCCATGACATCCACCTTTTCTCCTGAGGAGGAGCCATCTTTAGAAGCAGCAGCGGCTTTTGAATTAATTTGTGGCTTCCCCAATGGAACGGAATTGTTCTGCCCCGGGGGCTTTGGAACAGCCTTTCCCTTTTTGATTTCTTTCCATCCTTCTTCTTCAACCGTGTTCCCTGTTGGAGCTTTTGGGCAGTTTCGCTGGAAGTGTCCATGCTCATGACAGGTTCGGCATTTGAAAGGCAACTGCTCGTAGTCCAGCTTCTGGTAATGCTGCCATTCTCCAACTGTAAGTTTGACCGCTTCTGGCAGACCGGCTTCCAGATCGACTTCCACGCAGATTCTAGCGCATGTATATTGGCCCTTGTGATCAGCTTTGTCAATGAAACGACCCAGCCCATTACCAATCTTCTGCAGGGATTGATAGCTCCAGCAGTGTATCGGGAGATTAGGTAGTCGAACCCAGACCGACGCCTCCTTAGGGACATCGACAGAGGGATCGAAGTCAGGGCTCCATTTGTTAAGATACAGTCCCTGATTTCCCATAAAATACGGCCCGTTTCTGAACACCAGATCACGATCTTCTTTGGTGGTAAATTCAAAAATGAAATAGCCTCGTCCCACAGCATAACAAATCACGTTGTTTTTCAGCTGAGGTCTCCAGTTTCGCTGAATCCAATCGTCCGTGGTTTTAGTGGAAGGCCAGCGGCCCATAAACTGCCCTACCAGGCCTCTGTTAGCCAGAGCAAGAGCGATTTTAATCGATTGTTCCTCTGGGAGTGCAATCTCTGGTATTTCTTCGAGCTTTTTTATGAATTTCGGCACTTCAGAGGTCTGGCGTTTCTTCCCTTTCTGCGTTAATAGTCTACGGAATGCTTCTTCAGAAGATGATGGTGGGGTGGGAGCGGACTCCCCACCCCCAGGCCCGCTCATGGCAGCGTCCAAGCTCGACGGCGGCTGCAGACCTAATCCCAACTCCGCAGATCAGAGCAGAGCGCGCGCGAAAAAAATCAAGTTTTTATGATGATATTTTGACATGTTCTTGTTACATGTGAAATGTATAAGTATATTTGAAATCTTGAATTCATTATAAAGTATATTTTTATAATTGTTTGATTTCTTTTACAATTAAGACTTTAAATTTTCGTTTTAGAGTAAAGATGTCTTATTATTCTTAAATTTTATTATTATTACTAATAATAATGGATTTTAGTTTTCATATTTTTTTTTATTATATAATTTATTAAAATAAAATTTAATAATTATAAAAAAATATAAAAAATTCAATACACAATCGTTAACCGTAGTTTTTTATAATTATTATTAGGTATTATTTACTAATGCAAAATGACTTTTCATTATTATTAATTTTTTTTATTATTATTTAAAACAACCCACTCATTATTAATAAATTGAAGAGTTTTAATATGGTAAACATTTTCAATTTTTTCTAGTTATGTTATCGAGTTGTAAATTTAAAAGAAGGGTAGGAATTGCAAATATTGATTAGCAAGATTATTCAAGTAGATTAAGGGTCTTTTAGGTGAGCGATAGAAAATTGTAGCTTCATCAACAATTACATCGCTAAAATATAGTGATAATGCCCCCAAAAATTAAAATTAATGTTTAAACTTATTTAAAAACTTTTACTTATTGACCCAAGCTTTCAGTTCATTCCCTTTTGATTATAACAGGGGTCATTGGCTCTCATCTGTAGAACTTAGTCTTCAAGGTGACCTTGCAGCTGAATGGAATGGTTTTGTTCACAACCTATCCCTCAATGATATTTCCCTTTCAAATGAAAAAGACAACCTTGTATGGTCTTGGGGGAACTCCTCTGAAGGAGTCACGACCCACTCAATATATTCTATAGTAGCAAATTTCTACTATTAAGAAAATGTCCTTTGGTGGTACTCATCCATTTGGAAATGGAACCTTCCTATGAAACTCAAAACCTTCTTATGGTTGGTCTTGAGAAACAAAATCTTAATGTGGGACAACCTATAGAAAAGGGGCTTTCAAGGGCCAAATTCATGTGCTCTCTGCAGGAAAGACAAGGAAAATATTGATCACCTTTTTATTGGATGTGAAGTGGCTAAAAGCCTTTGGAGTTTGATTCTTGAATTTATTGGAATTAGGCCAGTGGATCACTCTATTTCCTTCTCAGACAACCTTTATTTTTGGAATCACAACATAAGCAACTTCCACTCTTTCCCGATTATTATTGTCTAGAAAATCTAGGAGATGAGAAACAAATTGATATTTGAAAATTCTAGTCCTGATGTGATATTGACTGCAGCTAAGGTCATTGCTCTTTGGAGGGAATATCCTCCCAAATATAAGGATAATGGTAGACATATTCACTTAAGGCCGACAGTAAACATCAACTATCTTGTTGCTTTCTTCGATGGTGCTGCCCAACAGGGTAAATGTACAGGTGGTTTCATGATTCTTCTTGACATGTACCATAACATCAAAGCTAGTATGTGTTTTGGAACAGACACGAACACAAGAGCTGAGCTCATGACTGCATGGGCTGCCATTGTTATTGCCAAATCTTTATCAATATCTAACTTGATGGTTGGAGGGGATTCCAAGATTATCATAGATTGGCTCTCAGGAAAGTCAAATCTCCAGGTTCTGGATCTTTATCATTGGAAATCCAAGGTGGAGAAGTTGCGTAGCAAATTCCAAAACATCTCCTTCTTTCATGTGTACAGAGAGTTTAATCATCAAGCCAACCTGCTATCAAAGAAAAGTCTTCAAATGCAGCTTGGAAATATCATGCTGGAAGAATCTGATGTTGAAACTAGTCTCCACTCATGCCTTTATCAGTGTCTCTGAACCTCTTTAACAAGGTTTTCTTTGGTCTCCAGCTATCACTTGTTCTGTTAATATAACTCACATTTGTAATTTTTTGCCAATGTTCCTCTCTATTAGTCATGTCTGAATTTTCTGTGTTTACTAGAGTCTTGGTCTCTGAGATATAGCTCCTCTGTTTTTCTTTTTGGTTTGGTTTCATTAGAACTCAATTATCTCTCTAATTTGGTTTTGTTGAATGATCTAGATATTTGTAATTTTGTTGTCTCTGATGGGTTACTCTAGCTACCAATTAACTTTCATATCAGAATTTTTGATGTAGACCTAGTCCTATGTAAATATCTTTGATTCATTAATACAAAATATTGTACCTTCAAAAATAAAAAATAAAAACATTAATTTTTGAATCATTTTCACTAATTTATTTCTTTTTATTAATAAAATCAAACTCTTAACCCTTTAAACTTTTATTTTTAATAAAATCAAACTCTTAACCCTTTAAACTTTTATTTTTAATAAAATCAAACTCTTAACCCTTTAAACTTTTATTTTAAAAATAATACTAATAGTTTCTAAAATAAAAACTAAAATAAAAACTTTTTACAAAAATATAGTGTGTATGTTTCATATCAAAGCACTCACAATCCCAACCCAATTATAATCTGCTCCTTTTAATAAAGTAAAAATAAGACCCAAGTAAATCTGAACATTCTACACTCAATTAATATGATGTAATAATGTTGTACGAAACGAACAAGTCTTTTGAGTGCAAAGGTCAACCTGATGGGGTAATCAAATCAAAACTCTATTCCCTAAATGACAATGAGACAAAATAGAGGTCATACATATTTGTCAGTCCCTTTCCATTCGAATGCACTTTCTATAATATGTCTGCTAAGGCTGAGTCGTATATAAGTCATCACACGTTGTTTTGATTTTAAAAGCACGAGTCAATATAGTCCTTCTAAATTAAATGAAGGTAATTAACCCATTTTGATAAATGGATATATTAATTGAATAGGTATACCATATATTATAATTATATTTAATTAATTGGGGTTGAAATTGTAAACTTGCATTATTCAAATTGTATATTAAATAGATTTAATATTTTTATTATATTTAAATTATATAATTTTAATATTTTTCTAAAGTTTGAATAAATTTATCATATTCTAAATCGTATAAAATTTATATTATATTATATTATTATTATTAATGGTATACAGAGCAATTTATAATTAAGTAATATTTCTTTTTTTTTTAAAGTTTGGTAGGACTTTTTGATTTTCGAGTTTACGTGTTCATTATTTACTTCGCTCTAGGGAGTATAGCACGCTACCAGAGAAAGTAGCACAAGATTCAAACACAAAATCTCCAGTTTGATGAGACTTCATTACACGACCATTGCTACTTGAGCTACCCCAAACAGAGACAATTAAATAATATTTCATTTTCAAAACCATCATCAATTAAAATACCCTAATAACTTATTATAATTAAATTAAATTTATTTTTTAAAATAATTTTTAAATTTAATAATGTTTTCAAAAATATTATTTTATTTTAACAATAAAAATTGAAAATAAACTAATCTAGAAATTGGGATTTAGACCAATGCAATGATTAAGCACAATCCAATAATGGCTTAAAGTGCTAGATCCAATTTCAATTATTATGATGTTTAGTCATATAATATCAAAATTTTCCATTCCATAATTATTAATGTTTAACCAATCTTATTAAATTAAGTTTTATAATATTAATTTTTTATCATTGTAACTTCGTAGTGGTAAGAGTTAATTCATTAATTCATTTATCAAAATTTAATTTATTAAATCATTTATTTAAATTTTGATAGGTCTTCTTTTCGATTATTTTAAATTGATTACTGGATGAGGTTAGTTAGGCGTCCATTTGAATTGTTGAAAATGATTAAAAACTTAAACAGGGTTTAAATTCATAAAATATTCCATAATTATGAATTTTGAAAACTTATATTATGGAATATATTGTTTTTGATTTTTTGAAAGTTTAAATGTTAATTCTCTCTCTTTTATTATTATGACTTTTATGGTGGGATAGGTTAAGATGGATATTTTGGGATAGGTTAACATGGATATTATGTGACAATTTTTTTTAATGAAATTATGTTTTTATTTTATTTATTTATAATGAAAATATTGTTAGTTTTATGACTTGTATTGTTGGGATAGGTTAATATAGATATTATATGATAATTTTTTTATGAAATTTTGTTTTTAATTTTAATGAAAATATTGTTAGTTTGATGAAAGTTGAAGGCTTTATCCTCAATTGGAAAGAGAAGGTTATGAGTTTTCTAAGTCATTTGTTTGAGTAAGCATGAGAAGCATTAAGAAAGAGGAGGTGTTGAGTGATTGTTGGGTAAAGAAGGAGCCCCTTGTGTTGTGCAACTTAAATATGGCAACATTGCAACTAGCATCAATCCTTGACTCAGTTGGTTGATAAACAATAGTTTGATTTCTGTGCTTGAAAGAGAGTTTCCTTCATATCTCTGCCATGTATTTACTCTTTTATTACTAAATGAGGTTGCCTTTTGTGGCATCAAATGTGGCTCACGGGTGGCCAACTATAAAAAATACACTGTGCAACTAAGCCTATGGTTAGATGGAGAGTGGCCCTCCCTTCCTTAGTTCAGGGAAAACTTAAAATAATTTAGGTAAGTGCATTTTCTCCTTTTTACATAAACTATCAATATGTATAGATATATGTTCAAGTTTCATGGATGATGTTATTATTGGGTCATTGGGTATGAATGTGTTGATGAACTACAACATAGTGTAATAATGTTTGGTTACTAGTTATAATTTCCATAATAATGAGATTGTGAGTCATAACAAATTTTGTAAATAATGTTTGCTTATCATATCTTGGATGTGTAATGGTCTATATAATAACCATTCATGACATATGCGTTACAATGCCTCAATGGGTCTTAGACTAGCATATTACTTTTGTACTAGTCCATGGGAAGGTTCATGTAATATGTGAATAAGGATAGGCTATCCAAGTAAATTAGGAAAGTTCCTATGAGATTTAAAAGCTTGCGTAATTCTTAATCCTTAATATAAGATTAAAAGCCTTGAATTTTAGGGTGAACATTTAAAGGAAGGAATCTTCATAAGACACATGACTTAAGATGTTAAAAAGTTCATTTAGAAAATTATGGATTGATGGAATTCTGTTAAAAGGGTAATTTGGAAAGCCTTGAGTGATCTTAATTAAGAAAGAGGGAAAGTTTACCCAGTTTGGTAAACTTTGGGGATTTAGTTTTAAGGTCTTGTTTTGGTTCCTTGGAAAGTAATTTGGTTATGACCAAGGAGTTAAGGAGTGTGCATGCCTTATAGGTAGATATTGACTCCAATATTCCTTAAAATAATTTAGAAAAATGTATGTTAATTGGGGTCAAATTTAGTTAATATAAGCTAGCATAAAATTTTCAATAAGAAGGCAATAACTCTATCTATTTAGGCTTTGAATTTTTGGCCTTGGCGTTTAGTCACATAGGTTGGTGGTGGTCATGACTAAGGCCTAGTAGAGAAAATGAGCTAATGTGTAGGATTTTAGTGAAGTTCAAATGTCTTAGATATCTAGATATCAAGATATTTGGGTGTTCAAATTCATTTAAGCACATAATTCCATTGAAGATTAGATATATCAGTTATCCGAGAATCAAAATTTTTAGTTAAATACTAGCTGAAGCAAACATTTGGATGTTAGATTACAGGAAAGATGGACTTGATGATATTGGAACCTAGCACCTCGAGGAACCCTGATAATAGGATTACTTAGAGGTTCAATATAATTAACTTCTTTAAAATACAAGAAATTTCGGATCGAAAATAAAAACCCAAATCTAGATGCCTGTAGGGCAGAGCCCGTGGTGGACGTTTGGAATCCAAATAAGCAAACCCTAGATTGTACAGTGAATTGGAGATGATGTGGCAGGATAACGTGTTACCATTGATGTGACAATGGGTTCAGATCAAGATGACATGACATGTTCATGTGGCATAATTGTGCAAAGAAGTCTACATGGCATTTGATGTGGCATATGTTGTCACATAAGTGGAGACCAGGAATTTGAAAAATCCAAAATTTTGGAAAATAAGCCTTTTTAGGATTTTTTAAATATTGACCTACGCTATTGGGGGTGATGATGTGGTTGCAGAGGACTGTTGGTGTTGATGTTAAGGTAGTTCGTGTAAACTTAACTTGGTCATGGTATCAATTTACCATTAGTTATTTATGGGCTAGTGGTTTTGGTAACCCATGGGTTTTCCCATGGTATTCTAATCTAATGTAGCCTATTTAAAGGCACAATGATTCTATTCTTAATTGCCTTTGGGATAGGAATAATAGATCTATTATTCATAGTTAGCTTTTCTGCAAGGGTTTTCAAGTTAAAATACAATGTCCATTTATTATTGTTGTTATGTGTTCATCATGTATTTATTTATTTCTTGTCTTTTTATCAACTAATGGTATCAAATCCATGGTGATAAATTATCACGATAACAAATATTTGTGAAGCAGTTTTTTTGTTGTTTGTTAGTGCATGAGAAGAGAGATTTGTGGTAGAATCAACTCAGTGATCGTATGCTAAAGCACGGAAGCAAGATCAAGAGCATTGAGAAATAGTGTGCAAATTCCCCTTGAATCCCAATATTTAGAGCATAATGAGATGTAGTTGTTGAGAAAATGAGATTTGAGAAAAGTGGTTCAATGGTTTTGGGATGGATTTGTGTAAGATTGGTTTTGAGAGTTAGGTTAATGAGAGATCAGATGGATCTAGTGAGTGCAAATGGTGTTGGAAGGCCAAGCCAAGGTATGGATTAGCAGATGCTGGAGATATAGCAGGAGAGAGGTCACATAGTTGCATGGAAGAGAGAACATACATGGAGTCAATGGTGGCAAGTCCTGGTGAAGGAGCTAGTATCTTAGGAGAGTCGTAATTGTGTGTGAAAACCCTAGAGTGTTTGGTCCATGTTAAAAATCCTAGCCATGGGCAGGTTGTATTCCCTAAGGTTGTCGTAAGACCCATTGTTCATGTATACATGTAGCATATGATGTCTCAAGTTGTGGAATAAACCACTTGAATAGGGATGATGTAACACTCCCTTCCACCCCTATTCTGCCTTCTCAACCTGCTGGATGTGTTACTATTTAATTAACTCAGCTCCCATGGTCTACTTATGAATACGGGGTTACAAAAATCCTCTTTTTCCAACCTTTTTCAAAACCTAAAATAAATACCAGCAATGTGTTCAACTCATCGATAAATTTTCAGTGATATATATTTTATCCCAATCCAACTCTCAGATTGAAATTTATTCCCTTTCAAATTTCAACCTATTAACTCTTGTCACATTAGCAAGACGCTGCCAAGTGGAACCTATGTATGTGCTCCACATGGCCCTGCCACATCATTGTGGGCAATTCCATCTCACCTGCAGCACCAACATGGCATCCTTGCAACCATAGCCATGCATTCATGGTTTTTGTGGCCTCATTCTATTTTTTGGGCCCCACCATACCAACCTTGTCATGCCTATTAATGAAATCACATGATATCCAATCCTAGGGAAAATTCTCGTGTGCACAAAATTTCCAAAGTGGCACCCTCCCCAGACCCCTAGACCTCTGTATTTCCGATTCACGCTTGGATCCATAAGTAGTCTGATCTTGGCCCACATTTTGGGTTTCTACAAATTTGCACCATGCCCTACCCCGAATGACCCGAATATAAGCTTCATTCACGAGGTAATTAAACCTTGCGCCTATACTTCTCTAAACATGCCCCACTCTGAATTATTCCACTAATCGAATAGATATCCAACTTCACCATGTTTTTCCATAGAAATATGAGACTTTTGAAATCTATTGCACATTTGAATGTGCACATGTGATGCCTAGCTGAATGCTTGGATAACCGGATACATCTACTAGTGAAATTGATATTTAGCTCCTACACATCACATTCTAACTTTGGGAAGGTAAGAAAGGTATCCCACTTAGATACTTAGTTCATACAAGAACCCTTCCAACCCCAGATAGAAATGTAGAATCTCTACTACACTTCACAAAATGGAAAAGTCATGGAATTGTTTTAGAATTCCTTCGAGATAGGTCACTGCCAAAATAACCAAGATTTTAGGATAGATTCCTAGATCCACTATCAAGCCTTCAAAGGGGTTTTATCATGACATGAATAAGATCAAAATCTCTAGCAAGCTTGCATTATATCAAATTCTCAGTAAGGTAAGAAAATGGCTCCAAGGCCAGATTTCACAGGAAGCCACAATCCTGCTTACTCTATGAAACTAGGGACTTTTTTTTTACAGTGACATGTAGGTCTACATAACTAAAAAATTTCACATTTTTCTTAAATAAGTGGCTATCAGGCTTAAATATATGCTCATGCATCACCCAATGTCTACATTTCCTCCTTATCAAGTGAAGTAGTCTACATATATGAAGTAGACAATGAGCCATGACATTCATAACATATCAAGTAAATGACATCACATGCTATGATAGATTAGTTGAGGGACTTCAAGCAAGCAAACACATTCTTGTCAACAACTCTATAAATTCATAAAGATAAATACAAACCACATAGCTCCATAAATTGAACATAACCATGAATATGCAAAGATCGAGAAGAGATCTCAATAACCTTCCATAGGCAATGCATATCCATACATTTATGCATCATATATAGTACAAATGGATACACATAAATATAATTATCTATTTAACTTGCAATAGCTGAAAACTGAGGGATGGACTTCAACTCTCCACCTAACCATAGGCTATCTACACTGCAATATTCTTGTAGCTGACCACCTTGAGCCAAATTCAAAGTCTAAGGAGTTGATTATTCAAGGGAATTCACACCAATATTCAGTCAACTAGATTATCGAGAAGAGGGGTCCCCTTTCCATGTGGTTATCAACTACTCTAAACAATAAGCATGACATTGACCCTCTACCCCAACTAAAATCATTCAGAGGGATTTACCCAAGGCCCAATGAAGTATTGCTTAGTTCCATGAGAATGAATACACTATACAAGTGGTTTATATATTGGATTTTCCAAGAAAGTATTGTAGGATTCTATATCCCACTATCTAGGTGGTTTATTAGCTTACTGAGCAGGCACATAAGAAGTTTATCAACCCCAAAGAAAGAACCTAGTTGTTTATCAACCCCTTTTCAGCAAGCACCTGGGTGTCTCAGCCTGCCAAGCGGTTTATCAACCAACAAGCACCCAATTGTTTATTGGCTCAATGAGCAAGCACTAAGTAATTCAACTCTCCAATAAACCTTCACTTGCCAAGCAACACAGTCACACACGATTGACCTCAACAGAATCACTGAAAATGATGTCTGAATTATAGAGCACTGGATAGAGGATGTAATTTTTCCCTTGAATATTTTCGTTCACCACCACTCATGCATTCTGTGTTCTCTCCCCCCCCCTTTTTTCCTTTGCCTATTCCCCCTTTTGGTTATCCCCACTTGCGTGTTGACTTTCATTCAACACGTTGAATGCGAAGAATGGGAAAAACATGGGGCCTTGTCCTTTACTTAGATGGCCCATACTCCTCTTTACTATTTTATGTGAAAACCATTAAATTTTCCCAGGAAACTAGGTAGGGTGTCAAATAAATGAAGTGGTGTAGTTTGGGTTAAACACTACAAAATCAACCTCTCCTCCACATAAATTCATAAACAAGCTCATATAATCATATTTGAATGAGGGGTAGCAAAAGGGATGTTGCAGACCCCACACCCTTAGAGGAATGCCATCCTTAGCGTTCTATAAACATAATAAAAAATGGAACCGTGAGATTTACATATACACAAGTCTTTACATTCATTTACATGGTAAAAAAAATGGGTAAGAAACCCTCATTCAATCAACCATTTCCCAGGTGGATTCATCTAGTCCAAAGTGCTTCCATTGCACCTTGAACTACTCTATTACTCGATTCTGGACCATGATCTACCTCTAATATAGAATCCATTATGGCTCTAGTTGGAATTTCCCTTAGATTCCACCTATATCACAAACTAGTCAACATCATAATTAGCATCATGTACATACTTTTTAAGAAAATAAATGTGAGAAACATCATGTGCTTTCACCGTGGGTGGTAAATCTAATATGTATGCCACTAGCCCCACTCTTTCCAACATATGAAATTGTCCACAAAATCTTGGTGCTAACTGAGCTCAAGACCTAATTCTCAGTAATATTTTCCTTGGTTTAATGCAGAGATACACATCCTCTCCCACTTGAAATTTATTGTGCATTCTTTATTGATCTGCATAACTATTTTGCCTATCTTGGGTTACCTTTAATTTTTTCCTGATATTAACTACTTCATGTTCCATTTCATTCAACATATTAGGTCCAAGAACCACTTTGTTCACTAGATCATTTGAGTTGATGGGCATGTTACACTTTCTACCATATAAACTCAAAAGGACTCATCTTCAATGATTCCTGATACCCATTATTGTAGGCAAATTCTACCAAAGGTAAAAACTATTCCCACCTCTTAGGATGATGCATGAAATACATTCTTAGCATGTCTTCTAGCACTCTATTTATCCTTTCAATCTGTCCATCCATTTGAGAGGATGATACACTGTACTAGTTTCTAACTTTGTTCCAAAACCAACAAACAACGCTTTCCAAAATTTTGAAGTAAACTTGGCATCTCAATCTAAAATGATCTTCTTGGGCACACCATGCAATATAAATACCTCCTTAATGAGAACATGAGCAATGTCAATTTCCTAATAGGGTATTTTTGGAACTTGTTATAGTTGAGCATCCTCAAGTTTCCCATGCAATGCATGTAGCAGGAGCCAAAAGGAGCATTGAGTAAGTATTCTTTGCCCATTCCAACTGATTTGCATACTTTTCTAACTCAGGCCTTGAAGTATGGATATAGGGAGTAATTTTGTTTTCTACTCTGAGCTTTGAAATAATACCCCAAGGTTCATAAGACCATGTAAAATTGAGGCTGAATTTCATCTCTTTAAGAATTTTGTCTGTCTCTTCTCTTGTTGTCCTCGTATTGCATATGAATGTTCCCACCAGTGTCTTTATGCAAAGCTTTTTTTCTTCTTTGCCACCACAAAGTGAATGTCATTTGAATTTAACATCTGTCTGATGTATTCCAAGGAAAAAATCCTCATGGGGAGGTAATTTGGGAGTTTGTATGGTGAAAATTTGCACCATAAACTTTGATTTCTATATAATTTTGGTATAAGTACCAATCTCCAGTCTTGTCACGATTTGTCAAATGTAACACCCTTTTGATGTCTTCACTAATGCTAGGCTATACTGAGCTGTTTAGGATGTTCATTTATGGGTGAAAAAACTCTTCAATAAATTGTTTATATGAGAATTATTGTTGCTCCTTCATGACCAATGAAGTCCAAAAAATCACAGGTTGCTAGTTTCCTTCATCATCTAACTTCTGCATAGCAAAACTGAACCTGTTTGCTTGATAGTACATAAACATATAGATTAAAATTGAAGTGTAATTAAACACCTTCTCCGTTGGAAATTTCATAAACTATTCATGAATGCTATTAGCCAAGAATTGATTGAAATTTAATAAAATGTGTCAGACCAGGAGGTAACCCCTGAAATGTAATTGTGTTATTCATTTAGGTTGTTCATTATTATATACAAGAGGGAGAGATTGTTCAGTTCATCTCCCGATGAATCTCCATTTAATCTATTATTTATTTACACTAATTATAGTTGTTCACCCAATCCCTATGATTAGGTGTCAACATTCCCCCCCTTATGAAGGGATGTTGGTGAGTTCAAGCATCGTTCTGAATCTTTCAAGCTTTTCTCTTCCAAGCGCTTTGGTGAAGTTGTCTGCAATCTATTCATTAGTGGAACAATGGCGGAGATGGATTGTTTTGGCCTCAACATGATGTCGAATCAGATGATATTTTGTATTGGTGTGCTTCGTTCGATCATGGAACTTTGGGTTCTTGGCCAACTTTATTGCCAAGGTATTATCAATCATGAGTGGAGTCGATTGTACTTGTTTTACCTACAAATCTTCAAGAATTTTCCTGAGCCACACAATTTCTTTTGTTGCCTCAGCTGCTGCCACATATTATGCCTCTGTTGTGGAATCTACTGGAACTGATTGTTTGCGTGATCTCTAGGAGATAGCTCCTGAGCTAAGACTCATATCATAACCCAAAGTAGATACCCCCATTTCTTTGTCTCCATCAAAGTCTGAATCAGAGTATCCAATCAAGCTAAATTCGCTCACCTGTGTATACTTGATTCCAAAGTCTTGAGTTCCCTTCAAGTACTTTAGAACTCTTTTTGCAGCATACCAATGTCCCTCACAAGGATTTTACATAAATCTAGAGAGGATTCCAACAACAAACAAAATGTCTGGTTTGGTAGTAGTTAGGTAGTTGAGACTTCCTACAAGCTGCCTATACTTTGTTGCATCCTAAAATTCTTTTCCCTCAATGAATGTGAGCTTTAAGTTTTGTTCCATTGGATTCATCGAAGGATTACATTCAGTCATGCCAAATCTGTTCAACAGATCTCCAATGTACTTCTTTTGAGAAAGGAATATGGATTTTGGATGTTGAGATACTTCAATACCAAGATAGTAATGAACATAGCCCAAATCAGTCATTTCAAAACCTTTCCTCAATTCCTTCTTTATGGATGCAATGTAGCTTTCATTGTTCCTTGTCATCAAAAGATCATCTACATATACCACAAGATATACAACTGTTTTGCCAACCTTCTTGACAAACAAAGTTGCATCATCAAGATCATAATGTTTGAAATTGAGTTTCAGAAGATGCTCAGTTAGTTTTTCATACTAGGTTCATGGTGCTTGTTTGAGGCCATACAAGGATTTCACAAGTTTGCATACTTTATGTTCATGTCCTTTTACAACAAATCCTTCAGGCTGGGACATAAAAACATTCTCTTTTAGATCTCCAATCAAGAAAGCAGTTTTTACATCCATTTGATGGACTTTCCAACCGTTCTGAGCTGCTAGGGCAAAGAGTGTCCGGTTGGTATCCCATTTTGATGTGGGGCCAAAAGTCTCCTGATAATAAACTCCTTCCTTCTGTGCAAAACCTTTTGCCACAAGCCTGGCTTTGTGCTTGTCAAGTGAGCCATCAGATTTATACTAGTTTTTGTAGACCCACTTGCAGCCAATTGGTTTGGTTCCCAATGGAGGATCAACTGGCTTCCAAGTGCCATTCTTTATTAAGGAATCATACTCATTTTGCATTGCTTCTTTCCATTCATCATGAGAAGAAACTTCTTTGAAGGAAGTTGGTTCAAAATTCTGTAGACAAATTCAATTCACAATCATAAGAAACATCCATATCAATAGGTGAATTAGAGTCATCTACATCACCTCCATTTTGCCGGTTTGAATTTCTAGTTCCTATCTTTCCAACCTCATTAGGATGAACACTTTCAAGTGTCTTTGTCAGCCACTTTGGGGGACCTTTCTCAAATGGTCGGGCTACTCTGTTGATTGAGTTGGGATTGAATCAAGATTGAGTCTCCCAATTCTGTCAATCACATCACTCAAAGTATCATCCATTGTTGGAGTTTCATGCAAGGGAGAGTGTTATAGACATATTTGGGCACTGCAACCCCAATCACACATGTCCATAAACCAAGGGCTCCTAAGTCCCTAAAAGTGTTGTTTCATACCCTAAAGGAGCAAGGTCAGCTGATTACATCATCTCCCAGAAGTTCTCCATGAAAAACTGCTCAGAACTGGTCAAAACTGGACCATATAGACTGCTCAGTGCTAAGGGTGAAATGCATCTCACTTGCCACATGCAAAAAGTGCGATGCATACTGAAAATCCCTTCTGTGGGGTGCGATGAGCGAGAGTAGACAAATGGCAGAAGCAGTTGGCTAGGTGGAAACCCAGAGAATCTTCTAGAAACTGCCCATTTGACACTTGCCTCTCTGAATTCGCCCAGGGATGAGTAAGAGATCATGAATCTCCAAGTGGAACCAAGAAATATAAGAGAGAGGACACTAATCAAAATCCCAGAAGTTGACTCACCCACCTGCAAACATCTATATATGGATCCCTCATCGCAGAGATCCAGAGGCTGGAATCTTGTATTTTGTAAGGAAGTGCTGTTGGTTTCTTTGTGGAACATCATAGTGTTGGGTGATCTAAGCTTTTCATGAGGTGAAGAAGGGCTTTCATGCTGGGAGGATGACACTGGGTCAGATCAATGGGTTGTAATCCTCTCTTCTACTCTTTCTATCAATAAAGCTATTTGAGTTTTCCTCCACATTCTTGTATGTCTGAGTTGATATATGCATTTGTGTGGTCAATATATATCTGATCCTATATTGCTTATGATTGTAGATCTCTATGCTTTGATGGTATTATGCTGCTTTGACTCTACAGGTGTTCTTTGAAGTGGGACAAGCGAGGAAGGAGCAGCAAAGATCTGTCAAAGGGGAGAGGAAACAAGCAAGGAGCCAAGCGAAAGACTGAGGTTGGTACTATCTGCTTCTCTCTCATCTACTTCTCATAAAGGAAAACATAAGTAACTTTAGTTTGTTTGTTTCTAAGATAGCTACCCGTCTTAGTGGGACTAGCATCTCTGAATGGACACTATATTTCTTGATAACAAAATGGCGACTCCACTGGGGAGCGAATAGCTTGTTTTCTTGTTTATATTTGTTTGCTTTATAAACTACAGACGGAGCCTGAAGTTAAGGTAGTTAGCCTTCGAACTACATTTGCTATGCAAGTGAAAACTAGATCAATGCTACTTCAATCCATCTCTGGGTTTTGTTTATAAACTGAAAAAGTGATTTGCAAACATCCTAATTGCCCTGGTGGTGGCTCAAGTAACCTCATTAGATCAACCCCTATGATTTGTATTTACTGCCTATCATTAGATCAGCCTAAATCCCTGAACTAAGCTGCAAACTGTGACCAAAAACCAAGTTAACGTCTCGTCTCTGGACCATTTAACTGTCTCCTTTTGATAGTATGGATGCATTGCACCTCCCGTGTGCAGTAGGTGAGATGCATCCCTGTTTCCCTGTGTTACAGGTGCGATGATCAGATAAGACTGTTTCTACTTCCAGATTTTGGTTTTTTCTTCACTCTCTTCAGCTTTATTCAAGAGTTTTGCTATCTGTGATCAGTATACCACTGTTGAAACTCCATTCCTTTGCATTATTCAGCCTCCATTGTACAAATAATTGTGAACTTTTTTATGTATTTTTAGCCATTTACAGTTCTCCTTTACAAAAAAGTAGCTTAATCGAACTGTCATCTTTTGATTTGGAAGTGTCGCAAGTGTCGTTTTCAGTCAAAGAAAATAATTCTACTCTTTTTGATGGTCGATTACACTGTTACTCTTGTATTTGGTCTGAATTAATAGTATTTCAAGTGTCGAAAGCAGTTTTCAAATTGAAGTTGAAAGTGTCGTCTTAGCCTTCCTTTCGTTTTTCAAATTCGAAATCGCAAAGTGTCGTCTTAGCCGTCCTTTCATTTTTTGAATTCGAAATCGCAAAGTAGTCTTCCTTTCATTTTTTGAATTCGAAATCACAAAGTATCGTCTTAGTCTTCCTTTTGTTTTTTGAATTTGAAATCGCAAAGTGTCGTCTTCATCTTCCTTTTGTCTTTTGAAGAGAAAATTGTTAGTACTATCACTTTGAGAGAGAAGATATTTCAGACTTGTACTTAACATTCTTTTTGTCATTCACACATTAAGAAAGCGGAAAACAAATACATGCATGTGCATTTTCATTTAGACTGCTTGTTGATTTTGATTTAGGACAGTGCATCTAGTGTGTGCTCTCTGCTCTATGTTGAAAGGATTTCGCTTTTCTTTCCTTAGTAGCTAGGATTTTCACTGCAAAAAGAAGAGTAAACGACTGTTTATCATCTTAGATTGCATATTTAGGAACTGTATATCTACATCATGCGATGAACCTTAAAGGCAAACTTCTTATGAAATATCAACTATAAAATAAATTCAATGAACATAAAAACGCTTTGGAACCTAACGCACAACATTTAGAAGTGTAGGCTAGAGACATATTCTGGCATCGTAAAGCCTGGTAACTATCGCTTTCATCATAGGTTGGGTGATTCCTCCTCTTTGAGACGACAAGTGCTAGTACAGACTTGTGCTCCCACGTACCGTCGAGTATATATTGGGAGACCACAATAGGCTATATCCTTTATCCTTAGGAAGCCGTGTCTGCCGCCTTATCGATCGCAATGCACCTAACACAGCATTCAGGAAGATTGACTGCCGTACCGTAAAAAGTATTCTGCTGTTTTGCGATTGGTTTGGTAATCCCTCTGTCTAGATTTCCAGAGTAGTCTCTTTCGTTCCTTTTTAGACTCCTTAAAATAAAAGGTCAATCTGAGAACTTGTCACTTCAGGCTCATTAAAAATTGAAGGCGACTAGAGTCATCTTTAGCTTTTTCTCGACTCTTAAAAATTGAAAAAGTAAGTTGTGTCAAAGCATCTAAAATTCATTTAATTCAGAATCACATATTCCCCTTTTATTTTGAGTTGATCAAGTAATCCACAATTGTGGAAGAAAGTCAATAGAAACCCCGTCGTTTGTGGAGACTAATGAGTCAACCGTCCTTGACTGTAGAAACAAAACTATTCCGGGCCAAGCGAACTCGTATAACTAGGTTGAAGTCCCCTGGTTTGTTTGAAACTTGTGTTCCAACATCCTTAGAGACCCCAGTTACTCCAACCATTTCTGGTATCCCTGCCTCTACAGAAGAAGTTCCACAGTCACAAGAGGACATTAGAACTGATCCTAGTGTAACGGTAAACACTTCTATTCCTGAATCGGCTCCATCTAGGGCTGATTCGGAAGGTGTCACCCCTCCAACATCTGTTGCTGCAGAGTCTACACCTTCTTTGGCACCTGAAATATTTTATGGACCTGACGGTCTCCCTCTCCCACCTGGATTGATTGATATATAAGAGATTGTGGAAGATCTTCCATCCAGTACTCCGTTGTACTTTGGAACTGGGTCACCCTATATCCTTCTACGTCAGAAGTTAGTCTCCCTTCATCGCAAGTTCCTGTAGAATCACTAGGAAATCTTTTGGATATACTCGATATGTCTGAACAACCGTTGACATCTAGGACTGTGCCATATAACACAGCAGTAGCAGAACCTCCTGCTACTACTCCAACAATGTTCACTAGTGTACCATCTGTCCCAACTGCTCTCAACTGCTAGATGGAGTCCACTCAGGGACTGTTTCGACAATATGGTCTGTTCCCGTTTGTTCGTCCGGAATAATATCTGAAATCTCTTATGTTGAGCCTCAACAAATTGATCCTTCACAACAATATCAATTTGGGCAGTCTAGTCTCCAGAGGCCAATCTTACCTTTGAACACTGGATTGCCGCCATATGGGGGGCAGTATACCCTTTCATTGTTCCCTCTGGGAGAACAACCATATGAGAGTTCACAACAGAATTCGGGTCATGCTGGAATTACATCTAGTGGTTGGGTGCCAATACTACCTCAACCACCAAGAGTTGTATACTCAATGCAACCAAGTCTACCCGTGTCGAATATCCCCACTACACCGGCTATTGTGATGGTGTCGCAAGTACAAGTGTTTCTTGTTGTATGCCAACCTCAAGTTTCTCAGGTCGTAATATAATAGCCTCTTGTCTCCACAACGTAGCGACAATCGTCGATTAGTGGTTCCTTAACTAGAGTGACCCAGGCCCAAATGGTTACTATTACCCCTCATCTTGGTCAGGAAGTCAGTATTGGACAACAACAAATGGCTTCACAACCATGGCTGGTACAATATCAACAACCACAATTCCAAGAAGCTTACTGAGGACCTGAGCAACAAAGCTTTGCGGGTAATGGGCAGCCGTATATTCAAAACGGTCAACATCAATCATCTCATAATGGTTATGCCCATCAACCTTACTAGAGTTATCAGCATCAAATACATTATGCTGGTATGCAAAGACCCACTGCTCAGGCAATCCCATCTTATCCTAGGTATGCTTCGCCGAACCTGAATCAACAGTTGCCCTTTGTGGTGACTTTAGAGTTACCAGATCTAAATCGGCTAACAAACGATCCAATTGCTTATGCCCCTTGGTGGTTGGCGATTCCTCATAAACTTCCGTCAGATATTCCTTAATTCAACAGAAATCTGGGTGAAGACTCGTCGAATCATGTGATGACCTTTCATCTGTGGTGTTCGTCCAACACTCTGAATGATGATTCGATTAGGCTTCGCCTTTTTCAGCGAACGTTAACTGGTCCGGCAGCAAAATGGTACATCGAATTGCCTAGAGCTTCATTCGATAACTTTAGCACCCTTGCCACCACATTTTTAACCCATTTTCAGTTACCCATAAGGTACGAAATAGGAACAGAGCTTCTTAACAATTTCAAGCAAACAACAACCACTCACATATCTAATCATATTCATGAGTGGTGACGTCGTCGTAGAATGGTAAAAACATATGTTCCTGATCAACTGTTAGTTGAATGGTTTATTAAGTCATTGTTACCTTCTATCACAGAAGATGTGGCAAAGGGAGGAGTCGTCACTGAAGAGAAAGTCATTACTCATGCGCAATATCTAGACTTGATCTATACTCGGTCTGGCATGCTCTACGAAAAAATCCCTGATGCTCCTAGACTAGAGTTTTCCATTCCTCCTCCTCCTAAATCAAACAAAGATTCTCATGCTGGTGATGGCGTGATAGGTACGACTAGCGCGAAAACCAAAAAGGCTACATCGAAGAAAGTCTGTACGGTTCCTATTCAATATGCAAATGAGGAACTTCTCGCCTCGGAGGTTAATGCCGTGTCGACCGACAAAGGCAAAGAACCGAAGCAACCAGGAGGAAAGAAGAAAAAGAAAGGGAAAAAGAAGAAGTAGGATGAGTCATCTCCTGAAAAATCTTCTGCAAACCCTTCTGGGCAAAAGAAACTCGGTCATCCATGCTTTATATGTGATGAGGATCATTGGACGAAAGATTGTCCACATAAAGCTAAGCTTAAGAAGTTCTTTAAGAATTCAAAAACCTCGGTGGTATTGACTGATCTGTTTCCAAGCCCAGGAACCAATCTGGTTGCTAGTGACAATGCTTCTCCATCCCATGTGCTTATGTTGTCCATTTCAAAACAGCAAAATGATGCTTTGATATCGACAAGGAATAAAGATTACGGGAATCCACAGTTGTCAAACAACAAGGCTACTAATCAACCTAGTAGTTCGACAACGACTTCGACCGAAGTTGTGCCACCCATCATTCTTCAGCTAATGATAAAGCCACCAAAGGGAGTAGTACACAAATCGACATTTAATCCTCGTGCCAGAGCAACACAAAATTATAATATAGTAGAGGACCTGGCCCAATCGCCATCCGCTATGTCGACGCTGGAGGTACTACAAAATTGCCCCTCCCAGAAGCAGGCTCTATTATCAGCAATAGGTGGGATTTACCCAATGGATTCCAATCTTGTAGCCTTTAATCATAAAGGATATAAACCTCGGTTACCAGCTCAACTCACTTTCCTCATTCAAGTGAAATCCCTCAACAAAATTGTTCATTGAACAATTATTGATGAGGGGGCATCTACATGTATTATGTCGATGAATTGCTGGAAAAATTTAGGCTCACCACCCTTGTCGCGATCGTCAACGATGTTAAAAGCATTTGATGGACATACATACACTCCATACGGGATTTTAAGTAACTTGCAAATCAAACTGGGGGGGAAACAATAGAAATTGATGTTGAAGTTATCAATGGAAACCTCGATTACAACATCCTACTGGGAAGGCCCTGGATTTATGCTATGGCTACTGTTGTGTCGACATACTTCAAAAAGATTGCATTTCCTTTTCAAGGAGGAATTACAATCGTCGACCAACAAACCTTTCTCCCCAACAGTTCACAAGTTACGGGAAGCATTCCGATGATCCATGGAAGCTCTCAATCGCTTCAAAATATCAGAGTAGGCCTACTAAAAGACCCTACATTGATGGGTACTTTTGCCCTACCACCTCCAAACAATTTGGTGGAAGTGGCCACAGTGGGAACCTGCAATATGGTATCTTTTATTCAGAGGATTTCTGAACATGATGTTAGCATGGATCATCGCCGGGTATTGCCTTCAAGCCCAATAGAAATATTGTAGCAATCAATGTTTTTGACATGGGAGGCAAAGCCAAATCAACGCTTATCGAGCATTTGGATAGATAGGTCTAAGGAATATGGTACCTCTTCAGATCCTTGGTCGCATGTACATTCTACAGATGAAGGAATTGTTCAATCAATGATGATAGAGGGGGCACCATGGGAAGATTACCACCATCGTTCCCATCTTCCAGATTACAAAGAAGATTGTTCCAGCAACCTTAATCATCCTTCAGTTTTTGATTTCCTATCAAACACTGTAAATACGGTGGATTCCGAGCGAAACCTGTCCAATATTGAAGAAAATATCGCCATAAATATCTCGACCAAACCAGATGTTGTAGAGAATATTCATGTCGGCAAGTCTTGTTCTTCATCATAACTGGAAGTATATTACGCTCTCTTTCGCAAGTTCAGAGATGTCTTTGCATGGTCATATGAAGAAATTCCAGGCATTGACTCGAGCATAGTTGAACACGAAATTAAGATGTATCCAGATGTCAAACCAGTGCGACAATGGCTTCATCAGGTGCACCCGAAGAAAGCCATTGCGAAAGGCAGAATTTGAAAAACTTCTCCATGCTGGTTTCATTTACCCGGTTCCTCTAATCGATTGGGTATTGAACATTGTTCCTGTGATGAAAAAGCAAGGAACAATTAGAGTGTGCGTCGATTATAGGGATGTAAATCAAGCTTGTCCAAAGGACAACTACCCTACACCCTTTATCGACCAGATAATTGATGAATGCGCCAGATGCGAAATATTTTCGTTTATGGATGAATTTTCCGGGTATAATCAAATAAATATCCACCCACAGGACCAGTCAAAGACTGCATTTATTTTTCTGTGCGGCACATTCGCGTACTGCAAGCTACCTTTTGGTTTAAAGAACGCAGGGGCAACCTTTCAGAGGGCAATGAATTATGCCTTCCATGACATCAAGAACATTGTTCAACCATACCTCGAAGATCTTTTGGCTCATTCGCGAAAGCGAACTGATCATCCACAACATTTGAGAGCAATATTTCTACGTTGCTGACACTACAAGATACGACTCAATCCGCACAAGTGTGTGTTTTGTGTCGGTTCCGGTCGCTTACTTGGCTTTGTAGTTTCAAAGGACGGGATTCACCTCGACCCGTGTAAGGTTCAAGCAATCATCGATCTGCCTCCACCTTCAAATTTGCTTCAGATTCAGAAACTCCAAGGGAAAGCAAACTTTCTGAGGAGGTTCATTCCAAATTACACCGAAATTGCTAAAGGTTATATGCGTTTGTTGAAAAAAGAAGTACCCTTCAACTGGGATTAGGTTGCGCAAGCTTCCTTTGATGCTCTAAAGGAATCCCTAATAAAAGCATCATTAATGTATGCTCCTGATTATCAAAAAGACTTTAACCTGTATCTGGCTGCAGCAGATACGACCATCGCAATGGTTTTAGTTCAAGAGCACAATGGAATCGAAAATCTTGTCTATTATTTAAGTCAAAACTTAAATGATACAGAAAGCAAGTAATCCTATGTTGAAAAGCTGGCTCTCGCAGCTGTTCAAGCAGTACAGAGATTTCGACACTATGTCCTCTTTCGAAAAACTACCATTTTTTTAGATTGCAACCCCATGACTTACATCTTGTTGCGACAGTTGCTTGGGGAAAAATATTCGAAATGGATAGCAATTTTGCAAGAGCTTGATTTGGAATTCGTAAAATCCAAATCAAAGAAAGCCCTAGTTTTCGCGGAGTTACTATGTGACTTCTCATCACCGTCCAACGATTCAACATCCAAAGCAACAATCATGGATGAATCTTTGTTTTTGATATCTTCAAGCGATCCGTGGTATGGAGATGTAATCATCTATCTCCAGACCCAAACATATAGGTCTAATACCTCTCGCTGAGAACAACAACGTACTCGATACCAAGCAAAAGACTACATGATCGTCCGTGATACACTTTACCGTCGTGGTATCGATACAGTTCTATGAAGGTGCCTCACCCATGAGGAGGCAGAAAAAGTCCTGAATGATTGTCATTCAGGCGCGTGTGGGGGGCATCAATCTGGTTATGCTACGGCACAAAAGATTTTATGAGCAGGATACTTCTGGCCAACAATGTTCAAGGATTGCATAACCGCAGTCAGAAGTTGCCATGCTTGTCAAAACTACGATCGCAAAACCAGAATACCGCCCGCACCTTTGTAGCCAGTAGTTGCTGTTGGGCCATTCGCCAAATGGGGCATAGATTTCATGACATGTAACCCCACCTCGGCTGGGGGGCATGGGTATATCATAGTCGCAGTTGACTATTTTACAAAATGGGTCGAAACGATGCCTACATTAAACAACAGCGGCAAAACGGCTGCTCTTTTCTTTTTCAATCATGTAGTCTCCAGATTCGGTGTTCCACAAGCTATAGTCACAGATCATGGATCGCATTTCCACAATCACATGATGGTTGAGTTGGCTGCCAAATTAGGACTGTCCCACGACAGCTCTACTCCGTATTATCCACAAGCTAACGGGCAATTTGAGCCAATCAACAAAGTCTTGAAACACATGCTGCAAAGGATGATTGGAGTCCATAAACGGAATTGGCACCTAATCCTGTACTCAGCCTTGTGGGAATACCAAACATTGGTGAGAAATGCAATCGGGTTTACACCCTTCCAGCTGGTGTATGGCCTCGAAGCGATCTTACCAGTTTAGTGCGAAATCTCGTCCCTCAAGCTCACAGTCGACCTTCTCCCCGGAACTTCATAAGAGGAGGCTCGTTTATTGGAATTAATCCAACTGGATGAAACCTGTTGTGATGCCGCCTTGGCTAATGAAGCCCATAAGAATCGAGTCAAGGCGTAGTTTGACAAGAATGTCAAACCCCGTGTCTTCTCAGAAGGTGACCTGGTCTTACTTTACGACCAGGAATCTGATAAATTGGGAGCAGGTAAGTTCCAGTGTTTGTGGATGGGCCCCTATGTTGTTAAGCATGTATTAGCAAAAGGAGCCTATGAGCTACTAGATTATGATGGGATTCCACTGTCGCAACCCTGAAACGGGTTGTACCTTAAGTGTTACTATGCTTGATTGAGTATAGTAACCTCTTCATATGCTTTTGTTACATTTTTGTTTTTGCTAAAAGTGATCATTTTGGTTAGGTAATCCACTTTTACATTTGTTGTAGATGTCGAACCTATTGGAGTCATTTGTTGGATACGCCGACAGAGCGAGTCGTAGTTCGCAGAATCTATCTTCTGCAGCCTGGGCCATCTTTGATCCAAGCGGTGAGTTAGTAAGTTTGAGAGGGGTATGTATTGGTCAATCAACGAACAACATCGCTGAATACAACGCGTTGATAGAGCTCCTCTCTGATGCCATCGCGCATGGCATACACCAACTTGTCATCAGGCTAGACTCACAACTCGTCATTCTACAACTTATCGGCATCTATTCCGTGCGGAATCCAGCTATCTATCGTATGTTCCTAAGGGTCAAGATTTTGGAGAGGCAGTTTGATTTTATTCAATATCAACATATTTCCAGAAACTTAAACACATTAACTGGTTCATTAGCAAATTATGTGTTAGATAGACATTTGCAGCATTTATAAAAGGAAAGCATTTCATCAATATTTGCATCAGGATCATATAACTTAGCCAAAATAAAGCTCTGAAAATCAAAAAAATATATAACTGTTTATAGTTTGTACATAATGTTCTATGTCCAAGGAAAAATCGGTCATATGACCCAAAAACTCAAAATGCTAGGGAGCATCCTAGTCTAATGGTGCTGGTGATAACAAGTCACTGCCTGTGCAATCATGCATAAGAGCCCAGTCCACCGGCTCGGCATGCCAGTGGCATGTCACTGTAATCTCAGAGGCAGCTCGTCGGTCCTCACATCCAGAATACCAAGGGTGAGACCCTCGATTTGATCCTACAACACTGCAAGAGTCTCGACCACATCTAGATCGCGAAGGACAACCCTCCCTACAACCTCTCCTGCTGGAACGGCAGCTGCTGCTCTCAGGCACACTGCTGGTCACACTGGTCTGATATCTACACAAGCACATGAGTTTTGATTTGTCTTGATAAACTTTTAAAAGAAGGCACAAGAACATTATAAAAGCAATAAACAAAGATATGGTCAAATATTTTTACCTATGACACCCCACTGCTCGCCAGCCGGAAGCGCCAAATCTGGGTCACCCCAGAAATCCATCCCAGCATACGGACATTCGGCATAAACCATCTGCTGACGGTTGAACCACTCAAAGAAGGCATCAGAGAAATAAACCTACGACTGACCAACATGTTGGGCCATAAGGTCAACCCATCTCTGCATCCATGGCTCAGTTGGTGGTGGCAAACTGAGTGAAATGTACTGTGGCTGCATCAGTGGGATCTTCTCCAAGGCGAAAGCAGTTAGAATAGAACCATAGCCAAAGTTCTTGGATCTTTTGTTTTTCACCTTGGTAATCTATTCTTTTATCACCGGAAGTACTGCATCACACTAGTTGAATACCTTTGGTTCAAGGCATTCCAAGGCGTACTGCATATAGGACTTGTTGGCCAAGTGAAGGGCCGCACTACCAGCCAACCTAGAAAAGGTGAATAAAATAGTCCTCAAGGACCTGTCGGTGACATCTCGGATATTGATCTTGCCATCCCTGCTCGGTTGAGATCCTTCTCTATAGTATCGGCGAATATAATCCCTCACGGATTCGCCCCCACGGGCGGAACCTGATAGTGCGAGAGGGACACCACGCCTCGATAAACCGGTCAAGAAGTAGATGTCCTCAACAATCAAGGGGATGGATTTGCCTCTGATCTAGAACACTTGGTTGGTAGGATCCCATGCATCGAGGAAATATTGCAACAAGTTGATTTGTTGCCTCATGGTAGATATGCAGAAGAACTTGAGCAAACCACAATTTCGTAATGCAGTTACCGTACCCAGATCATGTAAGGAAACCATGTTCTCTTCTTCATGCTCGCGTTCATGCCATGTAATAACCATTTTTATTCGATGAATCTCTGAAAAACAAACAAGAGAAGAATTAGGATCCTGATTTGGCAAAAAACAGGCAAAATTTCCATGAAAAATCAGTGCAAAAGTTTTCCTCCTTGTGCCCATCGCACCCCAGCTGTGTACTGGGTGAGATGCATACTGACTGGCCAATGGCCAGCCTAGTATGCATCGCACCTTTCGATGTATACTAGGTGCGATGGGGGCAGAATGAATTGTTCAAACCCCAGAGGCTCAGAAAAGCAGGAAAACATGCTCAAAATTCAAAAAGGAAAGAATGCAATTGAAGAGCTCAGGTTTAGCTCCTACCTGGTCTAGACGGCACCGAAAATGATCCACAGAATCTCCTGGAATTAGCTGATGAAAATCAAGGGGGAAAACACCTCCAGAGCTTCAATAATCCCAAATTCAAATGAAATGGTAAAATGAGGGGTAAAAAACTACTTTTAAGTTACTTTTCACGTAATTCAAGTAGGGTATTAGTGTTTTAACTCATTTTTCAAGCATGTATTCTCATTTCTAATCAGTTTGATGGAGCAATTGAACAGGTAGTACGACCGTCAAAAGAACATAGTGTTAACGGTGAATCGAATATCAATGACCATTATCACGAGCAATTTTACGCGAAGTTCAAGCTCATTAAAAAATAAACCTAGCAATGAGCATATGTTCCACCAGAGTTTAAGCTCATTAAAAAATGAACCCACCTTCGGTAAATAACCATTGCAATCGCATTATCATTAGCTTTTGAGCCTTGGTCGTGTTCTTACCATCACCTCCACTCTTTTCTAGCCGATCATATACCTCCATTTGATTGTTTACCCCTTTTGAGGAACATCTACGACGAGTGATTCTGTTAGCCATCTTCTTTACACTGTCGTAATTGGAAAGTTTCAAACCTTACCTGGAACCAGCTGCTACTCGAAAATATCACTTGTTCCTCAAAAAATGAGTCTCCTTTAAGCTCTTTTTATCTGACTCATAAAGTATGAAAAGATTGCTGAGAAATTGGCATCTACAACTTGTTAAAGTGATCGGAAGTGCTATCCCTCCTCTAGATTTTAATATTTTTGGACTGGAGGGATCATTACACAAAAAGATCGAGCGCTTGTCTTGTTCGGATTGTTAAAACTTTCAAAAATTCATCCCTTTCATATTATTTTATACTTTTTCAGACTTAAGGGATTATATGACGAAAAAGAATTACTGGAGTTTCCTTTCCATCTCTTTTCAGACTCTCTAAAATTGAAAAGGATCGAGTTATCTTTGTCGTTAAACTCGTTAAAACAATAGCGACAAACTTGTCCATGCAAAGAAGAGCGAGTTTCACTGTCGCTAGGCTCGTTAAAACATAGCGATGGGTTTGCCCGAAGGGAAAATTATAGAACAAGCATATGTTATCCTCCTCAAGCTTGACAAAAATAAATAGGTACTGGTCAGCAATGACTGGGGAAAGATTGGGAAGAAAACTTGAAGAAACTTTATTGGTAGCAAGTCACTCTTGAACATGACACTTTCACTCCATCACCATGATTGAGTCGAGTTGGGTTATTCCGTTCACCGGTCATATTACCATTGGTCCACCGTACCATCCATTTTTTGGGTTAACGCTACCAATCCATTTCAGTGTCACCGATATGTTCAAGAGAAGTCACTCAAAGAATTCACCAACCCAGCTTGTGTCTCATCCGCTGCAATACCTTCACACTTCATTCTTTTGTGATTGCCACCTTGAACCTTGTATCATCATATCGTTTTCACCTCCACAAAATCATTTGCTCCGTTCCGTGTCGTAGATGTGGGATTCATTAATGCCCTCCTACGACGGGTCACTTCTTGTCGACATCAACTCATTATCCAAGAAGTCGCCTAGGAACAACCCTTTCAGTACTTTGAAGCTTGCATGCCTCAATGGCAAGTTTCTCACTTCCGGCGACAAGTTTACATTAATGGCCTTCGACCAAAAGATTTTGCGTGGTGTTCGACGCCAAGTCCCATTTTCACACCACGTGAATTGTACTGTCATACCTTGAGGGTAATCATAATTATCGGTGATTCCTCTCGCGCCTGTTAATAGTTTACATCATTAGCTGGTAATCAGGCGATGTCTTTCCATGTTCGACTCCAGAACATCTTTTCACATGGATCGACTTGTACTTCGGGCGAATATTGAACGAGTTTTGAAGACCCTGGATCTAGTTTCATCCATCCGAGCTGTGATATATTCAGGAAAATAAAGACATCAAATGTACATCATTGCTGCTCAGAATCTCATCTAAGCCAAAGGATGATGGCTCTACTAGAATCATTAGTCTGCCACACAGACGGTTGTCTGTCCTATGTACATGAGAATGAATTTATAAAGCTGAGCATGGGAATGCCCGCCTCAGCTAGATCATGAAAATATTATGAAGATAATGTATTGTATTGTATCTTATTACAGGTTGCCTTCCAGTTCGAAAAACCTCGGATCCTCATGATAAAGCATTTCACTCGACATCAAAAAGATTTACGACCTCATGCTTTAGGGGGCAACTGTTATAGACATATTTGGGCACTGCAACCCCAATCACATATGTCCATAAACCAAGGGATTCTAATTCCCTAAAAGTTTTGTTTCATACCCTAAAGGAGCAAGGTCAGCTGATTACATCATCTCCCAGAAGTTCTCCATGAAAAACTGCACAAAACTGGTCAAAACTGGACCATACAAACTGCTCAGTGCTAAGGGTGCGATGCATCGCACCTGCCACATGCAAAAAATGCGATGCATACTGAAAAGCCCTTCTGTGGGGTGCGATGAGCGAGAGCAGACAAATGGCAGAAGCAGTTGGCTAGGTGGAAACCCAGAGAATCTTCTAGAAACTGCCCATTTGACACTTGCCTCTCTGAACTTGCCCAGGGATGAGTAAGAGATCATGAATCTCCAAGTGGAACCAAGAACTATCAGAGGGAGGACACTAATCAAAATCCCAGAAGCTGACTCACCCACCTGCAAACATCTATATATGGATCCCTCATCGCAGAGATCCAGAGGCTGGAATCTTGTATTTTGTAAGGAAGTGCTGTTGGTTTCTTTATGTAACATCATAGTGTTGGGTGATCTAAGATTTTCATGAGGTGAAGAAGGGCTTTCATGCTGGGAGGATGACGCTGGGTTAGATCAATGGGTTGTAATCCTCTCTTCTACTCTTTCTATCAATAAAGCTATTTGAGTTTTCCTCCACATTCTTGTATGTCTGAGTTGATATATGCATTTGTGTGGTCAATATATATCTAATCCTATATTGCTTATGATTGTAGATCTCTATGCTTTGATGGTATTATGCTACTTTGACTCTACAGGTGTTCTTTGAAGCGGGACAAGCGAGGAAGGAGAGGCAAAGATCTGTCAAAGGGGAGAGGAAACAAGCAAGGATCCAAGCGAAAGACTGAGGTTGGTATTCTCTGCTTCTCTCTCATCTACTTCTCATAAAGGAAAACATAAGTAACTTTAGTTAGTTTGTTTCTAAGAAAGCTACCTATCTTAGTGAGACTAGCAGCTCTGAATGGACACTAGATTTCTCGATAACAGAGAGAGTGCTTTAGAAGAATATTCTACATGTTGATCTAGTATAGGAATCCCCCCTTCAAGATGTGGAATTTGATTATCAAATTCTTAAAATGATTTTGCATTTGTGAATCTATCCAAGCGATCAAGTTTCCGCTCAACAACATTGTCAGTTTTGGATGATTAAAGAAAGATTACATCTCTAAATACAACAAACTTTTTATTGACTTCATCATAGAGACGGTATGCTTTGGAGGTGTTTGAATACCCCAGGAAGATACACTTACTACTTCTTGCACCAAGTTTGTTTCTATGTACCTTTGGTATCAAGGCATAACATGTGGAACCAAAGATGCTAAGATGCTTTACCGAAGGAATGTGCCCATAACACATTTCATAAGGAGTCTTGTTTCTAATAGCATTAGATGGACATCTATTCTTTACATATACAACACATAGAACTGCATAAGCCCAAAACATCAATTTTACATTTTTGAAAAACATCATGGAGCGTAACATAGTTAAGATTGTCCTATTCATTCTTTTAGCTACTCCGTTCTGTTGGGGATTATAAGGTAGAGTTGTTTGATGTTTGATCCCATGTTGGCGAATATAGTTTTCACATTTGAAGTGTATTCTTTTCCATTATTAGTGCGAATAGAGCTAATATGAGATTGTGCATCATTTTCAATCCATGTATGAAAGTTCTTGAATGTTTGAAAAGCATTAGACTTGTTCTTCAATAAATAAACCCAACACATTCTGGTGTAGTCATCAATAAATGTCATCATATATTTATTTCCATTTGCAAAAGGAACAGGCATTGGACCACATAAATCTGAATGAATGAGTTCAAGTTTTCTATGTGCTCTGGAATGTGAATCATGGAAAGACTGTTTGCTATGCTTTCCTAGAATGCAAGCATCACATTGCTTAAGTTTCCTAGGAATTGTAGGCAAACCAGTAACACCATTTTTCTTCAACAAGCAAGGCTATCATAGTTCAAGTGTCCAAAGCTAGCATGCCATAATAAACTTGATGGAAATGTACCTTCTTGATAATGAGAATTGTATGAGAGATTTTGTGCACAAACAAAGGTACCCTGTAGCTTGAGAAGCCTTTCTTCTTCTATCCCCGTCATGACAAGTGAGTGGTTTGATGCTTTTCTCACCTCAAGCTTGCCATCAAAAATATGAATGGAGTGTCCTTGCTGGCGGATGTGGACCAAGGACAACAAGTTTTTCCTTAGTTGTGGGAGATAGAGAACATGATGCAGAAGAAAGTCTGGAAGACCAGGAAATTTAAGCCTGATTGTGCCAACCCTGATGGCTTGAGTTTTGATTTGTTTGCAAAGTATACTGCTTCATCAACATTGTCAGTAAATTCTTCAAAAAAATCTCTTCTAAAAGTCATGTGGCAAGTTGCTCCTCAATCAAGCAATCAATCATTTTTCCAAGAAGCAAGTGAAGCATTAAATGAGTCTTCATTTACTCTGATATTACAGTGTGCCACAACATAATGAGTGGATTTAGATGCTTTACCTTTCTCTTTGTCATTAATTTTACCTTTGGGTTGTTTTCTTTCCTGCTCAATTCTGTCCCAAGGTAACTTGCATGTGGATGCATCATGTGATCCATCTCTTTTGCAACGTATGCAGTCTAAAACTGACTTTTCTCCTTGAGAGTGTCTGCCTCCCCTGCCTCTAAAATTTCTTCCTCTTCCTCTTCGACCACCTCTTCCTCTAAAGAATCTTGAATAAGATTCTTTTCTCTATGAGCAAGGCACACAACCTCTTCAAAAGACTCAGGAGCTGTCTTCTTCCCAAAAGCTTTCTCTCTTTCAACAAATTTTTTCACAAGGGAGTCAAAGGTAATATCTTTGAGGTTTCCATTTTCTTGCAATGACTTAAGATAATTTGAGTAAGTGGGATAAAGTGCCTTGAGAAAAGCTATCAGAGGAATATCCCGTTCAACATTAGTGACTTTGATATCATGCATTATAGATTTTACTTTTGATGCAAGAGCAAGAGGATCATTATTTTGTAATTCAAGGGTGAAGAGTTTAATCATTAGTTGAACAACTTCAAGTGTAGATTATGAGTCATAGAGTTCCTTCAGTTTTTGTAAGGCTTCGAAAGCATTTGAAAATAGCGAAATATGGCAACTCACCTCTTCATTTACTGAAGCTGCAATCAATGCATAAGCCTTGCTATTCTTATTTTCCAAAATGATGAATTCCTTGTCTGAGGTAGGCTATTCTGGCTCTTTGTCTCTGTCTCCAACACACATTCCTTTCCACAGCTCAGTAAAAATGAGTGTGTTTGATTTTCCATGACCATTCTGGATAGTTCTCCTTGCCCACGAGAACCACTCCCACAATAGATATTAATGGATGAATTTTAAAAATATATGTACTGTAAAAAAAATACTTCTGCTGCCAATCTATAAAATTATACTTCTGCTGGAGAAAAATACAGTTCTGGTGCAAATGTTTTTTTAAAACAATTACACTTTGATATATAGGACAGAGCTTCAAAGAACCACCTCGAGCTAGAAAACTCCTGCAAGTACCAAATCAACCAAAAGCATCCAATCTGAATGCAAAGAGAGGAGTATTACCATAGGCATAAGATAGATAGGTGTGATGGAGGGAAACAATGCGTAGGAGAACTGCCGCACTATGTGAACGTTGATGGGGAGAACCAACGTTGCATTATTAGGAGAGCCAACGGTGTAAGCGGAGGCGAGAGCTGCTGGCTGCATATATGTTTAGGGATAGCAGTATATTAATGGTGGGAAGGCAACGAAGTTTTATAACAACATGGAGGAGCAGTGCATCTGGTATCAAGTGAGGCAGAATAGACTGATAAAGGATCTAAGGTGGATCCGCAGAAATGTTGGTCTCCAAAAATTGCAAAGAAATGGTGGAGATTTATGCTCGGTAATTGTTTTGGACAGGCTGCATGTGAACTGGAGCAGAACATAACACATACAAAACCAAATGGTGATCCTCCTGTAGGTGTTAGCGCAGCTTTTCGGGAGGACAATCTTATGCTCTCATACCACTTCACAGTCCCTCTTCGTCTCCTTTCGATTGGCTCTCACAACGTTAGCTTGAATGAGCAACCATAACCCTTGCAGCATTTAAAGATACACATCAGTCGTTTGAGGGACACAACAGAACTTTGGGTTCTAAGATGCAAGGCAACAGAAACAACGCTGAAAGGCCCAGAAAATGCCTTGAGTGTGCACTGATGATTCTCGTGGATTCCTCCAATATACCAAGCATTACACCAGGCGTTACACTAGGTTTTACGCAGAGGGCAGAGAACTCAAGAATATGGCAGATTGCAAGAAATGCATGACAAATTTCTGAAAAAAATGGCAGAAGGGAGTTACAATGGCAGACTGCAATGCTAAAAATGGAGCTGGCTCTGATACCATGTCAGACTAGGAGGTAACTCCTCAAATGTAATTGTGTTATTCATTTAGGTTGTTCATTATTATATACAAGAGGGAGTGACTGTTCAGTTCATCTCCTGATGACTCTCCATTTACTCTATTATTTATTTACACTAATTACAAATGTTCACCTAATCCCTATGATTAGGTGTCAACAAAATGGATGGTTTACTTTCTGTGGAAAATATGGAAAGGAAACCTAGAATGGGCTCATCTACCCACTGAACAGAATAGGAACCCAAAATGTATGAAATTATGGATATAATCTATTTATCTTGATCAGGGAAGATTGAGGAAGGGTATGGAGGGTTCTTTTTGGGTAACTCGGCATTTTCTGGTATGAAGATCTTAAAGATTTTGGCTCTAGTAGCAAAATCAAGCTTCTGATAGAGCTGTGTGACGGCTTCTAAGGAAAATGGGGCACTGTTTTCCACACAGGGGGCTAACATCATTTGGTTTATAGATTGGGTAGTAATGGTAAATAGGATGTCACCAGATGGGGCCATAATGGCTCTTTGGCGAGGGACATAATAGGCTTGACATTTTCTGGTAAATTAGGGCCATGGAACGTTAAAGAGAAAATGTAATGAGGAATATTGGACTCCAAGAGTTCAATTTCATCTGTTTATGTCAACATGTTTGTCCTCCAACCAACTGTAGAGCTATAAAAACTCAGAGTCGCACTATGTTTCACTGATCTGATAATCCCCATCGGCTAAAGGAATGTGATCTAAATCTATGGAGGGAGGGATAAAAGGATTGATAGGTTTCTCCTGAGTTTTTATTTTTGGAGTCATCATTGTATCAGTGGGGGAAAGGGAAGGCTTACTGGGAATTGTTTAAGGTAAATGAATTGTCAAGGGAGAAAGAGGCAGAGTGCTGACAATTCCGATCTGGTTCAGGTTGAGCAAATGCTTTGAGAATGGTTGCTTGCAGAAACTATGAATTACAGGGAAATAAATAGTGAAAGGGAGAAAGAGGATGCTTCAGACACTTTTTAAAAAACGATGGGAAGCTCTGTTGGAGGTGGCACAAGACCGTTAAAGGTTGAATGGTTACTTGGAAAAATGACTTAAAGGCCAAACAATAATTCTGCTGGGAGAGAATTTAATTGGGCAGTGACTCTGTAATGTGGTGGGAGATGAGTGGTAGAGGTGGCGAAGTAGGGACATGGTAAAGCAAATGAGGGGAAGGTGGTTTCGGAGGGGGTAGAGGGTGGAAAGAATTATCGACTGGGGCGGGGGGGGGGAGGTGCGAAATGAGGAGAAAGTGCCACGTTAGGATGGGGCATGATAGGGGAAAATTGCTTTTTCAGACCCCTCGATAGTAAAGGGAGGATGGAGAGGGGGGGTCGAAAGCAAATGAGGGTCGTGGATCGTGAGGGGGAGAGGATCTCGACGTTCTGAAAACAACATCCTTAAACCAAATACAACAAAACAAAGCTTTTTCCATATGCGCCTTTATTTTTCGTGTTTGAACTTAAGATAAAGGTTAAAAATATAAATCATGTAAAAACACTCTATCCCATCGTGGCCCTTTTACAATATGATTAAAACTTAGGATAAAATGACACATAAGCATATTTATAAACTAATTATTTCTGCCTACCCTTTAACTAAACTAAGATTTTTATTCTTCTAAGGGGTGCACTTAGACTAACAAACCCATTTTTTTTTTTTTTTTTATTTTTTATTTTTTATTTTTTATGAAAAATGAAAAACTATCTAAATCCTATCACTTATTTCTCCTATTGATTCAGATTAAACAGTTGAATCAATTGTCATTTTCTACCTAACTACTGATTTTCCAAGATTAAACTGTTTGGAAAATCTTTATTCTCTAGTCTAATTTACATAAATTTAAACATGTTTAACCATGATTATACTGTATGATTAAACAAATAACTAGTCATTAAGGCATTTTAAACAAAATGCACACAACCTTTATTTATCAATTTTGAAGAAAGCTATCTATCAGTAGTGGCATTTAGTCTTGCAATACTTTCAGTATTATTTCTTTTGTTTTTCTTTCTTTTGATGGGGTTCAATCTTTTATTCTTTTTTTTTTAATGTTTTTGTTTTCCTATTTTTTTATTTATATCCTCTTTTCATATATATATATATTTTAAATTTTGAAATCATTTGGAGATTGACAATGATTTACAATATGAGATTACTGAGATAAAATACTCAATCACCTTGAGATCCTATAAATTATAGGACCCTAATGTGAGGTGCCAAAAACATTTGATCAGTAGCCTTGAGTGTTCCATTTCAACAATATCCACACCTGATTTCTTTAGTTGTAGAAGTAATTATGGCAGCATATCAATGGAAGCTTAGGGCCTTCTTTGTGGGCTTCAACTTTTGTCAATAAGTCACCTAATCAAAATAATAGAAACAATGATATTTACAGTGATTTGATGCTATAAATTTCTATTGCTAAGAGAAATAGTGCTTCAACATTCTGCCATTCACAGGTCCACCATGAATTTCTATTCCATCTAGATGTTTGAGAAAAAATGCATTGTGTCCTCTGAAAGCATCAATGATATAAGGTCCTGTTCACAAATTGTCAAATTTTCCATGCTTTTCTTTGTCCTCTCTTATGTAATCCCACTTTAAAACTATGTCACCCAAAGAAATCATCTGCTTTAGTTCTTTTATCAAAAATCTTTTTTGTATTCTCCTGGATGACCTAAGCTTTATTATATACTTCTTCCCTGGATTGCTGCAATTGTATTGTCTGATCAATCCTCCTCTGGATGTCATTTGGCTCAACTTGCAATTCTTGAATTATATTCATAATTGGAACTCCTAAATAGGATGGAAAAGCAACATCCATTCCATAAACCAATTGGTATGGTGACATTCCAATTGATTTCTTTGTTTTGAGTCTATCAACCCAAAGTGCATTGATCAACTTGTTTTGCCATGACTTTTTGTTCTCTTCTAACATCTTTCTAATAATGTTCACCAGACTCGTATTTGAGGATTTAGCTAACCCGTTACCCTATGGGTAATAAGTAGTTGAATGTCTCAAAGTAATATGATACTTATTGTAGAAATCTATCATTTTCTTGGATTTAAAAGCTGCAACATTGTCTATAATGAGATTTTTGGGATAGCCAAATCTAAACAAGATATGGTTTCTAGAAATTTAATAATAACAACATTAGTAGCCAATTTGGAAGGTGTGGCCTCAATCGATTTGGTGAAGTAGTTGGTAGCTGTGAGGATCAATTTGTGTTGGGCAGAGGATGGTGTGTTACACAAAAATATCTTCACTATGATTATTTACAGTCATTATGGGTCTATCATCACTTGTACTGTCCTCCTAAGCAAGTCTAAGACCTCAGCTCTTCAAATCAAGCTTTGGAAATGAGAGAAAGACATTAAAAATCAATGTAACTCTGGTTCCGCACTTTCTCTCATGGTCACCTGAGGTCCCGCACCTTCTGTGTACAAAAGCTGCATACCTACCCGCTCTGTCCCTAACGGTGTAGGTGCGGACCCCTGTGAAAGTCAAAAGGCGCAAGTTTTATCTTAAAAAACTCACTTTGGGTTAATTCTAGAGTTTTCTAGAAGGAATTTTGACGTGTATTGTTCGCTCTGAGGTGGTTCATGCATCCCAAAAGAGAAGGAGCTAATCCCTTGACTAAAGGGGCTATCCCTTTGAAGGAGGACCTAGTAACTTCCCTCCATTGCACTATAAATACAGGCATTGGGGTGAGGACTAGGGAGGTTAGAAGCTGAACATTTTGAGGGTAAATGCTGGTGAAATTAAGACTCTTTGGTTGAGCTTGAGAGGAGAGATCACATACCTCTTGGTTCCATTGGAGAGTGAGTGAAACTTGTCAAAGTAGAGGAGACATCTTGTTGGACATGAGGAGCTTGTACAACGTCAAGGCAAAGGTTGTAAAGTTCTTCTTCTTTTGAATTAATACAATCAAACTCTTTTTTCTCAATAAGTATCTTATGTTATTTGTTTCATGGACTCCTTGACTTTCATGTTAAATATGTTTTATGCAATTGGATTTTCAGGTGCTATTTAATTTCTTTGCCTTGTTTGTGTTTGCAGATTCGCGAACAGGAGCTCATTTGGATCAAAGGAGCGAGGGCATCCACAAGCTTGCGTTGGACCAAAGGTAGGCCCTAGAAACACTTGTTTTCTATTGTTTATTGAAGCATATTTAGAGAAAGATAGTGTCTGGTTGGTTTGCTTGTCGTTAGGTCTTCTTTAGATTCTAGGAAGGTCTATCTTGTCTGCAAGATCGACTCATTCCGTGCGACAAAATGGCGACTCCGCTGGGGAATTGATTGTTTTCCTTGTTTATACTTTGACCTGAGAAACTGTATTTTCTGTTTCTGTTTTTGACTTGATGATTGTGGGATTGGGTGAATTTAGTTAATTTTGAGTCAGTTTTATTTTTCATAGTTTTGGGAGAGGTACGCACCCTCTGAGTTAAGCATAGTGCGTACCTGTATGCACTTTTCCTTTGTGCACAGAGCGTGGACGCACCTGTGTAAACAGGTTGCCTGTGTACCCTGTCAAAAATTTGAAAATTTTTAAAGTTTTCTCTTTTTTATCAGTTTAGAATTTGTTTATAGGTTTTAGCCATTGCCCAGACCTTCTTGTTCTCTGTCAAAAACTTTCCTTAGTTTAATTTCATTAGTGTTAGGGTTTTAGGTGGAATTCCTAGGAATTTTGCTTGTTGGGTTTGTTTTTCATTTTTGGTTGTGTAGTGGCTCTGAGCTTAGAAGCCGTAGGGACCTCAGATATTCTTGGTGTTTTCCAGTCTTCTGATAAGTCTGACCATTTATGAAATCTCCCCCTGTTGAGGAATCCGCTTTGTGTTTTCTCGTTTCAAAATTTCGAAAAACTTGTATTTGAAAGTTGGAATTTTCATTTAAAAAAAAAGAAAAACGAAAGATTGGTTGTTTTTTGACTAATTGTGATTCTGCATAAATTAGTCCTTAGCTCACGTTTAGCTAAGTAAAACATCCTCAAAAAGACGCTTTAGTAAGCTTTGACTTCAAATAGGGTTTTTATAGTTTGTAGATCTCAAGATTAGTCATTTGCTTAGTTTTGAGTGTTTTATGCAAAATATAAAAAAAAATCTCTTTTGGAAAAAGTTTGTTTTTGTAGTGATTGAGTGCTTTGAAAAGAAAAGGGAAATTTTTTGTGAAATAACTAGATGTCTCGTTTTGAGTGCTTTGGAAAAGAAAAAGCTCTTCTTTAAATTTGTTTAATTGAGAAAGATTTGTCTTTACAAAGTATTTGCATTCTCAAACTCTTTCTTAGTGTAGAAGTTCATCGAAGAGAAAAGATTGTTTAAATCATCTTAGGTGCATCTTTTTAATGATTTCGAGTCGAGTCTTTACATCACGAGTTTCATCTCCGCCACCTCTTGACTTAAACAACAATCACTAAAATTAACGCTTAAAGTAAAATTCACCTAGTAACATTTTATTTCTAGGGATCTGATACACCAACTTAGCTTAGGCTAGTGTCTTGGAGTAGGAGAGTAATTAACTCTCCAAGACAGTAAAAACAAACAAGTAGCTGTATCTTGTGGTAGGAAGAAATCCAATTGTTGCATTTATGCTCTGGAAAGCTCCTCTTAAAGGAGAAGCATGAGATCGTGTCCGAACCAGTGTGGGAATTAATCCTTCCTCATTGGGAACGATGCCAGATATTCACGTATTAAAAACGGTAAACCTCGGATTAACCATTGTCGAGGAGCCTGGGGTCACTTGTTGGTAAACCTTGGATTATGTCAAGGAGCCTTCAAGGGGATTGAGCTTGCTACTCTGCCCTTGCGTGCGTATTGGATCGTAGACTGTTCCCCCAGGTGTATTTGTCTCAGTTGGTAACCTTAGTGGCCATATTCTTTAGGATTCTTCCTAAGGTGACAGTGGTGGGAAGATCCCACTGTACCTGGAGTAGACGTCAGCTAGACTCACTTGGATTTTCTGGGGGGTTCAATTCACTCGAGACGGTTAAGTGGAGGAACTTGGTCCAGTCTATTCATTAAGCAGGTTGCCGGGGTAATTGTTCCAACTGCCATTTCTGTACTGAATTCTGCGACGTTGGATTTCATCACCAACTAGTGTTTTCGGTCTGGAAAGTTACTGTTTGTGTGTGTTTGATCTCTAGATTCTTTAGGCGTGTGATTCAAAATTTGTTTGGTTCTTTAGAGGCTTTATGTGTTTTTTTTCATTGAGATTTTACTTTGTTTGCGTGTGAAGTAGTTAAAAGTTTTTAACTGTGGCTGAATTACCAAGACAGTCCCGTAGACTTCGGGGCCAGTCTCCTGAGTTTGTAACCGTAGCTGATTTATTGAGGAAGTCCCGTAGACTTCGGGGCCAACCTCCTGAAGAAGTCCTGAGCCATCTTGAAGGCTTGAAAGTCCTCGTAACTCCTAGTGGCAGTAAAGTTGGGTCACTTGAAGAAGGAGAGTCTTCATTGGCTGTACATCCTGATTACCAAACTCTAGTAACAGGTTATAATCCTGAATCTATTTCGGTTTCCGAACTTGCTGGTAGCTTTTCATCTATTAGTGATATAGGTGAAGAACCTGAGATATCTGAACCTATTACTCCAACATCGGGGTTTGTCTCTCCAACTTCTACTGCTCCTAATTCACCTAGGGTAGAAAGAGTAATCATCGAAAATCTTCCTTCTGGTTTGATAGCTATTGAAGAACTTGCTCCAGAAGAAGAAGTAGGCATCCCTATCCCTGAAAATCAACCTGTTATTGATCTAAGGGAGCGTGAATCAATTTTTTACAGCCCACCTAGAAATACTACTTGGTATCTTTCTTTGACTAATTATTTGGAAAACCCAACGTTAAGTTTTTCACCACCTTGTCCTCCTTATCATCCTAGAGGTTTTTATACTCCCGTAAATATGTCAGGTCAGTCGTCCATGTTTACTCAATCACCTAAATCTTTTTTGTACGGCAGTCCTTTTGTTCCCTCTGGGTATCAGTCGCTTTCTGGTACTTTTTTGGGAGCATCTCCTCAACCCATTGAACAAGGGTTATTCACTGGAAGCAATGGTGCAAAGTCAGGTTCTATTCCCAATTCTCAACCTCAAGGTAGCCAGTTACCTCCTGGAGGGCAGCCTCAATTAACGCCTGGGGGGCAACCTCAAGGTACACAATTTGCATCTTGGGGGCAACCTCAAGGACAATACGTACCTACGGTACAATACGTTCCTCAAGGTCAACCCCAGATTCAATATGTACCCCAAGGTCAACCCCAGTATCAATTTATACCTCAAGGTCAACCCCAGTATCAGTACGCGCCTCAGGGGTATCTACCCCAAGGTCAGTACTCGAACCAAGGTTTCCAACCACCCCAAGGTCAATATTATGTTCAAGGAACGGGAAATGTACCTTTCAATTATCAATCCTACCCTCAACCCGGTCATGGTCCTCAATATTCTCAGCCTGTTATGGGTCAGTACCCCAGAATGAACATAGTGTGGGATCCATCGCAAACTCAACAGGTGTTGCAGCCAAGTGTACAGTTGTCATCTCAAACTGGACAACCCTTAGTTTCTGGTTCACCCCAGCAACCAGTCTAGTCTAACATTCAAACTTCTGTACCTTCGGTAGTTTCTCAGTCTGGGCCTACTGTGCCTCGTACTCCATCTCAAATGACCGCTGCAACTGCTGAAACATCTGTTCAATCTACCCCACCTACTTCTGGAGTATCGATAGCTCCAGTTTCTACTGTTCCTGTATCTACTCCTCAGACATCTTTACCACCGTCTAGATCCACGATTCAAACTACGGTTCAGATGCCTGTAGGACAACCTGGTTTAAGTACGGTTGTCACAAGTCAACCTCAATTCACCTATCAACCGTACCAGGGACAGTACCAATTCGGTCCTGCTGTCCAGCAACCAGTTTATCAGTATTAACCGTATCCTGGGTACACTTATCAACAACCTCAACAACCCAAGTACGGTCCGGTTAATCCCGGTTTTCCAGGAGGGTACAATATCCCGAACGCGATTCCTATTCCTAGTTATCCTGGATATCCTCCTCCTGGGGCTGGTCTCATGACCCAGAGTTTTAGGGATCCTAATCGGTAGTTACCGTTTATCGCAACTTTGGACTTACCTGATTTGTCGCGCCTAACGAACGATCTGATTAATTATCTTTCGTTTTGGCCGCCAATGCTGAATAAGTTGCCCAGTGACATTCCCAAGTTCGAAGGTAAATCTGGAGAGGACCCGTCGAACCATGTGATGACTTACCACCTATGGTGTGCGTCTAACTCCATCACAGATGATTCGATCCGTCTTAGACTTTTCCAGCGCACTCTAATTGGTCTCGCGGCCAAATGGTACATTGAGTTACCGCGAGGCACTTTTTATAATTTTAGTCAGTTAGCTACCTCGTTTTTAACTCATTTCTAGTTGCCAGTCTGATATGACAATGGCACAGAATTGTTAACTTCGCTAAAACAGTCAACATCCACGTACATTTCAGATCATATTCATGAGTGGAGACGTCGATGTCGTTTAGTGAAGGTATTTATTCCGGATCAAATCTTGGCCGAGTGGTTTGTAAAATCTTTGTTGCCAAAGATCACTGAAGATGTTGCTAAAGCCGGAGTGGTTACTGAGGAGCAAGTCATTGCTCAAGCATAGTACCTTGACTTGGTTTATACTTAGTCAGGTACGTTAGACGAAAAGATCCCCGATCTTCCCAAGTCAAATCAAATGGCTGCAGCTCCTTCGGGATCTCATGCCGCTGATGGTATGATTGGCACGGTTAACACTAAAGGTAAGAAGAAATCCTCCAAGAATTCTTCTCCTATTATAACCTTGCCTGATTCCCCAACAGGAGATTCTTCTGCAGAGATTTCCGCCGATATTCACGTTGTAGAGTCATCTACAGCTAAATCAAAATCCGGTGGGAAGAAGAAAAATAAAACGGACAAAAATTCAAAGGAGAAACCTGAAAAATCGGAATCCAATGATGAAAAACGCAAACCTCGTTATCCTTGTCTCATTTGTGACGAAGAACATTTTACAAGAGACTGCCCTCATCGTGCAGAGGTTGCGAAGATTGTCAAAGGTTCCCAAACTCCTGCTGTCTTGAAGGATCCATTTCCATGTCAAGACAGTAAGATGATAGGTTCTTCCTCGAGTGCCAATGAAGAACCCATATTGATGATGTCCCATGTTAGGATTGCGACTCGATCGCAAGATTATGGTAGTAAAAGTCCTGTTGATGGTAAAGAAGCAAAATCTTCTCATTCTAACCCATCAATCTCAACTCCCATTTCCGATCCACTACAGATCGAGAAACCTAATCCAGACTTAGTAATTAAACCACCCGCCAAGGGTATACTTCGAAAGTCTACTTTCAATCCACATGCGAGAGCGGCCCAGAATTATAACATTGTTGAGGATTTAGCTATTTCACCCTCAGCAATGTCAGCTTTGGAAGTGCTGCAATCATGCCCAGCACAACGTAAATTAATTTTGTCGGCTATAGGAGCTGTTGACGTTCAGGACCCGAACCTAATAATCTTTGATCTAGAAAATAGTACACCGCGTTTGCCTCATCAAATGGCTTTCCAGATTCCAGTGATAGTAAAAAACAGGCCTATTCATAGGACTGTAATTGATGAGGGAGCCTCGACGTGTATTATGTCGATACAGTGTTGGAGATCGCTTGGTTCTCCTTCACTAAATCAATCCCCGACAATTCTTAAGGCCTTTGATGGCCGTGGGTTTCATCCTTTTGGCATTCTACAGGATTTGCCTATAGGGGTTGAAGGAAAAACCGTTAGTCTAGATGTGGAGGTGGTTGATGCCCCTCTAGATTACAACCTTCTCTTGGGTCGAAGTTGGTCTTACGCTATGACAGCGGTCGTTTCATCGGTCTTCTGATAAAGTTTTCGCATAATGGAAAGATCGTAACCATAGACCAGCTGGCTTACTTTTCATCCGACCCAGCCTCTTCAGAGATTATTCAGCATGTCGGTAAATCGACTATCCCATATAAGGATGTTGGAGTAGGATTAGTTAAAGATGCCGGTTTACTTGGAACTTTTCCTTTTCCTCCAATCAACGCATCATCTTCATTTGCAACCATTCATATGATTACATCAGACACCATTTTTTATGACGACCCTTGGATCGTTCCTTCTGAATCTGAAATAGACTCATTTGGTAATTCTATGCCTTTGAGTCCATATGAAATTGCTTATGAAGCCGTGTAGTCATTTGCCAACCCTTTTTCAACCGAAATGACTTAATGAATGTGGTCCGTGAGGAATCACTTTTCACATCAACATCGGGTTTAATCACGTTTCCTGAACTTGTTCACTCTGACGAGCAAATTCGCGAAATCCTATGTGTAGATGATTTACCATGGGAAGATCTCCATCATAGATCTTCATTTTTACCTGAGGATGATCGTTTTGAAAATGATTTCTCATCAATTTTCACAACTGAATATGTCAAGGAACCTCAGAATCCAATGAAACATCTTGATTTCGAGTTGAATTTGGGAAATATCTCTCGAACTATTCCTATTGACATTTCGGTTAAGCCCGGAATTGTTGAAAACATTCATATAGGTGCCTCATGTACAGATGACAAAATTCATTTATATAAGGCCCTATTGCAAGAATTCCGCGACGTGTTTGGCTGGTCCTATGAGGAAATGCCAAGAATTGATCCCGCGATTGTTGTTCATGAGATCAAGACTTACCCAGACGCTAAACCCGTCCGGCAACGTTTGCGTCAAACTCACCCACGAAAAGATGCTGCAATTAAAGCAGAAGTTGAGAAACTGTTGAAAGTAGGTTTCATTTATCCGATCCCGTTAACGGATTGGGTATCGAATATTGTTCCGGTTAACAAAAAGCAGGGAAAAATAAGAATATGCATCGATTACAGGGACATTAATCGAGCCTGTCCAAAGTACAATTACCCAACCCCCTATATCGATCAAATCATTGATGATTGTGCTGGCAGCGAAATATTTTCCTTTATGGACAGTTTTTCCGGATACAATCAAATCAATATTCTACCTGCCGATCAACCAAAAACGGCTTTCCTTTGTCCATGTGGGACATTTTCTTATTGAAAATTGCCTTTTGGGCTTAAGAATGCTGGAGCAACTTTTCAAAGGGCGATGTCTTGTGCGTTCCATGACATCAAACACATTGTGCAACCGTATCTCGATGATTTTCCTGCTCATTCATTACATCGAGCTGATCACCTCGTCCATTTACGAGCAATCTTTATGAGGTGTAGGCATTATCGTATTCGTTTGAATCCACACAAATGTGTTTTCTGTATAGAAATGGGTCGATTGCTGGGATTTGTAGTTTCGAAAGCCGGCATTCGCGTTGATCCCTCAAAGGTCGAAGCTATCATCAAATTGCCTCCTCCTTCGAGTCTTCGCCAACTCCAAAGTTTGCAGGGGAAAGCAAACTTTTTACGACGATTCATTCCTAATTACGCCGAGGTTACAAAGGGTTTTACCCGGTTGTTGAAACAAAATACTCAATTCTCTTGGGATGAGATAGCTCAGAAATCTTTTGATGCACTCAAACACGCGTTGACCCATGCACTGTTGTTGCATCCTCCCAACTACAACCAGGATTACTTCTTGTATCTTGCCGCCTCCCATTCCACCATTGGAATGGTCTTAGTTCAAGAAGATGAATTCGGAATGGAACATGTGATATATTACCTTAGTCGAACGTTAAATCCAACTGAGCTAAAATACTCACATGTGGAGAAATTGGCATTGGCAGCCGTTCAAGTTGTCCAACGTTTTCGTCACTACATTTTACTACGTAAAACTATAGTAATTTCGGATTTCAACCCTATGATCTACATTTTGACCAAACAATTGCTAGGGGGCAAGTACTCTAAATGGATCGTTATCCTGCAGGAGTTCGACTTGGAATTTGAGAAATCTAAGTCTAAGAAATCTTTAGTTTTTGCAGAGTTAATGTGTGACTTCCCGCGTGCTGACACAGAAACTGTGGCAGAGGAGCCCATTGCAGACGAATCTTTGTTTCTAATCAGCACTTTAGATCCGTGGTATGGGGATATCATCGTCTATCTCCAGACCGAATCCTTTCGGCCAGAAATTTCAAGGTCGGAACGTCGGAAAATTCGATTCCAGTCCCAACAATTCAAAATTATTGGAGATACTCTTTATCGCCGTGGGGCAGACTCTATTTTTCGACGTTGCTTAACTCACGAAGAGGCTGAAAGGGTTCTAAATGACTGTCACTCTGGAGCATGTGGCGGTCATATGTCTGGGTATGCCACAGCCCAAAAGATATTGCGCATTGGCTATTTCTGGCCGTCCTTGTTTAAAGATTGTATTACCGCGGTCCGAAAATGCCACAACTGCCAGATTTTTGATCGTAAGATGTGCGCTCCACCTGCTCCTCTCCACCCTATAATTGTCGTTGGTCCTTTTGCCAAATGGGGTAGCGATTTTATTCCATGTAACCCTCACTTGGCTGGGGGGCATGCGTATATCATCCTTGCGGTAGATTATTTTACTAAGTGGACCGAGGCGATGCCTACATTCGAGGCAGACGGTAAAACAGCTGCAATTTGTGTGTTCAATCATATAATTTCTAGGTTTGGTGTCCCACAAGCGATAATCACTGATCATGGGCGTCATTTTCGAAACGTTATGATGACCGAACTTACAGGCCAGCTTGGTTTACATCACGATAGTTCAACCCCTTATTATCCACAAGCGAATGGTCTGGTTGAATCCATCAATAAAGTTTTAGTTATCATGATCCGACGAATCATTGGGATTCATCGGTCGAATTGGCACAACATGCTATTATCAGTGCTTTGGGCATACCGAACTTCAGTAAAAACATCAATAGGGTTCACTCCTTTCCAACTAGTCTATGGTTTGGAAGCCATGTTACCCATTGAATGCGAAATCCCGTCACTGCAAATGGCCATCGAGTTACTTCCAGCCACTTCTGAAGAGGAAAAGCATTTTTTATACTTGGCTCAATTAGATGAGAATCGACGTGATGCTGCATTGGCGATCGAGACTCATGCAAAACGAATGAAAGCTCAGTATGATCGAAATGTGACCCCTCGAAATTTTTCAGAAGGGGATCTAGTCTTAGTTTATGATCAAGCTAATGATAAATTAGGTGCTGGAAAATTCGTTCCTATGTGGCATGGTCCCTATGTTGTCAAGCGAAAGCTAGCCAAAGGGGCTTATGAATTGGTAGACTTTGATGGGGACTCTTTGGGTAAACCCAGAAATGGCCTTTATTTGAAGAGGTATTACACTTAAAAGAATGGGGTATGGAGATTTTTAGTTAGGATAGTTTTTCTTTCTAGCTTGTGTGTTTTAGTTTAAAAAGTGTTGCTTAGCTTAGAGAGTTGTTTTTCCTTCATTATTCTGCTTATCTTGGTTTTACTCTTGATATTGCAGATGTCGATGCCTTCCAAACATAC